>JANZLQ010000079.1:45768295-45794074 GCA_026212715.1 Elanus axillaris
ATCACTCATATTGGGTCGACTGCATTTCTTCCTCCGCCTTCTCAGGCCCGAACCTATGTCGGGGATCCTCCCCGCAATTATTAGTTTCTTCTCTTCTGTCCTATTAAACCATTCTTATCTCAACCCACAAGTTTTACTTCTTTTCCCGATTTTATCCCTCATCCCACTGCGGGGGGGGAAGTGGGTGAGCAGCTGCGTGGTGTTTAGTTGCTGGCTGGTGTTAAACCACGGCATTTCTGTAACTTAAAGTAGACCCTGGAACTGTAGATCCTTTTAAGGCATTGGGAATGGAGGGTAAATTGATCCTGCATAGGTGAGTTCTTCCTGTATGTTGTGGTTTAACCCTGGTGAGCAGCTGAGCCCCACATAGACAATGATTCACTCCCCTCCTCAGTGGGATGGGGGAGAGAATCAGAAGGGTAAAAGTGAGAAAATTCTTGGGTTGAGATAAAGACAGTTTAATAGGGAAAGCAAAAGTTGTGTGTGCAAGCAAAGCAAAGTAAGGAATTCATCCGCTACCCATCCACTACCCATAAGCAGTATAAATATTTTATCATAATCCTGGTATGAAGCGAAACAACAGAATTTGCAGTTATTATGGAACGGGTTTATATTCAGACTTGCTGCATTTAGCCTGACTTGAAAATTGACAGAGGAAACTAAGCTATCATTCAAGAATACACATCTTGAACATAAGTCCATATATTCATATCCACCATGAATTATAGTTCCCACAGGACAATCAACCAAAAAAAAAATAAATCAAAGTTTAGAGACTAATCTTCTTACAGGCTTCTTCCATCAAAAGTTCACATCAGTTTTTATTTTCACTAAAATTTCTACCATTGGATGTCAATATTTTTTAGACTATACTGGCCTTTGTTACTCTGCATTTTACCTAAACATAATATCACTTTTCTGAAGACCAGTATCAAACTGGTTTTGGAAAGAATCAAATTATTTGGAGTGAGCTTGTGAAACTCCAACCCTGTCCACGAAAACCAATGTTAGAGACATGGCAGACTGAACAATACATGTGATTAGGTCTAAAAGAGCAAGAAAGAAGAGGGAAAACTGGTAACTAAGGGCAACAAGAAATCAGAAGTATAGGTGATAAGTACTTTGTGAAATTACTAAAGAAGAGGAAAAAGAATAGGATAGACTGATGAAAGGAGAAAGCTGAGAGTAGCTGAACTAAAGAAAAAAAAAGAGATATTTCAAGTAGAGTGAAGGAGTCTTCAGGAGAAAAAGAGAAAATTTGAATTGACCCTAATTAGTGATTCCCTGTATGCATGGTATGTTGTGACAGCTATTCAGGAAAATAAGACTTTCGGAGAGTCCTATAAATATTAATGAATTGATGGATAATTCTTGTATGAGTTGGTCATGCTACTGAAAGGAAATTCATCCTGAAGTATCGCACATGCAGACACAGATGGTGATGATTGCTGTGATGCATTCAGTGTGTGTGCAGTGAGGAAGACTGTAGAGGAAGACCTAATAAATATACCAGTAAGGCAAAGGTGAGCTCTTGGGGTTCACTGTGTCCCAGGCTGCTCTTTGGGGAAAAGCTGTTCTGGTTATCTGAATAATGAGGGTTTTTTCAACAATTCTGGCACATGGTATAAAACCTTATTTTAAGACATACAGATCAGCTGGTTTAAATAGTATTCATCCTTGCTAACTTGCTGGTTTACTGCCAGATTATTTTTTAAATCTGTGGAGGTGATGAAATTGCACTTTTTTTTCCCCCAGTAAGAGAAGGGATGTATTTTTTGAGTTTCAAGGCTTTTTATAAAGCAGAGTTCTTGGCATATAAATGTAAATTGGCTAGAACTACATGGTTTATAGAGGAACTTACAGTCTAAAATGGATACTAGTTAGCAGTTTGATAATCCTAGTCATGGAACTGTATTTTGTTTGGAGTTGAATCTCAAAACGTGGAATGGACACTTGGCTCAAATACTACAGAAGGAGTATTGAGCATATGGCTTTGTATCTAAATGACAGAAGTTGTTTTGTAAATAGCTTTTTGACCAGTGTTATGCTGGTCTCAAAATTGTCATTGGTTATCTGGAGTGAGAAACAAGTCTATGTGGATAGAGATAGAACAAAATACAAATGAAGGATCAAATTAAATGAGATTTAAGTGAAACAAGAATGACTACAAATACTAGCACAAATTAACAACTTAAGGTATTAGAAGTCCTTCAGAAAAGAACGCTAATATCAGAATAAAAGAATCTGATGTGATATGACAAAGTATGAAGCAAAATTCAACTGAAAGGAGGAAGGAGCCTCCTGAGCCTCAGATCTCTTAAGCCCTAGAATAATTTTGCCAGAGAACTGGTGGGAGCTCTGCTGTCTGAGACAATACTCAAAGGAACTCCTCTGCACTGATAGAGAGTAAGGAACAGACAACTTGGTATTTCTGTCTGTTGGACAAAATAAATGTCTCATGCAGCCATACATGTTTCCTGAATATTTGAGTCTTTTTTCAGATTTTTCTAATTCTGACTGCTAGATTTATGTCAGCACAAGACAAACTCATTCTGTATTTGAAAGCTACAATGTGCAATTAAGGACATCATACCTAATTTTTTATCTAATCTTAATTTGTCTGTCTCATTTTCCATGCTATTAACCTGTCTTAATATCCCACTCTTATTGATCTGCTCTGCATACAAGGCTATTAATCTACTTTTATATGGATTAATGGTTCAAATACTTTATCATTCTTTTGTAAAATATCGAATTGGGAGTATTCCTGCCTTCAGGAACATTGTTTCTAAACTTTGAATTACAACATTTAAGTTTAAATTCTTAAACCCTGTTCTGAATCTGTGCTTTTTCCCCTAGTGCAAGAACAAGCCTCCATAAATAACAATAAACACATAGTAAGCAGATTCAGCCTCAGGCAGAAGCTAGCTCAGCAGCTATCTACTATGTTATTTTTTAACAATATCCTGGAGCTATGCATCTGATTCTCTTCTTCAGTCTTTAGCCAAGTGGCTTTGATGCTTTTAATTTGTATTTTGTAGTAGAGCACAATATGAACTATTGAAGTGCATCTGAAGTAACCTTGCAGCCAATGCATGGAGGTCAGCAGCTGGCAACTGAAAATAGTAAATGAACTGGCTGGCATCCTTCTGGAGAGGAACTATAGATGGAGATCATGGTTCAGTAGTAGTGGCAATGGTCAGATCCTAGAGTTGCACCACAAATGCCATTGTAAATAGGCAGACCCTGGTTAAGAATTATAAAGGGGGATGCTCATACCTGAGTGTATAAGCCATCAACATTTTGGAAGTGTTTATTTTACCAAAAGATGATGTTTGACATATGTCACTGAAGTGGAAATTCAGGAGTAGCACGTCCATCATTATATAGCAGTAGTTCACAGCTCAAGGAAATGATCATAACCTGTCAGAATACTCCAAATGTCTTTGCAGTTTTCCTGTCTTCTGTTTTGTTCTGTATCATTCTGTCTTTGATTACATGTGTTGATACTCCATAGGAGATTTGTAACTTTGTGATGTCAAAGTTGGCTAACTGATTTGATTATTTTTGTCCTATGAGCAGTAAGAAACCCCAGAAAAAGACAAAAGTACTTCACCCATAGATGAAATAACAATGCCTTTGGCTCTAGTTTTGGTATAATATTTGGTAAGTGGGTTTGTATCTGGGATGTGTTCTTTGTATTCAGAAACTCTAGCTTTATAGATGGTTTGCTTTCTATATGCTGTTAAAGATGTGCAGGGATGTAAGATGACATGAGTCAACACCTATGTTCATTTGGTAATGCAGCTTTAAAGTCTTCACCTTCAAAGAAACGGTGCAATTCCATCACAGCCCTAAAGGCAACATCACAAGAAATAGTGTGTGCAGTTAGCCAGGAATGGAAGGATGAAAAGCATGGCATTCTTGCTGAAGGACAGAGCTGCGCCAGCCTTGACGAAGAAGGTAATGTCTTTCAAATCAGCCTGAACAACGTTTTTAAAGGAATTTAGTATAAGCTTTAGAAGCCCTATAACTAGAAAGCTTCCAATCTGGCTGGTCTTTCAAAACTTCAGAGTCGGGTTATTCTCATGGAGAGAGTTGTTAGTCATATTTGGCAGAATAGACCTTCAGGAGCAAGAGGAAGTCAGAATCAAGGTTATATTATTATATTAATCTTTCAGATTTCACAGGATCCTAAAAAACACTTATCCAGCCCAGTAGTGGATTAGGGCCAGAGCCAGTGCTATTCTTTTCACTGACTTTTAAACAAACATGTCACGTGAAGTGTTTTGAAGCTCAGTTCATCGTTCCCGGAGTCTTTCTGAAGAGATACAGACTTTGACCCTTTCAGAGCTCATCTGCAGCCAGGCTCAAAGGAGAACCAGCTGCCTAATCTCATCTGAAAACTGGCCCCTGGTAGTGTGAGACCAGTCCCAGAACTTAGAAGTGTTCATCAAATGTTCACACCACTGTTTAATATTTGACCTTGGTGTTGGTCTGTATTCTGCTGAATGTACTGGCTAGCAGCTGAAATTCACCCTGTAATGCAAAACAGTGTGGGAAAGAGCACATGAATATTACAATCTCATAAATTCAAACATACGAAGAAGCTTCAGAAAGCTGTTGAGAACATTATGTGTCTCCACACACTTGCATAAAGATTCTTGGATTCAATTTGAAACGATATGTGTTAATGTTCTTTATTTTTGTGTATGCAGTACTAGGTTCACGCCACCGGCCGGATCTAGTGCCAAGCACTCCATCTCTGTTTGAAGCAGCTTCCCTGGCAACCACAATTTCTTCTTCTTCCTTGAATTCAGATGAGCATTATCAAAGTAATCAACCTATGCTCTATTCTAACAGGTAAAGGCTGTATACTGACAATGTGTGCAATGGAAGGGGACTCTGCAAAAGAAAAAGCAGAAGGGGCACATATCTGTAGCTCAGTCTTGAACATCTGCAGTGAAGGAGGGGTGCCATAAGCCCATAGGATTTGTTATGTATATGTTACTATATGTAGCATGATTTGGCTCACAAAATAGAAAGCATAGACACAGCAAAAATGTTACAGTGTACTTTGGAGTTTTTTTCATGTTCCAAAACTAAACTGGCATTAAAAACTTGCTTCGGTCTTAGTCTGTGCCATAAACCAAACTACATTAAGATAAGGGTAGGACATACTTGTTGTAACATGGCTGTATCCTAAAACAGCTGCAGAAAACTGTGATGTGCTAGGAGAAGGGAGCTACTTTCAAGTTGATCTTTATTCTGAGTGTACAGTGCTGAATGGTCTGCTTTAAGTTCTTTTGAAATGACCGTCTTCTGAAGTGAATTTCTAAGAAAGTTTACCCATGGGTGTGATTAGAGCCTGTCTAATTTTAACCCAGGAAGGATAAAACCAGGAAAGTCGCAAGGAAAGTTGTGCAGATGATTGTGCTAGCTCAAATGTGATTTAAGTTGTGTTTGAATATACTTTAGCCATGAATGTCCAATACCATATTTATGCCAGAAAGTCTTGCTGAGAGATCATTTCTCTGTGTGCCTGTACTCTACCTTGTACACTTGAAGTGTGCTGTGTTGTATCATCTTGCCTGCTTGCGGATCTCTTTACCATGTGTCATACTGCAGAATAGCCATTTCTTTGTCTGTTTTGTCAAGAAGGGTAACCACTGTGAATGCAAGTATTTTGAATTTTGTTTGGAATAATTTGGAATCCTGGACTGCACAGTGTTTATATAAATTTGGTAGGCTTACTTATGTGCTGAGATGTAGTTCTTTACTTTAAACTGCATGTTGTCCAAAAAGATCAAGTTACTTTAAAAGCAATCTTGCAGCAGTAGGATTTTACCGCCTATTAAAATTTGATCAACTGCATTTTCATAAGAAGTAAAATTATTTGCAGAGTTACTTGGTCAAAGTGATATTTGCATTTTCCATTTTCATTAAGTTGAAATAAATCTCACTTCCATAGGTCTGATGTTTTGCTATAAAAATTTGGAATGAGGTATGGTTTGAGGTGTAACAAAGATGAAGTTTAAATTACAGAACCATCTGTAATTTGGAACGTCACCCCAGAATGCATCTACACAAGCTTTAGGAAATAAAATTACTCATGAGTACACATTAGGAGAAATAGAGCTTCTTCAACTCAACTTCTGCAGTCTTGTCCAATTTATGAAAAAGTTAGCTGTAGGACTTCAGTATTCCATGATCCTTTACCAAGTTTTAGCTCTGTTAGAAATAATGATATAGAGTACTGGCTTTTTTATTTGCTTTAAGCATCAAATAAAACTACAGAACTACTTTGTATTAGCATTAGCCAGCAAAGGAGAGAACTGCAGAGTTGTCTGGATAAAGAGTTCAGGTTTGCTGCAAATAAAACATTTCAAATACTCTTTACTCTCCATAAATTAATTGTAGAGAAAAACTGTAAGTCCATGATATTTTCCTGTAAAGATATTCCAAAATTACTCTAAAATAAATAAGGTTTTTAGCAGATCTAGACTTTGTATGCTTAGACTTGTTTACTCTCCAGTTGTAATTGTCAGTGAAATAACCTAAAAAGTTGTCAGTTATGCAATTACTCTGCACATCATTATCTTACAAAATCAGATTGGAACTGTAAGGTCTCCAGTCCTGGTTTGCATGCTTTGAATTCATCAATACAACAGGACAAGTTCTCTAGCACAGCAAGCCTTGCAACAGCATTCATAGGCGTGTGGCTCTCTACAAGTCTTGTGTCAAAAAAAAAGACCTTGCCCCATAACCAAGAAGTCTGCCATGGGGCCTGACAGACTAACATCCTTACTGGTCTAGATGTATCCTCTTCAGCTAGGGCTTGATGGCAGTTTTTACTCCTGACCAAGTACTGGTTCATGTCACAATCTCAGTATGTAGGATTCATGAGGATTAGCTTCCCTGTCGTAGCTAGCAGTTTTCTTTTAGGATTTAAGAAAGCTGCTAAGCATGCTCAGTATTAAACTAATTTCCCGAAAATTATTCTAGGCACTTGCAGTTTTGTACCCAGCTCTCCTTTCTGCAGCAGGGCAGGGAGGTCCTTTCTTCTTCATGCCACTAAATAATATATCCTACTGAAGTTTTATTTATGGTTTTATGGTACATTGGAGGAACTTCAGCCCTCCCATGAAAAAAGCTAGCAGGGAAATAAACCCATCAAAACCCCCGTGCTGCAATGAGTTATAGATATCTTAGATTTTTCTCACTGGAGTTCTGCTTTTGCATATTACAAAATGTGATGCAGGACTCATCACTTTGCCATTTGTCTAATAAACAGAAAGCCTGGAGTAGTCTTTGAAACAAAGCCTGAATGAATGATTTGTTGACAAATGTGAGCCTGCTTTCAGTCTTTAAATATGTAATTGACTATGACATTCTGCTTCAAGTTATTTAATAGAATTACAGTTTGACATCTTCTTCACACTTCCTCCTCCTTCAGAGTGTCTTGGCACAAAGTAGAGAGTACATGAATTTCCTTGTAACCAGTCAGAAATCCCTGGTTTAGGGTAATAAAGGGAGATAAACCTATGTGCATAATAATAGGGTATCTGTACAGCTTCTTGACTCCTTGTAATGCTAATGAGCAGTATGTGCCCATACCAGTGAGAAGGCAGATGGCATTATTTGCCTTGTTAAAGAGAGAGTAGTAATACTTTTGGATACCTTGAAGCACATGCCCTATTTTTAACTTTGTTTTTTCGGAGTTACCCTCTGTTTCTATCAAACATGAACTTAATCATTCTCCAAGGAGAGGGAAAAGTCATTTTATAGGAGAAAGGAGCTCAGCTCCATCTCTCATTCAGGGTGCTCAGCACTCATGCTAGGAAGTAAGGAACCGCTGCCAACATGGTTAAGCAGACAGAGGTGACATGCTGAGCCAGAGCCAGCTCCTGAGGCTTTATCAGGTGAGGAGGGTTTATGTAGACCTGCCTTGGCAGGGATTAGAACTAGCATAACTAATTGGTAGCTAATGCAGAGCAGCGTTTAGGGACTTGTAATTAAAGCAAAAGAGACTGAGCAGCAGTCATAAACATACAGCTTATTAGGAGGGTTTTTCCAGAGTGCTGGCTGATTATTTTTCACCAAGTTTTTCCTCAGTCACTGAAGAAAGAGGAAACTCAAGGTGTTATGCAGGCAGTGTGAGGAGGAACTGGTAAAAGTAGTGAATGAAGGAGTAGTGGGGAGGGGCAAATGGCTTTATTTTTCAGCATAAAAGGAATTTTATCTAAAAATGGGAAGGAAAAAATGGATAAACATGACATGTTATTCAGCCAATGTAGGCTCTCTTGTTTTTGAGAAGACAGCTGCTTTCTGTTCTATGAAGCTGTTTCTCAGTCAAGTGGGTCTGTCATAAGCAATGTCAAGTACTCATTTACTAAGAGAACAGAATTGACAATTTATTGCTTCTATTAAAATTTTCAAAGATTTTTCACTCCGCAAGTAGCTTTATATTTAGTGCAGAGTTATTTTAGTACATAAAAGGTCTGTTTTCCACTAGAATATATGTTCAATTTTTAGTCCAAATACACTAATTTGAATGGGTTTATTTGCTTTATCTCAGGAAATGTAATGCTTATTTATTATATTGGGGATTATTTTTACAGCAGAAGTGATAACAGATTTTTTCCCCTCCAAGTAAAGTTTTCCTAATAAGTACTGATGAATTCAATTAAAGATTACAAATCTAAATGTCCTGACCAGTATGACCGTTGTGTCAGTTGACATTGCTTTTACAAATGTAAAGAACTGAAGAAGGTTAATGCCTTTACAGGTGCTTCTGGAAATCTTTTAAACTGGAGTTCCAAGATACAACAGAAAGTCTCTTTCCAGTGTATTTTTCAGCAGGTCTTATGGCTACCAGTCACAAACCCAAACAAAATCCCATGATGTATAGAAGGGTACTTCACCTCTGTCTTTAGACCAATGCCAAGATACTGCGGGTTATATAAGGAGGACTGCTGAATTCTTCTGACACATTTGAGCCTAGGAAAATCTGTCTGAAATCTAATTCTTGTTTCTCTTTATGCATTCTGTACCTCCTTTCTGTAAGATTCGTATGTAGTATGGACTTCTGCCTTCTCTTTCCTCTTCTTTCTGCTTTTCTGTATATTTTTCAATTGTTTCTTTGCCTTACCTTGTATAGGTGTTTTTTGGTGCAGATCACTTGAAATTTTGAGAGGTTGTGTGGGTATTTTTCCTCTTACACAGTCAAAACTTCCTGAAACATCCAAGCTTTGAACTGAACTGTCCCATGACTTGACATTCTATCAAACAGCCTTTTCAAAGGCAGCTTGGAAAATGAAAGTATAATCTTCTGCTGTTCTTTCAGTGGAAGTAATTTGTAGATAATAGTTTTCCTGTTGTAAGGAATACTTACTCACACCTTTCGCCAGCCTGGTTTTCTATGTAAACAAACTTTTTTTTGTGTAAAGTTTAAATGTTCTGTCTGTCCACCCACCACCCATAACTTCTGAAGCTTAGACAATTTTTTCTGAATCTGAAGTGGATTAAATTCTTGCAAGCCACATGAAAATAAGCAGCTAGGTGGAAGAAAAAGACTTAAATGTTCCGATGCTAGGAACAGGTGCAAATCCCCATGGGAAAGAACGAAAATTTGACTATAATTAAAGCAACATGTAATTGTGGCTTAAAGAAAAACAAGGCTTTCCCCCCATTTGCCTGTGATAGAATTACTTTTGCTTCTTTTTTTCTTTTTTACTTGAGAACCAAGATAAAATAGACTACTTCAGCAAGAGGAGGGCAACAGCACTGTTGAGCACACTCATGGCTGATCATTACTGAATTGGAGAAAGTAACTGTAAAAAGGCAGGGGTGGTAGTGCTTGGGGTTTCTTTCAGTCTAAAAATTAAGGATGAGAATGCAGTGCACTGTTGAAATTGTACAAAACCTCTGTTCCACTAAAGTGTTCTTTCTGATACAGCATGTATGTAGGGATTTCTCTTGTTTGTTCTCTCCTGAGTTCCACCCTGCCAGTTTGTCATTGCCTTACCAGAAGTTTGCATTAAAGCTGGTAATCAGTGCAGCTAGGATGATGCTGTTGCAGAAATTTGATCTTTTAGTTACCAACTGCTGACAGTATGTGCATTGCTGTTAAGAGATTAATGATGAGATTATTTTTTTTACTTTTTTATGCAGAAGTTCCATGTTTTGAGTTTTTCTATGATAGAAGCTATATCTCGTTGTATCTGAAAAGCTTTGTATGCTTTAAGGTATACTGTCTTTTTTTTTTCTTCCTGATACCGGATTACAGCTGTAGTAGTTAATAACATATCTAATACTAATGCATAATGTATAAAAATGTTGAGGGGTACTTAATCAAATAAACAATATATGTTTATTTGCTTCTCCATTATGCTCTGTTGGAACAACAATACTGTGATAAGGTTAACAGAGCAAGGAGCTTGGCAGAAAAGCAGATTGAAGAATACTGGTTTAAAGAGCATAACACTGCTACCTGCAGTCCTGAAGAAGCATCAAAAAAGCATTGTTGGACAAAAGATTAACATATATTTCCTTTAATCTTACAGTTTGTAATTTTCTTAATGGTATGGGCTGGCATTAGAAGAAAACAATGCCATCTAAGTCAATAGAATTCTTCCCTCTCCAGTGTTGTTGGAAGTTATTATCTGGGTTTATAGTAGTTGTTTTATGGAGTGTTTGTGGGAACAGAAGAGAGAATATTTCTTGGCATGTAAGTGCTTGTCCTGGACACATATAAAAATACAAAATTTTAGTTTCTAGCTTCAAATGTGTAGTGTAAAGTCAATCTGGATGATTCAACATTTTCATTGATTTACTACGACATGTCTAAATTTCAATGGTTTAAGCCTTCTACATACACCTAGTATGATGATCTCTATCTTGTGGAGTTTATAGTCTTAAGAAAGCTTAGTCTGAAATTTGCTTTTCCTACTGGCTTTTCACTGAAGTCTAGGTTGTCACATGAGTTACTTTCATAGCCAGAGAAATATTGAATAATCCTGGAATTCAGTGTAAATGATTAAGGATTGTCAGTCCTTAGTATCATGTACCAAGTGGTTAGTATCAGTACCAAGGGATCAGTGAGGCATCTATATTTCATGAAAAAGAAATACAGGGTTTTTTCCATTTAAAGTTTTCTGAGCCATTTATGCTTAATCTTTTAGTCATTAAGATATTAGAGAATGCTTAATAATGTATAGGTCTGGAAAAAAATAATTTTGTGTGTGTGTGGTTATAATGCTGCTCTACTGATGTATTATTTGTGTGAAACTTCTCTTTAATATATTAAGTATTTTCTTTGTATAGGTATTTATATTCAATATTAAATACCATATGGCAAGTAAGAATTCAGAACAGACATTAACTCCAGCAAAGCAACAAGAACTGACTGATTCTCAGATGTAAACTATTTGCTTGCCCACTGATTTTCTGAGGCTTGTGTATAAAATAAAGGCTAGAAACTCTACATAGAAATTATTAGTAACTGTGGCAAAATTAGGGACTTCATATTTTGCCACAGTATATTTGCCTTTGTTGGAGATTCTGAGAAATTTTCAGTAATTTAGCTGTGAAGTGTTGCAATAAAGGAGCAACAAAGATATTTTTTTAGAAGACCTAACAGGAGTATTTCTTTAATGAAAGTTTGTAAGATAGGCAAGTATTTTGTAAAGCAGAGGTTCTGTCCCTGGAGCAGAGCAGTGCTGTCCCGAAAGGAAAAGGTCAGTGTCCCTGGCAATGGAAGAAAGACCTAACAAAGACTAAAGGACTAGTCCTGTGAACAGAAGTTCCTCAGTCTGCCTTGAGGAAGTGATCCTGTGTGGTGTTTTGTTATTAGTGACCCTTTAATTTCACCTGTTCCTGCTGTAAGCCTAGAGATATATATTGATATGTAAAGGTACATAATTTTTTCAGAAAAGTAGCCTGTGTGATTTCATAGATGACTACATTTCCTCATACAGAAGTTCATCTTCTCAAAACATCTCTGGAAAGAGTACTACTACTATGTAACTCAACAGGATATTAAGCAAACATAGTAATTAATAGAAGAGAGAGCAGTAAATAAATATAGTACCCTGTTTACATGATACCTGTTTTAATTTATTTTTTCCTCAAAGGCACTGTCTAGAAGTTTCTGAAAAAAGTTCTGATTAATAACAAGAAATGTTACCCCCTGCTTTTGAGTCTTTCCTTAATTCTAGCGCTATATAGGTAGGCAGCTTCAAGGCAGAGTGAGAAGACTTTGCTCTGTTCCAAGGGTTTTTTTCACTTTCATGACAGAGGGACCTTTCTTTTGGTAAAATGTTCACAAGGTGTTCCACCCATTCAGAAAAATAAAAACCTCCTGAAAAAATGATGTTCTGTTTGCGGTAGGCCAATGTAGATCTGAAGTTCTCATGGTACTTGTGACATTACCTGACCTTACCATCAGGTAACTGGGATTAACAGTTATTAGGGAGCAGACTTTGGTAGCCCTGTGGAAGGAATATTAGCTCAAGAATGTGTCCTTCACCAGCAAATACATTTATATGACTTTTTTATGGATTTTTTTTTATTCTCACTGTTCTAAGTGTAAAAACAATACTATCTATCTGAAAGCATTGAGCCTTCCCATGATTTGCACCAAATTGCAGTATCATGAAATATACAATGTTGCTTCAAACTCTTGTTCTCTGTAGTATCTTCCCTTGAGATGTACTACCATATCATAAGCCAGTCTGCAGAATTATCATAAGCTTCATCAACATAATTTTAAAGAGTGAGTTATCGTTTTCATGTTTCCTAATTTGATGAGATCCTTTGTGTCTTTATGCTGGATGAACAGAGTGACATGATTTGTCATTTCAGTCTAAACAGTGTGTTGGGTTGGGTTTTTTCTTCCTTTTTGGTACATTTTAGAAGCAGCCCCTTACGTTGCTTTGAGCTTTCTTGTGAAGATCTCTGCATAAGTACTGAAGTAGGAATGCCTTTGTCTGTGCTTACTAAATTAATTGGATCTAATCCCATTCAGCTGTTGATGCCCTGTTTGTAGCACTTTTTGTTGTAATTTGTTTTAATAGAGCCCTAAAAAGTTCATGTTTTCTTTCATAGGAAAATAAATAAATAAAAAAATATTTAGCCAATATTTCTGGAAACAACTTGGTTGTTGATAAGAAGAAAGAAAACCTATACTTTTTTTTAACTTGACATTTAAATTTATTGTTCAGTTAAATACACAGATGTGCATGTGAAACTCCAATGGTAATAATAGTTATTTAATACATAAGCAAATGTTTCCTGATCTGAATTTGTCCTTCTGCATGCTGCTTTTCATGTTCCATACTCATCCTTGCAAGACTAATTTCATTACCTTAATTTTTTCTAGTGAGGAGGATCCAGAGCAGCTGCTCAGAACAGACTTCAAGTGTATATCCCTCCAAGAGCTGATACACATTGATGTGTACCTCTCAGAGGATTTGGCTGTTATTACTCAGTATTTTGTAATCTAGACTGAGTTCCTAAATTCTGATTGCTTATACCATCTCTTTTCAACTACATACATATGTGAGGTACAAAAATGACAGGTCACGTTATTTTAATTGGCACCTGCAAAGGTGTATAGGTTTGTTGACTGTCATGAAATTGATGTGCTTACTGTGGTGTTTACTGATTCTCATGTCATGGCTTGCCATTAGTGTGAGTGTAGTAGCACAGACTCACTGTCAGACTCCTTCACTTGAAGCAGCATTTAGAAGATCAGTCATATCTATTCTTTTCTCAGGTCTGTAGTTTTGATGTTTGTCAACAGTGTTAGTGAAATATTACAAGGTAGTTTTACTATGTTTGACCTACTTCCTTTTTTTTTTCAGACATACATGTAATTATAAAAATGAAATGCAAGGTTGGGGTTTAGGGGTGATATATTTCTACACTCTAAACTTTAGACTAATTAATGCATTTAGTTCAACAAGTCCACAAATACCTGTTGTGCCTGTTCACATTTATATGTATGCAGGACAGATTTTCTGCAACAGTTGGTATTGAATTGTACCTTAGAACAGTAGTTTTACTGCTCATTCATCCTACAACATGTGTTTCTGACTATGTATTTTACATATAACTATATGCAATGAGCTGATAATTTTTTCAAAAGCTTATATAAGAGTTTTTAAGCACATTGGACATTGCAAATGTGCTGCTATTTAGAGGATCAATATTCTGTGGCATATACTACAGGAAAGCATATTGGACATCCAAAGATAGACATCAAAGCCTATTTTCATTACAGCTCTTCACAATGGGGGTGACACCATGGCTCATTTGAATTCATGGCTGTTGTATTTTGGCACTATCTGAAAGAAGCTGATAATTATATTCCTACAAGAGGTTCTTCACACTGCAGGAGAAAAAAAACCCAAACAACTAAAACCCAAATACAGCTCAAACTTCTGCTTTTGTCAGTTGTTACTACCTGGCACTGTTTCTGCCGTTCTTCAAAGGCTGTGCAATGACTTGGAAAGGAGACTAAAGAGTTCTACCTGTCCTGCAGGCTGCCTTGCAAGCAGACACATTATGATGAGGCATAATTGTTTCTCCATGAAGAAACCAGAAGTCTTTCATTTCTAAAACTGTCACTTTAGTATAAATAAAATATGAAGGACAGAAATAGTAATTAAAATTTGGGAGAGTTTGAAGGACACCAGTCTTTTGATTATATTATTGTTGTTGTTGTTAATTCTGCCAGGTTATGCTAGTTCCTTGACAAAGTGTAATGGTTTTCCTTTATTCCTTGGAAACTTAATAGGATTTTACATATATAATCTTTAGATTAAAATGTGTAAAAGTTAAGCTTTTCTATAAATCTGCAGAAAATCAGTCTAATTTAATTGCTCCTACTGAAGATCTTGTGCCCAACAATCCATTTTTTATATTTGCAAGTAACTATCCCTAACTATCTTTAACTTTTTGAGCTAATTTGAGTGAAGATTTTTTTGCATCTCCTGTCCAAAAGAGCATTTTAGAAGGACTTCAGAAAATGAAGGGTTTATTTTATTTTCTATTTAAAAGGAAAAGAACTTGAGCCTGGTTTTTGATTAAATGTGTTGAAGTGTGCTGATTTAGGTCAAAGTATGGCTTTTCTCCTCCCTTCAGCATAAGGACAACACTTAGTGCTTCTTAAAATAGGATCAACATTAACACTAAGGACGAGACGTTAAAAAAAAAAAAAAGGCTTCTTGCTTTTCCCCCTTTCATATGAACATTGGAAATCTTGTTCATATGCGTACCTTCATGTAGTTCATAGTCACTTAGCCAGTTGGGATACGTGTTCTTCATGCTGTCACTGCAAGGCAAGTACAACAAACAAAATTATTGTCGTATTCTGCCATGAAAATGACTTCTAACTAAGCAGCCTTCACTAAGAAGGTGTTATTACATTGCTGCACAAAAGCACTATACTGCAGTTGCAGTCGAGCTCCTGGCAAAAGCAGTTGCTTTCATATAAATACCAGCATGAGCTCCAGATGCAAATTAACATGGCAGTGACTTGGAATTTCCACTGTCTCCTTTATACATGTTACAGATTATCTTCCCAAAGTAGACAGTCCATGTTCTTTTAAATAGAGAAATACCTCCAGTTATGAGCTTAAGGTGTATGAAAGCAAGCTCTGTCTTACAACAGTTTTCCTACACTTCTCCTGTCTATAAACAATTCTTCATGCAGATGAGTCTTCCTTACTTGCAGAGTTTGTCTCTAATTACTCAGTGGGAAAGTCACAGCAGCAAGAGACTGCTATCTCCAAATAAGTTGTGGATCTTTGATTGTAAGAAAAAAGGTGCACTGACATCTGTGTTATTTCATTCTCTTCTTTCATATCTGATTTTTTTCAAGGGAATTCAGTCACTGCTAGTTTTCTGTATGTAAGACTACTGTATCTTTGTACTTCTGCCCCTTTTCTCCTTTTTCCTTCTGTATGTTAATATGTATATATAGTATATGAATTGTTTCTGTATATTAAATCTCTTTTTTTAGGAAGTTCACTACTAAATAACCAAATTGTGACATTTGTAGGAGCTTCTCTTTGCCTTCTCTTAACATGCTTATTTTGTTTCAACCCTCATTATCTGCCTGAATGTATTGTATATTTCTGTAACAGGTAGGGGAAAAAAATAAGAGGCACACTCCAAAGAGGAGATAGCATTGTCTTTATTCTATGTTACAGGTAAAACCAGTAGTTTAACAAACGCAAGACCAAGTGCTGAACTCACATTGCTATTGTTTGCTGTCCACAGCAGGCTGTGAAGGAACATAGGTTATGGTTTAACAAACTAAGAGCAAAGGAAGTGCAGTGCCTTCTAATGGAAAAGTAGAGAAGAGGAAAAGTGTCACAGTAAGCCAGCGAATTAAACTGAAATAGCAGGAGCTATTATTGAAAGAAGTTAAAAATAACAGCAGTAAAGGTGGCAGTGATGTGGCCTGATATGTATATGAAAGGAATAACGATTACAGGTTTTTTCTTTTAAACCTAACCTTATGCAGTGATGAAAGCCAGTTATACACCACAGCCTGCCTGTTGCTTTACAGTTAGTAATGCAGAGCACTGTTGTAGAGAAGGAAGGGTTGACCAGTAGTTTTGCATATTTTTATAGCAGTAGTAGCTGCTCACTGCACATTCATCTGATGTCACTGCTTTTCATATGTGGGCCTTAGCACATCCAGAGGCCTGAACTGTGCAACAGTGAAAAAATTCTGCAAGCAAAAGTGACTCTCTCCACCCTGCCTCCCCTTTTGCCAAGGATCATACCTTTCATGCCAGAGCTTATTTTGTGGGAGATGATAAAACACAGTCTAGCATTTGGCAACAGCCTATTTTTTCCCTTCCTATCTGCCTTACCCCCTTCAGTAAAATGAAGCATTGGCAAAAAACTGATGTGACTGAAATGTTGCTCAATAGACAACAAGGAATGGGTGTAAGAAAAATGCTACTAAGTCAGTGGGAGCTGGGTCATGCTCAGAACAAAAGAAATAGTCTTGCTATTGAAAGGATGCCTAATATGCTATATAATAAAAGGAACATTGTAACGTGGCAAAGGTAATGCTGTGCACTTAATACCAGTATGACATATGGATGACTGATGATTCATTATTTTGTTGAGCATTTGAATTTGTTTTCTACTTTGCATGCTAGCTTTGCCCTTTCTGAAATTATACCCCATCTGAAACATACTTAAACTACAAAGTACTGCAAAGGGAGGTGGAAACCAGTCATTTGTGGACTGATGGCTGTAAGCATGTTTTCATGCCTAGTTATAATTCAGAATTGTTTGCTTTTCACTTTGTGTGTAAATGGATAAGACCTTTTAAAATAAGTCTCTGCAAAACTGACAGTTGAGTTTTCAAGGCAGTCTGAAGTCTGTTAGTTTCTGGCAGCTAGTGAGGACAGGGGATGATGGGCACATAACTCCATTAAAACACCTTTGAGAGTTTCAGCTTTGTGGTTCCAAGTGTGTTTACCATACAAAATAAGATTCCTGTCCAGATGCACTTGCAGCTTCACATTCTTTCTGGATAGCAGAGAACAAAAAATCATATCTATGAGTGAAATAATAGAGTGCACCTGCTCTGTAAATACCACTTTGTTGCTCTTGTTCTTCTCCCACTTTCCCTTCTGAACTGTTGACTGCAAGTGATCCTATATCTGCATAAGAAAGTCCAATGCTACTGTGCCTAATTAATGAATCTTTGTTTCCCTATTTTGAATTAAGAAATGCTGCCAAAATTTACACCATGTGTAATGTGGAAGTAACTTATTTTGAAATTAATGAAATTATCCCACATTTACTGTGACATAGATTTATTCTTTAAATTAGAGTTCAGTAACAGTATTACTTCCTGGTAAAATTTTAGTTAATGCAAAAGTAGAAATTGTGGTTTGTATACATTAGTCAAATATCACCTGCCAGTTATCTAGCTGTTGTCAACACACCTGTATTTGTCCATTAACATACCCTCTTTTCAAGTATTTGAAGCTTCTATGTTTAAGAGAGAAACATTTTAGAATTTTCAGCTATGACTGAGCTCTCTGTAACTTGTATTTTTTGTTTAACTGTAGTTTCCCTTCTCTTTGCAGTAAAGGATTGCCTTCAAGTTCAACATTCACTTTAGAGGACAGTGCCATCTATTTGACTTCAGAACAGAGCACACTGGAAATGGAAAATGATAATGCTTCAGTTTTGGATGTCTACTTAGTAAGTTGTCAAACTCTTTCAGATGGGTTTTTCTCCTGTAATTCCTTTGACTCAGGCTCAGTAAGTGACTAAAATACATGCTTAACTTCAAGATCCAGAGGTTCATTGACATATTTCTTGTATGAGACATATGCTTAAGTACCTTGCCAAAGCAAATGCTTAAAGAATCTATGTGCCAAGTAACTATTGTGTTCATAATGAAGTATGCCAAAATGCCTTTTATTTTTTCTCTAATGGTAGAGGTTTTCCTCCTATTTATACAGGAGAAAAAAAAAAAAAAAAAAACCAAAAACAAACCTCTTTCCTCTTAATGTTGAGTATTCAACAATGTAGAAATTAAATTTTCTCAGAAAGTTCTGTGTTTAAATCAATGATTTTGAAGCCAGTGAAGTAGAGCTCAATGTGAAGTACATTAATGTCTACACTTTTTGCTCTGAAGGGTTGTCCAGTTGCACTGGCTGGAATATGATTAAAAATGTATCTTTTCCTTGCTGTTTTGGTTCCTAGTGAGCAGCTTATCTGGCTGCTGAAGGATAAGCTCAAGTCTACATCTTTGGTTGACTTCATATCCCCTGTCTTTTAAAAATCATCTTGGTATCTACAGTTCACATTGCACAGACATAAAGGCAGTAGGCACCCAGCTCCAGTTCCAACTGAATGAAGTTTTGTGCATCTAACCCTTTTAGGCTGTTTTGAAAATCTCAGTGTAAATATAGGAGGGAGGTATGTTAAGTTTGGATTTATTTCCAAAGGCTTGTTTTCCTAAAGCACAGATTAAACAATTCTGGTATTATCCTAGTAATATTTTCCCTCTATTTTCATAAATAAATGTCTGGGTTTGTAGCAAGAATCCTACTAGAGAGGAATCATCAAAAGGAAAGTCTGTTCATTAGGTTTCTAATAAATATTTCACACAGGCTTGGTTGTTTCTTTTTTAGGTAAAGTTCACTGCATTCTTTATTTTTCTTATCTTTAGAGTTTCCTGATTTTTGTCTTTAGAGATCCAGAATATCATAGTGTCACAGAACAGCCCAGGTTGGAAGGAACCTTGAGAGTTCATCTGGTCCAGCCTTTCATGGGAAAGGGAGTCTAAACGAGATGGTCTAGCAACCTGTACCATCACATCTTGAAAACCTCCAGTGATGGAGACTCTACCACATCCCTGTGGAGGTTGTTCCAGTGCTAATTGTTTGTCCTGAAGAAATTTTTCTTGTGTGGAGATGAAATGTGTTTGTCACATGTTTATGTCTGATCCCCATGCTGTTTCTCTATAGGCTGTACTACGGATTTTTTTTCTTCTGTTTAGCCAGCAACACTTGAGTATATACAATACCCCCTTAATAGCTACCAATTTAGGGGAGTTGTTGTCTATCCTGCCTCCACTGAAACAAGACAGTAGCATGTACCAGTGTCCAATTAGATGTAGAATTTTAGTTAACTGTGACCTCAAGCCCATTAATTCAGCCTATTCCTGTAGGACTTCTGTTAATTGGGCTTGTTGCTGATACGATGTTGACATGAATCATCTGTTAAGAGGGACTCGCAAATCCTGAAATGTTATGGGAAATGGATGAATGAGTAATCACATGCAGCCTAACCTTCCTAGCAGATTGGCTGACTTCGTGAATTGTGCTTTAAACTAACAAACTTGGGGTGTAGGATCCAGAGCTGTGACGCCTACATGTTCATAAGCAACAGGGTGAATGAGCACTGCCACTAGAGTAGTGGGGGATGCTCCCTAACCTTTTTCAAGGGCAAGGACCCTAAGTCCAACCACCTCAAATGCATGTATACCAACAAACATAGTCTAGGCAGCGAAGAGGAGGAACTGGAGCTCCATGCCCAGTCTGAGAGTTACGATTTGATAGGAATCACAGAAACTTGGTGAGAAGACTCACATGTCTGGAAGACCACAGTGGATGGCTACAAACTCTTGGAAGGATTGGAAGGGAAGAAGAGGAGGTGGAGTTGCATGTCATAAAAAAAGAGAAATTTGGGTGTATGGAGGGAAGCTATGGAAACCACAAAAGTTCTATCAAATGCCTTGGATCAAGATTAGATGGTTCACCACCAAGGAGGATCTTATGTTAGGTGTCTGTTACTGACCTTCTAGCCAGGATGATGAGGCTGACAAAACCTTCCTTTGGCTGCTCAAGGAAGTCTTGGGCCAACAGAACCTGGTCCTCATGGGTGACTTCGATTACCCAGACATTTGTTGGGAGAAAAACACAGCGATGCACAAGCTGTCCATGAGATTCCTGGAATGGATGAAGACTGCTTCCTGCTACAGGTGCTGGACATGCCAACTAGGAACAGCGCATGGCTAGATTTACTGCTCACAAACTGAAATGATATACTTGGCAACATAACTACCAGTTATAGCCTTGGATATAGAAGTTGTAACATTGTGGACTTTAAGATCAGACTGAGCACACTGAGGACCAGTAGTAGGACAGAGGCCTTGGATTTTAGAAGAGGCACCTACAATACACTCAGAGCCCACATGCAAGGAATTCCATGGGAAGCATGCATAGAGGGCAAAGAAGCATGTGAGTGCTGGGAGTTTTTAAAGAACAGCATCCTGGAAGCACAAGAATAGTCCATTGCCTACAGAGTGAAAGGGAGAAGGCAGAACAAGGGACCACCTGGGCTTAACAATGAGCTTTTGGATGTGCTTAAAAGCAAAAAGAAGTATACCAGCTATGGAAAGGTGCCCAAATACCCATTGAGGACAACAGGAACCTTGCTAGGGCATGCAGAGTAGCAGACAGGAAGGTTAAGGCTCCACTAGAACTGAAGTTGGCCAGAGGTGTCAGGATGAAGCAAGGGTTCTTCAGATATGTGAACAGTTAAGCAGAAGCACAGGGAAGACCTAGGCCCGTTACTAAACAGGGCAGGGAAATGAGTTTGAATAATGCTGACAAGGCAGAGGTTCTCAGTGCCTTCTTTGCCTCCGTCTCTGCTGGCATAGCTGGACCCCAGCTCACAGGATTAAGTAGGTACAACAACACATGTGTCAACCCACCAGTAGTGGCCCTCTGCAAGGGCTCAGCCCACATAAATTGATGGGCCCAGAGGGAATCCACCCCAGGGTGTTAACAGAAGTGGCTGACGTTGCAAGACCACTGTCTGTTATCTTCGTAAATTTGTGGCGAACAGGGAGCATCCCTGATGACTGGAAGAGGACAAATCTCATACCCATCTACAAGAATGGCCCAAAAGAGGACTCGGGAAACTACAAGCCCATTAGCCTTACTTCAGTCCTTGGGACAGTGGTGGAACAAGTCCTCCTAGAAACTATTATAAACCAAATGAAGCAGGCGACTGGGAAAATCCAGCACAGATTTACCAAAGGCAAATTATGCCAGGCTAACCTGATCACCTTCTACAACAAAATAACATTTCCTGTTGACATGGAGAGAGCAGTGGATGTTGCTTACCTGGACTTCAGCAAAGCATTCAACACTATTTCTCACAGGCTTCTCCTAGACAAGTTGGCAAGATACAGACTGGATGGGTGGTCTGCGAAATGGGCAGGAAATTGGCTCACAGGCTGCAATTAGATGGTGATGATGAATGCATTTTACGCAGGCTGACAGCCTGCCACAGCCAGGGTCCCTCAGAGATCAATACTGAGCCCCATGCTGTTCAGCATTTTCATAAATGATCTGGGCAACAGGACTGAAAGCACCCTGACCAAGTTTTCTGATGTTACTGAACTGGGTGGTGAGGTGGACGCACCACAAAGGAGAGCCATCTTTCAGAGACACCAGGACAGGCTGGAAGAGTGTGCTAGCAAGAACTGTATGATGTTTAACAAAGACTTCAAAGTCCTGTATCTGAGACAACATAACCAAAGAGCCCAGCACAGGCTGTGTGGCTGGGAAGCAGCCTTGCTGAGAGGGACCTGAGGGTCCTAGTGAACAATAAGCTGAACATGAGTCAACAGTGTGCTGCTGAAGTAACCAAGGCAAATTGGTTCCTGAGCTGCATCCACAGGGGCATTATGAGCAGAGATAGAGACATGATCATCCCACTTAGTGCTTGTCAGCCCGCATGTAGAGTACTGTGTCCAGTCAGGGCCCCAAAATTCAAAAACAAGTGTGGACAGACTAGAGAGGAGCCAAAGGAGGGCCACAAAGATGGTCAAAGACCTGGGAGAACCTGCTATATGATGAAAGACTGAAGGAGTTAGGTCTTTTCAGCGTGTAGAAGGGAAGTTTCAGGAGGGTCCTAATCACAGTTTTCCTGTGACTTTTCCAGTTTTAAAGGGTGACTACAAAGAAGATGGAGTCTCTCCTCACAAGAGACAATGGGTACAAGTTGCAGTGGGAGAGGTTTTATCTTGATACAAGAAAGAACTATTTTTACAGTGAGAAAAATCAATCAGTAGAACAGCCTCACCAGGGACGTGGTAGAGTCCTCATCGCTGGAGGTTTTCAAGGTGCAATGGCACAGGGCGCTAGATAATCTCACCTAGGCTCCCTTTCCCACAAAAGGTTGGACCACGTGATCTCTTGAGGTCCCTTCTAACCTGGGCTGTTCTGTGGTTTTCTTAGCCCCACTTATCAGAGAGATCATTTCTTGTTGATAAGTTCTGAATTTGGTTTATAATATAATCATCTTGTTTATCACTAAAACTGCTCAGCACTGTAAAGTGCTTTTTTTTAAAGTTTGAAATGTATAGAGTGGATGGTGGAACGCTCTGAAAATTAGTGACAGGCATAGGTAGTACCTTCTGTAAAGCTGTCCTTATTAGTTTCAGGTGTGATGGTGATCTCTTTAGTTAGTGTTCGGCTTGTAAAACATTTTTTACTCTTATGTCTGGGAGACTGCAGTAAGTATATGTGTATTCCACTGATCAGTATCAACAGAAAAATAAATAAAACCCAATTCTGGACATTATAGGAACACCCAGTGTTTATTCCCCTGAGCAAAGGTCTGGAAGAATAAATGGGCCTTAAGCAGAGAGAATCAGAGATGTTTTTTTGACCTTCCAGCACCCTTTCTCTGCACCCTGTAAAATCCAAACTCGAAATGCAATAATCAAGACAAGGTAGTGGTACATACCTCAAGTGTCTAGGTATGCAACAGCTGACAGCTTCAAGGAAATTTGGTACTATGGCTAAGCACATTACTTCTTAAGCACCAAACTCATCTTGAGAAATTACTGACCCCCACCTTCTTGATCCTGTCCCACACATTGTATTGATGCCTTAACTATTTTGAGATTTCTGTGGAAGTGACCTGTAACTTAGTCACATATACCTCTGTATATGAGATGTTTGTGGAAGAAAGGGGAGTAAGATCCTGTTTTGTGCACTAATCTTTTACTTCCTAATGCCCCCCAATATCCTTCAGTGGACCCTGAAACAACAATTAGCCTCTGGTTGGGAAAGTCTGATAGTAAAGGATCAGTGATGTATGTTATCAGTTTGATTCACTGATGCTGAGCAGAAGGCAGTTTTGTTTTTTTTAGGAGGATGATTAAATGCATATTTTCAAGAACACCAGGAACAGGTCAGTCATTTTTAATGTATGTCTCAAAAATAAAGCAAATCAGTGATGTTTGCATTAGCTGATTTAAGCCGCAGTTGAAAAGGTTACATGATACATTTTGACCTTTCAAAAGCATGAAGAGAAAATGTAGTTTTAAATGGCATTCCCAGATTTTCCTTTAATCCTGTTGTTAATTCTTGTCTGTGTTTCTACTGCAAGGCAGGCTGCTGTAGTCTTACCTGCTAAGTATTATAATGAAAAATATCTTAACTTGCTTAATGTCAGTCATTACACTAATCCTCTGTTGTTGTCTTTGCCTCCTGCTTTGAAATGCTAAACTTCTTGGACAAACTTTAGTCCTCTAGTAAATTAAGAGCTATGAATTTTTGATCCCATGAATGGAAAAAAAAAAAAAAAGACATTGTAGTAAAATAGATACTTGAAGCAAAAGATGCTGTGTGAGATAAACAGGTGTCCTGTACATAAGCCAGTAACAGAGAAGGTAACACTCTTCTATTTAGCACTTTGTTGTAGAAATCCACAAAACAAAAGAGTAAAACAGTGTTTCCTTCTTCCTTTGGAAATAAATTTAGTCTCTTTTGAAAATTCCACTGAAGCCCTATTTATTGGTGTCACTTCAAGCACCGTCAGCTGATATATATAAGCAGAAAAGCATTAAATGTTAGCAAACGCTGTTGAACACAAAAGTCAGAGTAGTAAGGCTTAAGAATTGCTTTATTGGTTCACTGCAAGTAAGCTTGATTTCCTTCTACAAGTGATGGAGGCACTATGCTGGACCTGTTCTCACCAGCAAGGAGGGGCTGGCGGGGAACATGAAGCTCAAGGGCAGCCTTGGCTGCAGTGACCATGAAATGGTGGAGTTCAAGATCCTTAGGGCACACAGCAAGCTCACTACCCTAGACTTCAGGAGAGCAGGCTTTGGCCTCTTCAGGGATCTGCTTGGTAGAGTACCATGGGATAAAGCCCTGGAGGGAAGAGGGGCCCAAGAAAGCTGATTAATATTCAAGGATCTCCTCCTCCAAGCTCAAGAGCAATGCATCCCAACAAAGAGGAAGTCAGGCAAAAACACCAGGAGGCCTGCATGAATGAAAACTAGCTCCTGGACACACTCAAACACAAAAAAGAAGCCTACAGAGGGTATAAGAAAGGACAGGTAGCCTGGGAGGAATACAGAGAAATTGTCTGAGCAGCCAGCAATTAGGTTAGGAAAGCTAAAGCCCTGATAGAATTAAATCTGGCCAGAGAAGTCAAGGGCAACAAGAAAAGCTTTTATAGGTATGTTGGTGATAAAAGGAAGACTAGGGAAAATGTGGGCCCTCTCCAGAAGGAAACAGGAGACATGGTTACCTGGGACATGGAGAAGGCCGAGGTACTCAACAACTTTTTTGCTTCAGTCATCACTGGTAAGTGCTCCAGCAACACTGCCCAAGATGCAGAAGGCAAGGGCAGGGACTGGGAGAATGAAGAACCGCTCAGTGTAGATGATCAGGTTTGAGACCATCTAAGGAACCTGAAAGCACACAAGTCCATGGGACCTGATGAGATGCATCTGTGGGACCTGAGAGAACTGGTGAATGAAGTGGCTAAGCCACTATCCATCATATTTGAGAAGCTGTGGTACTCTGGTGAAGTTCCCACTGACTGGAAAAGGGGAAACATAACTGCCATTTTTAAAAAGGGAAAAAAAGTAATATCCAGGGAACTACAGGCCAGTCAGTCTCACCTCTGTGCCTGGCAATATCATGGAAAAGATCCTCCTAGAAACTATGCTAAGGCACATGGAGAATACAGAGGTGACTGGTGACAGCCAACATGGCTTCACTAAGGGCAAATTGTGCCTGACAAATTTGGTGGCCTTCTACGACATGGTTACAGCATTGGTGGATAAGGGAAGACCAACTAAGGTCATCTACCTGGACTTGTGCAAAGTGTTTGACATTGTCCTGCATGACATCCTTGTCTCTAAATTGGAGACACATGGATTTGACAGATGGACCACTTGGTGGATAAGGAATT
>JANZLQ010000079.1:45841657-45858355 GCA_026212715.1 Elanus axillaris
GGGCAGTGGTAGCGTCCCCCCGGCCGGGACACCGCCCCTGCAGGGCAGGGGGCAGAGGAGGGGCTCCCAGGGCGGGGCCGCGGGGCCGGGGCTGTGAGGTGGGCGGCGGGGACGTCCGCGGCAGCGCGTGAGGAGCGGGTGCGCGTGCTTATCTCTTCCTTACCGGTGTTAACGGGCGTTCCAAACCCGCCCCGCGTACCTGTGGCCGCGGCGGCGCTTCCGAGCCAGGCCGGGACTACCCGCCACTCAGGCGGAGAGGCCCCTCGTGTGAGGGCGAGGACCCGGTTAGTGCGGGCGTCGGGTTTGCTCCGGTCTTCCCCACCGCCTCGGGCTGGCCGGGGACACAGCTGGCGCCGAAGGACGGTGGAAATCCCCCCTTTCTGCGGTTAACTCGGGGCGGGGAGCTTGAGGAGCAGAGGGGCGTTCGACTTTCGCCGCCTCTCTGTAACGCCAGCCTGTTCCTTACGTCTTGAATGGTGGAAGGCAAAACATAATTTTGTACTTAAAGTGCTGGTTGCACTCAGGGTGCAGGTCAGTGTCTTAACTGAGAATAGCCCTGTTTCTGTGGAGAAACAAACTCCCAAATTTGAAAAATAAAATCTTCTTCTCCCGCTCCTTGGCCCCTGCTTTTGGGGGTTTCTTTTTAAAGACACTTCAGATTTTATGGGAAAACCTGTTTTCCTTCACCTATTGCTGAACTGCAGTAATCAATATAGCTACAAAGCACCCAGGAGTAGCAAGCAGCATCTGTCAGGACTGGAGAGGCAGTGTGGTGTGTGTGCCAGCGTGCAGGAAGCTTTATTTATCTGTGGTCGCCTCCCCCACCCCTGCCAAAATGTGGATGGAAGCCAACAACAGAACTTAGTTATGCCTCATAGTTTGTTTTGTGGCTTGTAGAATAATTAGTATTGTAAGCATCCTTTTTGTGTATGGAGTCTGTGTGTGTTAGCCAATATCCCATATTGCACATTATGGGTATTTATTGGCCATCAGTGAACTACCAGTTGATACTTTCTTTTATGTCATTATTTTCTGAGTGTGTGTTTGGGGTTTGGGTGGTGTTTTGTTGTTTTTTTTTTGTCATTGGTTGGTTGGTTTTTGTTTGCTTGCTTGTTTGGTTTTGGAGTTTTTGGTGGTTGTTTTTTTTTTTAAATAAATCACAAAGGTTGTGCAGTTGATCTGGCTAATGTCCCACTCTTGCTCCAGCCTTCTTGTTCTGTTACTTTCATCTCCTGTACTTGTCTGTTTCATGTCTTCTGAATCCATCTTGCAAGCTCTTTGACACATCCCATTGTATTTGACACTTCTGTTGCTGCAGTACATTTAGTAAGTAGGTGTAATCATTTACTGATAGTTCTGGTGAGAGAAATGTAAATGTGCATGACAATGTGTTCATGACTTGCCTTGCAGGGGTCTCTCGGGGATAAGGTTTAAATGTGTTGACCTGAGATGGATGGAAAGCTTGACTCTGCCCATGTGAGCTACAGTACTTACAGAGCTTGTCTTTACAGATGCACTCTTTAGATGTACACTTTACGAGGCTATTGCTTAAATACTTCATTTAAACAAAATCATAGTGAGTATGGAATAGTTCCTGACTTGAAGAAATTTTGCAGTATATTTCAGCACCTGCTGTACTGGTAGACCCTGCAGTCGGTCTCCTCCCACTTGTCTCAAGTAGCAACATTTTTTGGACCTGCTTTTGTCAATATTGGTGGAATTCTTGCCCTTTTGAAGTTAATGACAACACTTCTGTTGCCTTGATGAAAAGTGTGGCTCCGTGAAAAGTGTGGGTTGTCGGATCTCTATTGAGTGTATGAGGTTTCTTCAAACTGTTTTAGGGTCTGCCTTTTATGTAAAGAAATAGGAAGTAAATGACTTGGATGCAGCTTCTTTTTGTTTCACAGCTGTGAGTCCATGCAGTATGGGAGTAGGCTGTGTTGGCTATGAATTCAGTAGCAGCTTCTCTGTCAGCAAAAAGGGAGCTTTGGCTGATTTTCCTCCTGCGTATTGTTTGAGAGTGAGAAAGCTTACGTTTCTTATGCATACTGAACTTAAGTAGGGAACGATTGTCAGCGTGGCTCCTGCATTCATTATATTCCTTATATTACAGTTATTAAGAGGCCACAATTCTGTTTCTTTTGTCAAGACAACAGTTTCTTCATTAGTTTGTGGAAAAAGATGGGAAAATAATGTGGAAAGATACTACAGCTATGATACCTAGTTTCCTCTTTATTTTTCTTAATGAAGCTATGCAAACAATGTAAAGTTTATGACTTTACTAGGAATCCTGTTTTACGTAGCTCTTGATCATTAGAACTCTAAGACAAATGAGGATTCAACTGACACTGGAAATGTTTTTTGAGTCCTTTGTGTAATGCAAGGTGGTAAGTTGCAGTATTTTCTTAGGAAGCTGGTGTCACTGATGCTGCAGGAATCTCTTCTTTGAATTACGTGGACTGTATGTGGTTTATGAGCCAAATAGTATAGTGTAATTCATGACTATGTTAACATTGCAAATGAACTTAAAATCACTTTGTATTTTTAAAGTATATTTGGAAGGTATTCCTTACCATCAAAATGAAGAACTCACCAAGAATTTTGTGTGATCCATGCTGGTAAGACAGACATGTGCTGCATATAGCAGCCTTAAGGCAGAATTATGTGCCTGAATGCATCTTAGCTGGAATGTACAGTGAAACTAATATATATGTGCAATTATTCTTGATGCTATGTAAGAATAAAACATCATCTAACTTACTAAACAGCAGGAGAGATGCCTTCATGAACCCTCCAGGCATCTCTATCCAGTTACTTAAAAATGCAGTGAAGATGAAAATGCTCCTTCAAGGCCTCCAGTGGTAGCAGTTAACTAAGCAGGCAGATGATTGTCAGCAGCTTTCCAGGTGTTTGTGCCTTGTGTTGTGCCCTGTTAAATAATCAGAGAGCAGTATCTTATATATTCTGCTGTTGGAGTCCCTAGATCTGATTAAGAATATTGCTTTAGTGTTTCACAACTGAATTTTGGATAAATGATGCTTGTTAAAAAGCCACAATATCAAAAAAGAAAAAATCTTGCAAAAACCAGCAGTGATCTAATGACTTCCTTATACAGCTACAAAAAATGATACACCTATTTGTTATATGTTACTTATAATGTATGTACTCAGCCTGCCATATCTTTCCCTTGCACATGTATGCCTATTCTGTGATGGGAAAGCATTTTGGACTCTCACCCCTTATAATTCTTAGTATGAGCTTTTCAGAGAGATTGCAGGATGTCCAGCTAGACTGTCATTCCAGGCTCCACAAACAAAGCTGTGAGAGGCAAATTGTTGGCCTTTGATTGAACTGAGCAGCTTGATGCCAGGATCAGCACTTGGCACTGACTGCTCTTCTTTCTGTGTTCCAGCACAGCAAAAATTTTCTGGATAATGTGGGTTGTTTCTAGTGGCCAGGGCTAAGGATTCTTCTGTCCAGTCAGTGTTACAGAAACTTCGTGAAAAGTTGCAGAATGGGCTGAAAAACAATTTATGTTTTTTATTACTTTGTTTTCCTAAGTAATTTTTATTCCTGAAATAAAATACAGTTTATGGTTTGGGGTATTCTGTTCATAGGGTTAAGTTGATACATTTTTAAAGCAATTGAAGTGACAGTAGCATAGCTGACAGGTAGCACATGTGTGTGTGTTCCTGAGATGAAGCCATCAGAACTCCTGTTTC
The DNA here is from genome assembly GCA_026212715.1 of Elanus axillaris. NCBI lineage: Eukaryota > Metazoa > Chordata > Aves > Accipitriformes > Accipitridae > Elanus > Elanus axillaris. Next base: position 45,845,380 of record JANZLQ010000079.1, read on the forward strand.
TGTGTAGAATTGTACTTGCATTTTTTTTGTCTGTGGACTACGTAATGGTTACAGTTTGTCTGTAAATTCTTATTTTCTAGCACATAAAGTTTCCTGAAAGTCTTGCAGTTTAGTGTCAAAGTAGGGATGTTGTTTCTGACCCAGTAGTTTGGCAGGACCTCCTTTTCAGTTGCTGATAGGTGACAAGTACTTGTATGTGCTTTAGCTGGGTATGATGTGTTACAGTAGGTCAGGTTGCAAAAACGCTGGGGTCAGACTTTAAAAGACAGTGTTGATTGCAGTTGGATGCCTACAGGCCTTTCCAATAACTGCTATGCACTCAGTTTCCAATTATGCTTCCCTAGCTATTTGTGTGCAGTGCCCAGTGCACCTAAAAGGTTTAAGGATAGGTTAAGATGAGGGAAGAAGGTGGGGAGATCTTCAATCATGTGCCTCGACACACTTGTCAAGCTATTGGTAAAATGTGAAAAGCCCTGTACCAGAGTACTGTTGGTACATCAGTCTTTGCTGTCCCTTTGGTGTATATGAAATACTTATAATCTAGTCTGACATATGGAGATGCCTTGAGTATATTTAGTCATTTTTCTGTGTGGCTTTTTGTTTGACAGGTTAGTATGATGCCTTCTTGATTTTAGTATCGTTATGGTTTTAAACCATTAAATTTCAGCCCCTAACTTCTCTGCCTGTTGCAATAATTTGACTCTAATTTTTCATTCTTTTCTAAGCTTTCTTTTCCTGCTTTACCTTATAGAAGCCAGTAGATATGTTCCTAGTATCTTCTGCAGCAGTAACGATGGACTAAAACTCTTGGATCACTGTGATTTGAGAAGGGATTAAATTTTTCTTGCCTTCTTGTAAGGCTTGTTTGTCTGTAGGCAGGTACATAACTTTCTTTTGGATGGAAAAAAAGCAGAACACTTTGTCATGGTTTGCTTCTGCTTTGTGCATCAGAAGGTCCTTGAAGTGTATAATGCTTTTTTATGTGGGTTAGACCACAAGAACAAAGCTTTATGTTCTGAATCTCAGTTGAGAATGAACTTGCAGTTGCTACCAAAGTGAGCTTTGCTCTGGGTGGTAACTTAATGGAAACATTTCTAAGCCTGAATGATTCCGAGATGTTTAATTTCCTTTTAGCCACATATGCAAAAGGATTCTCTTGTTTTTCTTTCCCAGTTCTTTTCAAAGCCTCATGTGTTTTATGAAAGTGACTAATAGCTGCAAAAGGAGGAATAAAATTTGTTCTGTCACTTGCTGATCTTATTCTGGTCAGCTTATTCTTTGTGTACTTCAGCTTGCAGTTCAGTGGAAATGGCACTATTTCATAGGGATGTGTCAGTTTGGTTTCATTTAATGGTTGGAGTAAAGCCTGAAGTTCCTTACATTTACATTATATGCATGTGAAGTGTTTGACTTGGTAGAAATATTGCATCAAGGGTTCTAGTTACAAATTGTTCTGCTGGCATCGTTTCAAGTGAAGCAAAAATGACTGCAGATAAACTCGGATTAGTGCTTTGAGAATGCATCAGCCAAGTGAAAGTTCTTGATAAAGTATCTTGATGAAAGTATCTTGATACTAAAGAGAAGGGGCAGCTGACTTTACCCCCCACCCCTTGTGTTGTTTTATTGGTTATTTGTTAACTGCTGTCATTAACGCTCTTGGTAGGAATAATTTCTACATAAATTGTATTGGGTTTGCATGGCAAGGTTTTGTTAGTGGGGGGTGGGGGTGGGGTACAAGGGTGGCTTCTGTGGGAAGCTGCTAGAAACTTCCCCCATGTCCGACTTAGCCAATGCCAGCCGGCTCCAAGACAGACCCACTGCTGGCCAAAGCAATCAGCAACAGTGGTAGTGCCTCTGGGATAACATATTTAAGAAGGGAGGAAAAAGCTGCTGTGACACAGAAACTGCAGACTGAGATAGGAGTGAGAAGATGTGAGAGAAACAACCCTGCAGACAACAAGGTCTGTGAAGAAGGAGGGGGAGGAGTTGTTGTTCCAGGGGCTTGTGCAGAGATTCCCCTGCAGCCTGTGGAGAAGAGAAGACCATGGTGAGGCAGGCTGTCCCCCTGCAGCCCAGGGAGGTCCATGGTGGAGCACATATCCACCTGCAGCCTGTGGAGGACCCCATCCTGGAGCAGGTAAATGCCTGAAGGAGGCTGTGACCCCGTCGGAAGCCTGGCTCCTGACAGGACCTGTGGATCCGTGGAGAGAGGAGCCCACGCTGGAGCATGTTTTCTGGCAGGACTTGTGACCCTGTGGAGGACCCACGCTGGAGCAGTCTGTGCCTGAAGGACTACACCCCATGGAAGGGACCCATCCCAGAGCTGTTTGTGAAGAACTACAGCCTGTGGGAAGGACTCATGCTGGAGAAGTTTGTGGAAGACTGTCTTCCATGGGAGGGACCCCACGCTGGAGCAGGGGAAGAGTTGAGGAGTCCTACCCTTGAAGAGGGAGGAGCAGCAGAGACAATGTGTGATGAACTGACCGCAACCCCCATTCCCCATCCCCCTGCGCAGTTGGAGGGGAGGAGGTAGGGAAAATTGGGAGTGAAGCTGTGCCCACGAAGAAGGGAGGGGTGCGGGGAAGGTGGTTTAAGATTTGGTTTTACTTGATTGGTAATAAATTAATTTTCCCCAAGTCAAGTCTGGTTTCCCCATGATAGTAATTAGTGAGTGATGTCTCCCTGTCCTTATCTCTACTCATAAGCCTTTTGTTATATTTTCTCTCCCCTGTCCAGCTGCAGAGGGTAGTGATAGAATGGCTTTGGTGGGCACCTGGCGTCCAGCCAGGGTCAGCCCACCACAGGGGTGTTTGAAATGGTCTTTGTAACAGTGTGTTCAGATGTTAGCAAAATCATGTGCCAGTGCCTACTGCAGGATATACTTCAGCTTCACATCCATCCATGCAAAAGGACTGAGGAGAAGGAATGGAAAATATTTGAGTTTTACTGCTCTCATCTGCCCTTCTGTTGTTTTCCTACCTCAAAGAGTTTTATCAGTGTCAACCAGGTACATGGTGAGTTTCAGTATAATACAACTTTATAGCGGATGATAGGTTGTTGGTGACACTGTCCACAAAAAATTCAGAGCTCTGAGGAGCATTTACACTTCGTTTTATTGTTTGAAAAAGCAATGATACTCATTTGGAGGCCCTGAGGAAGAAACTTTGTAAGCAAAGGGATTCTGAACGTGTCTTACTGAAGCAGGCGCAGCTGGCTTAATCCACTATCTCAGGATAGTTGAGATGTTGGGAGGGTCTTGGTGATATTTTGTTTGTTTGTTTGTTTGTTTCCCTTCCCAATGTACTGTGGGGAGTCACAATATAAGACTTAGGGACTTGAACCGTTCAAGTGCAATCCCTTCAAGTGCATTTACATCCAGGCATCCCACTGTATCGATAACAGAAAAATCACTGAACTCCCTTTTGCAACAGATTTTGCTTTCACTTTAGATATGTGCAAGACACATTAAAGTTTAGGGGTGAACTACAACGCTTTCTGGCATGACTGAGTAGGCTGTTGAGACATCTTGAGGGTGAGAGGTGAGTTGCTTAAGACCTTGAAGGCAGGAGTATGGTGGTAGAAGGAAAGGAATGCGGAGAGATATGACTAGTGAGTAGAAAACAGCTAAGAATTGGCTAATAAGCTGTTTGTTGTGGTATGTATCTGAATGATGTGGAACATAGGACTTCAAGTTCAAAACAGCTTAATTTTATAGAGATTTGACATAATTTGAATTGTCAATTTTTAACTTGTTTTTCTAACTGAAATCTGAATTAGGTTCTTAGTGTTAAGGACATTTAAATGCATCTGAAGCTTTTATTTATTTACCTTGTGTATCAGTGACCTTCAGTTTGACGTTTATGTTTTGTGAGGTTTGTGATATGGCATTAGTAGTTCTATGAAATGCATTGCGTGAATTTTATGGGGTTTTAGTCTTAGATGTGGTCAAATGTACCATTAAAATTTACACATTATGCAGAACTGTATTCAAATTTATTTCCATCAGCCAAGAAAAGAAAGCTAGTGTGACAATATGTAGTCTTACTGTCACAGGAATGCTCAAACAAAAGTAAAATGCTTCCAGGAATACAGCATATCATTCTTCTATTAATAGAGTTAGAACAAAGGATACTAGAAACCTTAACAGGGAAAGAAAATCTAGTCTGGTTTTGGACTAAGCTCAGAAACTAACAATTGTACCATTGTTTGAATTGTCTTGCATTATGACTAGATGATTAAATATAAACGCTGACCTGATTGGATTGTATCCCAGCAATGAATTGGCATTTTAAAAACCAGTTACAGGAATCGGTAGACAGGTACCCAGCTTGTTTTTCTCAGATTCAGGAGCTGTAGTTGCTGAATAACAAAGTTTATGCAGAGAGTCTCTAAGGTCCATGGAATAGCAGAAATGCAGTTTCTCGCCAGTAGTCGCTTGATGCTAGAGTTGATCACTTCTACTTGGTTTGCTATTTCAATATGGGTGCAGGAAGCCAAAGAGTTCAAAAACAGTAGCAGTAAAAGGTGTATCACTGAAGTAGAATAAAATTGTAATCGGTGCTTTGGCCTATGCAATGCATATGGTGCTTTGATTTTTTTTCTTTCAATTTTTTATTTTAAGATGTTACAAGAGTAAAAGCTATGTTTTGACTGCAGAGAATTAATTGTTTCTGAAATGAGACACTTCAGGAATGGTGGCTGCACTTACATTTTTCATAGTTAACTTAAACTTTTTTTTTTATTAGCTTATCTAGTATAATGAAATGGATTATGCACACCTAGTGAGTTTAATTTACCTCCCCATTAAATCCTGATTCTTCAAGTACATCAGAACAAACTTGGGTTTTAATGACACCAAGCAAAAAGTGGTCCTCTTGAACTTAGCTTAGGCACTAACTGCTCCAGCACTTTGTTTCTGAGAGTTCATTTGCATGGGTATCTTAAGGAGCAGAAGGTACAGAAACAGTGTGACTGGAAAGAAATGTGTTAGGCTTTACAGTTAAAGTGAATTGGGGTGGTTAAGCCAGAAATAGCCTTTAAGGCTCGTGTTCATCAGGTTAACTGAAAGTTTATTGTCCCTTAAGTAACATTACCTTCCTGTAGTGTATAAAAAAAAAACCTTTCTGGCACCTTAGTCTGTGTAACAAGGTGAAAGTCTAGGAAAACTGCGAAACCAAACAGCAAATAAACTCTCTTCACATTCCAGTGTGTATATACATGTGCTACATACACAAGTATAATTAATCTCTCAGCCTTTTACCAAGTTTAAGTTTGAACTTCACCTATAATTGCTTGGCTTCTACGTTTTTATCTCCTGTAAGTCTTGCTGGTTTTTTGAAAAAGGGCGGGGCAGGGAATCTACTTTATTTATTGCAAGATTGGGCACATGCCATGCCCCAAGAGGTGAGGTTTGTTCTTTTCTTTAGAGCCCCTTCAACACCTATGGGAGAGGAAATAAGTGTTTCCAGGGCTCTTCTGCTGGACTGGTGCTGCATGTCCCAGAACACCTGGGAAAAACAGCTTCTGGCTTTCCTCTGTGAAGCAACATATGAAAAGGAAGAAAACTTTGATGAAAAAAAAGTAACTTCCTGGACTGTTATTTCTCAAGAGGTAGAAATTGTTTTCTAAAAATTAAAATAATTTAAAATATTTTTGCTTGCTTTTTTTTTTTTTTTTTTGCAGAGGGAGAGGGCTTATGGGATCTGTTTTCTTCTCCAAACTGGCAATTGCATATTTCAGTTGAAGCTGTTCCCTCACAAATTTTGAACAATTGGTTGCTTCCTGTTGGGGGAAGCACTGGAACAATTGCAGTATAATTTCACCAGGGTAATGACAGAACTGTTGTTGGGCAAAAGATAGTGGAGGGAACTTGCTCTTGAAATAGATCCAAGCTGTAATTTTTTATGAGTTTTAGGTTTTCGGTAGGTAAGACCTGTGTATCTTGCAGCTGTGTTTTGGATACAGTCAGTTTCTTCTCTTTCTTTTTTTTTTTCCTTGAACAGGCTTTTGTTTAGTCTGTTATGGGATATTGAACTGGCTTTTGATGATGCATATGTATGCATCTAAGCTCAGTAGAATTCAGCTGTAATGAGCATAAACTACTCTGCTTGGTCTTCCACCTCATCCCAGAAAAGTTTAGAATTTTTTGCATATAAATTTTTAATTTGTATAGCGTGCAAATGTTGTAAGTTGATGTTGGGTTTCATGTTCTGAATTTGTTATACTCTGCTGGGTAAATACTGCTTTTTGCTCTTCTCACTGTTCCCCCCCTCCTTGCTCCCAAAAACAAGGTAAATGAGGACCTACTCCTGGTAGCATACCATCAAAGCAGTTCAGGTGGCTGGTCTTGCATTTACCCCCTTAGAAAATTTAGAGAGGGAACAGGTGGTTGTTAAAAAGATAGTTGTTCAATAAGCATCATAGTTTTGAAGAGGCACCACACAGTCCTAAGTAATTTCTGGGTACTGAATTGAAATGATTAACTGTTGTTCTTACTTGCAGAGATCACAAGTATTGTGAAATACAAGTGAATGGATTTTAGAAAATTCCAGCGTGTGTGTTGTTTTTCTTGTCTGGTGTAATGAGAAATTAGACCTTTATGTCAGCAAAATCAGGACCTTAAAGGACCCCGTGGTACTTCTTGAAAGTGTAAACTTGTAGCCTGGAAGAAAAAGCTTCACTCCAAAACTGTTAACTAGAATTCTCCTTTTTATTGTCAGTGCTAAAATGTAGCATTTCTGACTTTAGCGGCAACTGTCATGTATTATTGGTTCAAAATTTTGTTTAGAATTTTCAGCCACCCATTTCCATGGTGTCTTTGAGTGGCTGACGAGTAATTTGCATGGTTTATCTTTGGAGTACCAGATGTTTCTCTCTCTTCAGAACATAAAACTGCTTGGGGAATATGTTTATTTCCTTTGTATAAACAGTGCAATTAATTCTTGAAATAATTGTGGTGGAAAGGCACTTAAACTTTATTAAGTTGGAATTTAAAAAAAAAAAAAACCAAACAAAAAAACCCCAGTCTGTTTGACTGTTGATCAGATATGTGCTTGAGATTAAAGAAACAAACCAAAAAGCATGTAACACATTGGTTTAACATCACATTTCCTGTCACTTTTAGTCTGAAAGGAAAGTTTTGAAATAGGGTTTTGGCCTAACAAGGTGTTAGGCCTTTCTGAGAATCTTTTAACTGACACAAGTTGTATTTATGAAAATCACTCACATGCCAACCTGTTTGAGAAATAAATAAATGAAGATGATATGTAATGTTGAATCTAGTTCTTCAGATCAGTAATACCATACCGTGTACCAAAGCAGTAATCTGAAGTTGTATTCCTAAAACTCGAAAGAAATGCTGTATTTAACGTCTTTTTATGGGGCAGGGAAGTGGTCTGTGCCTCAGTTGCAGCATCACTGCACCACCTAGTGTCTCTCTGGGTTAGCTGCTGTGAGTTGTACACCTTGAACCTCGGCTCTGAGTTTTTGCTGGCTTGCATGGATTGTCTGCATTGTGCAAAAATAATTTGTCAAAAACTTGGTGAGTTTCCTCTCGAATATGAGGTTTCCTGCTTGTTTTGCTGGTCTACTCTAGAGTTAAGTGCCCTGCAAATTAAGTAGGAGATGGAAATGCAGTTCCTGCTACTTGTATGCCTTCTTAATAAGCAGCTTGACGGGCACAAAGAGGCAGTATTGCTTTCTATTCATCTGTGCTACAGGGACAGATATATTGAGTGTGTGTATGTATGTATATAAAAGTGTCTTTTTAATACACATTAATGTATTTATATAACGGATTATATCCTAGTATTACATTAATACCTGCAAAGCCTTCATAAGTGTTTGTTCTAGAATAAGGACAAACAGACAAGATACATGACCTGTTAATGGCTATAAGGATATGCTAGGGTAAACTATATGCATGAGGGTAGTAATCTGTTGTTTTATCAAAGATACATTAAAAAGCAGGAGATAATATATTTTCTCATAGTCTTAACTAGCCTTAAAGCCACTCAGTAACTTTTATTTTTCTGTCTTATCCATTAACGATTTTTTCTGTGTTGCTTTTATTTCCCGGCTTCTGGCTGGATGGCCAGGCCTGAAGAGTTTTGGTGAATAGAGTTAAATCCAGTTGGCAACCAGTCACAAGTGGTGTTCCACAGGGCTCAGTACTGGGGCCAATTCTGTTTAATATCTTTATCAATGATCTGGATGAGGGGATTGAATGCACCCTCAGCAAGTCTGCAGATGACACCAAGCTGGGAGGCAGGGTCAATCTGCTTGAGGGTAGGAAGGCTCTGCAGAGAGATCTGGACAGGCTGGATCTATGGGCCAAGGCCAATTGTATGCGTTTCAACAAGGCCAAGTGCTGGGTCCTGCACTTGGGTCACAACAATTCCATGCAGCGCTACAGTCTTGGGGAAGAGTGGCTGGAAAGCTGCCCGGCAGAAAATGACCTGGAGGTGCTGGTTGACAGCCAGCTGAATAGGAGCCAGCAGTGTGCCCAGGTGGCCAAGAAGACCAATGGCATCCTGGCCTGTATCAGAAATTCCGTGGCTGGCAGGAGCAGGGAAGTAATTGCACTGTGCTTGGCTTGGCACTGGTGAGGCACGGTGTTCCTCCCTGCAAGAAAGACGTTGAGGTGCTGGAGCATGTCCAGAGAAGGGCAATGAAGCTGGCGAAGGGTCTAGAGAACCAGCCCTGCGAGGAGCAGCCCAAAGGCCCGGGGTTGTGTAGCCTGAAGTAGGAGGAGGCTGAGGGGAGACCTTATTGCTCTCTATCTACTGCTACCTGAAAGGAGGTTGTAACGAGGTGGGTGTCGGTCTCTTCTCCCAAGGCACAAGTGATAGGACGAGAGGAAGCGGCCTCAAGTTGTGCCAGGGCAGGTTTAGATTGGCTATTAGGGAAAATGTCTCCACCGAAAGGGTTGTCGAGCCTTGGAACAGTCGGCCCAGGGAAGCGGGGGAGAGCCCATCTCTGGAGATGTTTCAAAGATGTGTAGGTGTGGCGCTCAGGGACACGGTTTGGTGGTGGACTTGGCAGCGTTAGCTTTACAGTTGGACTCGATCTTTTCCAACCTGAATGTTTCTGTGATTATATATATAAGTCTTCCTTTAATAAAATCTAGCTTTCCTACCCTGGTGCATCCTTGAAGGTGAAGCTTCATCTGATGGCAGAATTGTCCTGCTTTCTGAAAGTCTTCAATACAGTTGGTAAATATTTGGCTTTAAATATGTAGGAAAGAGTTTTCCTAGGCAGTATCTTACTGACATGGACAGATAAAAATTTCTATGAAAAAGTTGATTTCCCACCCCACCCCCTGAAAGACTAGTGTATGTATACATGCAGCCTCCCTGGTTTTATTAAATGTTTCTTTAATACAGAGTTGAAACAAATAAAACTATTCAGAGATTGTGTTTTACTCAGTAATCCAGCAAAAAGATGCCTAATACCACATTCTTTACTGGCTTATTTTCTGTGTCCAGGTAACTTGTTATTCCCTTTATTTTTTGGAATTGCAGAATAATTAAATATTTGTAAATCTCAGATCCCATGCCTCTAATTTGATCTGGTTTTTGCTGTGCTCAGGCAAATTTCTGCAAAATCTCTTCCAACTGGGGATGCTATTTCATCACTGTGAACCATTTGAAGAATACTGGTGCAGGGACTGCTATTATGGGCAGATTGTGCGATATCCTTCATTACATTTAAGCATCATTTGTCATTGACACACTGTGAGCTGGATTAAGTGATGTATTTTGAATTAAAAAGCACACAAGTTGTCAAAGCTCCAGATCAGCCGAGATCTTCTGTGTGTATGCAACTCTTTTTCCATCTCATTTGGTGTAATTTTTAAACAGCTTTTGTGCACTAGAAAATCTGGGGCATTATGCTGTGAATGTTAGTAACAGGGCTACAGTGCATATGAGACCTAGATGTGCTTGTCAAATAATATTTTCAGTAGTCTGGTGAACAGTGCTGTTGTCCTTCATCTCCCCAGTTCTTCATAGTACTAGATTCTAGTTCAGTTTGCAGTCTGTAAGGCGTTTGGAGTGGCATAATGCAACTAGAGGTAGAAATGAGTGCAAGTTCTGCCACCCTGGAATCTTCCCCAGTCTCTGTCAGCTGGCTGCAACTAACTGTTTTCCTGTTACAGGGGTCTTTTGGTTTGAGACTTCTGTTCAACAGAAATGGAGGAAATCTATATGTTTGCTTCCTTGTACAACACTTTTCAGTGGATAGGCTACTTGACTTGAAGTCGAGAAGCCTGAATTATGCTCTTGGCTCTGCAGCTGACAGCTTTGGCACTGGCTATTTTTTAAGAAGTAGTTTTGCTAACTGAAAGAAAAGATCATAGTGAAATAGTGCTAAGTACGGTGTCAAGTAATGACCATGGGTGGTGTTGTCATTCTAGATTCAAACTGTTCCCGAAAAGTAAAACAAAAACCCATTAATAATTGTCTAGTATACAGCTCTCATTTGACGGTTTAAAAAGTTTTCATGCAACTTAAAAAATGAAGGTTGGTGTTTGAATGCCTGGAATAGGCTTGTTGTGCTTATGTAGCATTTGCCAGCACTATTATAGATAGAATTTACAAATAATAGCAAACAAATTATGTAACTTTTAAATGAAATATGATTAAGAAAAGTTTTTGACTTTCTTATTTGTTTTCCATTAGGAACAGTTCTGTTTGTGTTTCTGTGTAATGACATTCAAGGGAAGTGGAAGAAAGGATTGTCTGCACAGCTCAATTCTACATGAAACTTTTTTCCTCCTTTAAAAGTTGTCATTCCAGTGCAGAGGTATACTTACTTTACAGTACGTGACTTTTTTTCAAACTTCCCGCATCCTGATAATATAAACATGTTGATGTTAACAACCACCTTGATTTTACCTGAATATGAAGGTAAAGCTGATGATCTCTTAACATGGAGTCATCTCTTATGTGTGTTTCTCCTTCACAGCCCTAGGACAAGAAAAACCCCAAAAAACTAAAAGAGTTCCTGCCTTGTTGGAGAGCAACTGTATGTTGCTTCTACTGGATGGACGTCCTTTACAAACCACTTTTTATCACTTCTCTTCCTTTAATCTGAGCCATTCATCATTCTGGGAACCTGTTTCTTCAGGATGATCTGTTGCTTTTCTGGGGGTTGCTGTATTGGTGCAGGAGCCTACACAAAATGTAAGAAATGCTTCTGTGAATTAGAGCATTTATTGGTAGAAAACAAGGTATCTCCTTTTTTGTGAGTTGTTGGCTGTATTGATAGTATAGATAGTTTTTTCTCATCCTTCTTGATCCTAGTCAAAAATTTGCCATACCATATGCAGATACTTCATGAAAACACTTCAGTCGGAGCCTTCTTACTTCAGAGTGGCTTGAGTGTCCTTCCTTACTGCAGGCTTGATAAAGGTCCTGTTCCTCTTCAGTCATTTTTCACTATGTTAATAAAGAATACTTGCCAGTCAGTGGATATGCAGCTTGTGTTATGTGATTGTGTTTTCAGTCATCTTTAATAGCTAGTAGGCTACAGCCTAGACCTCAGCTTCACACCACACACTGATGTACAGATTGCTTCTCATTTCACTTAGCCTCCACTGTTTATTGAGGGGATCTCTTGGGGATCCTCCAGAAGCTGAACTCCATCAGCATCTTTAAATGCCTATAAATCTAGGGCCATCCAGTTTTACCCATCATAATTGTCTTTATACAGACAAGTGACGTGAGGGCAGTTTCTCAGTCCTCTAGTAGTGTTTCTGATCTTTGAGACCATAGAATCATTTAGGCTGGAAAAGACTTTCATGATCATCGAGTCCAACCATCATCCATGCCCACTACACCATGTCCTGAGGTGCCTTGTCTATGTGCTTTTTGAATACCTCCAGGGATGGTGACTCAATCACTTCCCTGGGCAGCCTATTCCAGTCTCTGACAACCCTCTCAGTAGAGGTTTTTTTCCTAATATCCACTCTAAACCTCCCTTGCCCCAACTTGAGGCCATTACCTCTCATCCTATCTCCAGCCACCACACAGAAGAGACCAGCACCCACCTCACTGCAACCCCCTTTCAGGTAGTTGTAGAGAGCGATAAGGTCCCCCCCTCAGCCTCCTCTTTTCCAGACTAAACAGCCCCAGTTCCCTCAGCCGCTCCTCATAAGACTTGTGCTCCAGGCCCCTCACCAACTTGGTTGCCCTTCTCTGGACACATTCCAGCAACTCAGCGTCTTTCCTGTAGTGAGGGGCCCAAAACTGAACACAGGACTCAAGGTGCGGCCTCACCAGGGCTGAGTACAGGGGAACAATCACCTCCCTGCTCCTGCCGGCCACAGAATTTCTGATACAAGCCAGGATGCCATTGGTCTTCTTGGCCACCTGGGCACACTGCTGGCTCCTATCCAGCACCCCCAGGTCATTCCCTGCCAGGCAGCTTTCCAGCCACTCTTCCCCAAGCCTGTGGTGCCGCATGAGGTTGTTGTGACCCAAGTGCAGGACCCAGCACTTGGCCTTGTTGAAACGCATACAATTGGCCTTGGCCCATCAATCCAGCCTGTCCAGATCTCTCTGCAGAGCCTCCCTCCCCTCAAGCAGATTGACTCTGCCTCCCAGCTTGGTGTCATCTGCAAACTTGCTGAGGGTGCATTCAATCCCCTTATCCAGATCATTGATAAAGATGCTAAACAGAATTAGCCCCAGTACCGATCCCTGTGGAACACCACTTGTGACCGACCGTGAACTGGTTTTAACTCCATTCACCACAACCCTCTGGGCTCATCCATCCAGCTAGTTTTTCATCCAGCATAGAGTACATTGGTATAAGCCATGAGACACCAGTTTCTCAAGTATACTATGAGAGACCGTGTCAAAGGCCTTGCTGAAGTTGAGGTAGATAATATCCACAGCCTTGCCCTCATCCACTAGGCGGGTTACCTAGTTACAGAAGGAGATCAGGTTGGTCAAGCAGGACCTGCCCTTTGTAA
>JANZLQ010000079.1:45858455-45890277 GCA_026212715.1 Elanus axillaris
TCATCTCTGGTGGCAACATTCTCCTCTGTATCCATTAAAGGATAGATATTCTCCTTGGGTTTCTTTTTACCATTAACATTACCTTTCTTCCAGAGATGATAAACTCTCTTTTGTTTCCTGACTCCTAGCAAAAGCTCCCTGTTCAGCCAGGCCGGTCGTTTTCCTCAGCAGTTCAACTTGCAGTGCGTGGGAATAGCCTGGTCCTGAGCCATTAAGATTTCCTTCTTAAAGAATGTCCATCCCTCATGGACCCCTTAGCCTCCAGGACTGACTCCCATGGGACTGTCTCAACCAGTGCCTTGAAGAGGCCAAAGTTTGCCCTCCAGAAGTCCATAGTGGTGATTTTGCTGACCACCTTCTTTGCCTCACTGAGAATTGAGAATTCTATTTCATGATTGCTAAGTCCAAGATGGCCTCTGACCATCACAGCAGGTTGGAGACCAGGTATACTGCCAATGTCTTGATGCAGCTCTGGAGTCCCTCCACTTGGCTATTCATATCAGAGGCTAGAAGAACCTCTGTACCCTTCCTTTACAGGTGGGTGACTTTCAGTTGAGCTTCTTGATCATCTTCACTATAGGAGTCTGTCTTGAGGGAAAACCTGGACTCAGCTTTCAAGGTTTTTATGCTTCAGTCCGTGGTAGCAGATGAAGGGGGTAGGGAGGGGAAGGACCTCTTTTTTTGTGTCATTTGTATAATGGAGCCAGCAAGACCATTTCAGGTTTCCTTTCTGATTGCTTACACAGCGTTGTCTAGATTATGTGTGAGGAAACACCGTTTGCTGGCTAGAGAGGAAGACATCAAAACAGACAGTGCTAGGTGCAAGACTTCTAGTTAGCTTTTCTGCTGGGGAGACTATGCCGAGGTAAGGAAGATCTTTCTTTACCTGGGTGAGTAGAGAGATGCTGCCTTATGTAAGGCTTTGTTGTGACATTTTGAGGTTGCTGTGTTGACTTTTCTGGGAGCTCTGCTTTTCTTTTCGGTGTCTGAGTTTATAAAACAGATCATACTTAGTTTTCTTTTTTTTTTTTTTTTTTCCCCAAATGACTCACAAACACTTTCTTCTCCTGATAGACTCCCCAAAGAACTAAGGTGGGTGTGTCTCATTAGAGTTGATCTTGCTTTCAAAAAATTTCAGTTTTAAATGTCTGTGGAAAATAGCTTTCAAATGGTTGTGAAATGTGACAGGCTTGTAATTGCATCTGTATTCTTGTGTTGGAGGTGAAGTTAGGGTTTAGTGTCCTTTACCCTTTGTAAAGAGGTGTGGTGTACAGGTAAAGTCAAAAGACAGTGTCTGGGACAGTGCTTGTTTGTTGGGTTTTTTTGGTGTTTTTAAAAAAAAAATTTTTTCCCCATCTCACTTTAAAAAATTGAATGGAGGAATTCCTATGCTAGAGAAGTTGTTTCCCTCCAAAACGAAATATCCAAATGCAAAAGCTTTCATCTTTCTGTTAACTCATCAGTCTCTTTACAGCTCCTATTCTGACTATGCAATAAAATTTGAAGTAACATTCCTAGACTTCCTGATTATTTTTTTTAAATTTCTTTTCAGGTTCCTTTCAAATTTTGGTGGAGTTAATCCATTCGTCTTTCTCATTCTCCCTTACAGAAAAGATAGTCTAAAACCAAGGAAGAAGAGTCCTTGCTGTTATAACCACTACAGCTCATGGACAATGTTTCACCATTTTTGTTCTCCATGTCATCACAATCTTTTTTTGGTGATATTTCGCTATTTGGAGTGCTGTTGGAAGCTTTGTCAGGGCAAGGAGGAGGAAAGCAGGAGCACTAAGACAGGGCTAGAGAGGTCTTACATACATCCTTAGATTTATTTCTGCTTCCTGCTGGTTTTGTAAAAATAAGTAAGTAAACTTAAAACATGGTTTGGAAGCTGTGAGTGTGAGTCTGCTCAGAGGACTGATTTTTTTCTTTAGAAATGTTGATGGAGATTCTAAACTATTTTGCCCAAACTCTGATGATGGTCTTAAACTACTTACATCCACACTTGTGCTGTGGAAGCAGAAAGCCCCAGTCAGAGGCTGGTGTCAGTGTGTTTCTCCTAGACCCCCTTGATGCAGGCCGAACAGTGTTCACCCTTGACAGCTCAGCACTGAAGGTGCAGCAAGCCTGTGTTCATCCTGGTTCTGCTGGTTAGGTCGTAGTCAAAACACAGGATGTTGAATTCAGTCTTGATTTTAAATGGAAAAACCTAAAAAAAAAAAAATTCCACATTTTCCATTGCTGTCTGAATTCTTACTTTTCAGCAGTTAAAATTGTTCCAGTAATGAAAAATACAATCTATGGATGGAGGTTTTGATTAATATTGTGTACTGAAGTTGGCATGTGTTCCTATCTGTTCAGTGCCTGTGAAACTTACGTAAAGTCGAGGGGAAAAGTTCGCTTAAGGCTTAAATTTCACAGCATTCATGTGCCATAGATGGAATGGATAGCTTGACCTATTTTCCGATAAAGTCATCTGGCTGTATGATTAGCTTACCATTCTTACAAATGTCTTTATAAATGTTTGAGGGCAGAGGGAGTGTCTGTTATTTGTAGCTATTATAATTTTGTTCCTCTTTCCCTTTGTGCTTGCTGGACCCAACTCCACAGTTCTGCAAGTGTTTATATGTAATTGTACACATGCAGTTGAAGGGATTACTCGCATGTATACAGTTATTTCTGCGTAAGGCCTTCCTGGATTCAGCAGTTAAATTGCTAAGACTTGATAGAGGCTGCTAAACCACAGCATTACTCAAGATAATGAAGTCAAGTGGTAATTTTTACTATAAAATACTATAGTCAGAATATGAATTTTCAAATAATCTGCACTGTGCTTCTTGAGCCTTTTTTCTGTAAAGTTTCAAGTAGGTTCCTGGTGAGGTGAACCCATATGTGCTTGGAAGAAGAATAAGTTGCCACATATCAATCTGACACTTAATTTAAAAATAACCCATAAGATAACACTACTGCTTTTTTCTGGGGTCTCTTAAAGTGAGAGTTAGTTAAACTCCTGGTAGATTTCCCTGTTGTGGTTTTGATGTGTTTCTGTGTGAAACTAACTGCAGGATTTGTTTGAGTATGTAGGCCACTATTGTATTAGAATTACATAACCGTTTTGAGTGGTGGAAACAGATGAAAAGACGGGGATGTACAGCGTCCCTTCACAGATTATATCCTGCAACAATGAAGACAGCTCAAGCTCTGCAGAGAATGTGGTCACATGCAGTCAAAAAGTTGGGGATTTTGAAAGGGCACGTGAGTTGCTTTTTGTTGCATCTTGCTCCAAGTCTTTTCTTCCCACCCCTCCCCTTGTATCTCCCTCCTCCCTCCAACTCGGTTTTATAGCCAGATAGCTGTTATGGTAGGTCTTCTGGTTTTGTTCTTCTTTCAGTGTGAATGGAGTTGTCTTCAGTGATCTCTCAGTTGCAAATAATTGCATAAATCTCTGATGACTGTCAGTGAGAGTTGCAACAGCTGCCTGTTCATAGCACACAGATGATTTTAGCACTTTGACTAGCTTCCTGCCAAAGATTCTGTTAAGCAGTCTATTTTGGGTATGTAGAAAACACCTGTCATTTTGGTGTATGAGCATTAGGCAGATTTAAGCAAATCCAGACTACAGTGTTCCAATTAGAAATGTACTGACTTTAGTCACTAATTAATTTAGACTAGCTAATTACAGTAATTTGCATTTACTGCAGGTAGCCTGCTATCTGTGTGAAACCTGGGTAGACTTGCAAAACAGTTACTGTTAGTAACTGGAGGTGTGGTTCATAACCATTTTGGTTGCCTTTGTCTCCCCAGTGTTTTGGTGTGCAATATTGCGTGAAATTGCAATCCTATAAAGGATGCACAGGCTGCTCAGGATCCCTTTGTGTTTCCTTACAGATGAAGAATGAAGAAATTGGCAAGGTGATGGAGGCTTTTTGTAATCCATCAGTTGATGCATTCAGAGGAGAGTCATATTATTAGATGTGGAATACAGGAATTTTACGATTGTCGTGGAGATTTCAATCTTAGTTTTGATCAAGTCCTTGATAATTTATAAGTTTTGTAGTCCCTCCCTCCCTCTCAGTCTTCTCTTCTCCATTAATCTGTTAGTATGGGTTAGCATTGTAACAATGGCAAGCAGCAGTACATCTTACAATGTTAAAGAGATTATTGCTTAGAGAGATTTGAGGGAGTGCAGATGTGTGTTTTGTGCCTTATGGGCTTCCAAGGTGACCACTCAGTTTCCTGAACTGTTACAAAGCCTGCATGGTGTCAGTATGGCAGAACTAGTCCTGTTGTCTTGGTAATTATGTTGCACAAAATCATCTTTGCCAGTATATAGTATACTTTCCTTTGCTAATATAGCATACATCAAATGGGAGACAGTTTCCCAAGAAGGTGTTTCTAAAAATGTATTGCTTTTCAGTTCATAAATATTTGTTAAAGTGAATTATTTGATTAGCTTTTGTTTAATGTTCAGAAACAGTTTCAAGCTAAAAATAAGCCCCCAAAATTTGTACAGAAAGTACCTGATAGAGTCACTGATACTATGAGGAACTTTCTCTAGGCACAGATGAGATGATACTGTAAGCCCAACACCTTGCAAGACCTTAATTGTAGTGTCTGTAGGCACTAGTTTCTCTTCCATTAATATTATTTATTTTTGTGACCCCATACCATGAGACTTACTTGTCAGAGCAAAATAAACCCTGTTAGTTTACAATGCTTTGATTTACTACACAATGTATCTCTCCAGTTGTGCACCAGATCTACTTCTGCCAGTGCCCATGGGAGGCCTAGTTTTCTGGAAAGAAATTCCTCTAAGTGTACCTGCTTCATACCCATAAATCCATCCCCAATATCTTTACGGTGTTTTCTTCAGTCCTTTTTTCTGTGCTGTTATACTGAATAAGCAGTCATTTCTCAGGCCTTCCCTTAGTAGATAGTGTACTGAAAGACCTGGTGTTTAAGAGTTTCTGAAAAAGTGAGGCAACTATGCTACTCTTTGCTTCATGGATAGTAAGACCTTGTCAATTGCGTCCTGCCTGCCTTGCTATTTTGCCTGAACATAGCTGGATTCAGTATTCTAGGCTGGAAGGTAGTGTTGGTAAGAACTGCATGCAGTACAAACTGAATTTAAATGAAGTTCTTATTACATGTGTAAGTTGTTGAGGCTTTTATACAGTGAGAAGGATAGAAAAGATTTTCCATCTCCCCTGCTTCTACAAAATTTAAACCGACCCACTTGCCCGTCAAACTTTACCTATTATTTGATACTGTCTTTCACTTCTAAAACTTCATTCAGTGAAGTCAACTGGAGTTTGAGTGACACTGAGGCATTTCTTTAGCACGGACTGGTTTTCTGCAGAGCTCAAAAATATCATATAGAAAAGCAGGGCAGTGATGATACAGGCAAGGGTCAGTAGTAGATAAACTGTTTTTACACATTTTCATACATGCCAGACAAGCAAGCCTAGTCACTTCTACTTAACCACAGCATCACAGCAGCTCAGAAGAAGCAGTTAAAGAGAAATTTTTTTACCTATGGAAGGTTCTCTGTGTAAGGGAGTATATGTTGTGAGACAGTTCAGTGTCAGCTAGTTGGAAGGGTTAGACATGTCAACTGGTTCAATAGGAATATCAGATAAAATAATTTCACCATGTGCTTCAGAAGAGTAATTCACTGATCCAAGACATGTATGTTTTATTACCAACAGTTATAAATGCCACTCATTCTTGTCTGGTCTAGACAAGTCAAAATTTAGAAATACTTGTATTATTTTTAATATAAGCCATCCTCTCCTCCAGCTATATTTTAAATGAATTTTTTAATTAGACCCAAAATGTTCTGGAAAGTGGAGAGCATTGTTCGTTTTCTGGGAGAATGGTGGGAAATTTAAGACTGTTCAGTGTTGTAAAATTCCTGGTAAGAATACTCGATGTTTTGTGTATGCCCTCAGAAAGTCTGAGCAGGACTTATGTTTTAAGTTTGGTTTTCAGTCCAGTGAATGTGCAATGGAAAATGTAAACCTAGTTCTTCTTTGGGATGCTCAGAATCCACTGGAAGAATACATCAGGGGGTTCTTTGCATTTAAGAAACGGCATCCATAGCTTGCTAAACAGCTCTGTACTGCCAGAAGACTTTTACTCTGGAAATATGGAGGATGCTTTAAAATACAGGCATAACCGCATAACCTTCTTGTGTCACTTCTGTCTATTGGTGTGGAGTTTAGTTGCCAGTAACCCCTTTAATGCCTTTAAAAAGACCATGAAGTCAAAACTGAGCTTCTGTTTGAATTTCAGTTTTCTGAGCAAACTCTCAGCTTCCCAAGAAAGAAGACCATTTGTAGCAGTAAAAACAAATAAACTTACAGCTTGAGTATGTACATACACATACACGTACTCATGCAATGCTTGGATTTTTCTTCTACAATGGATGCTTTGCATTTTGAAATGTTTGCTGTGCATCAAATATTGTGGCTTATTTTTCTCCTCATTTTACAGGGCAGGCAGGCACTGAAGGGGCTGGCTGTGTACTATATGATGCATCACAGCTGGGTGATTATTCTGTATTATATTTTAAGCTGCAGTGTTGGAAAGATTTCAGGTTATATCATGTAAGATAAACTGATCAGTTCAGGATCAGTTTTAACTGGAAATGTGGGGAAAAAAATGTTTCTGAGAAGTGTCACAGAAATGGATACACCAGTGCTATATAGTGATAAACTGTGTTTTCCTGTAAAATTTAATTTCTTGAGGGGAACCTAAATACTCAGTTGCGTAATTCATAGTGGGTGAAGCATTTTGTTAACTCCATGTGAGCAAGAAGCAAAAGATCTGAAGGCTAGTTCGTTCTGAAAACCTCAGTTTCCATTGCTAATCTTATTGTATACTGGAATAGAGAGGTCTTACTTAAGTATTTTGTGTGTTATTTGTATTGGAGCTATATAATGCTAGTGTGATCTGAATTAAATGCTTTTGCTGAATGAGACTTTTCCAGAAAATTAGAATGAGCTGTTAAATCGGTGAAATATGAAGGGATTTTACCACACTGGACCAATTAATATGTTTTGCCTTTTTAAAGAAAAACCATTATTAATCTAAATACATAAATTTCATACTAACTCTATCATATTATTAGAATATGCATATTATTTTTAATGTTTTAATGGGGTATTTTACAATTTAATTTAGGTAGTTGTATGCTTTGTGTTTTACTAATTGGTTTCTGTGTGTAACAGGCCCCAGGCATGGAAGAGCTGATATGGGAACAGTACACTGTGACCTTACAAAAGGTGAGTGAGCGCCTGTTATATTTTTAGTTTTCAAATATTCAAGCACTGGTTTAGTCTAAGTATGCTTTATGGTAGATGTTATTAGTGTATCTCAGTCTAGAATAGGATTAATTAATTGTCCAAATCAGATAGGTTCTTAATTTTAAAGCTCAACTGCTGTTACTCATACAATAGTGTGACTCATTAAGAGTGAATTAAATTAACAGTTTAAGTACTCTATTTGCTACTGTTTGGTCTTTGTAATGACAGTATAATATACCACATGCCAGCCGCATAGCTAAATTCATCACTGAATAACCTTAAAAACAAAGCCGATGGTTCTATCAAGCAGTTATGATTAATGTCCAAGCTTTACAATAGTCATTGAACATGATTCCTCTGATGTTTGGTGGGTTTTTTATACTTTAATAACTGTCAGTGTAGAATCTAGTGGAAGGCTACTGTCATCAAAATGTTCTTTTAAGTTCTTCTAAGAAAAGAGGAATATCTCATTATGTAGAGTCCTTTTGAGTTACAGAAAGTAGACTGCTTGTTACTGAGTTCTGTAGTGGCTAGGCTGCCACACCATGGTACACAATGTGCGCTTTGGCGGTGACAGTGGTCTTCCCAGTTTTGCTGATGATCTGGGTTCAGTGAGCAGCCTGTACTGGACTGCTTATGTTTTTTCACATGTTCTGTAATGAACTCAACTTGATGACCCCAGGTACAATAGCAATCTCTACTACACAGCCTGGTTTATGTGCTGAATTGTTGAGAAAGGATTGGATTTGTGTTATAGAGGTAGACAGGAGAAACTTTGCAGCAGACCTTAGTTCCTGTAATTTCCAACTTTTCAGATCTTCAGTAGTGTATAAATGAGCATTACTTCTTTGCTTGAGAGACAGGCTTATACTGCTGAGGTGGCAAAGGGCTATTCAACTTGTATTAGCCACTACCAATGAATTTTACCATTATTTTGAATTCTGTATTGTTTGGCTTGAAGCATCAGACTGCCTCCTGTAAAACTAAGGTACAGCAAGTGAAGTGCTGTTTAAAAAAAGAATTAAAAAATCTGAAAAAAACATTGCTTTTTTGCTCCTCAAAGTAGTAAACTACATAATATTGACATTAGTTGAACACAAGCTGGCATGTGATGAACTACACACGCAAAGTGTGTGTTGAAAGAAAAGCACCACTTTAATGTAGCGTATTACTTTGCCACTGTGTTAAAACATTTTATTTAAATGTAGCATAATTTTTATTTTATAGTGATAGGAGGTGTATGTTAAATAGTTGGTAAAATTAAACCTGTGTTTAACAAAATGTATGGTTTTGTCCATACCTTCTTGCCTGTAGTTCAGTTACACTAACAGTTGTCAGGTCTAGTGCTACAGACATGCTTCCTTTGCACCCTATTAAGTATTTCCCTGGTTTTATGAACGCCATCTTAAGGCTTTCATGGATCTGATATTTCTATGGCCACAGGTTTGACAGAAATTACATATTTAAAATAGTTGATTGTGAGAGGGGATAATTATAGAGAATTCACAAGTTCACTGCTTGCTTTTTGTAATCAGCCATGATCTTCTTTAATTTGATTGAGGAGTAAGTAGTTATTGCAAACTAGACAGCAATCATAAGGAGGATGAGATCCTGGAAAAGCTGTTACAGTTTCCCAGGCACCACAAACACTGGAACATGTCTTGTTACACGGATTTGTAAACCCATTCCTTTTTAAATCTGGAGGTGCTGTTTATTTCTGCAGCTCTCTGCACACAACCCTCATTTTAAATAATACCTAGGTAGAGTGCCATCACAGGAACATTCATGTTACTCTTCTTTCTCCCTATCAAAATTTCTATGTGTGGAATTGAGTTTTATTGTATTTGTTTTTGTTGTAAAGGATTCAAAACGAGGATTTGGGATTGCAGTTTCTGGTGGCAGAGATAACCCTCACTTTGAAAATGGTGAAACATCAATAGTCATTTCAGATGTTCTCCCAGGTGGTCCAGCAGATGGATTACTTCAGTAAGCAACTTCTTATTTTTCTGTGTATTTTGTGTATTTTGAGGGGCATGCATGTAGATTATGTAAAACCATCAGACAAGCTTGGTTGAGATCCTGGTGATTTAATCTGGTCAAGATTTGATGCCTTCTTGAAAATCTAGATGTCTGTTTTAAACTAAAAAAAAACAACAAAACAAAAAAAACTCCACTTGGAGGTGGTTTTATTTCCTATTTTGTAAGAAATTAAATTTCAGTAGTTTTGAAAAGGTTTTATAGTTAAGTATGTTTCTCTTAAGATTACATTTCTTTTAAAGAAACAGTAGAAATACTTACTGTCTTAAAACACTCTTCTTGTTCTTCCTCAAGGAAACTTTTAGTGATCAGTCTTCAAGAGAATGGCTTAAGTGAGCCCAAAGGAGGGTCTTCACTCCTAAGTTGTCAGGAGCAATAATGGGGGAAGGAAGAGAAACAAAAGTGTTTGCTAAATATTTGGTTTATATTTGAAAGGAAAAAAAAAGGAAATAAAATGTTTCTGTAGTCCACCTGGTAACATCACCCTTGGTGAGGCAGCATCTATAATGGACAAGTAATTTTAAATCTGTAGGCTGAGATAAACAGTTTCTAGCCTACTGTTGAACAATTTTTCATCCTTTGACCTGGAATACCTGATGAGGAGTAGACAATTTGGAAAAATGCTGAAGCTGTGCAGTAATACTAATTCAAAAGAGTACATTCTGGCCATTTTGCCAAACATTAATTTTTGGTGAGGTAATGAAAAGGCTGACATGGGAGTAGTTACTGAAGGACTGGATAAAAGGATTATTGTAAAGCAGGTAACAAATGATTCTCAACATAAACATACAAAACGTTCATTTTATAGCAGTGATCCGTGCACAACACCACTATGATCCATCCTGTTCCATAATTGCCTGTGACTGGGGAATAAAATCAAGTCCACAAATTACCTAAGATCCTAGGTAAATTGATGATGAGAAGGCAATACCAAGCAATTTGGGCACATGCAGACAAAACACATTCTAAAGAAAATTAAATGCAAAGCCATTCCTTCAACAAACCAAGGAATATAGGCCTAACCTTCAGAGTGTGGGGGAATTACAATCCTGCAATCCTTTTTAAGGTAGAGTGAGTATAAATAGATGGGAGCTCTTGATGTAATGTTACAACATTAAGTTTGATACCATCTTTGGATGTAGGGACTGTGAAGATGCCTATTTTAACTCTCACATAAAGCCTAGATGAAGCTGTAAAGCCTAGATGAAGCTGATACTGGAATATAGCATGCTGTTCTGGCATACTCATTCAGTAGAAGGAATTGGAAGGGTATGAAAAGAGGCACAAAAATCATGCAGGAGTTAGAGAAAGTGCCTTACAAAGAGAGGCTTAAAGTATGTAATCTTCTTATTTAAAAAGAAGATTGTGTTATGACTTGATTACAGTGAAGAGAAAATAATGGGTACTAAAGAATTCTTTTATCTAGCAGAAAATGCCATGGTAACCAGCAATTGGTGGAGCTAATGCTCTGACTGTAAGTTTAATAATGAAGTAGTCACCAGAATAAACTAATATGAGGAGTAGTAGATTCTTTTTTTTTTAATCTCCTGCACTTTTTGTGCTGAAATGCCATTCTGGAAGATACGTTTTTTAATTAATCATGTGTTACGGGGCTGTCTCCTAGGGGTGACTTGAGTTGTCTTAATGGTCTATTTGACATGCAGGAGATCTGAATAGACAAGTTAGTAATCTCTTTTGGCTTGTGTTTCAGTGCAGGGAGGACTTTTTGTGTATTATAGTTTGGTTGGTTTTTTTACCCTCCCAATCATCTTTCTTCAGAGTAGATAGGACCTGAATACCATTCTTTCAGAAAAGTGTACTAGAGTGGTACTTGTCAAGATTTGTCTGAATACTGCTATGGCAGCAACAGTTTGAAGCTCTCCTGAAATTTTTATGTTTGTGTGGAAAAAAAAATCTAGCAGTAGATGTGAAAGACTAGGAATTCTGAAAGAATGAAAGAAAAAAGAATAAAAGTTTTAATGGTCATCACAAATACTCTTTAAAAACCAGAATCTTCTTTGACATTATGGCAAGGTACTTAAGCTGGACATAGTACACATGTAAAGGTATGCACCGGAACCCAAAGTCTAATTTTTAGATGTACTGAAAGCTTCTTCTGTATTCAGGTACTGTAGTGTTTGTATAACAAACACAGTTCTTAAGTAAAACTCCCTGTTAAAGTGAATGAAATCCATAGGTTGCCCCTGAAAAAAAAAGAAATTTTGTTCTGCTGTTTTCATGAAGACTCCTTTTAAATCCCCTCCNNNNCTTTTTTTTCTTTTTTTCCCCTCCCCCCTCTTCCAGAGAAAACGACCGGGTGGTCATAGTTAACGGGACCCCAATGGAAAATGTTCCACATTCTTTTGCAGTCCAACAGCTTAGGAAAAGTGGAAAAGTGGCCACCATTGTAAGTAAATTACAAATTTATTCACTCTACAGTGGTATGTACCTGTGTAACCAGTCAAGATTTTGGTTTTCTTTCATGAAGTGTATTATAAGTGCATAAAGCAAAGCAAGCTTTTGCTCAGTAGAATGTACAAATGAAATAAAACAAAGCAAAGACTTAGTTTCCACGGGTGAAACAAATGGAAATTAAGCAACAGTGTCACAAAGTTATCATGTTGAAAAGCTGAGAATAAAATGTATGGCCTCAGTCTTTAATTTTACTGAGTAATGAGTGGTAGTTGGAAAAAACTAAAGTTATGTGAGGCAAATGATGTCCTGCATACACAGACTTTGTCTGAGAGTTGCTGTCCAGATTGGCTTTCATTGGTTGAGGGAGAGGCATCTACAACTCTCTCTTTTGGGATGCTTGTCACATTCTTTAGAAGTCATCTAGAAAAAGAAAAAAAAAAGTGTTAATTACTCATACTTTTGCAGAGGTAAAAGAATGTGGTTGCTGATCTGATTTATTTTCTTTAATTCTCCTACTCTTCTTTATCCTCCTAATTAGTAATTATTTCTTCTGCACATCTTAATAATCTAATTTACTGACTGTTCTAGAAATAAAACGTTATTGTGTCATGCCATCCCACCCCCAACCTCTTAAGTGTAAAGAATATTCCATCTGTTGAATTTCACATTCTGACCATTGGAGGGGTTTTTTTGTTTGTTTCGTATTGCACTGAACAGGTAGTGAAAAGACCAAGGAAAGTGCAAGCTGCTGCTTTGAAGAGAAGCCCCTCCCTTGACTATGAGGACAGAGCTTTAGATGTAATGGATGATCATGCAGAATTTGATGGCAGAAGTGCTCGAAGTGGCTATAGTGACAGAAGCTGGCATACTGGTAATGGAGGGCGCAGCCAAAGCTGGGGAAACAGCCTGGATCAGAGCTATAGAGATGAACAAGACAGAGGATGTCACCGAAGCAGAGACCGTGATAGGGAATGCAGTTACGGCCGTGATCGAAGTCGTGGTAGGAGCATTGACAGGAGCTTGGATCGAGACTATAGAAGAGATCGGAGCAGGGGAAGGAGCATTGACAGGGATGGTGGCTATGAACAGGACTACAGAGGAGACTACAGCCCACCCAATTATAGTCATGGATCTCAACCTGATCCTAGATACACGAGGGAAGTGAGGAGTGGAAGTCGGGACAGGCTGCGCTCCCGAAGTCCTTCGCCTGAAATACACCATCAACATGAGTACCTAGGACCACAGGATCAGAATGGCCCAATCAGCGTTCTGTTAACAAAAGGCAGACATAACGAAGGTAGGTATAGTAGGGGAAGAGAGGAATTGACTTTTAATACAGTATGTTGTTTTGCTGGGGAAGGGAGAGAAGCTGAATATTCTTTGCTTTTACAGGTTAAATGTTGAGTTTTCTAATTGATCACTTATGTTGTTCTTTCATTCTGGTTTGGGTTGCTTTTTTCAAGCTACTGTGTCCTTTAGTTTTCCATTTTGTCTGCCCTGTTCTTCTGTTTCTGGTGGGAAACATGGATCTGATCATGATTCAGATTATACTTGGCACAGCTACAGAGCATGAAGAAAAGACTCTGCATTTAATAGTGCACTTACTTCTTCCCTTCAGTATAATTAAATTATTTCCAAGGTTTGTTTGGTTCTGAATACTTCAGAATGTAGTTAAAGAATACTGAAATAGCAACAGCTGAAACAGCCTTTCCTTGCTGAGTATTGGAGTGTGTAAATGAGACCCAAAAGCCTGATATTTCGTGTGCTATGAAATAAAGATTCTTGAGCTATAAAGCATATCTGAGGTGAGATGTGTATTCTTTTCTGTTAGGTTTTTTCTGGGGGGTGGGAGTGGTGTGTTTGTGGGGGTTTTGTGGGTTGTTTTTTTTCTTATCTGCCATGTTGTAATTTGTAAGCATTTTCTGCTCATGTAAGCTTTGTATGTAGGAACTAACCTCTTTTTTCGTTGACTCTGGCAAGATTGCCTTTCCCTCCTTCCTTTTTTCCCCTGCGTATAATGTTTTCAGTTGTAAAGATAATACAGATACATATACAAATAAGGAAAAATTTAAGTTGCTTTGTCAAATTTTATATGTAGCTAGTAATTCCATAATAATTTCTGCCATTCATATGGATGCTTTGCAGACTTGCTCAAATGTGATTTTTAAAAGCAGACAACTGTTTCTTTCCTTCTCTGTTGTTCTAGGATGTGTGTGTTTAATTAAGAGTGTTTATTTAAGAGCCTTTCTTTTTAAGTAGCAAATACACTGATCCAAGTAAATAGGAAAATAAGGACGGGGAGCAGGGAAAAAAATCCTTTGCCTGAAACAGCTGAGGCACTGGGGCATAGATAGGACAGGGTCAGCATGCAGCATCTGGTAAAAAAACCGCAGCTCTTCTGTTAGTGCGTTTTGACTCTTTTCCCTCTCCATGCCATGCAAAATATGATAGAGAGAATCTAGTCCAGTGTGTTATTAAGTACCTCCAGAATGAAGGAATTGTTTTGCTGTTGAAGGTGCAGACTAATCCATCAGTGATGGGTTTTGGACTGCTGTTTGTTCTTACTGTGGTGACAGCACAGAAATAGGAGAGTTAGCCTAAGGTTAAGTGGGTTTACTAGGTCTGCATTTTTTTGTTTTCTCATGGTATAATGGGGTGTGCTGCATGTGCACTGTGTAGTTTTAAAAAAATGCATCCTCTCTCACCTTCTAAGCTACAGTGGATTATTTCCCTGATTACAGAATATGGTCTCCGGCTTGGAAGTCAGATCTTCATAAAAGAAATGACCCGTACTGGCCTAGCAACCAAAGATGGCAACCTTCATGAAGGGGATATCATTCTCAAGGTCTGTTCTGGTTATACTGCTAGCAGTTCAGCAGGCAGTTGTTAGAGTGGTTACTCTGGAGTAAGTCATGTTATAGTCAAGTTAACTATTAAACTTGAGTACAATATGGACTTGTTTGTTTACTTGTAGTGTTATTGTTGCCTTTTTGTGTCCAGATCAATGGTACAGTGACAGAGAACATGTCTTTAGCTGATGCCCGAAAATTGATTGAGAAATCACGGGGAAAGCTCCAGCTGGTTGTCCTCAGGGACAGAAAGCAGACACTGCTCAACATTCCTTCCTTGAACGACAGTGACTCAGAAATGGATGGTGAGTTTTGATGTGGATAAAAAGTTCTGGAGTCTGCGCAGGGACAAAATGAAGCTTAGCGTGTTTTGCTGTGGTAGAGTGATACTAGTCTCTTTTAAACAAACAAGCAAACAAAAACCCCAAACGCAAACAAACCAGAGTAATAGCCATATAAGCATCACACACACTTCCTTTAGGTGAAAGAAGAAATTTGTAGTAATCATAATTACATTTTGGGCAGGGACAGAGATAGAAGAAGTGATGTTGGTCTGGCAAAATCAATCTTACTTCTCAGAATAAGCAAGTTTGTTGCTTTAACAAAAGACTTCAGTTTTCAAAACAAGTGGATTGGACTGGTCTCTCCTTCTGAGGGCATTAACATTCGTGACAGCATTCCACAGGAGGGAAAAAATGCCAGGACAAAAGGAAATTAAGTCCCCCTGGACAACTGGTTCCTATTTCGACTATCTATTCTGTACAAATGATCTCTCACAGTGTATGAGCTATATCTCTAAACGTAATCTTGCTTGAGGAAGGGCTCAGGATGTTTAGGGGGCCAGGATGTTACATTATTTAGTGCAAGATATTTCCTTCTCTGATGTCAGAATAGTTGGTGCAGCTTTTTGTAGGTCTTACAGTGAAGACTGAGATACAGTTCAAGTCTGAGGGCTACTGTGTTTCTTTTGTCACTGAAAAGCAATGTGAAGACTGTTAATGTGAAGGTGGTCTTCTGTTTAGGAACCAATATGAGACCTCAAATAAAAGGCTGCTAACACTAGTTAGTGAGTCTATGGTATGCTCAAAGTAGTTGTGTGATGTGAGTGTGTTTCCTAAAGGTTGTGTGAAAGCTTCCTGAAATATTTTCAGGGGTGTGGGTGGCTCGAAGTACTAAAAGGCATGCAGCACTTTTTGAACTCCAGTCAAATCCAACTTGGAACAGGAGTAGGCTTACAGGTTCATCTTATATGTGAAAGCTTTGTAAATAAATCTGCTGATCAGATGTGCAGAAAATTTAAACAAGTCCTGCATTTCTTGATTTCCTGCTCTTTTTACAGACATTTCTGAAATAGAGTCAAACAGATCATTCTCCCCACAAGATGACAGATTACATCATTCTGATCTAGATTCGCATTCATCCAATGAAAAGTTGAAGGAGAAGCCAAAGTAAGAAATGGTCTTTTCTAGTCCATTTTTCTAATGCTTGTCAAAGAAATTCTTAAAATACGTGGCATTCTTGTCTGATTTCACTACGGTTTTTTTTTCTTTTAGTGCGAAAGATGATCCATCCAGTAGGATGTCCAGGATGGGAGCAATGCCTACACCATTCAAATCAACTGGTGACATTGTTACTCCCGCTGTTACAGTTGTAGACACAAACAAAGAACTGAAGTACCAAGATGACCCAGCAGGTCAGAGTGGGAAGGTTTTGGTTGCTTTTTTTTTTCCCTGGCCACAGAATTTCTACTCCCCCAATCATGTTGACATGTCTAGTATACTCTTCATGTCAACCCCATGCTGACACACGGAGAAGAGGTCTGTCTTTGCTTTGTGGTGCAGGGAGAGAAGAAACACTGGAGATTATTTGAAGGCAGTTGCTTATTAGAATTACCACCTCAAAAAGCAAGTACTCTCCTAGAGCATCTACTGTAGCCTATTGCCCTAAGCAGCCAAATGAAGCTATTCATGAAGTCTGATCTGGCTTGCCTGAAAGAGTTGTGTATCCCTCCCTTGACTGTTTTGTTCTTTTTCAAGTATTACAAAAGGGGGAAGTAAATCAATTCTAGTCAAAGAGATGCTTGACATTTAAATCTGTATTAATCTTTGACATGGAGGGGTTTGATTTCTATCTGATAGCTTAAAATTACTGCCATTTATAACTTTTAAATAGCTGAGTAACTTCTGTTGGCTTTTCTTACATATAGTGTCTCAACCAAAAGCAGTTACAAGAACAGTTCTTAAACCCAGCCCTGAAGATGAAGCAATATATGGGTAAGGCAGCACTTACTGTGTTCTTTTGCACTCCATGTTCTTCCAGTGACCTGTACCTGGTTCTTGGTTGCATGGGCTTGGGGTTTTTTTGCCCATTTGGAGTGATACTCCCTTTATAGCTTAATGGCAAGAAGAGATGACATGGTGTCTAACTGACTGTATTTGAGTTAAACTTGGTTTTAGATGTATCTGCCTGGAAGGTATAGAACACCCTGTGCTTCTGAGCTTCCATGGGAATGTACACAATGACGTATTTTTATTCTGCTGTATTTAGCACTTCGAGATAGTATTTGGAGTACTATGTCCATTTTGGGGCTCCCCAGGACAAGAACAACATTTACACACTGGAGCAAATCTAGAGAGTTGGTGGCTGCAGCATGAGACATACAAGAAAAGACTGAGTAAACTGATTTTAAGCCTGGAGAAGAGAGGACTGAAGGGACATCTTACTGCTGTCATGCAATGACCTAATGGGTAGTGGGTGTAGAGAAAACAGAGCCATACTCTTCTCAGAGGGGTACAGTAGTAGGATGAAGAGCAAGGGACCCAGGCTGGAACACAGGAAATCCTGACTTGATATAAAGAAAAAAAACTTTATATTATGAGGGTGGTTAACCACTGGAACAGCTTTGCCTCATAGGTTGTGGTATCTCTACCACCAGAGACACTCAAAAACAACTGGTCAAGGCCCTGAACAACCTGCTTTGGGCAGAGGGCTGTTCTAAGCTGTGCAATTCTGTGGAAATGTATTTTATACCTCTTCCATTATTTTATATGTGCACAAAAGACAACCTTCCCCTACCCTGCAATATTAAGATACAAAGAGAATGTCCTCTATTTAATTTGTAAACAAGCTTGTTGCAAGACAAGGCCAAATGTGTGTTTCTGTACAAGCTGGAAACTTCAGTACAGAAGTTTGTATCTTTTCTTCAAATCCAAGCTTGTGCAGTCCATATTGCAGTTCTAGTTTTTGCTTAGAAATGAACAAAATATTGCTTCCAAAATTTTATTGGGGAGGGGGTGTGATTATTTTTGGAAGTGGTCAAATAGAACCTGGTACTGTTGCTCCTTTAACAGTTAAGTTACTAAAAGCTGCAAACTGTATTAATAGGAAATCGACTTACATGTTTTATTTGGAGAGTTTCAAAATCCAGAAATTGAAGGGAGAGGGGCACTGAGATTGTAAGGAGAAGCCTAAAAATAAGGTTTTGAAGATATTCTGTAGCTTGGAGCGTTTTCTCAAATGGATTATTCTCTTATCAGATCTTTTCTGGGTTGGACCTTGCATATGTTGTCATTGATGTGCAAATTAATCAAGTGATTATTTTGGTGAAGGAGAGTTTATAATACAGGCTTAGGGTATTACTGAGAAAGGCTGACAGATAAGTACTGTCCTCTGTGTTGGAAGGTCACTCAGGCATACAGCTTTTCTGACAGCAAAAAAGCTGAACCTAGTCCAGTAGCCTCTCCCACTGCAACATGAAAGGACTGATTGCTAACATACCAGTAGAGTATACTTGGAAATATTTCTCATTAAAAAAAAAGTTGAAGACTTCAGTCTAACAAACATGTTAAATAGCAAAGAACATAGGTATAAATTTAATTCATACAACAGCTCTGAAGCATATAGAGGAAAAAACAGTTAGTATGATTACTTACAACTCAGGCTGGTTTTACAAAAAAACTGCTTAGCTGCTCATCTGAGAGGCATCCAATAGATAGGGAACTATTTTGGGACTTCAGGAACAGGGAGCTGTTTTCCTGCTCTGGCAAGTCTGTGTATGCCACTTTGTCACTCTTCCTAATTCAGTTTCCACTCTGAAAAATGCAAATTCTCTGCTTCACTCACTGAAGAGTCACCTGGGTAAATATAGCCTACAGAGTGGAAGAAAGGGACTAAGAATATTATTGATACAATTTTGTTGAAAGGGTTGCATTTTTTTCCTCCTGACAGCCTGTTATTGTCATATGCCTAACATTTTGCCTTAATTCCTTTTTCTGCCTCTAAATGTTGTAGTCCTAATACAAAAATGGTGAGATTCAAGAAAGGAGACAGCGTGGGACTACGACTGGCTGGAGGAAATGATGTAGGGATATTTATTGCTGGAATTCAAGAAGGCACCTCAGCTGATCAGGAGGGACTGCAGGAAGGAGATCAGATTCTTAAAGTATGAGTATAAGGATGTGTCCCTGAAATGCAAATTGCTTTTTCTATTTTTTTGTTTGCTTCTTAGTGGAAATACGGAAGAAATTGTGATCCTATGAAGTCAAGTTATTGCTTTGGAAGTGTGTATGTATAGTGGAGGCATCTTACTGAAATGAGTTTTTGAAGAATTGTATACCAAGCTTTAGTTTGTTTAATTCTGTGGAACAGGTAGGCAGGAGAAATACTAATCAAGAAAAATGCCCCAAGATGGGACAATAAATTTTCTGTACAATGCTTCTTCCTAGTCTTGGAGGGGAAAAAAATTGAGGCCAGCATATTTTTCTTCTTTCATCTTTCTCCAGTTTCCTTGGGTAACAGTCATTTATTTTTCCAGTTTCTGAATTATATCATCTATGCCATTTTGTCCTCTTACATTCTCCTTTTTTTCTGAAAATTTGAATAGGAAGCTAATATAATTTTCTCTCCTGCCTCTTTTCTCTTGTGCTAGCCTTGATTTTCAAGGCCTTTTGCAGCCTGTTGAAGTAGAAGAGACAACCTAGCAGTGCATATCCAGGACCTTGTTATTTCAGAAAGATTACTATTAATGGCTGGAATAAAATAATCCCTTATGGCAACAGACATCCATATTGACTTAAAAAAATTATAAGGGAAGACAATATCTGAGATTTTTTAGTTTAAAGAAAAATCTTTGGTTATTCCTTTTATTGTTGATTTTTCACGTGGTTTTTGTTTTGTTTTGTTTTGTTTTTTAATGTTCGATTGTTTTGGTACATAGGTGAACACTCAAGACTTCAGAGGCATTGTTCGGGAAGATGCTGTTTTGTATCTCTTAGAAATTCCCAAAGGTGAAACAGTGACAATTTTGGCTCAAAGCAAATATGAAGGTAGGTCCTTTGAACAAAATGTGTGTATATCCATGAAGCTTTTAAACTCTGTTTTGTCTGTGAAACCAGAAATAATCTTTCTTGTGCTTATTCTTGATAGCATTTCAGTTACACACCTTTTCAGTAGTTTAGAACATAGCTGTATTCCATACCACGAGGGTCATACAGATGTGCGTGTGTGATGTGTTTTTTCAAAGCACTTGTCCATCTCTTTCTTTATTAGCAAACAGCATCTCTTCTTAATCCTGAAGAGTGGCAATGTACTGCTTGTTCTTTCTGCTTTTCTGTCTGTAGCAGCTACCCCAAGATTTGCTGTTAATACTCCTTTTCTGCTGTACCTTGGCACACATAAGGGATTCAGTCAGATAGAAGCAAATGGACAGTTTCATTGATGAACTGAGGAGCGAGTAAAGCCTCTTGCTTTCCTGTTGGGAGAGATAGCCTACTGTAATATTGAAGTACCATAACTGCCTTTTGCTTTGGGAAGGTGCAAGTACCTCCTTCCCTCAGAGCTGTAAGGGCTGTACATGTACAAGTATAGAACAGTCTTGATAATGTGTGTGTAGGGCAATGGATGGGAAGGCTGTGGTTTTGCATCTTTTTGAGTGGAAGGGAAGGCTTTCAAAACTATTCTCTAGAATGACAGCTTATTCTTTCTTTCAAGTGTAAAAAAAGAACTTAAACTAAAGGGGAGTTCCTGTTTTAGTCTACAGAGACATCATGGCCTGTGGCAGAGGAGATTCATTCTTCATCAGGAGCCACTTCGAGTGTGAAAAAGAGTCATCACAGAGCTTAGCATTCACCAGAGGGGAGATCTTTAGAGTAGTTGATACGCTGTATGATGGCAAACTGGGAAACTGGCTGGCTGTGAGAATTGGAAATGAACTGGAAAAGGGCCTCATTCCAAATAAGAGCAGGTAAGGTGGCATCCTGTATTCTTACCCATTGTTAGAAGTAAAATTATTTTTTCCCCCCACATGATTTTTTGCTTCCTATGTCATACCTTCCCCCACACACACCTCTACCCCGCCCAAGAATGAATACATTGTTTTGTCTTTAATTTCACAACAATTGTGCCTGTAAAAATGTAGATTTTAGAACCATGGCATTACATAAGGAGAAGATGAGAAAGGATGGTGTTGCCTTCATACTAGATCAGGTATTTGCAAAGAAACTTAGAATTCCTGTTTCAGCAGTCAGTCAAGCTTTGAACACTAGCTGTTTCAGTTCCTTTTCTAGAAAATGGGTGGAGGATCCTATTTTGTTGGTTTTATTTTTCCTTTTTCCCCCTTCTCCCTCTTGCCCCCCCAGATAAAATCAAACCAAACCAAACAACAAAAAAAGTACACCTTAGGAAGCTCATGACTGTCTGTTCAAGAAGACTGATGATTAATCTTTTAAAAGAACTTCAGTGCTTGAATTTCTTTTGTATATCCTTAGGAAAAATACTTCAAGAATTTATTCCAAGGCTAATATTTCTTGGTGGCTGTAGTCCTTATTTTTGTGTGAAATACTGAGTGAACCACAACAATGATTTTTGCTTAAATATGCTTTCCTGGTCAAAATTCATGTGAGGTAATACTAAGTGTTCAAATATGCACAATGAGTAAAAGTATTCAAATTAATCAGAAAAAAAAATCAAGGTGTCTTTAAACTGTAGCTGTTACGTTCTTGAGCATGGAAAGCTCACAATTGTGTTGTACCTGAAATATGCTTCTTATGTAACTCCTCTGCCTCTTCCCTCATTAGTACATTCTCTCATCTCTGTTAACGGGTCTGACCAAACTGGCCTTTGTTTCTATGCTGTAGTGACTTAACTTACAAAGCCTGATGGAGAAGAAAACAGGGACAGTAATTTCTTAGGCCTTCAGTTCTGAGTTGCACTCTCTCACCACCTCTTTGCAGTTGCATTCTTTGATTTATGTGTGTGTGAATTACCAGTTTAAGACCTGAGGCCTCATTCCTGCCCAGCAGTCTTGTAGCTATGGCAAGTCAGAGCATTGTTCTGACACTGTGTTTGCTCCAGGGGAAAAGAACCTGGACTTCTCTATTCTTTTTAGTCATGGCTGTCTGTCTGGCAAACTACCTGTTGCAAATTCAAAATCAATTGTTCTTCAATGAAAACGCCTTTGCCCACTTCGACTAGTTCTGCACAAATGAACTCTGCTTTCTCTGTCAGAGCTGAGCAGATGGCCAGTGTTCAAAATGCCCAGAAAGATGGCTCAAGCGATAGAGCAGACTTCTGGAGAACACGTGGCCAGCGATCTGGAGTGAAGAAGAATTTGAGGAAGAGTCGTGAGGATCTGACAACTATTGTATCTGTGAGCACAAAATTCCCAGCTTATGAGCGAGTTCAGTTGCGTGAGGGTAAGTGAGACTGCTGTGAGTCAGCTGCCCATTTATTGCTGACTGGTTTAGTGTCCAAATGTTTGGTCAGCTAAGTAAGTGATTCTCAACAAACCCAGTTTAGCGGTTCAATGTTACATTTGAGCGACAGGAAGGGATGACATTTTTCTCAGAATACAGATTTCTGGATGCTATTAACTACTCTAAGAAAGAAGCTTTTAATGTTTTGGAACTGCTGCTGTTCTCATTTGCCTCCAAATTATATGTGCCAATTTCAAGGTTTAAAATGAAAAAAAGAAGCAGCAAGCAGGGTTTTCTTGTTTCTTCAGCTTCCCCTTGGCTAGTTCTTAAAGTACAATCCACATGCTTGAGATCAATCACTATCTTTAGCTTGCTCATAAATACTACTTTAACATTACCTTGAGAGCAAACAAAACCGAAGTATTTTCAACAGATTGTCCAAAGGTAGTCAAGGTTGTTGTGGTCCATCTCTGTGACTCTAAACTAGCTATATTACTAGTGATGTTGAACAAATCAAGATGATTTTCTGGGTATTCACACGTGACAGTATTGTGGAACAAAACAAACAGTAAAAAGTATTTTAAAGGAGCTCCCAGATGTCAAGAAGACTGAGCAATAGAATGGCATTCCCATTAGCTTATGAGGACTGTGTTTGCACTTGTTTTGACATAAGCATAACAGAATTTTGCATTTCTTTGCTTCCTAAAGCTGCACTCAGCTGGTTTAGCATTTGTATCTTTATTTACACAAAGACTGCTGGGTTCATGCTGTTTTGCGGGATGGAAAGATTACTGAAGATCTGCTGTATGTTTTCAGAACATAGAATCCTCTAAATACATCTTCCCTAGAAGAAGTAAGCTGTTAAGTTAAAACAACCTCTTTAGCTTTCTCAGCTGATAAAAAGAGCTTTCTGTGTGAGTTACACTTTTGCACAAACTTTTGAGAAAAAATTTTTAAAATCTGTTTTTTTAATATCTTCCACTTACTCATAATCTTGCATAGTAATTGAGGATCTTGTCTGTGCCACTTTCTATATAAAGTAGTCTTCTCAGGCTTATCTTTTCTGCAAATACCTTTTTCAGCTGGTTTTAAGAGACCTGTGGTGATATTTGGCCCTATTGCAGATGTTGCTATGGAGAAGTTGTCAACTGATTTGCCTCACTTGTACCAGACAGCAAGTAAGTTGTCCTCCTAGCTTCCTTATCATCCTTAACTGAGAGAATGGATAACTTAATAATCACTGTTGCCTGACCACTCTAGATAAGCTAAAATGTTGTCTTTGCAGAGACAGAACCCAGAGACGCAGGTTCAGAGAAGTCAACTGGGGTAGTGCGCTTGAACACTGTGAGGCAAATCATTGAGCAGGTAGAGTATTTCTCTGTGAAAATTGCTTAACACTCGAAGTCATGTCATTTGATAGGTTTGCTCCTAGAACTTGCAGAGTCCTCAAACCTTCATGGCATCTATTTCTGTAATA
This sequence comes from Elanus axillaris, assembly GCA_026212715.1. Classification (NCBI taxonomy): domain Eukaryota; kingdom Metazoa; phylum Chordata; class Aves; order Accipitriformes; family Accipitridae; genus Elanus; species Elanus axillaris. The sequence continues at coordinate 45,882,229 of JANZLQ010000079.1, forward strand.
AGCAAACTTGGCTTAATGATAGGACTGTTCTGAAATTGTTCAACAACAATTTTTATGATTTTAATAGTTGTCCTCCAAGTGGGAAGGTGACCCTGATATTAGAAATTAAATTCTCTTTCCTTAGTCCATTGTAAATTTGAACAGAGGGGCATCTGGTTTACTATATGCTTTCTGAATTTGCCATGGAGGCCTTACTGTCATTCAGTACTCTACTTGCTGTTACTGTCTTCAGAAACTTAATGGTTTAGATTGCTTCAGAGTTACTACTACTGAACTGAAGAGGAAGTGACTATGATAGCTAACTGCATCTACTGAAACTGCATTGACTCTTTTTGTAATACTGTTTAGAGATAAAGTAAACAGGTGGTAATAAAGAGCCTAAAAAACTTAGGCAAAAAGAATGTACTTCATCTTATTGCCCTGCTTATTGTGCAAAAAAATTGATGCCAGAGTGTCCTGGGTTCAGCTGGGATAGAGTTAATTTTCACAGGAACCTGGGAGGGGGCACAGCCGGGACAGCTGACCTGAACTAGCCAAGGAGCTATTCCATACCATGTGACACCATGCCCAGTATATATGTAGGGAGCAGGCTGGGGGGTGGTGTCTCGGCTTTCGGTGGGGAAGTGGCAGAGCGCTGGGTTCCAGGTGGTGAGCGGTTGCACTGTGCACCACTCATTTTGTGTATTCTCTTATTTGTATCATTATTGTTCTAATTTGCTCTTTTTGTGTTGCCCCAGTAAATGGTCCTTATCTCAACCCTCAAGGTTCCGGGTTTCTTTCCTTTTCTCTTTCTGGTTCTCCTCCCAATCCCACTGGAGGGGGGCAGGGGGAGTGAGCGAGCGGCTGAGTGGTCCTTTGTTACCGGCTGGTCTGAAACCACGACACAGAGGGGTTAGAATGTCACACAGAAGTCTGTTGAGAGCTCAGGCCCCACTGAAGCACGTTTGAAAATCCCATTCATTTTTGCTCTAGAAGTAGCTAAGAAGGAATATATTAAATGAAAGCAGTGAGATTTGCCTCAGCTAGTAAGTGCAGATAAAAGCTCACAGATAGCACCCAGAACAGTTGTGGTAGTAGAAGCTGTGGAAGGGGCAGGTAGAGAGAAAATCTAGTTAACTTTCACTACCTATTAAAAAAAACCCAAAAAACCACAACAAACAAAAAACTGGAATAATTGCATTTTATTTAACCTGAGAGTTAGTTAACATAAGAATGTGGACATTCAGGCAAAAGCTGTTCAGAAAAATGGACCTGAAAGAAAAAGGCTGCCTGCTGTGGCTTCTGGATGTGATATAACTGTGGGGAAAGAAATCCAACAAATTGTGGGGGCTTTTTGGACAAAAATATCCTGGTTTTCTTAGGATACCATGTTCCAACCACCTCTTCTTGTTCCCCATAAGCAGCACACTGACTGGGCTTTCTTATTAACAGGATAAACATGCCCTGTTGGATGTGACTCCTAAAGCAGTGGACCTGCTAAATTATACCCAGTGGTTTCCAATTGTGGTCTTCTTTAACCCAGACAGTAAGCAGGGTGTGAAAACCATGAGACAAAGGCTATGTTCCACATCTAACAAGAGCTCGAGAAAACTTTATGAGCAAGCAAACAAACTGAAGAAAACTTGTTCCCACCTCTTTACAGGTAAGGAAGAATGCTTGCCTAACCTGCTTACCAAGAGAGTAGTGGATGTGACTGTGTGAGTCTTGAGACATCCACTTACTACTCTGCATATTAATTCATGCAGGCTGGAACTAAAATGGTGTGAAGGTATGATCATAAGCAATCCTTTCCTTGGCTTTTTTTCAAAGTTCCTTGTTCTGCCAAATTCTAACACAAAAGAAATTTTGAATTGGCATACTGTCATTAAAAGATAAGTGTTTTAATAACTTTGGGGAATGTACAAACAATAAAATAAAAATACCATGCTTCTGTTAGTGATCTAAATGAAATGGCTGTTTAACATTCTCACATAACTAAAACAAAGTGTTAAACAGCAAAGACTGGATAAAGGTTCACATTGCATTTGCTGTGTATATATACTTTTTCCTTCAATTTTTACAGCCACCATCAATTTGAATTCAACCAATGATAGCTGGTATGGTAGTCTGAAAGATACAATTCAGCAACAGCAAGGAGAAGCAGTATGGGTATCAGAAGGAAAGGTAAGCAGTTGGTCCATACTGTACTAAGTTACGCAGATGTCTCAAGATAATCTCTTGCCAGTAAAAATTTTTCAGAATTTTGTTTGCCAATGCTGGATAGGTTAGACAAGTAGTCAGCTGATGTCTTTCTTGGAAACAAAAAGTACTTACTGGTCTTCTTTCTGTTATACTAATGCTGTGGCTAGGGGAGAATGGTGAGGAGGCATAAACTTTTACAGAACTTTCCTTTACAATTCTGCATTAGAGTTTCTTTCAGTTCTGCAAAGTAATTCTGGAGGAGTTGTTTGGCATCATGTTGAGACCTAACTGGACTCTAATTTTTGTATGTTTAATCTTTGTTCCTTAATTCTTACTGACTTTTCTATAGATGGATGGCATGGAAGATGATGCAGATGATCGTATGTCTTACCTTACTGCAATGGGTGCTGACTATTTGAGTTGTGACAGTCGTCTGATCAGTGACCTAGAGGATACAGATGGAGAAGGTGGGGCATACACTGACAATGAACTTGATGAGCCCTTGGACGAACCAAGGATTTCATCTGTTAGCCGGTCATCTGAACCTGTGCATCATGAGGAGGTGAGATGACTGGATTTTCAACAAGACTGTACTTTGGACTTTCTGAAAGCCCTGTATGTATGGCTTAAAAATTACACATTTTTAAACTGCAGCTTTATCTTACCTCTGACAGTGTTTTAGAGCTACATTGTGTAGAGCAAAAATAATAATAGCTCTGTTTTTCTGCCTAACTCTCTAGGTTTCCCGATGATGTCTACCCAGGTTGCTGACAGTCACTTGACTCCTGGTTACTGTTCCCAAAACAGTAACTTTGAGAGAGAGAAAAAATGATTGAATTACTGGATAATGCAGTGATTTTATCTCTTATTTTCTTTTACAGGGTTTAAAAAAATTTAGTCCAGAACCAAGGCCTCAGTTGAGAAAAGCTGGTAGCAGGGAGATCCTTAGAGAGCCAAGTCCACCTCCAGCATTCAAGCCTGAACCACCTAAGGTAAACTTACAGAAACAAATCTGAATACAAAGTTCCTCTTTCTGAAGGACTTTCCAGGGTGGCACATTAAGAAGAGCAATAGGAATGATCAGAGACTAGAAAACATTGTAAGAGAAGGAATGACTGAAAGTATGGCAGAACCAAGCAGGTAAAATGTTTAAAGGGTAACAGTTCTCTTCAAATACATGTAATCTCCGTATGGAATAAGAAAGTAGACTCCTTTCTGTGTGTGCTAACAAACTGAAAGGCACTTTTTTAGCTCAGCAAGAACAAATGTAGGCTAATATATATAATGGCCGTTATTGTGAAGCACAAAACCAGAATCTACCACCTCTGAAACTGGTCTCCACACTAGAAATTTATGTTAACTGTTTATTCAAACCTTGCTCAGGAGTGATGCAGGGAAAAAAAATCATGATGTTTGGACACCAAATTGTGTTTTAGCAATTCCTGATCTCACCTGACCCCAAAGTCCTTTCATTATGAGGATGGGTGTGCTCACATACTGCATATATTCAAATTATATTCAACTATGACTTGACAATGGAGACTGGGCAGAGTAGGATATGTGTAAGGAAAATAAAGATGGATTAGAAAACAGACTTGGGTCTTGTGCACTTCTAAACCCCTGGTAGTGATGTTCTATGTTAGGTAGTACTGACAAATAGTTTGATAGGTCAGTTTTCTCTGTGCTGCCCCCTGACACACATAGTTCTGGTAATCCTTAACAAATGGGACAAAGAAGTGTAAATATCTTCATTTTCTATAGGTTGATGTGTAGCGTATGAGTATATGGCCAACATGTTGCAGCAGTTCAAATACCTTTCAAGTGTTACTTCATATGAAGATTGACACTGCTAAATACATAGGAAAAATGATTACTTTCAGATTAAAGCCTTCATTTGAAATGAAAATTATGAAGTTGCTGATGTAGACTTTGCGTGTTTTATACTTACAGGGAAAGTTACAAAAAGAGGATCCATATGACTTCCCCAAGAACTATGACTCCAAGTCAAGTAACGTTGCTGTCAGCAGTGAGACTTCAACTGTATCAGCTAAAGCAGCACCACCACCTGTTTCTGTGAAACCTGCTTTTGGGCGTCCCATCCTGAGAAACTCTCAGCCAGCAGTCCCACCTGCAGAGGAGGAGGAGGAGGCAAAGTTGGAAGAGGAAGGAAGTGAACAAGAAAATACTCCAAAATCTGTCTTGAGGAAAGTAAAAATATTTGAGGAGATGGATCATAAGGCAAGGATGCAAAGAATGCAAGAGCTACAAGAGGCCCAGAATGCCAGGGTATGAAGAGATGCATTCTCCCCCTGCTTTGCTTTCCAGCATATAGAACAGCGTGCATCCTGAAAATGAAAATCATGCCTTTGCATTGTCTTGCTTCTGGAGAGAGAAGTTTGGGAAATCACACATACAGACATAATATTGTGTGGATTTGAATGAAGAGGACGTATTTTAAGGCTTCCTATTGTAACTATAGAAAGCTGACTTCTAATAATCCTGTTGCTTTTGGCAATCCATTGTTTTCACGTGCACTTTGAATTACTATTCTAGCAAAAGATTATATAATTGTAGGAGTATGAATAAGATCAGTTATCAATTTGTGCTGTAATTGTTTCAGATCTGCTAGATCTACAGCCTAGGATCCCTAATAGATAGACTTTAAAAGAACAGTTATTTTCTCCTATTTTTTTTTTAAAGCTTGAAATAGCCCAGAAGCACCCGGATATTTATGCTGTCCCTGTCAAAACACCAAAGTCAGAACAGAACTGGCCCCAGCCTATGAGGTAAGGTGTATCCAGTTTAAAACATTCTGTCTTGATTGTTTACTTCACCAGCAGGAGGAAAACTGATCTTGCCAGTTTTTTATTCATACAGATAATCCTACCTTCGTATATTGCTTCGTTGTTGTGCCTTAAAGATTACTGTAAAGGTGGGACAAAATTTCAGTGAACTCTTCTTGGTTTTCAGCATATTTTTTTCTTTTAGTTCATTCATAGCTACCTTCTTTTGCTGTAACATTTGCAGAGTCAGTTTTTGCCCCAGTCAGTATTACTCAGCTTTTCTGCACTCATGTCCTCTGATGTCCATTTTTCCTGTGCTAGACGCTTGATGACTCTTATTCTATCCTAGCAAATAATTGTTGTTTTAGTTACTTAATAACAACTATTCAGTTACAGATGTATTGTGTGGGTAGACAAACCTGAGGATGAAACTTCCCTGAAGTCACCCATCAAGTCTTGTGAAAGTAGTAGTCTTTCATTAAAATTCAGTGAGTTCTGGACTGGTTGACCATTGTGTGATCTTACCCTACATGCGGCATATTTCTGTGACTTGAGCAGTCACCTATGCAAGAGCTAACACACTGGATGATGGATTTTGTTTTCTGCTCTGCAGGACTTTTAAGTTTTTCTCACCTCCTAGTAACAGCCAATAGAAATGGGACTTTTTTTTCTAGTGAATCAAATCCTTTGATGTCATAGTATATAATTAAAATGCAAAAATGGAAAACATGAAGTGATTCTTTTCAGGCTTTCTTGGGGGTTCAGAAAGGCATACTTTTTATATAGCCTCGGAAGCTTTTTAGAAGTAGTGAAGAGTAACCTTTAACCACATATTCAGAGTGTTTGCTTATGTACAGAAATCAGTGCTGTTGCGTTTTTACAGGAATGTTAAAGATTGGCCTAGGGGGAGTGTTTAAGCACTGGGGCAATGTGGAAGGAGGATAACATCTTGGCTTTGTACAATGTGGACTACAAAAATCATGGCTTTTAAAACTGAGGCAATGCCCTTCCTTGGCAGGTTTTATTTCTATATATCTACTTAGTGTCACATTAAATGCGTAGCACCAAAGTGTGTAAAAAGCAAATGTGTGGGTTATTGCTGCCCACTTTTAAGGATAAGAGCTCTAGTGAGAGTCTTAATTGAGGAGAGAAGGCTATTGATTTAAGAAATGTCACATAAGAAGTCTTCAGACTTTGAGACAGGAAATTGGGGATACAAAAGAAGCAGCAAGCATAGAAAGAATCTGGTGCAAAAATAGTTTAGGAAGATGTCAGTTGGGGTAGCAGACATAGCTGAAAACCTTTCTGCTCAGGGAATGAAGTGCTGTAAAGCTCTTGATGTGTGTGTGTCTATGTGTATGCCACACTGTTTTAGTTAAATTTGGCATTCTTCCAGGTAGGTTGAGTAGATCAAATCTGAACATCAGGCTACAGCTTGATGGAAATAAGGTGCCTCTCCAGGTAGAATCACCATGGCCATGCAATTGTTTATGGGCTAGGAGGGTTTTATTTGCTCCATGTGCCTTTCTAGGTTCTACATGGCCAAAAAGCCAATACTAAGTATAATTATTTTTGAGCTTTTCAAAATGGAAGTAAACATTATCTCTCTCTTTCCCTGTCTTGCTGTGTTAGCTCCAGAGCTCCAGAACCCCAGAAACCTCCTATTAGACCTTACCTAGAGAACCGTGGCAGCTATGGCAGCGATGCAGAGGAGGAGGAGGAGTACCGCCGGCAGATATCAGACCACTCTAAGAAGGGGTATTACGGACAGCCGTCCAGATACAGAGACACAGAATTGTAGGCTTGCAAGTATGTGCATATATAATGCTCCTTTGAGGTTTTGTCCTTCACAGCAAACGTGGAACAGCAGTTAGTCTTGAAGAGCTATATTTTTATTGGGGGTGGTGTTAGAGGATACGCTACTCAACTTAGACATATCTATACGCTGGAACTGGAAGAGTTCATTATTGGGGATATTACTTTCGTTAGCATCTAAGAAAAGAAATCACTATTGCCTGAATGCTATTGCCTGTTTTATGAGGACCAAATCCTGACAGTTTCTTTTAATTCTTGGTATTTTCATATTTTAACATAAAAACCCATTTTTCCCTTGTATTAATGCTGCCTTTTTGGACTGTTCTACTGTGTTATGAAAGTATGATTACAGAGATACACTTCTTATTGCAATACAACTAAATTTGAAAGTGTATTGAAGAAGAGTAAGTGCCTTTAACAAGAAGCATCTTAAACTGTTTTGAAATCTGATACTTGGTGCAAAGCCATAACACACTAAAAGGGGATAGACTGTTTTACCTGTCTTTTTTTTATCAGTTTCATGGTAACAATTTCCCTTGCATGTTATTTTTCTAAGTTCATAGATGCATATGCAATATATCATAAATACTGACTGTACATAATAAAGGTTCAATTGACTGGGTTGTTGGAAAAGACCAGGACATGCTTAAACAGAGAAAATGATGTAGAAATTCAGTCATGTATTAAAATTTACACAGACTGCAAATAATAAAGGGTATACTCTAGACAAGCCTTGTGTATCTTACTTTTCTTCTACTAGTCTTCTAGAATCTCATGACTTTCATGAGTATACTTACAGCAGTACACTGTTCAGTTCAGGATCTCATCTCCTGTAGTTCAAGTAACTGGGAAACGTCACTGTTGATGCTGCTTCCCAGTGTTCTGGACATCATTTCAGCATTTTTTGTGATTTAAAAGAAAACTGACAAGGAAATGGCCTTCCTGCAAGCGACTTATCTTTTAGAGTATCAACTTCTGCCTCCCTATTCCTGCTCTTTATCCTTAATTCTGCTATATCAAATAAAAATTCTTGAAAGAGTCACAGAGAAATTTATTTTTGCTCATGCGATAGAAATGATGGTTTTTAATGCTTTCTTAAAAAAAAAAGGAGAATTTTCTAGAAGCAAAGGAATAGATGCATCTCAAATGAGGAAACTTGTGTTGCTCACCATAGATTAGAATCATAGAGTAGAATCATTTAGGTTGGAAAAGACCCTGAAGATCATCGAGTCCAACCGTAAAGCTAACGCTGCCAAGTCCACCACCAAAC
>JANZLQ010000079.1:45890859-45904711 GCA_026212715.1 Elanus axillaris
CCATCCAGCCTGTCCAGATCCCTCTGTAGAGCCTTCCTAGCCTCAAGCAGACCAACACTCCCGCCCAGCTTGGTGTCATCTGCCAGCTTGCTGAGGGTGCACTCGGTCCCCTCATCCAGGTCATTGATAAAGATTTTGAAGATACCAATATAAAAATTGATATAAATACATAGAATACAAATATAACAAAATATAAATATATATAGACTATGTAAAAATAAATCAATTAAAAATATTGCTAAATATATTACTTTCATTAAGCCTGTTTTACATTTGGCTGGAGAGAATTTGTTACTGTTATAACTTCTAGCTATATGTTTTTAGATGTGCCTTCACCTGTACTTCAGTACCACAACTCTTATCTTTCAAATTATTAGGTACTGCCTGTATTAGAATGTAGTTTATGGTTTGGTTGTATAATAAGAAAGCTAAAACATAGCATCAGTTCTTCAGTGTGATTTTCCCTGTGATAACTCAAGATCCTTGATTAATTCATTTCATGGACAGTTCTTATTTTGTGGTGGTGTCATTTAACCCCAGCCAGCCACTAAGCACCACACAGCCACTCAGTCATTCCACCCCACCCAGTGGGATGGGGGAGAGAATCAGAAGGAGAAAAGTAAAACACATGGGTTGAGATAAGTACAGTCTAATAGAACAGAAAGGAAGAAAATAATGATAATTAGAAAAAAAGACAATAATAATAAAAGAATTGGAATGTACAAGTGGAATATACAAATGCAATTGCTTACCACCTACTGACCAATGCTCAGCCAGTCCCTAAGCAGCGATACGTCCCTCCCGGCCCCCACTCCCCCCAGTTTCTATAGTAGGCATGATGTCCCATTGTATGGAATACCTCGTTGGCCAGTTTGGGTCAACTGCCGTGGCTGTGTCCCCTCACAACTTCTTGTGCCCCTCCAGCCTTCTTGCTGGCTGGTCATGAGATGCTGAAAAATCCTTGACTTAGCATAAACACTACTTAGCAACTACTGAAAACATCAGTGTGTCACCAACATTCTTCTCATACTGAATCCAAGACATAACACTGCCAGCTACAAGAAAGAAAATTAACTATACCAGCCAAAAACAGGACAAGTGGGTAATTATTCTGTGGGGCTTCTTCTCCTTGGTATTCAGTATGTGGATACCCTACGCTTCATCCCAGTCAACAAATAGCATTAAAAAGTATATAGCTGTTTAGTTTCATAATTTCAAACAAAATCCTCAGTGCATTTGAATGTTATCTCTGGAAATCTAGAGGGAAGCATCTGTTAAAACACAGTGCTTCCTGATCAAGCTGCCACGCCTTAATACCTGCTTGTTCCCAAGTAGCTCTACAAAGATCAGGAAATACACTTTCAGCTAACTGCAGTGTAGGTGACATACAAAAGTAAGTGTTGATGTGAATCTCAGTTCTTTGTTTTCTGTGGTATAGGAGCAAAAGAAAATAATTTGGGATTGCATCACGTTTCTTTTATTCTCTCCGTATGGAGAAAGAGTGGTCCAGAGGGTTGGTAGTGGTGGGGTTGACTCAAAGTTGATGAGGGAACAAATCAGATGCAAAGACTGAGCCATTTCTCCCAAACAGTTCCTAAGTCTGTAAACAATTCTGGTACTGTTGCTTTATTTTGCTCAACCAAATTTTAGGGGATACATGTTGATTCCCTCACTTCACAAGACTTTTAAAGGTGCTATGTAATGCAGGAAAAGTACTACTCCTTCACTGTCCAACAAAGGAGTTCAAAGGGAAAAATGTTTAGCTTTCATTCTCATTGCAGTATCAGGGTGTCTGAGCTCTGGGAGAATGTTTCAGTATTCTGTAGGGTGCTGAAAGTCTATGCAATGTTGCTAATAAATTCTCCTTTCACTCTGAGTGCCAAGGGAAACTTAAATCTTGACATCCACAGAACAGACTTTGGTCTTGGAATGACCAGCTTGCTTTCTTCCCCCATATAATGCTGAAGACAAAATAGTTCTTTTTTTATTCTCCTGTTTTATTGGCTTCTGTACTAGTTGACGCGGTTTAAGCCCAGCAGGTAACAAAGCACCATAAAGCTGCTCGCTCACTCCTCCCTCCCAGCCCCAGTAGGATAAGGAGAAAATAAAAAGAAAAGTTTGTGGGTCGAGATAAGGACAAGGACGGATCACTCACCAGTTATGGTCACAGGCAAAAGAAAGGCTCAACTTAGGGAAGAAACAAAATCAATTTAATTTACTACAAATCAAATCAAAACAAGGATAATGAGAAGTAAAACCAAACTTAAACCCCCCCCCCACCTCCCTCCTTCCCAGCTCAGCTCCACAGGGGGATGGGGAATGGGGTTTGGGGTCAGTTCATCACACCTTGTCTCTGCTGCGACTTCCGCCTCAGGGCGGGGGCTCCTCAGTCTTCCCCTGCTCCAGTGTGGGGTCCTTCTCACGGGAGACAGTCCTCCATGAGCTTCTCCAACACGAGGTCCTCCCACAGGCTGCAGTCCTTTGCAAAATTCTCTGGCGTGGGTCCTTTCTGTGGGCCGATCATGCAGGCACAGACTGCTCCAGCACGGGCTTTCCCGTGGAGTCACAGCCATCTTGGGGGGCATCCCCCTGCTCTGGTGTGGGCTCCTACCTGGGCTGCAGGTGGGCATCTGCTCCCCCACTGCTCTCCCTGGGCTGGGGGGGGACAGCCTGACGTCTCCCCATGGGCTGCAGGGGCATCCCCTCCTCCCCTGCTCCTCCTCCCCTCCTTCCTCACTGACCTGGGTGTCTGCAGAGGGGTTCCTCTCACATTCCCATCTCCTCCCCACTGCAGGTTCCCCTTCTTAAATCTGTTCTCCCAGAGGTTCTACCATCGTCACTGATGGGCTCGGCCTTGGCCAGAGGTGGGTCTGACATGGAGCTGGGGGAACTTCTAGCAGCTTCTCACAGGAGCCACCCCTGCAGCCCCTCCCCCGCTACCAAAACCCTGCCACACAAACCCAAAACAACTAGTTAGCATTTAAAATGTGACTTATGTTCAATAGAGTCAAACTTTTTTTAATGAGCCTGCCCTGTCCTTGTGCTGTTTGACACGTATAAGTTCACTGCTGCTATAAAAAAAAAAGACATGCTTCTTTAAGCAGCACCAAATCTGCTTTGCTAGTTCCCCTTGAACATATTTGTAGGCAGTAATTTTACTGTGGGATTTCAACCTTGTTTAATTTCAGGATATGGAATTTAGTGCAGAAGCATTGTAATAAGATGCTGCAAAGTCTGTTAGCCTAATTGTGCCCAGCTCAGGAAAAGCAGTACCATTTTCACAAGTATTGTGGTATTATTATGGGCCTCAGACTACAAGAGTCTTGTAGTCAGGTATTTAAATTCTGTCTATCCTCACTATCCTTTCCTGTGTCAAAATCTAACCTAGAAAATCTAAGCTCTTTCAGAGTATACATACTTATTTTCAAGGACATTTTTATCTCAGCAGTTGCTCTAAAATATCAGAAATCAATCAAAATAAAAGGGATAAGAATGATCAGATGATGAGCTAGAACATGGTAAATCCTTCAAGACACGAAGCCAGCAACTTTAGAGAAACTTGACTATTTTGCTATAACGCTTGACTCTATGCCCCTGCCTAATAGTTAGGTTATCTGATTGCTGACAGATGTTGCTTCTTTCTATGTGATTTAACACTTGTGTATTTGTGCACTCTGTCATTGCTTGCCTGCAACTACTGCCTGTAGAAGATTGCATTGAATTCTAAGCTATCTTGAAGAGTGGTCAGAAGCGAAAATGTAAACTGTGTGCATGCAGGGATTTTTCATCAAACAAGTTGTTGGATTTGTTTTGGTTTGGATTTAGGGGCGGGGTTTGCCTTGAGTCTAACCACACCTACTTACTTGTTCTAGGCATGTGTCAGCAGCATTTCATCTGTGGATTGATAATTTTTGTGGCTTCAAGAAATGATCACTATTTTTAAAATTATATATAAACAGTCTAATGCTGAGCTAAAAGACTGTATTCTAGGTGTGTGATCTCCACCAGATCCCAGTAAAGATTCCAAATCTTTCTGGGTCTCTTCAGCACACAACTCATTTACTTGGGCTAGCCAAACAGGCAAAGAAATCATAAATAATCTGAACTCACTATAGCAGTGGACTTCCAAAGGCTCTGCTGTCTCAGAGATACTAAAACATGTAGGGAAAACTAGAGGTCCACCTACTTTTCAAGACAGTGGAATGTTTATTTAAATTTGATTTTATTTTAATAACTGCTTGTACTATTTTGCAGACAAAATTAAGACACTTAAAACTTCCTTGGGCTTCTTGCATCACTTAAAAAGAGGGATGTAGGCTTTTAGCATTAAAAATCAAATAATGTTTATCTGTTGTGGCACTATTACAGGAAAACAAAAACTAAGTTTGCCCTATTTCAATTGACATGTTTGGTATAACTCATCATTAAAAAGCTAAAATAGCTGGTGCAATGACATGGCAACCTGCAAACACTTAACTTCTGATTACCAAACAGAGATCAGAGGCTGGTCAGGCAAACAGTACACCGAGTTAAGAGACATCACAGCAGGTAGTATTGATTTATTTTTTTTATGTACTGGGCTTTAGTATGTAATGTATTCCCAAGCTCCACAAAACTGTTCAAAAGGAAGGAGAAACTTGAGTAGGGAATAAATTCTGCCTTGTATGATTCTTACTTTTTATAAGAATTTGCTCTGTTTCCTGATAGACAAACACATGGCACTTTATCCCTTCCAAAAGCTTTATAGTAACTTCAGATGTGTATTCTGGTGAATTATATCTGATATGAATGAAAGAAATTTGAATTGATTTCTTAAAAATTCTGTAAGGTTTCTCATCTTCTACAATTAGACTCCAGTTGGTTCGAAGTCAGGCAAAGATTTAAGTGTAAAAGATGTTTTCCTGGTCTGTGCTCCAGGTCTGTGTAGTTTGTCAATTCCTCTAAGGTACAGTTCACATCAGTTTGGATCAATGTCTGTGACATCTCTACCCCGTGTCTTCCAACTTGTTCCTTATCTTTCTTCTATTATTTAAAGAGAAGAGAGCTGCTCGAACATACACATGCTCAACCATAAATTGGTTAGAAATCCGGTATAATCCACCCACTACTTACCCGATGTATGTGATTGGAACTATCTTTTGCCTCCCGTGCATGCAGCCCCCTCGAGTTGGTCAGTATCAAGGTGTACAACTCCAATTTGAGGTAACTTGACCATTACACGTTGGTCAGAATGCAATCGTGTGGGGAATTTGCCAATTTCGTGTGGTTTCTTGGAGATTAAATCTCCAGTAGGACAGAACACCTTAACTTTTGCATTTCCGTTTACATCCCATCTGTTATTAACAGCATATACAGCATCAGACAATCTCAAGTCCCAGTTTGATGCATGGACCCTTGCAAATCTTTTGATTGGTCCATTAATTCGTTCCACTATTCCATTTGCCTGAGGGTAATAAGGAGTATGGAAGATCCAGTCAATACCTCTCCCGTTGCCCATTCCTGGATGATGGCTGCTGTGAAATGCAAACCATTGTCACTTTGGATAGCAGAAGGCATAGGTAAAGTACTAAACCATTCTTTAGCACTCGAATGGTCCATTCTCCAGATGCTGCTGTGGTTACAGTGGGTTGGGTCAAACCGCACACTACCTCTACTCCTACTAGAATATACCTATGTAGGTTAGATGTTCTAAGTGGCCTGATATAATCAATTTGCCAAGTCTGCCAGAGTGTCTTTCCTGCTCTGATATGCAAAGGTGGGGCTTGGTTCATATGGTCCATTTTTAATCATAAGCGGCACTGTGGACAGGGTGTTATTGTCCTTTCACAGTCAGCCACTGTGGCAGGACACCCTCTTGCTTGACACTCCTTGTGCAGATCGGCCTTTGCAGTGCGGCCATGTCTTTTATGTAATGACTGTCTCAATCTTACCCACTCCTTTCATCCATTTCTAATGTTTGTATGCAGGTGAGATAATCAACCTTCTTCTTCCAGTGAGTAGCCTCAGTAAGGTTTTGATTGTGTGCCTTCACCCATCCTACTTGTAATGTTATTCCTTGTCCTACTTCTAACAGTTGCCTCCAGTACTCTGTTCTCCACACTGGAAACCAGTTGACATGCCAACTGTTGGCTTCCCAATGTCCTATCCATTCTGTCGTCTCTCTAAACACTGCATAGGAAACAGTATTTACAATTTGAGCCCCAAATTTCACAGCTAACAAAACAGCTCCTAGTTCCCCTATTTGGGCACTACCTTCTCCTTTTTCAATCTCAATTCTTCCTGTCTTTATCTCCAGAGCCACTGCTGTATATGGCCAAGTCTGATTTTTTCGTACTGCAGAAGCATCTGTAAACCATACTCCTGTCAGGTCTGATTCAACTGTAAACAGGGGTGCTTCTAAAATAGGTGATGGTTTATTAGGTTTGATTAACATAGAAGGGTCTGTGTTAACATCCTTTTGTAATTTAGATATTTTTACTGGCCCTTCAGTAATAGTAACTAACTGACTGATACCTTCCAAGTAAGAGTACCATTTCTGGATGGTGGGTTTTTGGGCAATTCCCTCGGGTGGAGCAGTCCCTTTCCTGACTGATTCCAGAAGAAGGAAGGGACCCCAAACAACCATATCCTGGCTTGTGCAAATCCGTTTAGCCTTTTTTACTTCTCATATTAGCAATAACATACCCTTTTCCCAATCAGTGTATCGCTGCTCTGTATCACTGAATTCCAAAGGCCTTCTGGTCCCCGTTGATATAAGTTACAATGGGAACCATGTTCACTGAATCCCCACTCAGTCTGTATAGGATCCGTCTGATGTATGTATGGCACCTGAAGTCTGATATATGCATAGTTCTTGAATCAGTAAATTCAAGGCCTCCTTATGCTGAGAGGTCCACTGCCAATGGGCATTCCTAACTAAATTATACAGAGGTTGAGCAATTACAGAAAATCCAGGGACTTCTTTTTGCCAGTATCCTAAAGTCCCAAGTGTCTGTTGTAGTTCCTTCTTATTTTCTGGAGTTTTACCAGCTTTTATTTTTCCCAGGGTATTAGCTGATACAGCTACAGCTCCTCCTGACGACCAAACACCTAGGAAGTTAATCTCTTGACTTGGTCCCTGACATTTAGTGGAAGGGATTTCCAACCCCAGTGAAGTCAGTGAGGCCCAAATCTGACTGGACACTTCTCTGACCATCTCTTGGTAATCCCCAGCAATTGAGATATTATCAATATATTGGTACACACTCATCCCATCTGGGACTTTTATTTCCTTCGGTATTTTTGCCAGTCCCTTATGGGCAATAGTGGGGGAGTGTTTGTATCCTTGGGGAAGTCAGTTAAAGGTATATTGTATTCCTTCCCAAGTAAACACAAATTGAGGTTTATCCTCCTCTTGAAGAGGAATCATAAAAAACATATCCTTAACGTCCAATGTGGACATCCATGTGTGATGTTTTGCTTGGATTTGGGTGACTAGGTCAGCAATGTTAGGAACAGCAGCTGTGAGTGACATTGTATTACTATTAAGCCTCCTGTAGCCAACCATCAGTCACCATCTGCCATCAAGTTTACATACTGGCCAGACAGGAGAATTATAGGAAGAGTGTACTATAGTTATGGTGCCTCGATTTTCCAAGACTTTGATCACCAATCTGAGCCCTGCTTTAGCAGCAGCTGGTTAAGGATATTGATTATCATTCGTTACTCTGGAAGGGGGTAACTTAATGGCTGCTTCAAGCACCCAAACTTCACACAGTGGGGCTCCAAAGCTCCACACTGTCCCATCAGGCAGTTTCCAGACTTTGTTTGCTAGGACATCAAATCCTAGTATATTATTTCCATATGACCCAATGACCACCTTTATCTTACTCATTTGATTTTCCCCTGGAAGCCAAACACATATTTTACTAATTGGTCTGGTTTCAGGGACTCCAGTTACTCCTATTATATTTCTTTTTTTCCTAGTAGGGGTCAGTGCTAAACTTCGAGCTGTTTTTTCAGTGGTAACAGTTATTTGAGCTCCAGTATAAATTAGAAAATTTACAGGTATCCATCTGGGGTCAGTGGCTAAAATAATATGTGGATCAATATGCTGGTTAGGCCATTCTAAGCTGGATATTGCGCGAGTGGATTGGCCTGGAATTCCCCCTGCACTTCCTAGTTTTTTAGATCAATCAAATCCTTCCTTAAACCTGAGTAAGAGTTGGCAGGAGAAGACTGTTTACTCTCCTGTGTTTTGGTGATATCGGTACATTCCATAGCCTTGCTAATAGGCTGCTCCAACAGGTTTATCGTTGTATGAATATTTTCTGTGGACTGCACATGTAACACTGAGCAGGGTATTCCTAATGCTGCCATTTTTCCATAGTTCATTGTGCTGAGAGTCAAAATGAGAATAGATTTGTCGAGGGGGATGGGACTTATTCTCAAAAAATCTTGCCTGTCGACCTCAGTGCTGTGAATCTGAACTTTCCTTTAACCAGCTCATCTCTCTATCATAAATCACTATTTCTTCTAATACTTCCACCCCTGCCCTGCAAGGGGTAGAATAGTTACCTTCACAAGCCAACTGTACAGTTGGAAAAGTGACTCCCTCCTTGATAAGACACTGGTCAAGGTAGATTCCCTGGGATTGAGAGCCCTTACCTGGAGGGGTAATTGAATATTGTTTATGATTTAAGTTTGTAAAGCTGTATGCTTGTGGCTGTCTGTGAATTGCTTGTGGTTGTAACAGTGTACTACTCTTTTCTTAAAAATTGCAATAGTTCATTCCTCATTGTATCTCTAAAAACTGCAATACTGGCATGCTAAGTCTATAAGTGAAATTCAGATACAACACTTGATTGAAGCTTGCAGTTAAGTCTGTAGGTAAAGTTCAAGTTGTTTGTTTGAACCTTGCAGTTAAGTATTTCCCCCTCATTAAAACATGGTGGGCTATTTTTCCAGCTAAGAAGACTGGAATCGGCAGTATCCCCAGGCATTACATGTGCACTGGTATGGCAGCCACATGTTGGTCTGGCTCGGATACCC
The DNA here is from genome assembly GCA_026212715.1 of Elanus axillaris. NCBI lineage: Eukaryota > Metazoa > Chordata > Aves > Accipitriformes > Accipitridae > Elanus > Elanus axillaris. The sequence continues at coordinate 45,899,890 of JANZLQ010000079.1, forward strand.
AATCCCTCCCCCATGTCCACGGTGCCTCTGAAGGCACAGCCCTCTGGCCTGCCAGGGACCTGAAGGTCTGCCAGGACTGAAGGCACCCCTGATGCTCCGGCCTCGCCCCTGGGGCCCTGTGGAAGGGCACAGACACCTGAAGGGCTGCGCAATGTGCGATGGGCTGGGAGCAGCCATCAGGGGAGTGCACGTGCCTGGGAACGGGGCGCTGGTGCCTCATGGCAGCAGGAATCGGCCAGGGAAGCTGGGACAGGAGGGCTCTGGAGGTGTCAGGGGTCCCTAGGGGCCGCCAGGGGCGGGGGGGCTGGGGCGGTGGGGGTCCCAGGTAGGGGCAGCTGGGAAACCTCTGGGAGCCTCTGGGAACCTGTGGGATGCGGAGAAGGAAGTGGGGGCCAGGACAGCCATGGGGGGCTGGTGGCAACACGGGGGCACCTGGCAGGCAGGAGGGCTGTTGGTGGTGCTGGTGGAAGCACCCAAGGGACCAAGTGCCTTGGCACGGGCGGCACAGCTCCCCCTGATGTCCTGTGGACCCAGATACGTAGGTAGGGGGGGCAGCCGGCGCCAGACCTGTCCATCGCTGGAGAAGTAGAGCCCAGCTGAAGTGGGGCTTGTCAGGGGCACCATACAGGGGGGTGGGTGGAGGGGACTTCCCCCAGCCCGAGGAGCCTGGTGTTGGTGCTCACCACAGAAGGGAGGGGAAATGGGGAGTAGCTGTGGGGCCCTGAGCACTATCGCAGGGTCTCTTGGTGACGGGAGTTACAGCTGGTGCCTACCAGCTGACTACTCGGACTTCTCCTGCCTGGGCAGCTGCGCCAGCAGCTCTCGATGGGGCCACTTCAGTGCTACCAGCTCCTCGCCTCTAGCGAGGGGCCTCCCTATTGCGCTGAGCGCCGGCTAATGTCCCTCTTGGCAGCCCGCCGCTCCACCAGAAAATGTCACTTGGACTTCCCAGGCCGTCCTGGTCTCCAGGGGCTCTGCTCGGAGCCCATGGCAAGAAGTGAAGAGGAGAAAACTTGTGCGCCGGGATACAAACATTTTAATAAGTGAAGGAAGGAGGGGGAAAAGTGCGAGGCGTGCAGCAGCCGTCACTCACCACCTTGCCCAGGCAGGCTGATGCCCAGCCAGTCTCCAAGCAACGGCTACTTTGCAAAGACCGGAGCCCCAGTCTTTATCGCTGAGCACGACGTTACGCGGCACGGAATAGCCCTTTGGTCAGCTCGGGTCGGCTGTCCTGGCTCCGTCCCCTCCCAAGCTCTTGCCCGCCCCCAGCCTTTTCGCTTAGAGGGGGACAGAGCAAGAGACCGAGACAGCTTGATGCTCTGTAAGCACTGTTCAGCAGCAGCTGAGACAACGGTGTGTCATCAGCGCTCTTTCAGCCACAGTTGCAAAACACAGCACCGTACGGGCTACTAGGAGGAAAGCCAACTCCCGTGCAGCCAGACCCAGTACGGGGGGACGGGCATTAAGGCAGGGTCAGCATGGCTGGGAAAACCCCCTCTGCCTTACACAGAGGCAGCATTCCACCTCCAGCAGCACAAGGGGGTGCTTCGTTTGCCTTCTTGTCTGCAGAAGACAAGATTCAAAGAGCAGAGACACCGCCTGAAGCAGCTGTTGGATCAGGCGAGAGCAAAAACCCCCATCCACCCTCCGTTTCTGTTTCCTGGGGGGTCTCTAGGGGTGCTGAGCCCTGCCCAGGGGACACAACGTGCGGCACCCGGCACAGGGCCCAACAAGGCTCGGGGGCTCAGATGCGCTGGCTCCCGGGGGAGCTCCCAGGGGAGCCAGTGCTGATCTCCCCCCAGGCCCCAGCGCTCCCCGGCTCAGGGCCCGGGGTGGCTGCGGATGGGCTGCGCCAGGAAAGCGGCAGGGTCTCTCCCTATCTCTCGCCCCCTCGTGGCCCCATCTGTGATGTCACAGCCATGACCTCACACCATGCGGGCCCAGGCCTCGGCCCTGCTCAGCCACGTGGCACTCCGGGCCACGACTGCCTGGCTGGAAGCAGCTCACGCCGTCCTGGTGGCTGTGTGCCTGTGGCAGGAGCGCTTCTGCCAGGGATCGGTTTGGAGCTTTTGCCTGAGTGGCCGTGCCCTGGGCAGGCAAATCTCCTGGGGCTGAAGGAGAGGCTGCAAGACTGCTGGGGAGCTTGCTTTCTCCCCAACATGAGGCGGAGAAAGGCTGCCCGAAAATCCCAAGGGGCACCGAGAGCCCCGTCAAGGAGGGGAGCCGACAGCGAGGCGGAGAATGAGTACGTGGGGGGGGCATTTGTTCCTGCTGGGGCCCTCAGCTGGGGGGTAGCACAGGCAGAGCCTAATGCGGGGCTGGCGGGGCAGGCAGCCCTGCCGCTCTCCTGCACAAGCCATCTCCGGGTGCTGCTGCCGCAGGCACCGTGCAGGTGCGTCTGGGCAGCCTCTGGCAGAGCCGTGGCAGAGCTCAGCCCTCTCCTCGCCAGGTCTCTGCTGAGGAGAGCAGCCACGGGGCGTTTTGGGGAGGGCTCTGGCCCTCGAGCTGCAGGGCCCTCGGGAAGCGGGGGCAGCTTTGGAGGAGGGCAGCCTGTGCCCTCTCCCCGAACAACACGGGGCCGCTGGGGTGCCTGCCCAAGGGCAGGTTGGTGCAGCAGGGCCCGGTGAGTGGAGGAGGACAGGGTGGAAGCGGCTCTGCCGCCTTGCTGCTGCAGCTTCCCTCTCCTGCCACGGCTGGGCCATCTCCTGGGAGCCCTCCTTCCCAAGGCCTGCCTTCTGGCCAGGATCTCTGCGCTGGCAGCTCCCGCCGGCCTCGGATCGCACGGCACGGGGACAGTGCGCAACAGGGCTCTCTCTTTTACCTTCCCCAGGTTCACTCGTTCTCAGGCGGCCCAGGCCATGACCCAGCAAGGGCCCGCATGCTGCAGGGACAGCCCTCGAGAGAAGGAGAGTAAGTTCAACGCTGCTTTGCTCCGCAAAGTCCTCTGGGATGCCCCCACAGAGCTCCTCTGTGCCAGAGCTGGAGGAGATGGTGCTGGCACGACTGCACTGGAGAGGGCCCTGCAGGCTGCCCTGCCCTGGGCATAGTTATTGTTGAGGTTATTGTCAAGGAGTTTACAGCAAGGTTGACTAAGGCAGTATTAGATCATCAGGATTCGTGGAAAATCTAAAATTACTACAACTTCTAATTAGGAATGCAAAGAAAGAACCTCAACCCCCAGTAGTAGTCTTCATTGATCTAGGGAAAGCTTTCGACACTGTGAGCTGTTCTGACATCGTTATGTCTCTACAACAAAATGATTTGGATAATTAGATTATTAGCCTGATTACAAAGTTATATCAGAATATCAATACTCTTATTAACATGAAGAATGAGCAGTCAGATCCATTGGGATTTGGACTGCTGTGAAGCAAGGTGATCCAATGTCTCCAATTTCATTTAACTTATCTGTGGACCCCCTACTGTGCAAGATGGATGAAGAAGAAAACAGATTCCAACACTGCTTGAAACATATAACAACTATGGTTTATGCAGATGAATTCGTACTGTTGAGTGGATGATGGGATGGAGTGCAGAAGAGTATTAAAACCTTAGAGGACTTTTGTGATCTAACAGGCCTCAAGACACAAGGGGAGGGATGGCATGGCTTTTACATCCAACCTATGAGAGACTCATATACATTCAGTGACTGTCCTCCATGGCTGATCAATGGCACCCCCCTTAATATGATTGAACCAGGTAGCTCTGAAAAGTACTTGGGCCTATCTATAGACCCATGAACTGGAATATCAAAACCACAACTACTGGAGAATGTAAAGGGTTGGTTGCAATGAATTGGAGAGTCTTCTATGAAACCATTTCAGAAGGTGGACATCTTGAAAGGACATGCTATTCCACGATTACTCTACTTAGCAGACCATGCTGATGTACAAGTAACATACCTGGAAACGCTTGACCAACCTGACAATTCAAATGGCTGTCAATGAATGGTTACATCTACCAGTGAGTACCTGTGATGCCATCCTGTACTACAGTACTCGGGATGGAGGCCTAGCTATTACCCGACTTTTGGAACTGATCCCTAATGTACAAGTCCAAAGATTACATAGAATTGCACAATCTTCAGATGAAACAATAAGAGTAATTGTAAGACAAGAGGGGATTAGAAAGAATTTGAAAGACCATGGATTACAGCTGGAGGAAGTAAGGGTAAAATTCCATCCATTTGGGACCCGAGGGCGGTTATGGTGATATTGGAGGAACTGGGTGGTGAAGAACCGGTTTCAGAATGAGGGATGCCTGCTCCAAAAACTATTTTTTCCAAGACCTTGTAACTGGCAAAACCAAGAATTTATGAATTGGACCAAGCTGCTGTCCCAGGGCTGTGGGACTACCAGCTTTGAGGAGGATAAAATCAGTAACAATTGGATTGAATACTATAGAGGCATGCCCCATAGAAAACTCACCACAGCACTACAATTAAGAGCAAATACTTATCCCACAGGAGAATTCTTGCCAAGAGGAAGACAAGAGTCACAAATTAAATCATGTCAACATTGTCAAGCAGAGTGTCGTGGTTTAACCTCAGCCAGCAACTAAACACCACGCAGCCACTCACTCACTCCCCCCCCGCCCCCCACAGTGGGATGGAGGAGAAAATCCAGAAAAGTAAAACTTGTGGGTTGAGATATGAATGTTTTAATAGAACAGAAAAGAAGAAAGTAATAATGATAACACTAATAAAATGACAATGGTAATAATAAAAGTATTGGAATGTAAAAATGGTGCACAGTGCAATTGCCCATCACCCGCCGATCAACACCCAGTTAGTCCCCGAGGGGCGATCCCCCACCCCCACTCC
>JANZLQ010000079.1:45908211-45923746 GCA_026212715.1 Elanus axillaris
CTCTCTCAACCAGTGCCTTGAAGAGGCCAAAGTTTGCCCTCTGGAAGTCCACAGTGGTGGTTTTGCTGACCACCTTCTTTGCCTCACCGAGAACTAAGAATTCTATCATTTCATGGTCACTAAGCCCAAGACAGCCTCTAACCATCACACCTTCCACCAGTCCTTCCCTGTTTGTTAGCAGTAGATCTAGCAAGGCTCCTCCCCTGGCTGGCTTACCTACCAGCTGTGTCAGGAAGTTATCTTCCAGACACTCCAGGAACCTCCTAGACTGCTTACTGTCTTCTGTGTTGTACTTCCAGAAGATGTCTTGGAAATTGAAGTCCCCCACGATAACAAGGGCACATGATTCTGAGACTTCTGCCAGCTGCTTGTAGAATGATTCATCCACCTCTTCAACCTGGTTGGGTGGTCTATAACAGACTCCAGCACAATATCTGCCTTATTGATGTTCCCTCTGATCCTTACCCATATGTGCTCCACCTTGTCATCACAATCATGTAGCTCTGTACAGTCAAAACACTCCCTAACATAGAGAGCCACCTCACCACCAATTCTGCCTTGCCCATCCCTTCTGAAGAGCTTATAGCCATTCATTGCAGCACTCCAGTCATGGGAGTCATCCCACCATGTTTCCGTGATAGCAACTAAGTCATATCTATCCTGCTGCACGATGGTTTCCAGCTACTGTTTATTGCCCATGCTGTGTGCATTGGCATAGATGCATTTGAGCTGGCCTATTGAATACACCCTTAACATTGGCATGTTGCCCCCAGGCTCATCCCTGGTGCACCTAGTTTTATCCCTTAACCCCTTCAAACCTAGTTTAAAGCCCTTTCTATGAGCCCTGCCACCTCATGAGAGAGGATTCTTTTACCCCTTTAAGATAGCTGGATACCATCTGTCACCAGCAAGCCTGGTGCCATGTAGACCTCCCCATGATCAAAAAAACCAAAATTCCACCGATGGCACCAGCTTCTGAGCCATGTATTAATCAGGTGTGTTTTCCTGTTCCTTTCAGTATATATCCCTGCCACTGAAGAGATTGAGGAAAACACTACCTGTGCTCCCAATCCTTCCACTAACCGCCCTGGTGCCCTGAAGTCCCTTTTGATTGCTTTTGGATTTCTCTCTGCAGTCTCATTGCTGCCAACCTGCACAACCAGTGATGGGTAATAATCAGAGGTCCGAATCAGACCAGGGAGCTTCCTGGCAATGTCTTTTACCTGGGCCCCAGGGAGGCAGCAGACTTAACTGTGGGATGGGTCAGGTTTGCATATAGAGCCCTCTGTCCCCCTTAGAAGAGAGCTGCCTACAACAGTTACCCTCTTTTTTCTTTTTTTTCAGAGGATGTGAGAATGCATGGGGCTGCCTGACTGAGCCTAGGCACCTCCATAGACAGGGCTTCATCTACAGCCTGATCTTCACTGGCCCGGTCCTCAAGTTCCAGAGCCCCATACCTGCTACACAGGGGCAACTGGGAAGGTGAGGGAGACTGGGAGGGGATTTTCCTCCTTCCCTGAGCAGGGACCTGTATCCATTCCCCTCCCTCTTTTAGGTCTGCTCCTGTTTGGTGGCAAGAGGGCAGGGGAGCCTCTGTTTCTTGTGGAGCCTGCTGCCTCTGCCTCAGGGATGATAGGGTGTGGGTCCACCAAACTATCTCCCTCTCACACCCCCTGATACTCCTCAACCCTTCCGCTTCCTCCTTCAGCTCTGCCACCAGGCTGAGCAGATCATCCAACCAGTCGCACCTCACACAAGAGGTGTCCCTGCTGCCCTCCAGCACCAGTGACAGGCTCAGGCACTCCCTGCCGCCAGAGCCCGGGACAGCCTCATGTTTACGTGGGAGCTCTGTCTGTGTTGCCACATTTATTCTGGCAATGGCTTTCTCCTGAGTGGCAACCATAGCCAGCTCTCCTGCGCTGATGCCCCCTGCCTGAGAACCCTTCTCGAGCTGAGAGGGGAGGGGGGCCTGGTCGCCAGTGCTCTTCAGGGACCCGGCCCGTGCCACTGCCTCAGCCTCTCTAGTGAGGGCTGCTGCCTCGGGCTGGGTCTCTCTGCCCTGTCCTGGGGCTCCTGGGCCTCAGGAACCCCTGGTCTGCCTCAACCCAGTGCCCAGTTGCCCACTGACCGTTGCCGCTGCAGGCCTCACTGCTGACTTTTTGTAGTAACAAAGAATTTAGACGTATAAGGGAGAGGACTGGCAAGTTATAGCTGTGAGGGAAAGCATAATGGAGAAAAACTATTTTTTTTCAACATAGGCAGTGTCAAGCTAGCTGGGGAGGAAGACACCTTGTGCAGTGACAAGCTGAAACTATTTGGACTCTTTTGTGGCACACTGACTTGTTCAAATCACTGTTTTGAATGAATTAAAGAAGAAAAGAAACATAGCTAGAGTAGATAAAATGTTGAGAGGAATTGGTTATTTTGATTTAAGAAAGCTGGTGTAAGATTATATGAAGTGATTTAACATGGAGTAGTTATCAGAGGCCAAAAGCACACTATTTTGCAGGAATATTCCCTTGCACTGCCCCATTTGCTATCATATACATAGGCTTAACCTATACTTACCACATGCCTTGGTGCCTGACATGAAAGAACCTATGTCATAAGGAATAGTGAATATTCATTTCATTCCTCTATTGCATTATGACATGAAATTTAAAACTTCCATTAGGGAAGCAATTTGTGGCATTTTAAAGATGTTAGAGAGACACAAAATTGTGCATGTGTTTAGCTCTAGTCTTACACTCCTATAATGATTACATATAGAGCTAGATGACCTTTTAAAGGGCAGATCTTTCTTGCATGGAATAAAACCTCAGACAATCTTTCCAGAATAATGATCTGTTAGGTCTACTTGGAAATACAGCTGTGCTTTATAAAGTTCTTTCCTCTTTTCATTCTAGGTTACAGTGGTCTGTGCTTCAATCACAGGCAGAGAAATAAACAGCAATCTGCACTGCAGCTTTGTATTGCTCAGTTGCCTCTTCCAGTCATTACTTTTAAGGAAATGTTTGTTTCTGAATTAAGCAGTAAAGACAGATGATTAGGGGAGACTGTTCTGAATCATGCATATTGCTACTGTGCTTTGATCAGTGCAGTAATCAAGAAACTGGCTAACCCGCCCAAACAAGCTGAAAACCTGATCGATTAAGTCAAGTGCAACTGTCCTGTGAGGAAGAGTGGACAGCTGATCTGTTAACACAGACAAGAGAATAAAACACCTGGACCAGCTCTATCTTTGTAAGAAATCTGGAAGAGACCATCTTCCTTCTATTTCTCCCCTCTGTAAAGTTTGTGACACCCAGGATGACATCCCCAGCTCTTCACTGAGAGGGAAACATGTAAAAAATATTTTGCAAGAGGAAAGAATGAATTTGTGTGTCTGGGAGATACAATGAATGTGAAAAGTTTACATGTTTAAATCAGTAGAAGGATTAAGCTCATGTAATGATTACAGTTTGGGAAAAAATACTTGTGTATAATTTAGGGAAATAGCTGTAGCTATATTTAATATTTTTCTTGAACTAAATACATTTTTATTGATTTCATTATGATTGTAATATGTTATATACTTACCTTCTACAGCTGTATTTTTGCAAAAGTGATGCATCTCCATAGCCATTTTGTATTTAACACAATAATGCACTTCAGTGCATTTTCCAAAGTAATAAACGTTCCCACTAAGTGAAAAGATTCAGTCCCATATTATGCATTTTACATCCTGCTCTGATTGTTCTTGCCCTTTTTATTTAATATTGTCATAGGTGATAAGGGATTAATTTCTTCCTCACACTGCCAGGACATTCCATCCATGGTTGCTTAAGCAACATAGGGCATCCAAGGAGTTTGCTCATGTGAATAATTGTGCTCAGCTTTATTTATGACTTTTTAAAGCCTCCCAAATACCTGTATACTGAACACATAAATCTACTCAGAGTTGACTACCAGACTGGGAATGAAGCCAACCACACAGTGGTGGGTGCAACAACAGAAAAAAAATACAGAGCCAGGTCTCAGACTAAAAATACAGTTTATCTGACCTCTTCATCAAGACAATCATCTGCAGAGAATTGCCTTTGCAATAACATATGTTTGCACAGGAGGCTGAGGAGACAGCAAAATGATAGTTTAAGACTAGCTTTCATCAAACAAAATCAGAAAGGAGCCAGATTTCCCAATGTACTGTGATAGACCTAACTTTCTCTATTATATGGCTAGGAAAAGCAAATGGCTGAAATGAGTATTTTTTGTCTTCCTATTTAATGTCAGAATTCAGACCTGTGTTCTACTGGCATTGATATTAATTATTACTCAGTTACTTACATTGGGGGGGAAAAAGAGTATTTCATCCAAATATTTAACCTGTTCCCATGTGAGTAGTTGTATGTGCATGGCATTTACAGTCTATAAGTAAGATCAAGGCCTCATTTAGTTAGCAGTGTGTATGCATTAAAATACACATAGGTATATTAATGCATATACACATTTTTATACACACACACACATGTATTTTAATCATATGACATCTGTCCTTTGAGCCTAAATGTTCAAGAGAAATAAAGGTGAGGAAAAAGAAAAGATTTTCCCTGAATGACAATAGGTAGAGAAAGCTTAACTGAATTTTGGAAGTATAAATGATGCTGAGGAGAAAGGATGGCAGTAGTATTCAGCAGGTCCCTGACCCATCATTGACAGTGTTACTTTATTTCAACATGTTCTTCTACTGCTAAAATATTAAGAAACTAAGGATATCTCTGTAACTTTTTCTTTGAAATTCTCATTATACTTCCTGTAGAATTTTTGAGGGAGAGGGTACAGATAATCTAAGATATATGTAACATTCTAATATCCAGCTGAAATAAAAAGAAAGTGGCAAAAAAAAAAAAGACAATGAAGTCATAAAGCAGAAAATGAAAGTGGTAAGTGTCAAAAGCATACACAAGGGGGAAAACCTTAAAAACCAAAAAATGATGAAAGAAAACTTCTCCTACAGAATAATTAGATTTCAAGATTTTGAAGAAACAGGAGCCTACAAATGACCTTCAAAGCATCCCAGCCTGTCTCTCAGAATTTATACAAAGGAAAGGAGGAACATAAGAGCTTATCTTCATCATGAATGTTTTTCGCTTGATACAAATTGGCTTCATACTGTTGTGCACCACCACCATCTCCAGTCTTCAGTGTAATCACCTTCCTTCACAGCAAAGAAAAATGATCGAGAACAGCCTGCAACTTTTGGACAAAATGGGCAAAAATTTTCCTCAACAATGTCTAAGAGAGAAAACATCCTTCAGATTTCCTGAGCAGGTTCTAAAGCCCAGACAGAAAGAGGCTGTCAAAGTGGCCATTGAAGAGATCTTCCAACACATCTTCTATATCTTTAGCAAAAATCTGACTCTAGCTGCTTGGGATGGGACAGCTATAGAACAATTCCAAAATGGACTTCATCAGCAAATTGAGCAATTGGAGGCATGTGTAACCAAGAAGCAGACCCACTACTTTCAGAGTAAAGAAGTCAACAGGCTGAAACTGAAAAAGTACTTCCAAAAAATAGACTGTTTTCTTAAAGACAAACAACACAACCTGTGCTCCTGGGAGATCAGCCGTGCAGAAATGAGAAGATGTCTTCAATTGATTGAAAAAGTCATAAGGAAGCTTAACAACTAAGGTACAAAGATTTTGACCTGACATAACTTAGCTTTAAAAATATTTATATTTATTATTTGTTCTATGATCTATCTTGTGGCAGTTCTTCCAGTTCATTTTGATTGTATTTAAATAATTATGCTGCTGAAATTTATTTTTGCAAATGTAATGCATTATTCAATGTAAGTGAATTTTTCCCTTGGGAAGCAAGGTGACTACACTAGCTATAAATTAATTTATATGACTTTTTATTGAGGGTTACTCCATAGGGAGGGATTGTAATCTTATGACAAATAGTGTCATCCTATGGTGTTTTCTGCTGAGAAAATGTGCTGCTACTTTCCATCTGTATTTCACCTACATATAGAGAATCATATAGTTGGGAATGGACTACACATTCCTCACCTTACAGGAATTGCTACTTTTGTACTGAGTGAGACGGAGGTAAAGTAGTTCTAGAAGTATTTCCCTACATAGGATACTGTTTGCAGTAGCTACGGCTTCTGCAATAACTTCTCAGTTGGACACTGTTAACTTTTAAATAAAGAACCTTTGCCTTCTCTATCAGGGGGAAAGGCTTTTTTTCCTTCCCACTGTGTTTCCAATTCACTTTAACTTCTTTCACAAGCTTATTTAAAATAACTTCTCTACGTAAAAGAACCCTAAAGCCATATCTGCCTGTGGCACATCCTACTTCCTCACGGACATATTCATCCTGGCTACTGCAATCTCAAACATCACCATTCAGTGCTGTGTTTTATTGTGGCATGAAATTTTCTGCCTCTTTCTCTTTGCTCACAAATTGACCCACAGAAACATATAGTGCTTGGTATTCCAATGAATTTCCCCTCCAAACCACATAGCATTGAGTAATAAATGCAATATAATAAAATTCTTTAAAACAACATGCAACAAACTGGGCAAAAATCCACTAATTTCTGTGAGCTCAAGCCTGGATTTTACCATTGGGAAATTGTCCCTGGGTAACTCCATTTCAAATGGTTGTGTTTTCCCTAGTCACTTGCTCTATGTTAGTAAGGGGCAAAACAGAGTTGTATTCAGGCTCTGTTACCTAATGAATATTGGTAAAAAAATTGGTTGAAAACCCAACAACTTCAAAAAAATAGCTATTCCTTGTGGCCAAGGCTGATGTACATTTAGCACAGGCTTCTAAGTCTGGCATAAAGAACCAGAGGAAAGGGAGCATGGCTGTAGCTCCCAAGAGAGGGTAATGTGAGTCCCAGAGGGCTGAAACTGCTAGCAGTTGTTTTAAGCATCAGGTGAGGAACCACTTTAAAGCTTCCCGTGATCTCCAGCCATTCAGAAGCAGATCATTCAAAGGGGTGATAATAAAAAGGTACATCTAAACAAAAAAATTGACTAGCAAGAACAATAGCAATGGTACACCAAATCTCAGGTACCGTATCTATGATACAGGTCTCTTTTGCAGGGTGTACATACTCTCCTCTCTACCACTCATGGATGCAAGCTAAAGAAGTGATGAGAGACATGGGTATCAAGTCTGAAGCCGAAATACCATAAATAAAACCAGCTAACAACTTCACCGTGATCCAGAGCAATGGAAAAGACCAAAGAAACAGAGCACAGTATCACAGTATCAAATTTTTCCACTCAGTGGTAGACACCCTGCCACAAATGTTATAGCAAGATGTGTACTTCTTGGCCTTTGTGACTAACAGCACTTGAAATGGCCCCACTGCGGAACTGTTTCAAATCTTATTTCTGCTGCTTGTTTGGTTTTTGCAGCCTGTACAATATAAGGACATTCAGCCTACTTACCTTTCTGGCTCTGATGTCCTAGGTGGCTTCTGCAGTGCAGTAAACTGTTATTGAAATGGCCTCATTTTTAATGAAACTTGGAAGTAGCATGAAGTATTTTCAACTGCTCTCTTATGAAGGATTCCAGTTTTTATTGTCTCATTTGCCTACAGTGGGAATATGTTAATTCATGGCCCACTAATTGCTCAGAAAGTCTCATACCATTAAGCTTTCTTTTTAGTTCATAACTGTCCTTAAAAATCTCATCACCAAATAAAAATATGTTTTAACGTATTTAAGTCAACAGGGTACTTTGCAGTGCAGGAAAAAAACAGAATGGGCACTAGAGGGCAAAGTGAGATTATAGACAAGTATAAGAATTGTAGGTGAATGCATATGTATTTTGGCAAGACAGTTTCAGCTTTTTATGAGAATGCTGCTTATCAATAAACTCCTACTGGGTTCACAGAAGGGAGTTCAAAGAAAAAAGAGCTATTCTTGAAAGAAAGAAGAAGATCTCAGAGATGATGGACAGGTGCTCATAAACCAGCATTTGATTTCAATTACTTTTTGGTGAACTGTGAGGTAACAGAAATTATTTGTACTGAGACAATGTCTAGAAGAGTGATTTAAATGCGGGGACCTTGGAACAGACATGGTTGCTCAACAAATAAAAACAAAAAAGAAAATAACAAACCAAAATATCTTCATTTTATTCTTATTTTTTAAAGAAAGCTGAAGTGTCTTTAAGGTAAAGGAAGAAAGCTGACAGAGTCAGAAGATCCTGTCTCTTCTTGCCATTGTAACCTTTTGGAACAATCTGTATTTCATCACCATTTTGTTACCAGGTCAGCTGTATAGTATACCCCTGGGTAACTGACCCCCCCTGGTATTTTTTCCAGTTAGTATTTTTCTAGAAGTTAAACAAATGTAGTAAAATACAGTTTTAAACATATATTATTTTCAAATAGAAATGAATAAAATACTGAATGTGAAGTCTCAAATCCTGGTTGAAAATTTAACAGAGATGAAACAAAATCCTTCCAAGATGGGACTGCTTGTAGGCCAAAAAGCTTCATAAATTTTCTAATAAGACTCATGCATCAGTGCTGTGCAGCACAGGTCCCAGTCATAGTTGTGGCTGTTCTTATGGGTAGTCTCACAGCACCTTGTTTACATGTGCTGTACTGCACTCTTTGGGAAACTGCACTAAAACTGATAGGGTTTCACATATGCAGAGTCAGTTTTCTGGAGTAGATTTATGGGATTGGGGTTAAATGCCTGGTATCCCACATGGAACTTCAGAATAGTTACAGCAGAATTGAAGAATGCTTATTCCAGACTTCCCTCTGGAAAAAATTATTCACAAGTCATAGTCAACTACAGCTTTCCAAAGCAATTATTCCATGGGTTTGGCCTGTTCTGCCAGTTCTGGCTTTACTTAATTTTTAAATTGGGAAAAAAAAAAAAAAAAGCAAACCCAAAACAGAGGAAAAAAAACCAAAACAAAACAAAACCAAATCAAAATAGGACAGAAGTCTATAGAAATAACTCTCCAAATAATCATCCAGGATTAGCCCTTGTTGCTCGGAAGGACAACTGTGAGCTCCTTCAGAGCAGCTGCAGGGAATTTGCAGTGGTGGCTGTGGCAGAGCAGGCAGACCAGCACCAGGGTTGAGGGGTGTGGAGAGGGACTGGAGAGGGGATCAGGAGCTGCTCATGGGGAGACAGTGCCCATGGACTGCTGCAGCCTGCCAGTCCTCACCCCTTCCAACCCAACCTGCCCCTTGTCAGGGGTAGCCCTAAACTCTTTTGCCCCTCCCAGTTGTGTGGGAACAGTGGGTCCTTCCAAGGAGCAACCAGAGGGGAGACCAAGAAGTGAGGGTGACAAAGATACAGAATAAATCTTACAAGAAAGTGTCAGTCCTCAGTTTTGACTTGCAGAATGAATTTACTTTGCCTTAGAAATTTAATGCAAAGCAAAAAAAAAAAAAGTGAACAAAGCAAGTGAGATTGCATTTGATACTTTCCAATAAGGTGACTGTGCTTTTTAATACCCCCAAATCTTCCTACTAATCCTCATATAGGCAAGGATGAGTCATTTATATCAGTGTTTCTCACACTGCTACTGACATCAAGAAATCCTGGTAAGGTGCAAAGGCTTTTTCAGTGCTGAGGGTTCCTAGGCGAGCAAAGTCTGACAGGGAAAGCGAGGACAATCTTTATTCTCAGCCTGCAGACTTGGCAGTGCCACAGCCTGTTCTGCAAACTGGAGGGCAGCTGCAGTGCTGCCATGGGGCCTCCCCACTGCAGCAACACCCTGCCAAGCCCACCTTGCTTCCAAACACAATTTAGGTTCTTCATTAGTTATGTCCTGGATTAATTCCTTTTCTCTCTGCACAACATTAAAATTGAAATCCCCAGCTCACGTGAACTGCCAACCCTCTGTTTTAATTTCAGGGGGCCTGAGGATGAAGCAATGGTAAGTGATGAGTAGATGAATACAGAGAAATTCATGTCCTGCCTCAGTTCCTTCCACAAGAGGCTGCAAGGTTGATTCATTTTCTAAGACAAACCTTCCTGAGCCCAAATGCTTGTGATTAGGCTTTTAAAACCAGATGTTACCTTCAGCAATGAAGAATTCAATCCTCTAAGCAAGTAATATAATCTGCTTCTGAAAGCATGGAAGTGAACACAGTTAACATTCCTCTCTACAAAATAACTGTTAAAACACAGTAATGCCTTTGCAAAGTCAAAATCCACATTAAGGAGATTAAATACTGAGATTTCAAATTGCGTATCTGCCTCCTGCACACCAGACACACCATGTCTACTCCCTGTAACTCTTATTGATGCCTGTATTCCTCAAGTTTCTTATCTTGGTAGGTCAGAACCTACACAACTTCCTCTGGACTTAGCTGGAGTACTGTTCAGTTTCCCAGAAAGGAAATATCTTGACAGACATATTTATATAACAGAAGGCCCTTCTTCTACACCCTCCCCCCAAAAGTTTCTTTGACTTACAGTATTTTTTCAAACTTTGCTCTCTCTTTAAGCATTTAATATACTTTCTCTTCAAGACTCTTCATGTTCAAGGTGGACTCCGTAATGGTCTCCACTTTTCGGGAAAAGCTCATGTTGGCTGTAACATCTTTTCTTGTGATTGTAATATTTTAATAGCTAAAAATAAGCTCCTGCTGCTTGTAGTAGAACTCACGCTGCTGTCCTTGTGACAAGCATTAAAACCTGACACAGCTACTCGCATGTATTTTAAAACGGTTTGTGCTGTATGTAATTACTGGTCACTATAAGTATTTCAAGATACTAAACCCTTCATTTTCTTTCTCTCTTCTTCTTCTTTTCTTTTTTTTTTTTTAAAAAGAAAAATAGGGCACATCTCCCTCTCCTTCCCAGTTCCCCATAGAAGGGTAACGGTCACTATTTGTGCAAAACATTAAACTCTTAGAAAATGTCAGCAACTATTATTGCAACTTCCGTTATGAGTAGCTTGGTAATGGCTAACACTTAAAAAAAGGGAAACCTCCTGGCTTATCAAGCAGTAATTCCTCCTTATTACTGTAGTGGCATATTTGGTGGGCCCATGGGTCTCATCCAGCAATGAAACTGAGTGCAGTGAACTGGGAGGCACAGAGACTGCAGAAGCATGACTTATTTCAGAACTGGGTATGTCTTTGATATTTAGTTAATCGTTTCACTGCCTCCCTATCAAAACCAGTGAACTTTCCACTCTGCTGAAAAGAGGCTGGTTGGGAATGAGAAGGAAGGACATGAACCTCTACTAAAGGATATTCTTTTAAAAATGTAAAGTGAGTGATGCTGTTTACAACACTCCCTGTGAGAAAATTAAATTGTAAAATATTGTCACCCTAAAAAAATAATTCTACTGTCCCTGAATATGCAGATTCAGATTCTTTAAGAGTACTAGAACTAGGTTATAATAAGCAGCCTAAAAAGAAGTCATCCTTTGCATCACAAAAATAAGTTGCTTCTGTGAAGAAATAGTTTTATGAAAACCAGGATTAAGGTTATTACAGTATTACAGAAACACAATGGTTTGCATTTTTATCCTATACTGAGAGCATGGTCACTAGTTTTCTATTGATTACCTCTGCCTAGAGATTGGGGTAATATCTCATAATCTGGGAGATCAATGCTTGAAAATCCTGCATCCCACAAATCAACATATTCCTACAGAGTTTTGGGTCTCGTTGCAAGTACAAAGGTCAATCGAGAGGTCAGATGACCTGCTCCCTCAAAGGCTTCCAGGAAGTGGCAAGTAAGGAGGGTAAGGCTGTCACATCTCCTCAAAGTGACGTTTTGGGAGGTCTGGACAGGAGCTGCTAGGAGGCTCTTGTCTGGCTGCCCTTACCCTTCCTCTTGTTCTACTCTAGCTGCAGGGCAGTGGCAAGGAAATGGCACCTGTCTGCTTTTTCTGAAATATCCCTGCCTGCATTGGAGCTGAACTGTCCTGAAAGACAGTAAATGCAAAAGATCACTCATAGATGGCCAAAGCCAAACAGACTGGCTGGGATTTTTTTTCCTTCAAAAGCATTTCCAAACATCATCCATTTTTCAGCTGATGAAATTGTAAACTAAAACTCCTGCCAGCTCTGTATCTGTTTGGTGGACCCTTGTGGCACAAGTCTTGCTCACCCAGTACCCCTTTCCTCATCCTAAAGCAGCCAGGAGCTTTGTCTGTTGTGACACTCTGTTAGATGACACCAGCAAGTCAGTTCCGGTGAAGCAGGACCTGTTTGCAAGCCAGGGTCTCTGCTGAATCTACAAAATTGCCAAGGTGCGAAAGGCATGAAGCTGGCACAGCTGCTGCTTCCTCTTTTGCCCAGTTCAAGAGTATAGACAAAAACACTGACACTTTTCCCCATTACTTGCTTGCAGTGTGGAGGTGGCTTTGCTTCCTCTGCTGCCTCTGCCCAGCCTTCCTTTTCTCACTAGCAGTCTTGCTCACACGACATAAACACCAAGCAAGCACTGTGCAAATACTCTGCCTGCTAGTGAGAAGTAAGAGCATCCAGTACTGCACCACATCAGCCCCAGACAGCCTGGATTTACTCTTCTCCTTTGTGGAGTGTGTGCTTCCAATTAAGCATGTGTTTAAGAGCTGTTAATTTACCAGTGCTTAAACTAGTGTAATCCATGGGCCAAAACATAGGCTCAAATTCAGGTAGCCAAAAATTCTAATCATGGAGGAAAGGGGACATAAAGTTAACAGTTAGGAACATTGAAAATGAATTTTAAATTAAATTAATTTTAATGGTTTCTTTTCTTAAAACACATCTGCATATTGCTTTTATAGCAAGGATTTGGAAAAAAAAGCTATGCATAAAAGGAGGAGATGTTTCACCCTGGTCATGTTTCCTACTTGAAGAGAATGAGATTCTTTCCATATCACATGAAACATTTCAGGGCTGCTGTTAACTTTACGCATAAACCACCCCTTTGCAATGGTTCCTGACACAGCCACTGTGCGCAGACAGAACATGTTTTTCCTACCTCATGACGCAGGGAAACCAAACGTGGTTACAATCTGTTTAGATTTTGAGGAATCCAGGAGACTCAGGCTTAATATGTGCAGAACAGTCATGAAGTTTGTTTTAAGAGATGCCAGCGGTTATACACAAGTAATTTTTTTATGCTGGTTAAGTAGCTTCTAGAGAGAAGTTTGTCTGCAAGAGAAGTAGCTGGAGTGGAGAAGAAAGTTTATTTTCCAAAAATAAAAGCTAGATTTTTTTTCCAATACTTATTCTAGTCTTCCCATATCTGGCTAACATGTTCCAATAGGGTCATTCAATACTTGCTTTCATCTGAATGTCTCTGCAGCTTACAAAATTGTTAAATGTTTTAAGCATAAAACCCTTTCTCCAAACCCTATGCTCCTGGAAGTGTTCCCACTTCCATGCAGTCTAATAAAAGCTGTTACCTCTTATTACTGATCTTCCTTTCTCATACTCTTAGGCCATTACACTACAAAAACATCACTGCATATCACAAAGCTGGAGAGATCTTACATGCATTTTCAACTGCAATTTGCTTCTATTTCACAGAAGCATTTTTCTTCTGAAAAACAGATCCTAAGGGCTAGCATCAGGTCTGATTGGCCAGATTTACAATCCCCTGGCTGAACTGTATTCTACACCTCTCAAAGAAGAATTTGAACATCCTTGTAACAGTGGATTTACAAGTCCTGTACCTTGGCTCCACCGCTGCAGTGCATTGCCACTCAAATGGGTGTATTTATAATAGCATTACGGTTCAGGTCAGAAGCACACCTATGAAGCAAATTTTCACTCATTGCCCCTTGCAATGCCTCATTCCTCATCACAGGGCAGGCCTGGAGCACAACATCACTCCTTTCACATGCCACCACACCAGGAGATTTTTTTTCCAGCAAGCAACGGGCACCTGGTCTACAGGACCAAGCTGCGTCAAAGGAGGGCCCTCAAGATGCTCCAAAGGTGGGCATCACCTCCACCTCCTCCGCACCAGCTGTTTTGCTCTGCAGCCCTGCCTGGGGCAGCCTGGCTGTCCCAGCACCACGGAAGGGAATGAGTACCCAGCTCGCCAGCTCTTGCAGGTGCCCTTGCCATCTGTGGGAGCTTTAATTTGGCAGCTGCCTGCAAGAGGGATTTTGCACATCGCAAAGCTAGGTGAGCTTTTGCTTGCTTTTAAGTATTTGCCTGACATTTGAAAAGAGCTGTTGCTCCTGCTGCTGGATCTTGTTACAGTGGAGAGAGCTCAGCTCCTGGCAGTATTAGTCACACCAGTTGTCCTCCCAGAGGCATGCAGTGTGGGAGCTGTTTTGCAAGAGCTATGGGCTGAGTCTTTCAAGACCCATTTGTTTGATTGCTTAACCCTTTATTTAACGCTAATTTATTACTTCCTCCTGAGAAAGAAATACAATCTTTAGTCTAGAAAAATATGATGATTTTTGAGCCATAAAAGTGAGCTGCCACACCAGCAGGAAAGCCAGGCGTAACTGCATGACTCCTCTGCTAAGGTCCCAGGTGGGAGACACAACCAAGAAAAACACCGTGACCCACTGCTTTTGCCAGGAAATCACCCACTTGCCAGGGAGGCCTTTCTCACCTCTCCAGGACACCACAGAGAGTGGAGATGGTCTTGCTCGGAGCTCAGTGCCACTGGCAGTAGGGGTGAGACCCAGTAAGGCACATTTTATTCCCCAGACTTTTTGTACTTGCATGTAACATCCTATGCTTATTGTGTCCTTGGTGACTTCTTCAGTCATAACATCAAATTTCAAATCTCACTGTAGGATGGGATGTGCCATCAACATGAGTGCCAGTGGAGAAACTTATTTATTAGCAGAAGGGAGTTCATGAACATGTTATGACATTCTTCTTCATCTGATTCACGCTGAGATATCCCAGACACTTCAGGGAAGAAGTAAACTAGGATGCATACATGCATTTCCCCTGCCAGTAGTGTCCATGTTTCACACTGGCATGAATAAATAGACATTTTTAGATAAGAAGTGGATTACCTCTATCTGAGGTAATTTAAAGGGCTCCTTTTATGCTATGCTCCCAGCCTTCCTTATCATTTGATAGTGTTGTTAGCATTGTTGTAGTGCTGATGATTTAAACAGAAGAGAGAAACAAATTTTTGATTTGCATTTCTTCTCTGTAGTGATCCTTTAAAAAAAATTGCTCTGGGTCAAGAGACAAAGTTATTGGGATTTACAGACTAGCTTAGTGGTACAACAGCAAGAAACCAATTTAGGTTGGGTTCGGTTAGGTTAGGTTAGGCTAAGCTAGGCTAGGCTAGGCTGGGTGAGGAGCAGGGCAAATGGAGTGAGGATATTTGGGGTTAGAAAGTCCTTTCTCGGGAAGTGCAGTGTTGTTCCTGCTTAGTGCTACATACGGTGACGTCATGGGGTGGGGGAAGAGGAAAGAGGAGGGGTGATCTCCTAACGAACAGCTGTTGCAGGGAGAAAAAGGAGAAAGATCAGGAGCAGCAGCAGCAATCTGACCCCTGCAACAGGTAATGTCTCTTGAGCGCAGGTGACCTAGACTGCTCAAATGTGAAAAGGATGGGGGGGGGGGGGGGA
>JANZLQ010000079.1:45923846-45954898 GCA_026212715.1 Elanus axillaris
TTATGGGGGGGGAAGTGGAGTGGGATGCGCCTGCGAGAGAAAAGTGCATCTTTTGTACTGGTTGTCAGCAGCTTTTCTTCTTCCTGAGCTTGCTGTGCTTGCAGCGCTTGCAGCTTGTGGCAGGGGTGGGAGGGGGAAGGAGTAGAAGTTCAAACCCATATGACTTAAAAGGAAACCATGTCAGCAGAGGGGCTTTTCTAGCAGACCTATCCTGAAAAAAAAAAAAAAAAAAAAAAAAAGGAACATCGCTCTCTGGTTTCAGTGCGAGGGTTGCTTCCTCCTGTGCAGCCAGCCAGTAGTGCCCTAGCTGTGGGCAGGTCATGCAGGCCTGGGTGGGACCTCCCCTCAGAGGGACCTGAGCGTGGCCTTCAGCCTGGCACCTTGCAAGGGACACCTAGCCAGGGCAAGGGCTGCCCCGAGCTGGGTGCCACTGCTGTGCTACCTGTCACCTTTGTTCAAGGGGGACCTGGTCCTGACCACCCTTCAGACACTGAGGGTACCTACCTCCCTGCTTACCTCTGATGGTAGCTACGACAGAGACACACTGTGCTAAAAATAATAAAACGCAGCAATTATACGTATGTGATTTTTCTGTCTGTGGAGATAGAACAGGCTTTGCAAGCTAAAACTGTATCGATGGTAAAATCTCTGCTGGTGAATAAAAGAGAAAAGAGGATGTTTGGGACCATGCTGCAGTGTGTGCTAGTTCTGAGAGGTCTTATGTTTCGTCTAATTTCCTCGGTTTTCAGCCCAGAGAGAAAGTGGATAAAGTTTTATGCTAAGCAAGGTTGATCCTAAATATGGTAAATGCATCCCTAGCATTTCAATGTATTTGGTATAAAATCAGCAACAGTAAGTGATGTGGAACTGACAATGAAAATAACAGACAGCAAGTCCAGCCTTCTGGGTCTCTCTACTGCAAGATCCATGTGTGTTTCTTTCTCCTGTAATCAATGCAGGCAGCATACTGAAATGTGCAGTGCTCCTCCAATACCTTCAAATGAAAGCATCCTGAAAGCGTTAAGGCACATCACACTGCAAGGAATAAATGCAGCAGCAAGTCTGTTTTACAAATCAGGCACCAGGGAGGCCAAGTGAGGTTTTAAGGTCAGCCAGCAAGTCTGGGGCACAGTCAGGAACTGAACAGCTACCTGGTGGATTGCTCATCAGTGTTTTTTCTGCAAGGGTGGGGTGGAGGTGGAACTGCGCCTGCTGTGAATGGAGGGGAGCAGAAAATCTACTTAAAGCCTGTCTCTTCTGCCAGTGACCTTTCAGATAGAAGCAGATGTCTGACTTTTGTGTTGTGACACAAAACTGTTAGGACAGTGAAACAGGTTATCCTCTGCTTCTGGTTCTCTAGGTAAAGCGATAAACATTTGGATGAGAAAGACCTTAGGGAACAGTTACATTTCAGTTTCCTTTGGTTACACTGAAATCACCTTTTATTTTTTGCAGATTTCTTCGCTTCTGTCAAAGGCTTCTGTTTGGTCTTAGGTACCTTTTGTGTGGGGATTAACACAGTAGGATGAAACCCCATTTTGAGATCAGGGCCACTCCTTCACACAGTGGAGAGCATCACCAAGTGAGGGAGCTGTGCTGCTCACAGCTCTGGGGCAGGGAATGGTCTTCCAAGTAATACCAGCATGCTGCCTGCCAGCACATCGCAACACTTCCCTGGGAATATGGGGCCCTCTGTAAATGCCAACAGCATGTATACATTTCAGTAGTCACCAGTACACTTTAAAGATGTTGAGTTCTAACATACAACAGCTGCCAGATTGACAAAACACTAGCATGAAGCTGCATTTACAAATGTCCTCTTGGTTACGTCCTGTTTAGCCAAGATTAAGCAGCTTAAGGATTGTAATGACAACCATTTTCTAGCCAGCCAGTAGAGGAAGAGTCCAGCAAATAATTCCAAATCACTGAAAGACAAGTCCTGAGGATGAGAAGCAGATGTAGCAAACTAAACTTCAGAAGAAGAGAGAAATCATATGCTCAGCTTGCATCCAGTGCAAAGCCTACATGGCAATATCAGACCAAAGAGTCTGGTGGAGGTGTGCACTGGAAAGCCTCAATATTTCTATAACTGTTCCTGTAACTTTCATACCCGTTACAGTAGTTCCTATCCATGCAGTAATAAGGCTGTTTCTTAAATCAGAACAATGTGCTTATTTTTTTGCCTGTTTTTAATGTACAGTGTCCCATCTTCTTACCACTAGAGTGAACAAAGTGTCATTCAGTAATAAAGCAGATGGGATTTGGGGTCAATATTTATAGAGCTCACTGGAGTTTAGTCCAATTCAGTTGTATCATACTTTTCCCTAAAGGAGTGTTGAGGTAATACATTCCTTTGTCTGGGTCTTCATATGTCTTATTTTCATGGTATCAGAGGGCACTGATGTCTCTTGGGAGGTAAATTATGCCAGCAGATCTTTCTGTGCTTATAGCTGTGATGGAATAAGTCAGAAGAAAATACATTTATGGGAAAGGGAAATTAAGTGTCTCCAGAGCCTATGAAGCTTGCAAAAAGTTGGATTGCCTATGAAAATTAGGTCACAATAGCTACAAGAGTTAGTCTGCTCCAACAGGAGAAGACTCACTTTATTAAATGCAACTTGAAAACAGGCTGTACAGAAAAAAGAAAGACCCTAGTTTAAAGTTTATCTTGAAAACCTGTAGAGCAAGTAGGTGAAAAAAGAGAAAGACAGATATCCTTCAAAATGCATCAAATAAAAGCAGATTGAAATGTGGCTTTTCCATTTATTCACCTACATTTTTATAAATACTTAAAACTATGCTGTCCTATGGAGACACTGCAAATTATTTGCATTATGCTTTAAGCTGTCTTGAGCACATGCTAGAGGCATGTCTTCTGGGAAGAACAGGATAAACCTTACTCAGGTGCAGAAATCCCGCTGGTGTCTGCGGGAGTCCAAGGCCCTCACCATGGCTGTGGTGGGTGCGATCCCAGCAGTCCCTCGAATCTGATCACACCGTCAAGGTAGAGCCAAGCCAGGGGGCTCAGGCTTGAGTCCAGCAGTCAATGGAGTATCTTTGTTTAGTTACTTTTTCCTCTGGAGGCACAAATATCACCGTATGGCCACAGATCACCCTAATCCCTGGTGGAAACCCAGCAACTTTTTCTGAGCATAACCTAGGTATATCAGCAAAGGGAGCCTTTGATCCATTAAGGAGAGTACAGTTTTGTGACCATTGACAGACACAGACAGTTTTCACTGATCTGTTTACATTTCAGCTATTTTCCTTTGATTTACTAACATGTCCAAAGAGGGTGCAATTTCTACAGGTCAAAAAGCTTGAATATTGTAGTAAGTCATACAGTTTGCATTTTCACCTCCACAGCTTTACCATGAACACCTACCTCTTTGTGTATGACTTAATGCAATTCTGTGGACATTCCTGGATATTTACAAATATGATCATCAGGTTCATGTCATTTGGAAAAGGTAGGATTCCTTCTGTATTTTCCTTAAACATTTTAAGAGGCAGTGGCACACAGAAACATCAAATTAGAGATAAACTTAGGGTTCTGAATTGGTGTATGTCCAATACCAGGGGCTGTAATTTCAATTAGAAAAACATTGTGTCTTCCATTAAAAAGGACGAATGAATTACTGGTACTTACATTCTGCCTGTATCACATCAGGATTGAACCTCTTGTTTTGCTGAAGAGCTTTAATATTTAACAGCATGCTATTTAACATTTGACTTGGACATAGACCTAAATGTGATTAGGTGCAGTTGTTATGGTGAATAGTAATCTTATTGAAGCCACTAGGATTGAATATTTTTGTGGTTATTGCACATGGCTCTCTAATTCCAAAAACATTACAACATATTTCTCTTTCCTATGCCTGGACTTAAGGCACAAAAATAGAAAACTAGTGGCTGGAAATTTAAAATTATTTATAATGGTGGACAGTTGTAGACACATAAAATACCTACTTTGTGGTCTACTTGTTGTAGGAAGTGCCACAGGTACAGATACAGGCAGCAACTCAACATCACCTCATGTTTAGATGTTCCTCGTACATTTCCTCAACATTTCCTCATATCTCGAAATATCCTAAAGCAATATCTTTAAACCAACACATCCTGCACAGAGTTTTCCAGTGCATCAACTACAGGGGATCCCATTCTTTTCTCAGCTTCCTGCCTCTGTGTCAGAGCCACATGCACAGAGTGGACTGCCTCCTCCCCTCCCCAAAGCTTTGCTTTTAGTACCCAAAAGTTTGGTACTGTGTGAACTTTATTTCTTGTCATCTCCAGTGGTGATAGGGCAAGAACAAACCCAACAGTTGGTACAGGCTTTTACTATATAACCACCCTCTAATTATCCTCTTCACTTTGCCTGTAGATTCGTTGGCCGACACATTTTACTCCATAGGACTTGTAATGCGCCTTTGCCAGCTGTTGTCTATATTGGAGATCCTACATATCCTCACTGGTATTGATAAAAGCCGTCTCTTCCCAAGGATTTTGCAGGTAAGTCCATTTCTCAAGACTCTCCTTCCACAACCTACATGCTTCAGCTATGCCTGCCCCTGGGAACAAGCCCAGGCTGAACTACCCTGAATGGCCCATGTGCACCCTTCCTGAGGGATCTTGGTCTGCTAATGGTTTGCTAACTGCAGGAACTGGGCCCTCGGAACTGGGTTGGGAAAGAGCTGCTCTCTGAACTTTTTTCTTTTTGAGTGAAACTTCATAGTGATTGCCCCATGCCCAGTCCACAACAGCAGGGACCTGGAAGATGTCCAGAGGAACCACCACCTGCAGAAGTGGGGCAGCCCCCATTTCTAGGGCACCATAGGTGGCTGAGGATACTACCTCCCCAGCCAACTTGTTTACAGCCAGAAGACAAAATTTTAGAGCCTAAGTTTCAGTAGGTAATTCTTTTCCATGCCATTTCCTCCCTGACAAGTGCATATTTATTTTGTAGACAAGTATAAGATGAAATTTTGTGGGGTAGCAAAGGGATGGCAATGAGAAAACGACCAGCACGTCAAGCCTCCTGAAAAAGGGTTTGCTGGTGGTTATGGAGTGTGGAAGGAAAAGAACTGATAAAGAGAAATTAAGGGACTGAAGAAGAATTAGTGCTGGGAGAGGAATGAAATGAAAATTGTCATATTCCTGCTGTAGGGGTCTCTGCCCTCTCAAACCCAGATAGGGGCAAATTGTGGCAACATCCATAGGTTCTGATGCTGTTACGGGGTTTACAGGGCATATGTTCAGCTGTAGGCAGACAACCAGCCAAAAGATCACATGCTATAGCAGAAAACAAGATGATTCTCTGACATTTTCCTTAGCACACTCTTGTTTTCTGTTGGGAGTTAATCTCAAGTTCTGGTATTTTTCTTAATGTATTGGAAAAAGTAAAAATGTTGACTTGAGTTTACCTTCAAGCCTTTCCAATCCTTAGTATTTGAATAATGGTGAAACTGGTATTGCTCTTAGCAGTCAGAAGGTAGAAGACTAAGAGTAGTTAGTTATGTTTTTAGTTTTCTGGATAGCCCGTATTGTCAAATGACATATAGCATGGGTGAAGATGTTCCTCTTTTTAAATCTCCATTAGAAATTGATTGACTAATACAGATTTCTGTTCTTTATGCTGCTCACTAAGTATGGTAGCAAACTTGTCAAACTGCAATTAACTTTTTTTCCCTGCCTAAATGTACATGCTTTTACACTAATCTAGGAAAAAAAAAAGTATCCTGTCTAATGTGTCCTGTAACAAATCTCATATCATCTGTTAGAGAGAAGAGCAGCCTGCTAATGCTAATAGTTGTTAAAGAGAGGCTTGTCCTGGCAGAATTTACACATTCCCCAGCCCTGACATAGTCTATTCCTTTCCTACCCAGCCCTGAAGAAGCAGAGATCAGGGAAGCCTGCACAAACACTGCTCTGCGTCGCCACAAAAGACACTAGATATGAAATGCATAGTCTGAGCAAGAAAACTGTTATCTTTCTTGGGCAGTGCAATTACTGCAGTGCTCTCCGGGGCAGTGAGGAGAAAGTGCGTCAGGGAATGATATGGTACTGTGACTCCAAACGTGAGCCTCACAACAATCTTTGGATCCTTAGTTCATTCCCCAAGTGACCTCTCATTGCAAACACAACTCTCTTGCCTTGATGTTAGCAGTAGTCTCATGCTGTCCAAGCATGATGTACAAGCTCTTTGGTGTAGACTCTGCTTTCACTTGGGTTGCCCCACTTTTGCTGTGAGTGCACGGTAAGCAGTTGTGTGCCAACAGTACTCCCATATGCCTTGCCACCCTCTCCTCCCTGCCTTTTAGGAAAAAAAGAAAAGATTTATTTTCCTCAATGAACTAGGGAAGGACAGTTAAAGATGCTTACCTTGCTGCAGCCTACTGCACATAGTCAGGGCACTGGTAAAGATGCAAGAATATGACAGTGGCTGCCCTGTTCTGTGTTCCCGCCACCTGTTCTGACTCTAAGCTTGAAAACATATCATTATGCATCTCTCAGGCCATGGAACACATGCATATCCACAGTGAAGTTCATCTCAGGTGATCTCTAGGATGAGAGAACAGGTGGCTCTGGCAATGTCAGGGGACAATATGGTTGGAGGTAATGACACCTTTAAAACAAGCTGTTAATGCACCCCTGTGGTGTTCGGTTGTTTTGTAGACATTATAGCAGAGACAAGATTTAAGCAGAGTTTGAATGAAGATTTTCTGCCGCATACCCCATTTATTGTGATTTAGTAGCATTTACAAGGAACACTTTGAGATACACATTATAGATAGTGGAAGAGCAAACTCAGAGGTGTTTTCTGGAAAACACCTTCATGGTGGCCTCATTGAAGGGCAAAGTCTCAGGCCACCATGCACCTGGGAAGGGTTAAGTAGGCCAAGGCCAAGTCACACCATGAAATAAAGATGAGTCCTGTGTGATGGATGCTCTGGAGGAAGGAAAGACAACAGAGGGTCACAAAGTTGGTGCAGAGAGATGTCTCTCAGGGCATTTGCAGCTTGAATGACTGACAGGAGGACAGGAGAACATGTCACATGTCATTGCAGTTGCCAAAACAGAGAATAATGAAATATAGTAATCCGGCCAAGGCATGAAGGCTGATGAGAATGGTACTTTAGCAAGGGAGAGAGTAGGAAAGATGTAAGAAAAGACTGGCATTTTTTGTGAACAAAACATCAGTTCTTTGTCCTGTGCAAACAGGATTGGATTTACCAGACTAAAAATGATGTACTACAGCTTTGTGATAAAAAAAATTAATTTTTAACTTAAACTGTATAGTAGCACTTTTCTTACTTTTTTTTTTAAACATTCACTAAATTGAAGAGCTATGTAAGGGTTTCAGGTACCAAGTACGATACTGCACAGTCATGGTTATTAAAAAATGGAAGTGAATATACTGCCTGCTACTACCCTAACCTCAGCTAGTCTGATTTGCTCTGTTTCACTTACTTGCTTCAAATGCCCAGGCTGCCTTGCGGAAATTTATGCCATTCTACAGAACTTGCTGTATCCTGTGAGAGACCAATGCTGGGAGAGGAAGGAAATTCCAGTTTGATTTTAACACAAAGAACAAGAAGAAATGAAAAATGAAACCATTGTATTTATGCTTTGTGAGGTGTCAGCACATACTTCCTTTTTATGAATTTGAAAACATAGAACTTCTAGTTTTGCCCCTTTTTTAAAGCAAGAAAATAGCAACAGGGAATATGGTATTTTCATTCATGTAAGGACAGATGATCCATAGAAGTAATGAGCTGTGGCTCAGCAGCAGCACATGCTTTTTATATACATATGTATATATGTATGTGTGTATACACACATATATACATACGCATATATGCATGTGTACATATTTATATATATATATTTATATATATACATGATTCCATGTACATATGTATAGATGTGTGTGTATAGGGGCACAATATCAACAGATATTTAAGGGAATCTCCTCTTCTTCATGTAGCAACCTGCCTTGTCACTTGCTGAAAAGGTCCCCAGCCTCTGACTAACCCCTCTGTCTACCTTCAATTTGTGTGGGTTACCTAAAGGTATGAGTGCTATGAAAGAAAAGAGCACAATGTCATAGAATCATAGATTCGTTTCGGTTGGAAAAGACCCTGAAGATCATCGAGTCCAACAGTAAAGCTAACGCTGCCAAGTCCACCACCAAACCGTGTCCCTGAGCGCCACACCTACACGTCTTTGAAACATCTCCAGGGATGGCCTCTCCCCCGCTTCCCTGGGCAGCATCTTCCAATGCTCGACAAACCTTTCGGTGAAGGCATTTTTCCTAATAGCCAATCTAAACCTGCCCTGGCACAACTTGAGGCCGCTTCCTCTCGTCCTATCACTTGTGCCTTGGGAGAAGAGACCGACACCCACCTCGTTACAACCTCCTTTCAGGTAGCAGTAGATAGAGAGCAATAAGGTCTCCCCTCAGCCTCCTCCTACTTCAGGCTACACAACCCCGGGCCTTTGGGCTGCTCCTCGCAGGGCTGGTTCTCTAGACCCTTCGCCAGCTTTGTTGCTCTGCTTTGGATGCGCCCCAGCACCCCAATGTCTTTCTTGTAGTGAGGGGCCCAAAACTGAATACAATGCCTTGTCAGTGCCAACCATAGGGCAATCGCCTCCCTGCTCCTGCTGGCCACAGAATTTCTGATACAAGCCAGGATGTCATTGGCCTTCTTGGCCACCTGGGCACACTGCTGGCTCCTCTTCAGTCAGCTGTCAACCAGCACTCCCAGGTCTTTCTCTGCCAGGCAGCTTTCCAGCCACTCTTCCCCAAGCCTGTAGCGCTGTATTGGGTTGTTGTGACCCAAGTGCAGGACCTGGCACTTGGCCTTGTTGAACTTCATATGATTGGCTGAGTGCCTCCACTGTTCCCCTTCCCAAACCTGAATCCTCTGATGGAGGAAATCTGCTGAACCCCAGCTAGGTGATACTGCTTCTTGTGCATCTGCTTGTGCCTGGGGAAAGAAGGAAATCCACAGCCTCTTCCACTCCCAGACCATGAGGTTGAATTGTGGGTCTCTCCATAGGTACTCTGTCTCATTGGCAAGTGCTTATCCTTTTGAAATTGGGCATGATAGCTACCTGTCTACTGCTTATCCTTTTATCTCACTGGAACAGGATCAGCTCCTGATCACTTGACCCATGCTGTTTTCTAGCACTTTTCTACCCAGCCACCTCCTGAAGATCAAGTGACTGTTTAGAAAATCTGCCAGCTCTCACATCTAAAAATACATCCACCTTTTCATCAAGAGACAATTCCCTGTGGCAAATCCCTTGAACGTTTATCTCTCATATTAACAATATTGCAGAAGTCTCTCTCCACATCCCAGTCTGATTTTAGGGTCGGTAACAAAATGACCACACTACCAATCCTGCACTCCTTTACCACCCTTCACCAAATGATTTTAACTCAGTTTCTACTTTATTCTCTCCAGCACATAATCCCGTTCAGTGTTCACACTGCTTTTACCTTTGTTTTGATTTCTCTCTTGTGATGGTTGTCCCACCATGCTTCTCCTATCACTGTTGTATCTGGTTTCAGATCCTGCATCAATACTTCTAGTTCCCCCATTTTCTTGCCAGGTTTCTCAGCATCAGTGTACAAGCATACAGCTTACTATCTTTCACTCTCTCTTTCCTTGCCCAACTATACAGAAGTCTGTCAACATCTGATCTTCTTAGAAATCAATTCCTCTGTTAGGGACCAATGGGGTCAGCAGCACAAGATGACAGTCAGGGCAGAGTGAGAGGCAGCAAAGGCATTTTTATCTGTTGTGGCCCCTCAGTGCTTTTCAAGATGAGGAACCAGATACCTAGGGGATGGGCATGCTCTCTTTCTGTATGAAAAATTGCTCTCACGTAATTTTGCTGAATAGTGAAGTGATGGCTGTTTTATCTGACAGATGTGGTTTACAAAAAAAAGTCTGTAGGCAAAATGTTCCACGCAGGAACCAGTAAATATTATGTAGCAAAACTACCACACAAACTTGCTTAGAGGCCATGTTCTTACTTCATTTAAGGTAGGAGTAAGGGGGAGGGGGAAAACCAGTGAAGAAGAATGACTAAATTTATAAAAACCACCTTGTTAATCCATTTTCATTTCATGACTTTTCACTAACTTGACATCTTAACCCACAAAATCATTAAACCGAAGGTACCTTATGGAAGAGATGGCAGTGGCTATAAAAAAATCCAAATGAAGCTATATTGATTCATACCAACTGAATAGATGCATGTGTTCTCCTTCAGCGCTTTCAAATAGAGTGTGAATCAGAGTGAACCGGTACTGTTGCCAGAGAGTTTCACAAGCAACTGTTGGCAGTACCGAATACTACAGATGTATTTATTTTACAGGGCAGGGCATGGATACTGATAGGAAACTTGACCAAGACAGCTGCAAAAACACACACTTGTTTTTAATTTCTTGAGCTTTAATATTGCCAAAGTATTTTTTTTAAGCTGGAGACACTGCCTGTTCAAACTACTTTCATATCTTTTTGTTTGTAAAGGCATACCTTGGGGGTTGGATAAGATTCAACTACTAGAAAAATGTTGTCACATAAGTATTACAGCAACAATTCATATAAATGACAAGCTTAAACCCACTTCTCCTAGCCAGGAATAAAGAGGAAAGAAAAATAAGGAATTCTACTTTTCCTCTTCCCTTCTGCAAACCTTAATGTGAGCGAGATCCCTTTGGGTGCAGATCTCCAAGCCATGGAAAGCAGAGCTGGGACTGTCAGATAGCACTGTCTGGCATACTACCCACCCAAGGGCCTCCTGTACACCACGGTCTCCCAGGCACTGGGGCGCTGAGGGAGGAGTCCTTGCTCCCACCACCTCAGCTGGCTCATCCACAGGTTTCCTGGGCTAGAAACCCAAGTTGTCCCCATTGGCAAGCAAACCTCCACCCTTACCATACCATCTCTAATGCTGCAGCCAACAGTTTCCAGTTCCCTGAGCTGGAGGCCAGTGGGGTCTTGAACAAAAGCAGGCCAAGAAGTGAAACGTTCACTGGAGCATTTGTGAAAAGCAAACTGCATTCACCTGTGGCCTCCTATTTTGCCAAAATAGCATAGAAATGACAGCTATAGACGATGCAACCTGAATTCACAGTTCTTTTTTTCCTTTCAGATCGCTGAGAGAATAATTGTTTTATTTGTCGTGATCAACAGTCAGGAAGAAGTTCAAGGGAAATATGTCGTGTGTGTTTTATTTTTCCTTTGGAATTTATTAGATGTGGTCAGGTAAGGAGTCAACAGCAAAACCACAAGGGGAAAAGGGGTCATTCTTGTGAGCAGAACCTCACTCCCACTGTGCTGCAGGCTCATTTCATTATTTCAGAATTGGTAGAAAAGCATACTATCCATTTTAAAGAAAAGCTTGGACCTTACAAGCTTATTGTTTTTTTTAAAAAAAATCCGCATAGTTGAGCAACAGTAACTTATAGAAGTAGATTGTTGCATTAATATTTGTAGTTCAAAGGCTTTGACCTTTTTAACAAAAATTTAGAAGGAAATCACAACTACCTCCCAGGGAACAGCAATTTCCGAAACTGATTTATAATCCTGTAATTTTTTTTGAGCATCTCACTTTGGTCCAAGATTGGCAGCACAGTAAGGCAGCACCAGTAGAGCTTCTTACTAAGACGAAAAGGCTATCCTGGGTTAATTGCACTATGCTTTCGAAAAAGCCAAGAGCTCCTGCTGCAGAGACTGAGAATTTTGGTGTAGTAGGGCATATATCGCATTGCAGGGACAACAAGAATGAGGCAAAATGAATAGGAATACAATTCAGGATTTTTATCTCAAAAATTTTGTATGGTGGAAGGTTACCAGTGCCTCCCTGTGGTAAAGTATAATGGTGAAAATTCCACATTACTGACTTTTGCATCAATATCTGAAGTCAGTAAACGTTTCTCAAATGTAACTTAAACCTCTATGGACCTCAGTTTGTAGCCTTACAGCAGGGAAGACATACGGAATTAAGAATCATTTTAACATGACATAGCCCTCATTGCAACCTCTGTATGGGAGCAAAATTTTTTGCTTTCTGCTAAAATAGCTTGCTGCTAAAATAGCCCTCTGCTATTTTAAATGCATTGCTTTGGGGACTGACTAGGCAATATGGATTTAGGCAGCAAAGGAAATGTATGTTATAAAAGAGATGTGGAAAAGGGAAATGTCAGGATTGGCAAGAAAGATTCTAAGTCAGCTTCAGAGTATTGTAATACATGTGTTAATAAACTACTACTTGTCTTAATTATTTGGATTATTGCTCAATCCCATTTCATTTTGAAGTTTGTAAAGCTAAAATAGTAGAACCTATTCTCAAATGAAAGTGTTCTGTACAGCTGGAGAGAGGCCAAAAGTGTAAACAGTATCAGCTGTAAAGTCCTGTGAGTGCATAACAGTTCTATCAATGCATCATTATTTTCTATCATTGCTAAAGAACACAGTCCAGCATCATAGCAGTAACAGCAGCTCTTTAATAGGCAAGGTACTGTGGTCTACAGCAGCAAACGATCAATTCAAGTAATAACGCATAGTACAAGTCATACAGATTTAGAATTCTTACCCAATTTATTTTACAGCATCTGTGCCGTGTCCTAGCATCTCAAAGAAGCAGTCATGTCTAAGAGTGTACAGGAATGTACCCCATCCCTTAGCCAACTAGTCTTCAAGTGTTAGAGGTTCTTCCACATACTTCATCAGGGACATAAATATCCTGTGCATTATAGCTAATGATATACCGAGAGCAAATTCTGCAAGGTTTTCTGTATCTGATATTTCCTGCTTACATGATAAACAGCCAAAGAAGGTGTATAGGGAGGAGAAGCCATTTCATTTTTGTACTGGGTTGAGATTATGCCTAAAAGCAATAATAATAAAAAATGGAGACAATCTTGAAGGTGGCAGAGGGCAAACGAGAGAAAATGATACATTTATAGCCTATCAAACTCTTCTACAGTCCTGGAATGATGCAAACTTAAGTCAAATGAATTAGTAAGAAGGGAATACAGAAAGTTTGTTTAATGCTGATTGCATCTGTCAGAAGCGGTCCTGGCTAACAGTGGCTTAAAAATCCTTATTTTCATATCTTTAGCAAGACCACAGGGCAAAAAGCCTTTCAGCTGACCAAAAATGCAATCAGGCCTGTTTCTCTGATCTTTGGAAAGCTGCTGTACCACTTTTAGATCAAACTAGCTAGGATTAGCTCACCTTTGGAGCCTGAAGTCCTAGGCATTCTGGTCTCCCAGTAAGCAACAGTAACAGCCACAGTCAGAATAAAACGCTGCAGTAACATTGGAGTGCAACTGATGGTTTTGCACCTACTACCCCTTCTAAGGTCATGGGGAGGGGCAGCTATACTACAGAAGATTAAATACCTGTGATTACCTTGCTGTTTAACCTCCTCCATCAGTGGTTTAACTAGTTCAGCAGTCATAAATCAGGATTTTCTCAGTCCCAAGCAACATTCATATTCTGCCTGCCCTTCTCAGTTGTAATATCCCTATCTTAAATCCATTCTCTGATGGATGGACCAATATGAAATTGTGCTGGTTTCTGACAAGAGCTTTCAGGCTGGGTGGCTGTATTGCTGTCTGCCTGCCTTAGGGTAGCACCGCAGACAACCCTTCCAAAACAATGAACCATCTACTTTCAGACATCAATTACAGGCTGAACAATACTGTTGCAGTATTGCTCTGAAATTTTCTCAGATAGGCAGCTCCAAGCTCTTCTGCAATTCCCTTGGATTTTTGCAGAAAGTATCTTTATTTTAAAGATATGATCATTCTCTCTGAGCTCACCTGCTTTTCCTTTTGGTGCAGGTACACTTACAACATGTTAGCAAGGATGGGAATATACTACTTACCACTGACATGGCTCAACTTTTCACTCTGCATCCCGCTCTATCCCCTTTCAGTTCTGGCTAAAGGTAAGGAGATGGGAAAGGTACCAATTACTTGCTTCCTTAATCTTCTTCAATAAAATTTGATCAGTTCAATTGTGATTTGTGTTTAAGATGTTTATTTTGGTGTCGCCTAAGTAGTCATAAGTGTTCATGTACTCTCATATTAACCTGTGTGTCACCTGTCTTTCTCTTTTCTGTGCTTTTTTTCCTTAATAAGGGTTCTCTGGGGTTTGTGCATCTGGTTTTGGTTTGGCTTGGTTTGATTTTTAACAGTATGGGAAAACATTAATTTTTCTGGGTAAAGCAGGAAAATAGCCCCACAAAAGACACATGGCTTCCCCCATTCCAGACTGACCACATTAGACAGCAAGTCCCAAAGTTGCCTTCTCCCCCACTGAGGCTGACCTTACTGGCTCAGGCCATACTTAGCAGCTGATCATACTTAGACCAGGAAATGTGCCCACTGAGATCATGTTGAAAGCAGTGCAACTACAGGAGTACCAGAACTTGTGACTGAATAGGAAATATTTGCTAATTCTAGTATTAAGAGCAATTACCACCTCAGACCTACAAAACTCAACTCAAGGAGAAAACAACATGTGCATATGCATATGAATGACATGGTAAATTCAGCATATAATATAGCTATCTATGCCTTAAAGGTAACTGACTTTTATATGAAGCTTTTTTATGATCTTCCACCTCTTTTTAACTAAAGATATACCATGTTATTTTACAGCATTTGCAATTTGTGTATCACTGCCTTATTTTGAATCCTTTGGCACATACTCCATCAAGCTACCATTTCCATTCGCCTTTTCAATCTACTTCCCCTATGTTCTGAAAATGTACCTGCTAGTGCTCTTTATAGGTAAGTATCTCATATTCCAGAAAGCTGGGTCTCAACACAACAGGGATGCCTACAGCAATAAAAAATCAAATCAGTATAGCTTCTTTCACAAACCGTAACTCTCTCTGCCACATTTCCTGCAGACCACTGCATCACCAGCTGTTTTGATTTCTGATGTCTTTCAAATACAAAAAAATTGAATTTGCAAGAGACACTGTGTGTGAGAGGCATAAAAATACAAAACAAAATTAGAAAAATTGCTTCAATGATCCTGGCCTTACAGCTACTTAACTGAAGTTTGCTTTAATTTTTTTTCTTAAAAAAAAATCAATTCCCATTTGACCATACTCTCATTCTGTGCAACCCCTCCTCACTCATTCCTCCTGGCTGGTATAAGAAGTTGTATCTAAATTAAGGCTTTATAGCTTGATTATCAAAAGGAGTGAAAAAGGACCCCACCCCCAAACCTGCATGTAAATAGACCCCTTCTTCTCAACAAAATACTTCTGAAAAATTTGAACTGAATTTGCCTGCATTACAGCCAAGTCTTCGTTCTGTCATTGCTTTTAACACTAATTTGAAGGATCTCATCTTTGTGATACAGTGTTCCTAAGTTCATGGAAGGAACCGTGCAAAGTTGCCATATGAAAGCTCGTACTGTTCCTTCTAAATGAACTGAAGACACTTTAGACTCTAGTCCATTGTTCTTACACCATTTTGTGTTTTGATTCAGGTATGTGCTTTATCATCCAGAACCTCTTCTCCGAAAGGAAGGCACACCTAGGGACAGGCAACATCAAAAAGAAAAGAAGCTAAGTTGATATTTTGTTTGGAAATAAGAAATATATATACCCAGTGGGCTGCTGCATATCATAGGTTAAAAAGAAATTAGACAAAGATTTTCAATGCAAAACTTCTGTTTGCATGTACATTATTTGTGTAGAATTTTCACATAAGGCAGGTCTCTTTAATGCACCTCAGAAATGATGCAGCTCAAAATAACTAGTTACTTTGAAAGTTTTTACTTCAAATGGCAGTAGTTTTAAAATAAATATATTTTTCTAACATATATTAGAGAACACTGAAAAAATTGAAGAGTGCCTCCACTCACATCACACCAACATTTATTTTGGTGTTAATTCTTGCCTCATAAGCAACAGATATTCTGTAATGACAAAAATCAATTTAATCTGTACAATTATTTTGTATTAGGCCAACATGTATGTGCCTCATATATATAAACACTAAATTGGCCAGAACTGGAATCTCTCAAGGAGCAGAAGCTGGAAACTTTGCAACCTACGAGAGTCACATGATGATTAGCCCCAGGCATTCACAAAGGATTCCTCATATTCTGGTCCAACCTTCACTTCTCCAAACAAGATTCCAGAAAATGCAGCTAAACCACAAAGGCAAGTGATCAGGTACTCATCTACTATATATTCAAGGGGATATTTAAGGATCAGAAGTAAAAAACTTATAATCATGCAACTGGCAGACATCAAGGATCATTTTCCCCAAAATTATTTTCTTCCATGCTGAACAGCAGACGGATACACAAAAGACGTGTACAGTAGTCAGGCCAAATAAATACTGTTCTTTAAAGGGAAGCAAATGACTATCAAAAGCAATGTGCAAAATTCTAGCCATTCTACTGAAGTGCATTGCTCCTCATACTTCTGTAGACTGACTATCTGTGAGAATGCAACTAGAGCATAGTCTCTTCAAAGATTGGGAATGAAGAATACAGACAGCAATCCAGTGGACTGCACAAGCAAAAATGGAGAACTACTTAAAGGCTGGCAGCGGCTTTTCTGATATTTCATCCATATTGACTATCATCTACATTTGAATTCAAGCAGCTGGGGGAGGAAAATGAGGCTATTTTTTTGAGCTTGACTGAAAACTGGGGGGAGGGAGGAAAGAAAATAGTTGAAGGGAAGATACTATTTAAAGGGAAAATGAACACTATCCACAATATGGACAGGCTTTTGCCTGTGTGACCTTCTAAACCATGCAGCCTTAAGAGGATATATAAGGAAAGAGTGAAGCTGGCCTCAATTAACTGATTTGTTACAAAAGGTCACCTACTATCATTTTTATTTATTTAATGTATGTGGCAGACAATACTTGCAAACTATTGTGACCACTGGATTATTTACCAACCATAAGCAACAAAGTCATGCATGCAATAGCATAGGGTCAACCCCGGATTTTTTTTTTTTTTGAAAGCACTGAAAATGGAGGTAGGAATTTGAAAATTGTTAGAGAAACAGAAGTACTTCTACTTTGGACTTCTGTCTGACCCAAACTGATTCAAGTGAAGAAACATACAGAGCAGCTGAACAGGATGACAGCTTTGAAGAAGAGAGCTAGAACAAGAACACATCAAACCACTGTGTAACACGCTAAAGGTGAAAGAAACATGGACGTTTTTCCCCTTGGAAATACAATCTAATGTGTTTGTCATCAAACTGTCTGGAGTTAACATGCCCTGTAGGAGGAAACATGACATATGATATTGTATTGGGTCCCTGTGGCAAGTGGGGAAGCTGCAGACATTGCCCCCGTGAGAAGAAGGCAGGGGCTTCCCCAATGCCAGACACAGCTAGTTCCAGCCAGCTCCAAAACAGAGCCATCACAGGACACTGCTGAGCCAAACAGCAAAGCTGATGGCACCTCTGTGAAAACATATTTAAGAAAAGGTAAAAACCGCTATGTGGCAGCTGTGAGAGAGAAGAATAAGAAAAATGTGACAGAAGCAGCTCTGCTGACACCAAGGTTAGTGGGGAAAGACAGGAGGAGGTCCTCCACACGCTGCAGCAGATTCCCCTGCAGCCCATGGAGAAGACCATGGTGGAGCAGCTTGTTCCTCTGCAACCCATGGAGGACCACGCTAGACACAATACCCACGCTACAGCAGGTGGATGTGCCCTGAAGGAAGCTGCAGCCCAAGGAGAGCCCACACAGGAGCAAGTTCCTGGCAGGAACTGTGGCTCATGAGAGACCCACACTGGAGTGGCCTTTTCCATGAACCTTTCATGGAAAGGACCTATGCTAGAGCAGTTCTTGAAGAGCTGCAACCTGTGAGAAGGAACCATGCTGGAGTGGTTCATGAAGGACTGTATGCCATGGGAGGGACCCCATGCTGGAGCAGGGGAACAATGTGAAGAAGAACAAGCATTAGAGATGAAGATTTACTAACTGACTGCCAACCCCGTTCCCTACCCACCTCGCACTGCTTGGGGAGGGAAGAGGTAGGAGAGTCAGGAATTAAGGAGTGAAGGTGAGCTTAGAAGAAGGGAGGGGAGGGGTGAAGATGTTTTTAGTTTTGTCTTTATTTCTTACCATCCTACTCTATTTTTAGTTGGCAATAAATTACACTTCCCCAAGTCAAGTCTCTTTTTGTGACAGTAAATGGTAAAAAATCTCCCTGTCTACAGGTTAGACTAACAGTTCTGTAGTTCCCTGGGTCTTCCCTCATGTCCTTCTAGTAAATTAG
This sequence comes from Elanus axillaris, assembly GCA_026212715.1. NCBI lineage: Eukaryota > Metazoa > Chordata > Aves > Accipitriformes > Accipitridae > Elanus > Elanus axillaris. The sequence continues at coordinate 45,942,146 of JANZLQ010000079.1, forward strand.
AATAATACTGGCTAGCATCCAGTCAGCAGACACCTCCCCAGACTCCCAAGACCTATGGTAGATGATTGAGAGGGGTCCTGCTGTAAGATCTACTAGCTCCTTCAGTACTCTGGGATGAATCCCATCAGGCCCCAGGGACTTAGAAAGATTCAGCTGATATAAGTGGCCATTTACAATTTTCTGCCTAAGGTCTGAGAGGAGTTCCCCGTTCAGCCAAGCTGGTTTTCTGCCCTGCTTGCTTGACTTTTGGCACAATGGGATTGACTGCTCCTGTGCTTCTTAAGGGTGGTTCTTAAAAACTGACCAGCATTCATGGATCCCTAAGCCCTCAAAAGCAGATTCCAAGAACATGGCTCCCTGAGCAGCTTTAAGTTTGCTCTCTTGAAATCCTGGGTAGCAATTCTGCTGACCCTTTTTCTCATTATGCCAAAAAATTTAAACTCAACCATTTCATGATCACTGTGGCCAAGACAGCCACCTACCATCACATCTCCCATGAGTCCTCTATTCAAAAACAAGTCTAAGAGGGCATCTTTCCTAGTTGGCTCACTGACTGCATGTGTCAAGAAATTATCTCCAACATACTTCTGGAACTTCCCAGACTTGCTTGTCACAGTGGTCTGGTATTCCCAATTGATGTCTGGGAAGTTGAAATCTCCCATAATGACAAGGGCTACCAATTCAGAGACTTCTCTTAATTTCTCATAGAATAAATCACCAGTGCTATCATCCTGGCTGAGTGAACAATAGTAGACACCCACAATGACATCTGCTTTGTTTTTCCATCCCCCTAATCCTCACCCAAAGGCTCTCAACCACATCATCCCTAACTGTAAGGGCTGTACAGTCAAACCTCTCCCTTACGTATAGTGCAGCTTCTCTACCTTGCCTGCCCTGCTTATCCCTCCTGAACTGCCTATAGCCCTGCATCCAGCACTCTAGTCTTGGGATTCATTCCACCAAGTCTCACTAATACCAGTGATATCATAGCTCTGGGAACTGACTAACGCTTCCAGTTCATACTGTTTGTTTCTCATACTGTGTGCACTGGTGTACAACCATTTCAAGCAGTGCTATGCCATCCTTTGGCTTACCTTTTCTACTGTATATCAGTATAGTTTAATTCAGATGTTTATATACTGCTCTACTATGCAAACTAAAACACAGCATGTGGGCATTACCCAGAGATTCCCTTTAAAAAAAGGCAAACTTTTCATCTGAATTAAAATGCTAATACATATGCAAACTGAAATGAGTAAAGGTGTAACTTAATTTGAAACAGTACACTAGAGATGGCACTATTAAACATGTGACATATTTGGCTTTGTTAGAGGTTACTTAGAAGTGCACATAATGGAAATGTCATGCACTGAGATACTGACTCAGTGACAACCACTTTCAGTGAATCCTTCTGTACATTCACCTTTAGACTGTCATCTCAGTATACAGCTGCATACAGAGCAGAAAATTACCATTATTATACACTATTTCGGAAATACAAACAAGTACTGCATTAATCCTCCATGCACCTAATCACTGAAGAAATGTCTAATCACTGTGGGAAGCTCACAGTAACCTGTTATGTGAGAAAAGCCCATAAAGAAGTCAGAGGAGAATTTCTTCTGCAGAGGAAATGTTATCAGTACTGAAATTATGAGAATTTCTGCAATGGGGTGTGGCTTCTAGATGTAGGGTGATAACATTTCATGCAAGCTGCTCAAAATCAACAATGCTCTCTCTAGTACTGCTTTGGAAGACATTACGGAGCAGTGCCCAAGCAATTGTATTCAGTTAATTTTTGTCTACTCTGGTGAGGAGGATTGCTAAATACAAACCCCCTTTTAAAGTCTGTCTTAGCCAGACTGCAAAGACTGCAAAAGACTTCTTCAGAAAGAGAAGAGTATTAAATAAGGAAAATGGCAGGGGCTAATCTATTTAAGATGGCAAAGGTGGAAAAGAGTTGCTGTATTGTCTGTCCTTTTTGCCTAGAGACAAACTCTTATGTGCAAATTGGGGTAAAGGAGACAAGAACAGTTAGAAGTGGAAGGAAAACTGCAATCATCCTGGAGCTGGGGACATAGCAGCCATTAGGATCATTGACTTAATTTCAATGATGTTGATAAAGCTGTTGCAAAACTGACAAGCTTACCACCCCTTTCAGAAACCCTGCTCACATTATATACCTTCAATGTGTTCTCACTACTGTGCAAGAGCATTGTTATTACTAAAAAAGGGTTATCAGTTAAAAGGTAATGCTCATTCAGAAGTGTGTTACACTATACTTTATTAAGTAGGCTACATCCAAACAAGTTTTACAAGGTTGTTTTTTAACTCATTCCTACAAAGCTTCCATGAGTTAAAAGAAATATTCCACTCCAGCTTTCAAGGCTTCCAGGTGTCACTGAAACAACTCAACTGAAACCACTGAATGTGTATTTCTCATTTAGATTCAGCAGAGCTCAAACCACGCTACACAGTTTGTGAAAGAACACCACCCCATCACTAAAAAGCAAAACATTGTTTTCATCTTATAAGTCTTTGGGAGGAGGTAAAAGGATTAAAAAAATAAAAATCCAAAGCCTTCTGATAGGAAATCTCTTTACAATTGGTCTTCTTGATGCCTAAGTAGTAATATTATGCTGTCAAGTGTGGACAGTTTTCTTCATTTGACAAGATACAGTATGCAGCTACCATCCATACGCTTTAGTCCACACTGCCTTCTTCTTGAACTCTGCAAGAGATCTCAAGGCCAGAAGCGTAACTGTGAAGACAAGGACACATGACATTAATTTGTGGAGTCCAAACTGGAAAAGATGTGACAGTATTCTCCCTAGTCATTTTACTAACGCAGGTATAGATTCAGTGCTCCTTTTACTGACTCTTTTCACGACTTTTTACAGAGGAGATTCTCCAACAACGCTTAGCATTGTTTCTGGTGGAGATTGGCAGACATAACAGGGAAATCCTGAAATTTATCAGAGTGACTGAAGACTGCAGACCCTCAAAACAAGGCTAATTATCCTACTAATGCAAATAACTTACAACCAGATTTCAAGAAGCCATGTTTAGGTCCAACAAATCGGGTGATTAAAAGCAGGTGACTTGTGTTAAACAAAAGAAGCACAAGCACACTCACCTCACTTGAGAGTATTTGCGCTGCAATGACTTGCACAGATTATATTCACAATCCTACATCTCTAGGTGAGCAATGGAGTGCATGCTAGGGCCACAGGCCATTACTGTAATTCATGTACTTCCCATTTTTCTTTTCATACATCTTTTCAGCAACTCTCATTCCTCTATCCTTGTCAGACCACTCTTACTAGGCTGTCACTGCCTGCCTCCTGTGCCTTCCCTAAAGTTCAGTCTTCAGTTGCACCTGAATAAATTGTTATGTGATTTCTATTCTAGCACTGGAGAGTTTCCAAATAGCATGTTGCATTTTATTTTTAACGGTAACTTCAAAAACAGTTGACAAATCTATCACTGAAATATGCTTGCAGGACCAGATGTTCCTTTAGGTCTTTTGGATTTTCAGTGGTACATTCTAAGCATCAGCAGATGAGGCAGCAAATATAAGAAGGTGTTACAGACATGAACGTTAACTTACCTGTGAAGGTTTCCTTAAAGACAAAAGTACAGCTCTCCTATAAATGCTAATAGTATAGATTCATCTCATTCCTTTTAACAACTGGATTTTGATCTGTACTGATAAATTATGGAAAAATAAGGACCCAATATAAAATATCTTACCTTTCAGCAGGTCCATGGAAGATTCTGATAATGCTTCCTTAGGACTTTCCATCATATTGATCAGCCAGTCAATAAACTAAAGATTGAAATATAAAGGAAAATCTGAATTAAAAGAGCCTCTGTATCAGAACACCACAAATTCTTTTCAGTTTGACAGGCAACATCTGGTTGCTACTAAACTCATAGTTACCTAATCAAAGGCAGTGGCCAATCAAGCTTCTGCCCAAACTATCCAAATACCCTAGAGTATATCTCACTATCAGTGTAATTTCTCCCATAGCTGGATCTGAACTCCCTTTGCTCATTCTCATTACCTCGGCAATAGTTCTCTGTAATGAAGAAGGCACAGTAAACAGTTTCCCTCTGTCTTGCCTGTTCATGCCTTTAACCTATTAATATGATTCCTTCTTATGGGTCTCTTGTCCAAACGTTCTACTGCAAATCTTTCAGAACTCTTACTGCCTTTGTCCCTCTTTTGACCTCTCTCATTCTTCATTGTTTTTCTGGCAGTGCAGGGTGCCCGGAGGACAACGTGGTACTTCAAACTTAGCAGGATGATTTTCAGGGCATAGTCTCAAATTCTCCCCTGAAGCCTAATTAGACATTTTAACATGCATTCCTCCCACATTCTGAATTCTGACTTCAGTGGTAATTCTGGGCACTGGAGTGTACAGGAGCTAGTCCTTAACAGATTCTGGTTTGCACAAACCAGGTAATTAGTAATCTATAGGTTTATAACAATATTTCCATGTATCTCAAACACAAGCACTCTACAGCAGGCTTGCCAAATTTGGCACAATTTTCCACACATATTTTCAACTTGTACTTGAAAATAAATGACATGCACTACAAACTGCACAGAAGATCTTTGATTGCCCTAAATTGCCACTGTGGTGATGTCCAACTGCAGAGAATCTGTCTTTCAGTGTTCAAAAGACTGACTTGCTACCAGCAGCTGCCAACTCTCCTCTCCCACCTGTACCCTCTTAAGAGTTTGACTCCCAAAATTGGAATGTTTTTTGTTCTTCACAACTCTCAGGTTTTACTTGAGAAACCACATTCAGTCTTTTGAGACAAGTCATATCTGATTGCAAATAAAGAACAAGCTCAGATGCAATAGATATAGAGGAAATAATGGCTCCACCTAAGACTTTAGCTGACTACTAAAAAAGGAGTGCTTTATGAATGTTGGAAAATGCTTACCACTACATGCAATTTTACCTTCTGTGTTTGTTCTTTCCAAGCCTCTTTAGCCAGCAAAAGGGAAATGCTGCTTGGAAGGAGAGTGAGAGTCTCTTGCACAGCAAGCTTGTCAGTGGGGTGCTTGCCAATGTGATCCTCAGATAATTCTGGTAATATCGTTTGGTGCTTCCATGGTGACCAGTTAGCACTAAGGCCAAGCAGTAACGGTGCGCCATGGTCAGCCCATGCGACCACAGAGGCTGCAAACAGCCACACAAGGAAATCTATGCACTAAACAGGAAAAAGGCAAAAATACACTTTATTAAATGAATACTACAGAAGAGGAAGAAAACCCCAATAAAAAAAAAACCCAAACAAAAAATCAGATGGTGGCTTGCTCTTCAAACCAATCATCTGAAAATTCAGGTAACATTCAAAATGCAGAAACAAAAAGTTCTTAATATTCTTTTATGCTTTGAAGCAGCCTAAGTTTTTTCTAAACTCCAAATCAAACTAAAATATCTACAGAAAGAAAAGCAAAACCACACTCTTCTAAAATCATCCTTTAGATTAAGGCTGACCCACATTTCATTTAAAATGAGGAAATAACTTCTTTACAGCAAGCTGACTGTTGAGGGAAATCGTCACCCTTGTGGTGCTACAAATGGTTGGGAAATACTGCAGCAAGGTAACGAATGCCTTTCTGATCTAAGCAGCAGCTTATTTTGTCCTCAACCAGAAGACTTAGCAGCTGAACAGAGTAACAATGAACTATATTGATTCCCTAAAACTGTCCAAGCCCTCTTAGAAACAGCAGCTGCATAGTTTTGACCTGCATTGACAGTTCTATTGGTGAATTCAAATTTTTTTCTTTAATTGTTCTTAATACAGTAAATTCAGAACAATAAATACAGAAGCAATGATTTCCTTTAGTTGCCTCTAGCTTCTATTATAATTTAAATGTCATGGTTATTTTAAAGTAAGAGTTTTTTAAATACACATACATTCACAAAACTTGAGAAGAATTTCTCTATGAAGGCAAGATGACAATCTTCTAAAACATAAAAGCATGGGGAATAATACATATTGCTGAGAAATAATGTGAAATACATCAAAACCTTTCTCCTGAAAGCTGCAAAGTACTTTCACAGCATGTACCTCTTTAAGATTGACATTTTGTAAGGGTGTTGACTTGTATGCTAGATTTCTGATGTAGCCCATCAAGTCTAGCAGCCAGTCCACTCTTTTCTGCACTCCTAGAAGAAGAACATCGACTCACATAAAACACTAGAATGCACTATTTTTCATTAAAACACAAGCATAGGGAATCACTATAGCAATAAAGCACTGACTGTGGAAGAACAATGATCATCAGTACCGCTACCACATTTGATTCATGGTTGCTACTGAGAGAAGGCAATATGGCCACTTAAATTGTACAAAAACTCTGCTTATAATACAGGCAACACACTGGACACACAGAAAAAGGAATGCTGACCTAGAATTATTTCACATAGTGGCAGCTGCAGGCCCCACTAACCCAGTCTGCATATACGACCACTATGGAATCCTAAAGCCTCCCTGAAGTTTTTGCCCCAGTACTTCAGCTAAGTCTAGCACTGATGTCACTGTACGTTGGGCAGGAATGTGGGGAATGCTGCAAAAATCCTCCTGCAGTGCAGAGCAGATCACTAAAATACAGTTAAAGCATGCAAATAAAGTCAGCCCTCAACGCAAGGATGGAACATACTTCATTGATTCAGATTCTGCTGTCCAAAATTTGTTCTGCCTCCTACAAACTAATAACCATCTTCACCTTTGAGACAGTATCACTTCATACACTACCATTTCCTTGTACTCTTTACAAGTGCCCTCTTTCATGTTGCCTCCTCTTTCACCCAAAGGAACCTCACTTCACTCATTCAAAACTCATTATTGTTTGAAGTTCTTCAGCCACAGCTGGCAACTAAGGCATCTAGCAATGTAATGCTTTGAAGCAGCCAAAGATGCTTCTGCCATTAAAATGAGGAGACCTCATTCTTGCCTCTGTTCTTGTTTCCTCCTCCTTTATCTCCTGTGTGATTCTGCTACTTTGCTGGCATCAGCTCCAGTGGTTTATCAGACCCTTAGCTGAGACAGCCCAACTCATTAACCCACCAGATAACTACCTGGCATGATTATAAGGAGGTGGAACAGCAATTGTTTCCTGGGTTAATTCAGAGCAAGAATTTCAAAAAAGCAAGCTATCTCCTTGGTTTAGCCAATCTCAAGGGAACACGCCCCTATCTACTGTCTCACACACTGATATATCAGGTATTAGATCTGAAGGTTGCACTTTTACTGGTCTTTGATGTGCTTGCTATGTAAATTTCTAATGTTACTGTACACTGAAAGTCTAAAAAGACTAGGAGACACAGATCTAGTCAAAAGTCTGGTCTGCAGCCACCTGGCTGAGGTAAATGACTATAGCTGATCCACAGAAACATAAAGAATTGGAGAAAAACATAAAAGCAATGTTTGATACAAGTATTTGAAGAGCAGAAAAATTCTGAAGATTGAGTAGTTTCTAATATGGAGAAATTTGGAATTGTGGGTTAAGCCATCTTAAAATTATTTTACAGGAATTAGTGTAGATCCATCGGTATCTGTTGAATTTGTTGTTGATACTTCTTGAAGCCTGACCTTACCTGTGTTTTCATGGTTCACAATACGAGCATGATAGAAACCATGCAAGAGCATCCATGAAATACTTTCCTTCTGGTGATATCCCACCACAGTGTCAATCACGGCACTCAAGTTCATCAGAGGCAGTCTGCCTTGAGAAATTAAATACACTTTCGTGATTGTGGCCTTCTCTATATTGTTCTGCAAATGCAATTAAAAACCACATTAAATTAAAATGTACCTTTCTTGTGGGAACAGTAGATGCTGCATTCCTTTTTATAAAAAAAGGGGAAAAATTCTTTGATTATCTAGCAGGCTAATTTTTCTTCAATACAATTATGAAACAGAAGACTGTACACATTACTTTAATTTTACACGCTTCTAAGTAGTCCAGCAAAGGCAACTCAGTATTGTTTGACTGTTTTCATACTGCTTTAAATTTTATATTCCGCTTTAAATTGGAATGAGCCAGCTTGACGGTTCTGGAGACTCAAGTCTTCTTGCAAGACAGAGTCACTGCAGTGACAAAAAGGGTTTTCTAAATGGTCTTTTCCAGTGTGGAAGTAAGACCTCAAAGATATAAGGAAATGACAGTTCAGTTTCCCCAACCTATTTAAATGCATGACTCTCTAGTGAATCTGCCAGTAAACAGAACAACATGGTTTGATGTCATGGGTGTTTGTTTGTAACACCCTGATCTGAAACCATTACCCATCCACACAGGTAATTTCCTTAGCATTTCAGCTGCTAAAAATTCCACTGCTACTTGATTCCACTGGTAAACTAGAAGCTGAAAGCTTTTCTATTCCATTGTCACCCCTAGCCATCTTGTCCATCAGGGAACATTCTGAGTGTGAACGCAAACTTAGCACATGAAGTCAACAATGGAAGGTTGTTCAGTCAAAGTATTTCACATTTTTAACTGAAGCAAGGATCCACCAGTTCAAGCACAACTAGTCACTGGGATGCATTTACGGTGGTTATATTAACCAAAGAGGACTGTGGTCTGCCGTTTGCATCATTGGTCTGGGCTTCAGAAGATCTGATACCATTCCTGTCCTGCTAAGACAGCCCTGCCTGAACTTGACCAAGTTACTTAGACTCTCCAGTTCAAAGCTCCCAGGTCAAATCAGTAGTATTTCAGTTGCCTCGAGAAAGTTTTGAATATGGGCTCTTGCCACTTTTGCTTCTCTCTGCTCCCTGAAAATTAGAACTAGAACACTCTTACTTTCATGTGAGATAAAACAATGCTCTCAATGAACTAAAACATGCTGGTGACAAGAAAAATGGTGAGGCACGATTGTTTCACATGATTTGGTGATAAAAGACCAGGAGTAAAACACCATTACCTTAGAGATCTGGAAAATGTGATCAATCTCTGAATCAGCCATTTCTGCGATACATTTTGCTACGTCAGTATACATCTCCAGTTCACATCTCTGGAAACAGAAAAGTAAATGCATATTTAGATGTATACTTTCAGGTTTCTTCACCATTAAAATTGGTAAGTCCAGGAACTTCCTTAGTGATCATGATGAATATTTAATCTAGTCTCTAGCCTCATTTTATTTATTCTATTTTAGAAAGTCGGTATGTGTTGGGGACTTCAAAGTACTTAATTATTAAGGAATAATGGTACTTGAAAAGTTTCAAAGAATTTGTTTTATTTTTAATGGAAACATGTCCTTCCTTGGAGATATTTTCTGTAGCTAGATAGTTTCTTTAAATCACTGTGAGAAGCTTAATCCTCTGGTGGGGAAAAAACCAAACCCTTCTGATTGTTCTCTGCTTCTGTTTTAATAACATTTATTTCAGTACTAATACTGTATTTTTCCATTACTAATTCATTTATGAGGGAAAAGTGCATATTAAATTGGTTTCACAACTTAGTCATATTGTAAAGAATATCCAAAAGTAACTTCAATTGAAATTATGCAAGCATCTTTACTACTATCACTAAAAATTTTACATCTACTTCATGTTTCAAATCTGATGGGTCAGTGCAAAAAGATGGGACTTACCATCAGTTAAAAATACCTACTTAGAATATTTATACACCTCATACTTACTCCTTACCTGAACCACATTTGGTAGAAGCTCAAATATTTTCTCCACAGCCTGGCACAGAAAGCTCCAGCAGTACTGGGCAGGGTTTGGAAGTTTCATTGCCTGTATGAGTCCCTGTAAAACACACTGGCAAATTTCTGGGGTTTTGGTGCGGTTCTTCACTTCAAATTGTTGTATCAGAAACACTTCTGTAAAAGCCTGTAGTTTGTCTTCTGCAACATGTTTCATCCACAGGGGCAGGGACATGAAAAGGTATTTCTGGGTTTTCATCTGAAAAGCAAAAACTTATGCTTAGTTTCAGGTTCTAGCTCTTCACTGACCTTCAACTATAGTGAATTTATAAAAAAGTGGCTCAAACACACTTAATAAAAAGCACCCAAAGTCATAAATACTTCTCAATTCTTCTTCCCTCTTTTGATAAATTGCTTGAATTAAGAAGAGTTCAAGCATGTCAATATTCTATTTGCCTTAAAAATTGAGGAACTTTCTTTCAATGAAACCTAGATATCATAACTCTGTACTGGCAGGACAATTGTGGTTTCCCTATATGGTGGCCACTGCATTCCTACATATAAGCATACTGACTGACTAGACGGCCAAAGACACAAGTATGGTACTCCTAGCACCATTAATATTGCTAGCTAGTGAGGAAAAACAAATAATTACCTTGAAGGAATCCAAAGCCACACTCTGTGGCTGAGTTCATTTTGTGACCTCAAATCCCCACTGCAGTGAGAAACTGGTGCTCAGAAATAAAATATTTCTGGTTTTGGTACCTTACCAACCATGTATCTTAAAATTGCTACCAAGTGTTTGCATATCCGTGAAGACAAATGAATTAAAAACTACAAGAGAAAAACACCCTTTAAAGAACTGGAAAAGATCACAGAAATCCACAATGGATTTTATGGGAATTGTCATGAATGTGTTCCTCAATCTGTATAAACTGACAGAACTGCACAGTCAAGTGCATCTGTGGGATTCAGGGAGTTTTATATACTGTATCATGGAGTCCATGTTGCACCTCTGTAAGAACTGCACTGTAGTGGAGGATAAGCCCAAATTCGATTATACTATAGGTTAGTCTATTGACTATCTACAGAATTAAGGCAAGGTTTTCAAGAAGTAACACATTTTACTAGATCAAGAGACACTGCTGGAAGAAGCAGGCAACCTTTTGGACAGATACATTGGCCTTTTTTCTAAGACTATCAGCTGGTATAATAAAAGATACTTTTTTTCTCCCTACATGCCATCCATTCTTACATCTCTAGGTTGTCAGAGCTATAGCATGAAGCGAGGGAGAGGAAAAAGACCTTAAGCAATCTAAGTAAAAACAATGTAGCAGATCTTAAGTTTGCCTTGAATTTCAAGGTCCCTGAACAGACTTTCTCTCACCATAAATATTGACTAAACAATATTTCTGCAGGATTCTGAACCCAGTAATCCTTTTCTGGTGAGACATCCTAATTGTCATCACTGAGGAATCCTGTAGGAAAGAGGTACTGAGGTCCCACAGATTTTCTGACATACATACACTGAGACTGTAGACAAGGGGAGGTGCCACCCACATTCCCAAAAGCATTGCTGCATTTTGAGATGACTGGGCCTGTGTCACAGCCAGTTGAAGGCAGAGATGTTTTACCTCATTGCCTAAAGCAGAAGAAAAAAAACAGAAGTTATGAAGAAGTTATTATCACCTTAAATTTGTTCTCAACTCATAAAGTAAAGGAGTGTTACTGTTCTACTAGAGCCCTACATTAAAGTTTGCTTTTCTAGAGCTGCTGCTTAAAGCTTTTAATACATACATGTTTGAAGTCTCATTTCTGAGATTTCTTCCTGAAAGTGCATAATTTGTCCAAGTTCATTTCAAATCACTCAAGAATAAAAATGTGAGAATGGTAAGGAAAGTAAGAATCAAAAAACTCCTTGCCAAATAAAGAGAAGACTTAATCTACAGAAGGAGAAATGAGTCAATATTCCTTCCTGCTAAATATAGGACTAATTAGCATTTGTTCACGTTTCTACTCTTCCACATTCATATAATATGTCACAGAACAGAGATTAGTCACTGTACTGCTGTGGGTGCTTGGTTGCAGCATTCTCCAGGTTAACACATGGGAAGATCTTACTGTGCATAAAGGTTATGGAATCTTTATTGGTTTCCCTTTAAAGTCCCCTTAATGACTGGTACAGCCTGTTTCTTAATAGAATAACTAGTCATAAATATGTGAAGAGGTACTTTGAGCAATGGCATGGCTTCCATATAGTTCATGATTGCTACATAAAGACAAACAATTTAAGTATTATACTAGCATTTGACCCATTAGACAGAAGATATGCTACTGTTAAATGTCAGCATAAACCTTAAGTATGTGCTTTGCAAGTTAAAAAGTTCTTTCAGTAATGAAAGTGGCAATCTTTATAGCATGACTTTTATAAATTTCACTAATATTAGTGCATGAATAAACCAAAGATTTAAAAAACTAGTATCAGGTTCTTTGAAATAAAATATCTTATACAAGAAGTTAAGTCATCTACAGAACTTCGAAAGGGTGAAATTGTAACAAGGTACTTTGGTAAACAATCAAAAAATCCTCTCTCGCTAGCTTGGACTGCTAAGACACAGATTATGATTTGCCTATGACTGTTCACTTCAGAGCACTACAGAATAAAAAACAGGTACTACATTAATCATGTTATATGGTTTCTGCTTAGCAACATCTGCAATAAACCTTGTAAGACAGGAAAGCAATCTGTTATCTTCAATATGTTTACACCAGATGAACAAATCTTTACAGTAGAATTTGTTAAACATTTAAGGTTCATAAAAACTCTCATGAATTCTCAGACAGGAATAACAGTGACTTGGAGAATGCGAGAGAACTGAGTGCATACTCTAATTTTCATAAAAATATTCATGATATAGCTGTTCCAGAAAAAGTGTGTTAAGAGTGCCAGGTGGAGGGAGCTGCCTCCTGCCTGGAGTACTGTGTCCAGCTCTGGGGCCCCCCAACATAAGGACATGGACCTGCTCCTGTGGGTCCAGAGGAGGGCCATGAAGATGATCAGAGGTCTGGAGCACCT
>JANZLQ010000079.1:45955327-45968427 GCA_026212715.1 Elanus axillaris
GATTCTGTAACTATTAGGTCATAATACAACTGTTCTGCATTATACTTTCTAGCACAACATGAATATTGCTCATTGGCACACAGCAAGACCTATTTCTGCATGTATATATAATCTAGAGAAGGGTGTGCAACTTCCACAATACTACAGAGGGACAATCAAGGGAAATTATGTATAAAATGTAACTATAATGCTGTCTGAAGTCAATAAAACTTAGCCACAAAACCAGTGTACTGTTTCCTCTGGAATTCCCCTGATTGACAAAAGTAATACTTCTAAATGAAAAACAGGAATAAAAAATCCCCCTTACATTTAACAAGTTTCAGCTATTCATAAGGTTGCATACCAATTTGCATAAGCAGAGTTCAGTATAGGAAATTCTTTCACTTATTCTGACAAAAGACTTTATGATCAATTGCAAGAATACCAAGTAAAACAGTAGTTGCAGCTCAAGTATAAGCAAAAATGTTTAATATGTAGACAAAATCTTTCTGTATCTAGCACATAGTTGTTCCTCATAGGACATTAATTACTTATATTTCTAGTGCTTATACAAGCACTCTGTATAAGTAAAATAAACACCAGAAAGAAATAAGAACAACCTTCCATATTCTGGGCTCCACAGCACAGTGATTTAAATGCAACAGCACTTGCCCAACCCAGTTGTAAAAGAATGTGCAAGGCCAGTAATAACAGTTAGATATATCAGGAGAAAAAAACTCAGTGGCATCAAACAAGGGAATACAGAACTTTGCACAGTAGTTTGTTGGGTTTTCTTCAGGAAATGAGTTTGAAACTCAGACTTATGCCAGTCAAAACAGGCACTGACAGATACCCTGAGTAGAGAAATATTATACAAGCTGTCCAACACAATACTTCAGGACCAAAGCTACCCTACAGCATGAAGAAAAAAAGCTTTTAGAAGCACTGACAAAATAAGGATCATGATGGAAAAAGGGACATGCTTTTCTCTGTCACCCAGTGTAATTTAGTAGAAAGTATATTTCATCTTCTCTAGTCTTTTCTTGAGTTAAAACAAACTGTGTCCATGTGGTGATCACAAATATATTTCTTGCAAACATTAAAAAGTTGGTCTTGAAAGCACAGTAAACACTTTAATCCCTGCAATAACTTCAAGCCCTGGAGTGGGCTCTAAAGTTTTTGAAAGCTGTGTTAGTAAAGAAGTCCTGTAACAAGTACAAAAGACTTAATAGGAAACTAATAATCTTACCAAAGTTTAGCCTCATCAAAGGAGAAAGGATGGATGCCCAGTTTACAGGTGGATACTGATGACTTTCTCCAACTAATGCAATGGGTGCCAGTGCTACTTTCACCAGCTCAGCTGGGACAGATTCAGGGCCTACAACAGAAGATTCAATCAGAGTCTGAGTTTTATACACACACATTTGGCTAAACAGCTCAGGAAAAAAATGTGAATGCTGCACTGATGACCAATCTGTAGTGAAGAACTGAAAAGCATTATAGAATTACTGTTATTTCTTTTTGTATCTGAGAATTAGCTATCTCTTCTTTGTAATCAACAGTTGTATTTTTAACATTAATGTCCTATCAAAAAAGGCTCTTTGTTACAGATAAATAGGAACTTTCCTATCTAGGAACTTTTTCCTTCTTGAACCAATTTTGAGTTAATTACAGATATTCCTCATCTAGTAGGTAGTATTTTTGCATTTGTTAGTAGGAGAACAGCAAACGTTTCTGACACTGTTCTCCCCCATCCTGTACGTACAGGCCACAAAAATTGTCAGACAAGTGCTAACGTTTGATACATACTGTGTTCTTTAAACACAGGGAGTTAAGTCAGTGAAAGTCCTCCTGGAGGCAAGGCATGGACAATTTTTACCTCCATTGAAAGCAAAGCCTGCTTCGTAGGAAAGGAGTGAGCTCACTTTGCTCCACAGATAAATGATCTCCTCTGCTTTATCTTCCTTAAGACTGTACTCCAAGGCATTTCTCTTTTACTAGCACTTGTCACTTGTCAAGGGATACTTACTTCAGGTGTCTTTGCATTTATCACACATTGCAGTAACCCATTTGAACACCACTCTGTTATAGAAAATCTTAACCTAGGATCACTGAAATAAGGGCAGCATAAAGTTTGTCTGATTATGGAGTATTCCTGAGTATACATGCTAACACTTAAAGTGATTTGACTTTCATTCCCACAGGGAAGATACATCATCTCACAGACACACAAGAAAGGAGAAAAGTTTAAAAAGTCATAAAAATTCAGTGCAGAAAACTAAAGCCCTAACTACACAATTCTACCTTACCTTTTTGAGTGTTATTCAATTTCTTGTTTATAGATTAAAGATCCCACATTAGTGAAGTTCAGATTAGTATTTAGAAAAGTTCTCTTAGCAAATAAAAGCTGCTTATTAGGGTCACCTTTCACAGTCATAACAAATTTCCCAGAGGGATACTGTAGTTTGATCCCTTCTTACCTTTCTTTCCACTTTCAATGGCAAAGTCAATGGCTGCCCTGATAAAGCTGTTTTCAGGCAAGTAGCTAAAATCTGGAGGAACTGTGAAGACAAAAGGCCTGTTTATATACTAAAACATGTCAGCAGAAATTATAACCTCCAGCTCCCATGTAAATTCAAAGGCCAAACTGAGCTATGTTTGAGCTAACTAATTCTGTAGGTGACTCAAAGCATTTAGATGACAATTATTGATAGATGTATTGCCTTTTCCACTTCTAAGGCAAGCTAAACATTTGTGTTGGTGAGAAGTACCAGGTCTGAAAAATCAAATTTATTGACCAACTGAAAAGTCAGGGATAAGAACTTCCTTAAAATGTTATCAGCCACTGTGAGTCAGGCTTTAGAAGTGTATTGGGTTTGCGTGCCAAGGTTTTGGTAGCAGGGGGCAGGAGGGCGACAGGGGTGGCTCCTGTGAGAAGCTGCTAGAAGCTTTCCCTATGTCTAATACAGCCAGTTGCAGCTGGCACCAAGACGGACCCAGAGCTGGCCACAGCCAAGCCCATCAGTGACAGTGATAGCACCTCTGGGATAACATATCTAAGAAGGGAAAAAAAAGTTGCTGCAACACAGAACTGTCTCCCGTGGGAGGGACCCCATCCTGGAGCAGAGGAAGAGTGAGGAGCCCTCCCCCTGAGGAGGAAGGAGCAGCAGAGACAAGGTGTGATGAACTGACCCCAAACCCATTCCCTGTCCCCCTGCACTGCCGGAGAGAGAAATGGGAGTTGAGCTGAGCTGGGAAGGAGGGAGGGGTGGGGGGAAGGTAGTTTAAGATTTGGTGTTATTTCTCATTTACCCTACTCTGGTTTGATTGGCAATAAATTAAGTTAATTTTTCCCAAGCTGAGTCTGTTCTGCCTGTGATGTAATTGGTTGAGTGATCTCTCCCTGTCCTTCTCTCGACCCACAAGCCTTTTGTTGTATTTTCTCTCCCCTGTCCAGCTGAAGGGGGGAGTGATAGAGTGGATGCATGGTGCTTAGCTGCTGGCTGGGGTTAAACCACAAGAAAAAAGGAGACCTTCAAAGGTTTAGTGAGTTTAATACAACACAGACATTCCACATCTATCTAACATCAGGCACAAGTGCTAAGATTATACATAAGCAGAAACTCCAAGAACCTTATTTTCTCTGATGAAGAAGTTTATCTACACTTCATATTATTGGTTCCCAACTCAGTTCACATTGAAGTGAACAGCTTCCACTTCATTAGTTCCCTCCTATTATTGGTATTTCATCAATGGTGTAAACCTGCCTTTATTTTACCAATGGATATTGAAACAACACCAGAAGGTAATGATATATTGACAGAATATTAATTTCTGTGCTGTTACACTAAAAGGGCACAGAACACTAGTTTTTGACTTCAGCTAACCAGAGAAGATCTGTTCTAGAAAAATACTTTTCAGAAGTCAGATTGCTCTTGTTATCAACCAGTTTTTAAGTGTTGGCTATTTTATACAGTGGGAAGTGCTAAAACAAAGAGTAGATTAGTCAGTTATCAGGGCATGGACTGGATAATGTAGATGTCAAACACATGTGTCATGTACAGTGTAAGACTTCTTTACAATTTATTCTATAAAAGAATAAAGACACAAGCAATATACATGTTTGACCAGAACAACTTAGAACCTTACTTTGATACTGTAAGCAAAAGCAGATGGGGGGGATCCTATTCAGCACACTGATTCCTGCTTCATGTTCCAACCTTTAGGTCTGGCACACATGACCATGAGGTCTCCAATTCAAAGGCTGTCATGTCATTTAATAGGGCTGCAACATCTAGCCTGTATTGTCTAATGTGTCCGTTGCTGCCTTTTTAGCTAGGTGCTACTTCTATATGTTCTTTAAGCAGCAATAATACAGTATCTTACCAGATGCCCTGTTCTGGGTAGAAGACAAACAGGACATATGAAGGCGTCCCAGAAGTCCTGCTGCATTTGTCTGAAGGCCAATCTGCCCTGAAAAACTGATTATCTGTTGAGACAATAAACCACTAGTTAGACAATTTTCCCTGCATTGTCTCACTCAAGCTGGACAAAGAGAGTATGCAGTTTCTTTAAACAGATTTGGCCTGTTTGTGCAAGGTGTCATGGTACCTTAGTGCATTATCCAAAGCAGGGAACAAAGGCTACCTTCTTACCTGTGTAAGGGTTCTGATGACTTCATTCTGCTTACTTTGAAACTGAGAGGACTGAATGCTCTCAGATTTCAGCTGCCAAAGGAAAAAAAAAAAGAGGCGAATTTTATAAGGGAACAAAAGAAACAACAAAACAGAGAACAGGTACTCAAAAGACTGATTACATTTGCACACATGCCTTTTTGTGGGAGAGTGGAGGACAAAAAGAGAAAGCCTGCATGCCTGTAAACTTACCCCCAATAGCACATGGGCCATATGAAGGAAAAATGAAACAAACCCCATCTTACACATTGTAATTCTATCCCACTTGGTTCATACCCAGTATGACTCACTACTGCATAAATGGGATGCCCTGGTACATATAACCACTGCTGTAAGGATGCAGAGGATGTCATTCCATCTTGCCTTCTAGCCAAATTTTAAGAAGAGATGAAGGTACCATTTGCTTTCATGTTCTCACCTCTATCATGCCTCCTTCAGAGCCCACCAGTGCAACCAGTCCATTGACAGCAGCCAGACGGTGCATTGTTGGAGAACCCTGGAAGCGTAATTCAGGATCAGTGAGTCAATGTGGTCATACATCACTCCTATAGGACAAAACACTTGTTTCTTCCAACTTTAAAACCATGACCGCTACCACTTGTACACCTCTCATCCCAACAACCTTTTCAGGTCAGGCTCCAGCATGTTGGATAATTATACAACCCCCTCTTGGTGAATGAAGGCTTTAAATGCAGCTTCCCCACCTCACCCCCAATCTGAAATCATCATGCATTTCTCCAGGATGAATCACTTTCTTCTAGCATGCTGTATTCCACAAAATATGCCAGTGCAATTCAGCTCTGAAACATGGTTTCTTTATTGCTACTTACCTTCAGCTGCAATCTTAATATGCAAGTTTAGAGTTTGATTTCAAGGATGGAATTTTTGTTACAATGAGATAAACTAAAATTATTATAACAACCAATGTACTATAATTACCATTCTGTTAGTCTAATTTTGATAAGGAGCACCTAATTTCACAAGGCATCTTCATTTAATAACTTAGATTTTATCCTTGGATATTGTTCCAATTAGTAAACATGTCCAAATTAGGATCTCATTGAGATAAGCATTTCCCATAAATCATACAAGCAGAAGAGAAACATATTTTTTTTCCTTTAGCAAACAGCCCAGAGACATATTTTTGTTTCCAAATATCAATCAAACAGTATGTTCAGATAGTTCTAGCTTTTTCTAGCATCACTCCTGCAGAAACAAGGGAAATTATTTAAAATAATTTAATAATTTAAAATCTATTCCCCCCCCCCCCCCCAAAAAAACAGGATATGAATTCAAACTCCTTTACCTCTGCAAGCACTATTTTTATCCAGGCTGGCATTAGTCTGTTACTCAGGTCTTCAGCTTTCCCATGACCACAAGCTGACAACCCATGCACTATTGCACCTAGAGCTAAAGCAAAACCATGGGTCTGTAAGGTGAAAGAGACGCATTAAAAAACAGATCTTCCAAAGGATTCCATATTCTTTTAAATATTTATTATTAAAATATTACTTAAATATTTATTATTTCCCAATAATTACAGGTAATGTCTTTGTCTAAATACTGGATGCTTTCTTATTTCAAGTATTCTCACATGTCAAGTGACATAGGATTTTCTGAGATTAAATACTCAGCACATAGATTGCTCTGGTGCCTTTATTTTAGAGCAGACTTACCAATATGTAGGTAAAAAACTTAGCAAAAGTAGTTTGTTTTGACTTCCCATTTTCCAGATAAACATTCTGAACAGCTGATTAGTGTAACACCAGACTTTGATTCAAAATGGTTGCCTTTTGCAATTTTTCCCCTTTTTTTCTGGCAATTGTGTAATAAAAAAGAACATGCACTGAAATACGGAAATTATTTTTGGCATTTTTAAAGGGTAACCCAAGGACACTAGGGATGAAACAGACACTTGGAGGAAGCTGTGGGCTGTGGTTATGATGCACTGCCTGGAGGCTAAAGGAAAGCAAAAATTTAGAAGAGCACAGTAGATGTATTTTCCTACCAATTAAAAGAATCTAAAGAAACATGTTATAAAAGAGACAAAAATTGGCAGGATGCAGGGACTAAATACATGAAGAACTCAAAAGTACAAACTTCCCTTCTAAATGCAATCAAACATATAAAATCTGTTTTTATTTTACTGTCTGGTAATTGCTATACATCTGTAGACAAAGCATCAACGGATCAAGCGGTAGTCTTGGTAATTGCATGGTATGCACAATGTGCTCAATGTTAGTTAATGCTGAAAGTAGGTCAATATCATTTTCTTGAAGTTACAGTCTGGGTACAGCAGTATACAATATTAAATGGGTAAGAGAAAACCAGAACTGAAGCAAAGCCCAAACACTGAATTACGACCTGCTGATTATTTTCCACTAAGGTCCATAGCTTGTTCATGGCCTCCTCAGCCTCAGCTGCTTCTATGATTCCAACACTGAAAGCAGAGACACAGGAACAGGCCACAGAATAGGCAAGTACCTGAAAGAAATTATTTAATTCTGTTAACCAGTGTTTGATCAAATTCACTGTAGCAATGTACACATGGTGCAACATGCCAGCATGATAAAAAAGGCATGACATTTTCAATTTATACTTTCAGATGTTTATTCCCTCTCTGAAAGATTCTTCACTGATGCTAACATTAACCAAACACAGCTAAAGCTTGGAAGTACTTCTGGTTTTATGTAGGACAAACTCCTGATCTTCCACACAAATGTAGCTATTCTTCTCAACTTAAGTATTAGATCATTATTTATGTGAGTATACACAGCATGCTGTGATCCCATCAGGGCTACAAGCAGGTCCACAAGGCCAGAAGAGGAGCATGTAGTAGAACTGTGTCCCACACACAGTGCATGACACTAGCCTCATGCAGAAGGATTCACAAGTGACACTGTTATTCTGTTCTTCAGTCTTAGATGTGGAGAATAAGGAAATGGAAGTCTGAACTTCCAACAAGGTAACTGTGCCAACTGTTTAACTTCCTTTGTACCAAACCTAGACAACAGAACAACACATGGCTACAAGGTAAGTAGAGAGCATCTATCTACTGTGCAGGACTGACAACAATTTGACTCAGAGCAAGGAATGCTCAGATTGTACCTCTTGTTGCAGGAGGCCAAAGTTACCTCTCATGTACAGGATTATACCCCAGCCATTTATAGCTCTGAAAGAGCCTCTTGTGCATCTCAAAAATATCATAGTATTCATCCTCAGGTGCTGGTCAAATTTTATTCATGTAATTATCTGTACAATTCCTTACAGAGATTTTAATTGAAAAGAGTAGGTTTTGCTTCTCATCCCAAAGTATCTCATGATGTTAAACAGCTGCTGCTTTCAGTCTCAAAAGTTGCTGTATTAAACCCAGTTTAAATTCAGTAAAACACTTTGAGATCTCTGGGGAGAGATAAATAATTTCATAGCTGTAAGTTATTTTAATGCATGAACCATAAACTGTAAAAGGCTAATCCCCAGCACATATGCACTGCCAAAAAAAAACCCCTGAACTCCATAAAAGAAAGCCTTTAATAAAGAGCTTTCAGAGCAGTACCCAGAGGGGAAAGAGAATAATACTACCAACCTCTGCTAACTCCCTTTAAAAAGCCAGAGGATTACACAACTCAGCTGTTCAGCTGCTGCAGGCTTACATACATCAGGTACAGGTTTTTTAATGCAGAACATCTGCTTATTCTGATTCTTGTCTTCTGTTGTAAACTCCTCCAATTTCACCAGTCTTCCTTCTCAAGCTTTACCTCATAGGTATAGACTTAGTGCATGGGCTGTGTCAAAACTTACAAGACGTATCTTGGCAAAATAAATTGAAATGCATACTCAAACTTAGCAGAGTTCAGTTTCAAACTTCATAACATAGGTATAAATGAGAACAGCAAACAGGGCCATAGCAGCATTCACAAGTGCAAGATTCACATTAGCTAGTGACAGCAGCTTTCAAAGAAGGAAACAGAAGGCATATTGAAGCAGGAAGTATTAGCATTAAGCTTCTCTCCAAGAGTAACTTGCTGTCTGCTTTCTAGTAGATCAGATGAGCAGTAAAGAACTGTATATGAGACCCATATCCACAGCTACTGAGGACGCAACTTTCAACAATTTAATTTGAGGTTAAGGAACTGAAGAAGCACTTTAAAGAATTATGTCTGTGATCTTTTCAGGCAGTTTCTTAATGTTTCTGCAGCATTACAGGTTACTCTATCATTATTGCTTTCTTCTGCAGATATAGACCCATATATTGTGAAAGAAAAAATAGAAACCAAGCATTCCATACTACAGATACAATGCCTCAGTAAAAAGTCTATAGTTATTAAAGAGAGACAAGAAAGTAAAAGGAAGATTTAATATTTGCAATAAAATAGGTCATACCTCCTGGACCCATCTGCTTTGGTCCTCACTGCTGTCCAGGTATTTGCAGAGTTTTTGAAATGAAGAGGAAACATGCACCCGCGATTCTGTTTGGCTACTGTGACTCATAAGTGAAAGAACAAGTCCTACTCCCAAAATACACCCAGTGCTTAAAGAGAAGACAAAAGAAAATTATTAAGTAAGTATGTTTTGACTGCTCTGAACTCTCTTTTCACCCCAACAAGGGCTGCTGAGAAAAAAGACCTCTTGGCCTTGCCTGATGACTAGCCCTGTGGATAATTACTTACCACAGTCAATTTTACAAATGGTTTTTATTTCACACATAGGTGATGCTTTTTGGGAGACACAGGATTAAAGAAGAGCGTAAGAAGAAAATGTGTGTTAAAAATAATAAATCCTACACATACAGTCTCATTATTCCTTCTACCCCTGAAGAACCAACAGCCCCATCAACAAGCACATCAACTAGTATGACAGAAGTATGGATCTAAACTTCCGTATCTGATTTATACTGATATCCCAAACTGACAGCCCAATTAAACATACTAATTACAGGTCTGCTAGCTGTATTAGAGTCTGTTGCTCTCAGACTCCTCCAAGAGGTGTTCCAGTCTGCAAAAATAATTAAATCCGTGATTAAGCCAGAGAGTGGCTAAGATGGCTGTACAGAGTAAGGTATTCACCTGCATTTCAGAATGTAACGTATACATTCTAACCCATATGTACTAACATATGCATATGCAACAGTGGACCAGCTTCAACAAGGCAGACATATCCAGCACAACTAACAGTTTGATGCTGAGGATACTTAAAATTGCAACAGGAAGAACATAGCTTCGAAGCACATAATTTAATAGGGCAGCTGGCATGAACAGCTTCACAGTCTCTGCCTCCTTTTCACATTGGACCAGAAATTCCATTCTGGACCAAAGAACTCTTACTAAATGCATCACCTATGCTCCCACAACATGTTTCAGTTTCCACAGACCATCGGTCATAATACAGAAAAGTTTTGTCAGAAAATTCCCAAGCAGTTCTGTCTGCCACCGTGAAATACTAAAAGCATAGCAGATACTCACTGCTCTGAAGGTGATCTCTCACTGGCACACATACACAGTAGCTTAAAGAAGCAGCTCTTATGAAGACTTTTTCCCCTTGAGCATCTCCCTGAGCATGCCAATGACAGACACTGCATGTAGTAAGCAGTTGAAGGTGGCTAGGATCTTAGACATTCCTCTAAGCTTCTGCCATCCAACTTAAAAACAGGAAGAGTTACTGCTTTTACTGACCTATGTAAAAAAGAAACCTCTGAGAATAACTTCAGTCATATTTATAAGCTAATGCTTTTCAGCAGCTGGGGATGAAGATGATGAGCATGCCTAGAAGACTTGGAGTGGTGTCTTGGCAGTGGCATCTTCTTTTTCCAGGAAAGATGAAACAAACCTTTGCAATCAACACTTTTAAGTAACTGGCATATCTGATATAATGAACAGCCAACAAAATAAGGACATGGCTTATACATAAGAGTTCAATACACAATTTTACACTATTCCTTGTTGACACAAATACACAGAAAGAAAACAAAGTTCCTAATTAGAGCTACACTATTTTATGTTGTTGACCCTTAGCAAAGACCCAGAACATAAGTGGGGACTGAATCAAGAGTAAAACTTCATGCCCTCTGCTCCCATTTTTCTAACTAGTAATTGTTTTCACTTGGCAACCTTGTTTGTGATCTATATAAAATTAATACTTATGTGCACTTCATCCACATGATATCTCAGATTTCCCATCATGTTTTAAGTGATTTACTACCAATGCATCAGACATACTGCACTATTGTCATGACTCATCTTTGAATCCAATGCCATTTACCTCAATAATGTAACCAGACAATGTACAGTGCAGTACAGTCCATCACATCACAGAATGAAGGACTTCATGAACAAATCATGAAACAAAATAAAAGATTTGTATTTTAGGATGAAGGAAAACTGGTATTTTCCTGATAATACTGAGGTCAGTGGAGTTTGACAGGTTTCTCTAAGAACAATATAAAAGTTTGATGACTGTTTTGATTGAAAATACCTTTAAGTCACCTTGCAATACCTTGCAAAAAACTCCATAAAAAGCAAGTCAGTTTAATGCTCCACACAGCAATTTGAAGGAAGGCTACTGTGTATTTCAAGTTTCCTAACAATTTGCTTTTTACCACATCTGTACTCAACATCTATCAACGTTTATCATTTGCTTAGTACTTCTTCAGTATTTATTCTTACAGAAGCAAGGTAGTTCTGCCATGCAATAACTTTATATAAAAAGCTGTATTTGCAAAGGTCTTGTAGCATTCATCCTCAATAAGGGACACATAACAAGGCAAGGCAGAAAACTCTACTGCTTCTTGGTATTCTCTAAAACTTCTTACATGCAAACCTTTCAAAGCTCAGAGTTAACCCCATCTTCAACATGTTTTCCTTTGTCTACAGGAAGGCAGGGGGCTGAGGAGGGGAAGCAAAACCTTAGAGTGCATGGACCATATGTACTGCTACATTTGTTACCCATATGCTGTACTGTTACAACTGGAACCCTGCCTTTGATTTTGTTTGGGTTTTTAAAAATTATTTATTTATTGTTTTTTTCCATTACACTGAGGTTGATGTGACAAAACTCTATTGAATGTTATCTACATGAATAACTGGAAAAGTTAACAACCATGAATGTACATGCTTGCTGAACCTGTGCTCTACGTAAGTTAGGCTTGGGAGAAAAAATGAGCTGTTATATAGCTTCTGTAATCAGTCAGTCTGATAAAACCTAGCAGCACAAAGAACTGTCTAAATCAGTGTATTTAGAAAATATACTTATTCCAGTTTTTGTCTAACATAAGGGCAGATATAAGGTCCACTCACAGATCTCTTGATGTCTGAGTGCATTCCACTTAATATCAGGAGTACCTGCAAAGCTCCTAAGGCTCTGCAACCTATGAAACTGTTTCAGTTGAAAAGTGAAGAAGCATCATATTAACAGGCTTAACCATCTGAAATGTTTTCCCCCTACAAAAGATTATGAGTTTCACTTCTGGGTTTTTTGTGTGGCTACAACAGGTAAAAGAGTACTGATTGACAACCATTATTCTCACAGAGGCCTTTTCTGAGAGGAAACTAAGTTTAGAGTATTTCATGCAACTTACACAGACACACAGATTCTTACGGAGCATAAGGGGACTCTCACCAAGCTAAAGCACTGACTTAGGGAAAGACTCTTGCTGCTTACTGAAAACAACTGTTTTCTTCATTCCTCTTACCTATCTCCCTCCCCCCATCCCCTTTTAAAAAAGAGAATTCTCCTAATTAAATGAAGACAATTATATATAAAAAGCAACATACCTACCAAGGCTGACACGATCAGCGAAACGTGGTTGTGTAAGCTCCAGTTTGCATGGCATACACATCGATAAACAACCTTCTTATCTAGACACTGAAGGTAGAAAACCAAACCAAAACAGAAATTCTGCAAAAACCTCTTTCCTGATAACGTCCTTCAGTGTGCGTGAGATGTCTCACTTAACACCCTGGAGAAGTCTGTTCCTGAGCAGAGGGGCACATTTTCTAAGGCAACCGGGAGGCACGCCGCATGGCACAAAGTTACAGCCGGACGGCAGGCACCGGGCGGGGCGGGGGGTGGACGGGACCGGACCCTGCCTTCCGCTAGGGGGCGCCATGAGGCCGACGGGCGGCGGCCCGGCGGCAGCGGCCCGCAGAGCTTCCCGCGCCTGCAGGGCGACAGGCTGGTAGCGGGAGCCCTCCCGGCCACACAGAACCTCACCGCAGCCGCAGGAGACGGTATGATTGCTGCTGGCGTTCAGAAAAAAAGGGATACTCTGTCTTCCCACATCTCTACGGCATAATATACCTACTCTCAAAAAACTGGCAGCCTATTTTGAAGGAAAAAGAGAATCGCCCATTTAGCATGGGTGAAACACTGATGAAAAAGATCAGTGTAACACTTGGGTCCCACAGCTGGCCATGCCTATCATAGAATCAT
>JANZLQ010000079.1:45968833-45991913 GCA_026212715.1 Elanus axillaris
AGGTGCTCCAGACCTCTGATCATCTTCATGGCCCTCCTCTGGACCCACAGGAGCAGGTCCATGTCCTTATGTTGGGGTGCTCCAGAGCTGGACACAGTACTCCAGGCAGGGTCTCACTAGAGCAGAGCAGAGCAGAGGGAGAATCACCTCCCTTGACCTGCTGCTACACTTATTTTGATGCAGCCCAGAATGCAATTGGCTTTCTGGTCTGGGAACACACCTTACTGGCTCATAGTCATATTTTTTTGTCCACTAATACCCACAAGTCCGTCTCAGGGCTGCTCTCAATCCACGCAAGGCTTGCGATTGCCCCAAACCATTTGCAGGACCTTGTACTTGGCTTTGTTAAACTTCACAAGGTTCACATGGGCCCACCTCTCAAGCTGTCAAGGTGCCTCTGGGTGGCATCCTCTCCCTCCAGCATGTCGACTGCACCACAAAGCTTTGTGTTGTTGGCAGACTTGCTGAGGGTGCACTCATAACTGCATGAAAAGGCTGGCAAGGCCCTTGCTTTGGAATAGCAGTTTAAAAGTGGACAAATTCCAAATGTGGACAAGTCTGCAACGTTTACAGCTTTACATTACTTCTTTGCTCACAAGGAGTGCTCACAATAGACATGAACTTACCATTAACCTTTAAAAAATGCAGCCATTACGCCCAGCATAAAAAATGACCCACTCTTCAATCTTTTATTGCCATTGTTTCAAATTCTTCTCACAACCTTTCACTGCTACTGAACTCCAGTTTGTTTTTTCTGTGAGGTATTTATCTCCAGCTAATAGGTTGCACAAACAACCAGCAACAGGTGTAACAAAGTGACGCAGCTGACACAGCTCCCTGTGCACCATGTGTCTCACCCTGTGCCACTCAAGAGGCAACCCAAATCCTGACGAAGCTATACAGGTTCACAGGCCAATAGTGTGCAACTGTGACCCCTCACAACTTTTCAGAAGGTCCACTGGAGAAGGGGAGGGCAAAGGCAAACAGAAATTATTGCTCTGTTTTCTTTGAACAGGGAAGAGTTTGGCAGAATAATGTTTACAGTCAAATAAAACCCTATGCACCCACACTGAGGCACTCAAGATACTGCAATTCTTTCCCCAATTTAAAAAGAAAATGACTACTGTAGAAAACACATACTACTATGTTATGTTAGTCATTTAATGGCAACTGACACATGTGGTTTATTGTTCAATTATTCCAGGTTTGCCAATGGTAGTAATTTTGCAATACCTTTCAATAATTTCTTGCCCTGCTGATGGGTTACTCCTCTCTTTGGCACACCTGAGGCATAACCTCAGTTGGTTAAATGAAATCTATTTGCTTTATTCAATATTCAACATGCCATCAATAGTTGTTAAATTAATTGTCTGGCTCTCCCAGATAAGTAAGCCATGTGAGGCAGCTGCCCCCAGAGCTCACACTGTTTTGTACATGCATCCACAGTCCAGTATCAAGCTCCAACGCAGAAGCAGCTAGACTTCATTGAATACCTTGGCAACCACCCAGGAGCACTAAGGAAGGACCTTCAAAAACATCTTTCATTAATGAACATGTGCAGGTAAGAGGAGCAACCTGCTCCTAGAATTGCTACCATCTTCCCACTGCCTGGAGCAAGACTGTGCGGTTCTTTCTACATGCCCAAGGTTTTTACTTCTGGGTTGGTAGGGATTAGAAGTAGTGGTCATTGCTTCTTTTCACCTTGCACTAGGGACTGTATGGAGAAAACTGTGTGTGTGTGTGTTAGATATATGCATATATGCATACACTTATATATGTTCATATATAAAGGATTACATACATATATTTATTTATGGACACACTCAGAAGAGGTGATACACAGAGGAATAAACCAGCAGGAACATCATGAAATTCAGCAAGCACCAACTCATAGTCCTGCACTTGGCGACAGGGGACAGAGAGGCTAGGCATCAGCTTGTGGGGACAGCCTTGGGCACTGGTGGGCAGAAAGCTGAGACAGGGTCAGACATGCACCGAGGCAGCAGTGAGGGCCAGCAGTGCATGGGCAACGTGAGCAGGACACAGCCACGAGAGCCAGGGGAAGGCTCACCCCTCTACTCTGTGCTCACCAACACACCTGGAATACTGCTCTGAATGCAGAAAGACACGAGCAACACTGGAACAAGTTCATGGGAGGCCACTGAGGCAGCGAGGCTAGAGCCCTTGCCTTCAGAGCAGAGGCTGTGGGACCATAGCTGGTTCATCTGTGAGAAAGGATGTCTTTGGGGGCATCCAACAGCATCTCTCACACTGACAGGAAAGGATTGAGGAGATGTAGCCGGGCTCTTGCATGGTGGGAGGCTGAGAGGCAGCAGGCACAAACTGAAACATCAGACGTTCGCATGGAGATAAGGAAAGCCCAAAAGTGCAGCAAGGCCCAGAGATGTTATGCTGTCTCCAGTCTTGGGGGTTTCAAACCCTGACTGTAAAGCCTTAGACAATATAGTCCAAGGCCATGGCTGAGTCTGGTTTGGGGAGGGATGTGGACCTCTGAAGGTCCTTCACTGTCTGCTTGAGTTGGTAATTCTATGGAATCAGTTAGAACAGGTTATCTCCTTATCATATCCTTATACTCTTCTGTGTAGAATTAAGGAATAAAAGCATGAATTAAAAAAGGTGGACCTCAAAATAAACCAAAATATTATCAGTAATGAAGAAACTCACTTGTACTCCAGACTGGTGTCAAAGCAGCAGTCTTCCAGTGCATCCAGGGACTTCATTAGAACTAAGTTCATCTGTTGACCGGGTACATCACTACAAAAAAAACCCAAAAACAGAAACAAAAAAAAATTCCCAAACACAGCTCTGCTCTTCAAATCATATAGGTTATTAAACCTCCTGCTAAGACTGAACGTGCCAGTAAATAGAATTCTTTTCTTGCTGTAACAGGTTCTTTAATAGTCTCTAAACAATAACTGTGTCATTTGTGTCACATTCATATAAACGTATTCATATACACATAATAAAAACATATTCAGATCTGAACTGGCAACCATTTTTCCTACAACACCCAGAAGGAAACACAGCACCCAGGATTTGTAGAACATGCCTGATAGCAGGAGGAAGGTAATGATAGAATATGATCTCAGCTAGACCTGTAAGTATTTATAAGCTGAAAATTCATGACATTTTAAGATACTAGCCCCCTAAATCTCGCTCTCCATCTCTTTGCCTAACTTATTGATAAAAAAGGAAGCATTTACATCTCACTCCAAAGATGTCATAGGCAATCCTCTCTTACAAAACATGTACACAGTTTTCTTAATGAACATGGCATCTTTACCTCTATGATTTGATACTAGCTACAGCTATATCCCTACAAGTTTTGCTGTTGTTGCAAGTCAATGCTTGGAAGAATGTGTGAAATTAAGCTTTGAAATTATGCAGGGCAGCAAGTCAATGCTTGGAAGAATGTGTGAAATTAAGCTTTGAAATTATGCAGGGCAGTGAAAGAGTAAAAACTGATATAATCTATAAGAAATTTTTAGATAAATGTATTAATTTCAACATCCCTCACCAAACAAACAAAACCCAAAGACCCAAAATAAAGATTCACATACTCCAAAATACCAAGCTGATCTAATATCAGGTTGTGTTTAAGAACCTTCTAAAGCTTGTGTGTAGCTCAGTTGTCACCTCTCACTAATCCCCCAGAGACAGTCCATCCCCAAATTACATGGTTCAGTCAGAGGCAGCAAGACACCAAGACACCAAAGCATGAAGATTAGAACACAACAAGGCTGCACAGTGTTTTAACAAAGGCAGGTGCAGCAGAAACATTCTCTGAGCAAATTAACAACTGACAGCCAAATCTGCTTGATACCTGTGCTTGTACATCAATTAAACATTTATTATAGGTATACTGGCAGACAGAATCCCTAGCAGTCAAGAAGTTGGAGGAGTATAAAGCCAAGCCTACTTCTTAATTTCTCTGGAATCACCGGTAATTTGCAATGGAGGCAAATCCTTCTGTAAAGCAGGCATTTTCTACCAACTTCAGAACATCTCTTCGCTGTAAACACAGCTCTAACAGCACACCTTCAAGACAGCTCATTATGCTACTTCTGTTGTACCTCCATCCCCTTATGTGTAATATGATGTAAATGGATGCTATCCAGTGTCCAGAACACCACTTAGAAAGAAACCAATGAAAACTGTGAAATATTTTACAATTAAGTCTCCTAGGGCAGCTAGTCCCCTTTAAAAGCATATGTGTGGTTCTTCTCGTTGACTGCTTTGCACACGTACCTTAGAATATTACAAAAATTAATCATTCATCCCGACAGGATGGCAAAATATCCAGGATAGCACTGGTGAAGTGGATGGTGAAGACTGATAATAAAACACATCTTTCAAGAAATGTTGCAAAGCCCCTCAAGAATCATTTGCCTATGACTTGTAAATACTTCAATTCCTCAAAACTTAAGGCCCATGCAGGAAAAAGAAGGAAGCTATTTGCACACCGACATTACATATGGTAATCCTTACCTGACTTTTTCTTCATACAAATGTGAGATAAACATCCCCAAACCAAGACCCATGTGGATTTGAACAGCTTGAGACTCATCAGCATTTGGTTTCCCAGGTAACCTGTCAGTCAGCATATTCAGGACCTCCTCAACCCTCTCCTTGCATGATACAATGAAAACTGGCACCAGGAGAGACAAAGCAGTGGCTGCACAGGAACGAGCTATAATACTAGCAGTATTTTCACCTGAATAGGATTTCTAGAAAAACATAAAAAAGAAATTTTTTTCTTTCCTCTTGGGGGAGGGAAATAAAATTCCTTTCCAGATAGTAACACACAACACTTTAGGAATTTAGAATACCTAAATTTAGAATACCAGCAAAAAGTAGCACAGAATTATTGCAGTCTGGCAATAAACAGTATTTCATGTAATTGCCTATGGTAACTTTTCCATTTGCCTTACCTTGTCAGCAGCTTAAAACTACAGTAATTCAGCATATAATTTCTAAGTGTAAATAAGATTGTTAAGTATGAAATTGTAAACAAAGGATAAGACAGGATGCAACTAGAATTTAACAGCTAGTCTGCATATAAATATATTAGTCTATTTTAGTTTTCACCTTCCCTGTTAAAATACCTAGCGGCGTGATCAGAAGGGCAAAGAGAAACCAGCTGTGATGTTAATGTACTTCTGTAATGACACCAAGAATTCAGTGAGTTGGAAAAAGCACTCTCTTAAAAGCATCACACCTAAGATAAAATATCATGAGATCTTGCAAGATAACCAGTAGAGTTGCTTTTTAGAAGAAAGTTTCCTTAGGAAGGTTTTTAATTCCTTTCCTTTTTGAAAGGTAAACCCCATAGAGCTACCTCTACTTATAGAGCAATGGACTGCTTAAAAGTAATAGCCTAATGTATATTTATCAACTTCCATGTGCAATTCTGAAAAGGAAAAGAAAGAAAATCCCATCAGAATGCAAGGCACTCTGCAAGACAGTGATTTCTATTGTGTGCCTTAGAAGTTTACATACATAAAATTTTAAAATTTTTATTTTTTTTAAAACAGTGGATTTTAGAAATGAAACTTTGTCACATCGTTCCATCTCAAAACCACCTCTTTAAAACAGCATTATTTTCAAAGGCAGGCCTCACAGAACAATTCAGCAAGAACTGCTAGTGCCAACCAAGTAGCTGAATCTCCTTATGTCCAACCAGTTTAGCGTTTATTTAACACTACATTTGATTTGGTGATCTATGTCCCCTATAGTTTTCAGCTAGATGCTGGCTCTGGTCCATCAGTAATTTTCAGCTTTTTCATGCTAATACTTCACTACTGGACTAAATGCAGTTCATGAATGCAGTTAGTGAATCTGCTGTTAGAAAACATTACGATACATTAGCAGGCTGGTATTTGGCCTTGTAGGATCCAAGTTCCCTTCTGCACCCATGACACAAACAACCTCCAGCCTGGTCGTTTTGACCACAGGTAGTTAAGGGTTAGTAATACCTATTCCTTAAGGTCTATACTGAGCTTTCAGTCTGTCTCCAGGTCCTACTTAAGAACTGCCTAATACTTTCATGGCTTGAGAATTTCAGGCTGGTTATCACACTGCAAGCACATACAATACAACTTCTACCAGCCTTCAGGGCTTCAAAGGTACAGTAAAATAAGAACCACTGGCTCCATAACTGTTCGATTTTCAGAAAGTAGGCATTTTAGAGCCCTATGGAATGGTGTCAGAATCACTCAAGAGTTTGACAGTGTGGTCTGAGAAGAGTCTGGTTCATGTTACAAGGTTTTGTTTTGTACATGCACACCGAATATTCTAGGTTTTGAAGAGGGGTTTTTTTGGTTTTAGAATTTCCTTCATTCATGTATCCTCATGTATGGTTTTTACCATTTTGGTAATAAAGACAAACACTCAAGGCAAACCCAAATATAAACAGAACACACAATGAAAGAAAAAGAACAAAAGCAAGAAAATGTTTGATTCTTTTGTATTAGAACTACTAAAGGGCAAACAGAACCAGGAAACTCCACACTAGAGAACTCCAGGTATGAAATTCAGATATATTCTCTTGCCTTTAACACCACGGTACGTACCTGGTAGAACCATGTGAAGATTTGACCTTTAGGGTGATAGCGGCTATTCACAATACTAAAAAGGGTCTCTGTGACCATACAAATCCAGTCTTTTGTGGGAAGAAAATAAGGTTCAGTCTGCAAAAATCAAACCAAATACTCATCGTTATTTTTTCTTAATCAGGTCCTACCTGAACAGAAGGTCAGTGGCTGATGTTCCATCTGTGATCTACCAGGAATGAGATTATTTCATTATTCTTATATACAGTAAGTAGCATGATTTACTTGCCAGTGCTAACCCTCCAGACACTACTTTTGATCAGGTACTATTCAGTGAAAGCAAAAATGATGAGAAGAGAGGTTGGCCGTGTTTCAGTGTCCACTAGACCTCTATCTTATCTGTCAAAACCAATAAATAAATGTGCTAGTGATTATGTTTCTTGTGAGAAGGCACCTACACACTTTGACTGCTTTTGTATAGATCACACAGCAGCAACCAGATGGCATTCACTGAGCAGGGTGAAATTTGAACTTCAAAATGTAAGGTACTTCACATCACTTTACCAGCCCCCAAAACACCTGGTCATATTGCTTCATTATATTCCACCAAGAGTAGAGAATCTCTTTCGCAGATTAACTCACCTCGGGCATCACTTCAGTGTCTGAGGAAAGGCTGCTTTCATATTTGGCTACAGCAACTGCAAGACCAGTTAAGGCAAAAATAGAGTTTCCTTTCACCACTGGTCTGTCTCTGGACAGAAAAAGGCAAACAATTAAGAAGCATAATAGAGATGCAGGCAACAAAACATGTATCTCAATGAGGGAAAGTTATGCTACAGGTGGTCCAGGAGGGAAGGCCTTTGCACCTAGCAGTTTTATTGGGCTGTCTTCTAGCTCAGTAAAATTCTAACATATTTCATCTTAGGAATTAAAGAAAGAATAGGGAAGAGAAGCATTTCAGTCTTTTTTCTTGTTTATCTTTTATATAAAGCCTAGCACACACAAAGTTGTATAAAAACTGAAGCTTGCTTCCACTATAATGAGGACTGCCACCCTGCAGAGCAAGTAGTGCTCACAGAAATGCACCATTTGATCTTAGCTAGTACCATCTCTACATAGGCAACACAAAAAGCTCTTAAAACAGAAAATGCTAGGCAGGCAGGTGCCACTTCACTGCAGCAGCCTAGCTATTTAGGAGAGCAGCCATCACTGAAATATCAGCTTAAAAAAACAGTTTTTAATTACTCCCTGATGCTATGAAAACATTAACATCATGGAAAACTACAGGTTTCAAAGCATACTAACTTCTACCACAGTGCAAACCTTTACTGTCAAGGAACTCAAGAAAAAAAATGCCACCTACAAATAAGAGAGAGAGAATAACTCTGTTCAGTTTCATGAAAAGAGAGATGTTGATATCCCAGTCATTATCAGAAAAAAAAACCATACTGCAATATAATTGTGCTGTAACTCTCTTAGTTGTTTTACAATAGCAGCTGAACAATACAACTGTGCTACACCACTTACAGTCTTACAGTAGACCAGTACACAGTGTACTACACTTTTTGCATCAGTCTTCCATTTCTAAAAACTTTCTCAACTGTTGCTGTAAAAATATACCTATACTACAAATTCAGGCATTTGTTCCAGATTCAAAGATGTCCTTTTCACAATAAAAGTATTTACTGGATTTTTGGTTTGCTTTTTGAAATAAGACACACAGGTCTTAGTGTAATGTCACTGACCTCTCCTGTTTGGAGCACTGAAACTATTTCCTTCCAGGTAAGAGATACCTCCAAATAATTACATCCAGGTGCTTTATTAAGTTCTTTGAAATCTTCCTGTATCTCTTGCCTTAAATAATTTCCTATTCTATGTATAGAACCTTTGTTGTTGTTGATCATCAACTTCTAAAAGGTTACATTTCATGATGTACCTCAAACAGAGAGAAACTTCTAAATCTACACACTCGTGAAAGCTTTCAGTTTCATGAAGGCAAAAATCATCATCCTTACAAACCCAAGGAGGAAAAAGAGCAGTGCCTTACTTTTTATTGAAAATATGGGGAAAACCCCCAGTATTTGTTTACAAGAAAGTTGGTAAACACAAGTTCCAGACATGTGATCTATGCACAGGAAATCCTTCTGCTGTTAATGTAAAGAAAATTCACCACTCCCTCCCAAATTAGGCAATGCTTCTACTAAACTAGTTTTGCTAATGAACTTCTAAAGCAAAAATCATAACTTTAATCATGAGACACACAACATGATATATTTAACGTTTATTATTTTGTTCCTCCTTTATTTATCTCTTTCTACTGCCTTACCTTAACACAGGTATTCACTGAGTAGCTAAAATATAAAACAGATCTTCCAATTTCATCCCTCTTTAACTGACTCCTTCAAGATGAACTGACGTGGAGGGAAATAGAACAGCTGGGAATATCTTAAATATCTGAACAATGGTAAGTTAAAAAAGGAAAAAGTCCAAACCTTTATGGAAAGTCTTAATTAAAATCACCAGTACTCAACTCACAAAATTATTTCAAACTAGTCTTCTACACATTTACAAGATTACCAATGTTGAAATGGTCTGTGAAATTTCACTGTAATTCTTTCACTGATGATATCTCTATGATTTAAGATTTTCTAACTACTTGTTCTTATGAGGATTCACTATTTCTGATACTTTTGCTTAACCTTGAGCAAACAGCTAATTTCACGTTAACCAAAGGCAAAGCATAATAGAAAGCTAGCAGCCAGTGGAGAGTGAAAGGAAGAAGTCAAACCAATTTAGCAGCCTATGAAGGAAAGTTAAGATACTTAGGGGTGCCTGAAAGCCAGGTGCTAATTCTAATAGCAAATGAACAAGCCTGTCACAATCTGAAAACATGTGATTTCCTGCCTTTGGGGGCATCTGGGCACAAGAAAGACACCTTAACAGGAAGTGGGGCAGTTTTGATGAGCCATACTCCGTTAAAGAACAGCCAGCTTCTGGATAAATTAAGTTACTTGAGGCAAAAAGTTTGCTAGTTAAAAAAAGCACAGATTAATTATGCATATAGTACTACCCAGGCTTTACTCAAAACATCAGGCATCAGCCTTTCTAATAGACACAGTCAGTGGTAAAAATCTCAAAGCACAAAGTGGGGCAGAGTTCCTTTCCTGAACAGCCTTCATGTGAAATCATGAAATTGGCAGATAATCAGTTGCAGAAAATACTATCTTACATCTTCTGCCACAACAGAGAACTCATTCTCATCTGTAATAAATGAGCAGTTCTTACTTGGAAGCACCTTTGATGACATCAGTCAACATATCTCTGACCCTGCAACAGAAAGAATTTACACCATGTTCATTATACTGTAGCATGAACTCAGCTAATTTCCCCTTACACCTTACACATGTCCTTTCTAGGTTAACAATTATCTCATCTAGCTATTAGAAAATTTACTGCAAATTAATCACAAGCATTAAAACTGTAAAAGTGCTTATATACCACCCAACATTTCTTCATGCTCATGTGCACTACCAGTGTTTTATAAAGGGGTCTTACTTGACTTCATACCACTTTTTGTAAAATACCAGTTCATGCAATAGCCATAAATCTGTTCCTTGAGCTTCCGTAAACTTACACGTAAGTTCCAGATCACTGTGCTATATCTTAGCATAATAAATGAGAATGTTCTACAATGGACAACCATAACAATTTATTCAACATTTACTATACTCCAGGAACCACTATGGGCAGTTATGTTATTAGGCAGCATAGTAACCTGAATCCATTTAAATGAAAGCCACAGGAGTAGTTACAATTCCTTACACATTACTGTAGCTGATTTATAATATGCTACTTGTCCGCATTTGTTTAGTTTTGCATTCATATCAAGACAGAACAGAGATGCAGTGAATTTCTTATTATTATGTGGGTGAGGAAAGAGATCCTCTACACTACAACATACAACGCCATCCTGGCCATGACTTTAATCCTACAGAAAAAGATACACTCCAATCACAGTTCCAAAACACATGATTAGAAGACTAAAAGTGCACGCCTCATAAAAAAGGGCCATATAAGACTGAGTTATACTCAGACTTTAAAAGAAACCTACTTAGGATTTCCTTTATAACAACACTGGTTTTGCACACAGTTTCAAACGCACCCACTAGAAATATTTACAACAACTTGGCAAATATCAATGCAAAATTGTACAGTACTTATACAATAAAGCATTAACACTAAAATTTATATCAAGTTGTCCACAATCCAGTGGACAACACAAACGCTTAATGGGTACTGAAGTTAGAGCCCTGAAGCACCAAGCAATTAAGGGGAACAGGAAAAGACATGAAAACTAACACTGGGCTTCCAGTTCACTTACTGCTTTGATTTCTCTCTACTGTTTAAGAAAATTCTGTTCATTTTTGACATAGCTTACACTCACACTATTTAGGAAATACAGAGCAGAAATCAGTTCAGGAGAAATCTACAAAAGCAGCATTGCTACAGGCATTCTTCTCACCTGGAAAATGTTTTTTCCTTGTACCCTATCAAGAAAGGGATCGGGCAGAGCAACAACAGAAAATTGCGCCACTACTACATAAAGCATCTCTTCTACAATACTGTATCATTCTGGATCTTACTATGAAACCCTCTAATTTAGACTTAGCTGGAATAAAACAACAGACACAAATCTTGCATTCATGTTGAGTGGGATTTAGTAACACCTTTTTTTGACTGAAATGGGTGTCCATGGATATATAGTTCTTTCTCTCCATGAAGCCTCCCGCTTCCCACCTTGTCCCCCTGGCCATGCACATACAGGGCTAAATCCTGGCAGACCAAGAGACACTCCTCCACTGACTGAAACAGAAGTAGCTGAGTATATGGATCAGGGTGTGCATCAGGTGTTTCATTTTAAAGAACATCCTCAGGCTCAACATTGCCAATTTACCATATGAACTGAGGTGTGTCTCAGTTCACTATGACATATATCATACCATCACTTACATTTGTTTTATCAAAAATGAATTGAGTTTTATCTCACTGTTTTCAGTGAGACAGCTCACTTAGTCTCTATAAGTAAGTTTTACTCTTTGCATAATCCTTCTGCTTTAATGTGACACAAAACAAATACAGTTTTCCATTCCTTCCAGTTGCTCACCCTACAAAATGTCAGACATTGTAGAGGGGAAGGTACCTGTGAATCCCTGCCTATAGGAATCCTTATGGACATTAGTTACCGAGTAGTCTCTTTCTTGCTGCTCCCCCCCCACTTGGTCATTCTATCTGGTATGCAGGTTCTTTTCAGTAGTGCTGACAGTCTTTAAACTTGCAAAACTAAAGACTTTGAAGTCTTGCCCTCCTCTGCCCCCTCACTTGCCATTATAAGTGATGAGGAGCAGACAGGAAATTCCTTACCACAGCCAGGCTGTAAATTGTTTGTACTGCACCTCTTCAGGATCTTCTTTTCCATGTTTTAACTGCATCTCCAGCTCTGCCTGCCTCCCCTGCAAATTACAGAGTAAGTCAGAAGTGGATCTCACATGACCAATCATAAGATTTCTTCAGAGAACACTTAGGTAACGGATGTAGCCTTTCACTTTAGGGCTACTTCATATGTGAACTTGACTGCTTTTCATATGTGTTGCCACTGTAATACACAATATTAAGTAAAAGAATTAGTAATTTTTTATTCTGTGTGAGAAAAACAAGCTGCAGATGGCACAAACGGCCACAGATACTGAGAGATCTCTCCTAGTCCATGCAAAGAGACAAGTTCCCCTGAGAAGGGGTACAACAAGCAGGGAATGAGATCTAGAAACCTGCTAGCTAAAATGGATTCTAACAGCAAAACATCACTTTCTTGATTCACTTCTTAAAGCAGAATTCCTTATTTTTTCCTTTCTATGACCCCAACCTCTCTGTGACCTCCTACAACGGTTCTTTCCGTAACTTGAAGGAGATGATACGGTCTCTAACAATTGCTATCTAAATATATTAAGCAGCTTTGCTTTAATGTTCAGTCTCCAACCAAGACAACTACATCTCAACATGTTCAGGTTGCCAGTTACTGTTTCTTGGTAGGTTATTAAGC
Source organism: Elanus axillaris (assembly GCA_026212715.1). Taxonomy (NCBI): domain Eukaryota; kingdom Metazoa; phylum Chordata; class Aves; order Accipitriformes; family Accipitridae; genus Elanus; species Elanus axillaris. The sequence goes on from JANZLQ010000079.1 coordinate 45,981,503, forward strand.
CTTATGTGAAAAATATAGGCACATTAAGCTGTGTTTGTCAGGTACTGAACGCTTGTAGTTTGAGTATGCATAAAAACCTGAGAATGCAAGAGTCAGTCCTGTAAATCCAGATGTCACTCAAAAGGTGACTCTCCACAGACATTAAAGGATCATATACAATACACTGACTAAAGAGAAGGCTGCATAAAAACTATGTGAAAACCTATTGCAATTTCCCCAAACACATAAACATTGGCTTAAGTTTTGTACTAAATCAAGAACTATAGGATCATCATGAAGAGGTTGATTTCAGTCTCAAAAACATGTTGAATGCACAAACTGGCAGAAGTGCTTAAACACATGAGTAGATGTAATAAAAGACAAGAGGATGTTCAGGTGTCCAAAGGGAAAAAAGACCTTATGCAAGTGTTTTGGTGAACTGGACCTATTAACTGTTAATAACTATTAACATCTGCTTCCAAACTGAGGAAATGATTACTAATTGTTCAGAAATACTGAACTATGTACTATCCAGACTACTCATAACCTAGTCTTTAAGCCATCTCAGATGAAATGTACTACAGAAGCATGAGGAATAAGTAAATATACTAGGTCTCCACTGAGGGACTTCAGAAGCAACAAAAATAGGCTCTATTGTCCTGTAAAATGGCATGAAATCCTAGAGAGTTTTTCAGAAACAAGTCTGGTAAATATCGGGCTCCTTGTGAACTCTTGCCTCAGACGGGAAGCAACATAGGAAACTAATTAAATGCAAGCAACAATGGCCCCCTCTACAGTTATGGCCTAAAATTACAATTTGAATAGCTGCTGCCTGCTTTGTAATGGAGCTGGCTAGGCGTAGAATCTGGTATTTTGCTGATGGCCAAGATAAAATTTGCTTTGGAAATGTTAGAGACTCATATGTTTTGCTGCACAGCAAAACAAGGAACAGTCAAAGCTTCTAGAATTCACTCAGTAACCCGAACTGCTCATGCTGAAAACAGCTGATGTGGCCTGGAAATACAAAGAAATAAGCCCTTCTAGTAGCACAAAGAGAGCCTTCTAGAAGGCAGCTATTTGTTAGAAGTTTTTTAGATCATTCCTGTTGAACAACCAAATGATATGACATTGCCCTAGATAATAGGTCAACTAACCCAATAAAAGAGAGTTTTTAAGGTGTTTCCTAATCATTAGATGGGGTGGAAAAATCAAAAGACATGCCCCTCACAGTGTGATAGCAATGTAATAGAAATGTTAATAGCAATGTTAATAGAAATTCTATTTAATGAATCATTCCTTGATAGCTTCTGTCTCCTTCATGATACTATTATTACAAAAGTCCTATCCAAAATGATAGGTTAGAGCTCTTGCTAAAATTCCACATTCCAAAAATTCTAAGAATTGACACATTCTGCAACTTGATGCAGGAACAAGACTGCAAGAACTGTAAGCAGAAGTTATACTTTACAATGGGTATCCCAGATCGTGCTGCCATTAACTGAAGAGTCATTTTTATTTGTTTTTCATAAATTTTGTTATTAAACACTTCAAGCTGTATTTTTATATTATTGTAACTTGCATGGATGCTCTTGCTGGTAGAAATAAAACTCATACCTCTTGAATGATCATTAATGTGCACAATATTATGTACCTCAAAATTACCTGCAGGACTGCTCTGTAGGTTCGACTCATAAATCCTAACCAGGACCGTGGCAACAGTATGGAGCGGTGCCATTCAGAAGGCTGAATGTTAACCTGTGCAACACACCAGAAAGGGTAGAAGCAGTTACATTAAGTCGAATATATGCAGAATTATGTTCTCCAATATGTGACTTGAAAGCAATCATTTTGCTCACACCCGTAGGACATTACACATGTCTATAGGGAACTAAAATGATAACGTACTTTGTTCTCCTATCTGGTTTTACCCACACCAAGTTGCCTAGGCCAGACAAAACTGGTTGCTTCAGCTAGTTCGACAGATAACTGATTGCAGAGAAAGCAGTGGAATTACATGTGGCAATAAGCACAACACTTAGTAGCACTGGCAGATAAAAATACATACATAACAAAAATGTTAGTGCAGTTTACGTTTGTTATCGTTTTTGTAAATCTTAACTGCTTCTAAACGCTTTAAACAGACACTTAAAATAAAAACAAGTAGATGACTAAGTGCAAGGGAGATTATTCAAAAGGAGTTCGTATCCGTGACTGGGGTATATATAACTATGTTCAAGTACATAGTTCAAACTTCCTTTAAGGAAAGGAATTGTTAAAAAACCAAACTAATCACAAAGTTTCTTTCTAGGAAGCACCACTATAGAACTAACAGGAGAAAACCAACACTGCCTCAAAGATAGTTTAAAAAAGCATGCAACGGCTCTCCCTGCCTGCCTACAAATCTCACACAGGTATGACAAGCTCAACTTTGCAGCAGAATAGTAACTCAAACAGTCAACTACACAATCTGATGTATGTGCAGAGACTTTCCTCGTAAGCCCAAGGTTGTTCTCTTCAGCAAGCACCATAGCAAACTGACTCAAAGACTTTTTCAGAACATGCTGAAAACCAAAAATGAAGTGTTCTCAGTAACAAGCCATTTTCTAGCCCTCGGTAGCTTAACAAAGTAGTTATGGGGTAAGTTGAACAGAAAGTGTCACAAATTCAAGGTCACCAAGAAAGTTCTTCCAGACATCAGTCCTGCATGATATATGTACCGCTCTCCACGCAATTTGCATGTTATGCAATTTATAAATCAAAATATATTAATTAACAAAAAATGTGTATCACAACTAATTAGAAGAGTCTCTATTTCCCTCTCTCCATGACTCTCTTAGCTGCAACAACATTTTACTAAAGTAAGATAGGAGTTCAGGTGTCTTTTCCTTTTAAACTGCTGTGTTTTCAGACACACAAACAACATAAGTTCTGTAATTAAAATGATGGGTGTGTATTTTATATCTTATCATATTCCATGGTGGGCATACAGAATTGATTTTTCTTGCTACTGTCCAATTATTTCTACTGTCTGCCTCTACCAAAAGGATGAAAAAATGTAATCATAGCCATTTGGACTCCAATGGAAATAAATTATTTAATCACAACAGTTTCCAGGGTAATCAGTTTTTAATAAAGGAAAGGCAAACATGTCAGGTTGAGGTGAGATGGGATATATATCCGTATCTGCTGTTTAAGGCCTATACTTTCTATTTCTAAATTAAAAGAACATGCCAGACTCCCTGAGTAATGGAAAAACCCTGTGAGTTAGGATTAAAAATTGTGCAAAGCCCACCTAGAGTAACTAATCTTGCCAGGCTTAAGGTTATTATTCTTCCTTTTTATTCCTCCTATTTTATCACAAAGACTAGTCCCTGTTAACATATAAAACACTGCATGCCTTCAGGTATGCAAAACCCTCCTTTCTCCATCATGTGCTCCACTGGCCTCCTCTATACAGAATGGTTAACCAAGATAAAGATCTGAACTCCCCTTGTCTGTTAATTATCTTGCTAAGTCTTCCTGCTTCATCTCCTCTATTTTATGACCCTCATGATCTACATAAAGCAGTCAATATTCTTTCTTTACATGGATTTTGTAACAAAAAACAAAGGACTGTGCTGAAGCTTCACACCCATTGTCAGTGGTGAACTTAAAACAGTTTTAAGTACTAACACTTCATACAAATAAATACAATCTGAAAGTCAACCAAACAAAAGACATGACCTAATCCACCCCACAGCCCATATAAATACACCCCACAAAAAAAAAGAAATCTCATCTTTAAATGACACAGTAGCACCAATCCTTTCTTATTAGCCAGAATTTTATTCACACACCCCTCTTATCTCTGCTTATCAATTCCTCCAACAAGTTGATGAGTGGTCAAGGCTCCAGTCAGAATTGTTTGCCGTAGGTTCCCAAGGCATCTGCAGCAACTCCAGACTTCCCCGTTGAAACTATTTTAGACTTGTGCATTTAGATTTGCCTGGTCTCATGGTGATGTATGAAGTTCACCGTGTAATCCACACCTATGCACCAGAGCAAAAGCAGGCCTTCAAAACACTTCAGGTGCTCATGCAGGAAATATAAAGCTTTAGGTATACTGTTGCATTTAAAGCAACTAGACAACATGGTTTAATTAGGAACATACTATTAATACCTTGCACATCATATCTAAAATTTGCACATGTGCTTGATCACCAGCAGAACTGCTGAGCAGCTTTTGATTAATTAACTTTCTTCATGGCAGTAAATATTTTGCAGATATGTGGAATGAGAGGAAGACAAGGGAATGGAACATCTTCACATAACAAAGAACACTCAAGTAAAACACATCTATGACTGAAACTGACTGGATATAGCGTTGAAGATTATCACATAAGCAATGCTGATACCTGCTATTTCAGTAGAGGATACCAGCAGTCTTTCCTTTTCCTCTATCACTGGACACACAATGATAACAACTACATTTAGTGTTAGTTAACTCATACGAGCAAGCACAGACAAAGCTGACAGGAAGTGAAGTTCCGATTCTTCTGAGTGTGCAATTTATGTGTAAGAAGATATTGTGCAGGTTGGAGGCACAGGGAAGGAGGCTCTGAAGGGACTTCTGAACCAATGATGAGTGGTTGTGAAACACTGCCACACTGGTCCTTGGATGTCCTTAGGAGGCGGAACAGCCAGACAAGGCTGCCAGGTAGTTTTCAAGGAAGACCTCCAGCCTGACATCTGAGACGATAAGAAACACCACGAGCTAGGAGCTAGTAATCTGAGCCTATTGATCAATGCTTAAGAAGGACATGTCTCCCTGAAAAGACACACAAGCATAGACTGTGCTGGCCAAAACCCAAGACAGGGAATGGTGGCAAACCACAGGAGATACTACTCCTGTACTTCAACACTTCTGAATAGACATGGCACAAGTTTTGCATGCTTCTGCAAGACTGGAAAGTAATTTCAAGTGAAATCAAGCTCATTTCCCCTCTCCAGTGCACTCCTGACAAAAATCAGACTCCATGGTAAGAACTGGATGAGCTTTCTTTCAGCCCTAGTGCCCTCATTGCTGCCACAGATCTTTTTATATCGCTCACTCCTTTTGCACTGATACATACCCAGCAGGGGGCACACAATACAGATTTAGGCAACATTAAGCATGTTTCTGTCACTTTCCTAGGTATCTAATTGATATAATACTCTTTAAAGAATCTAGAAACTATGATACCATTAATATTTATGGCCCATCTTAAAATCTGCTGTAGAGCAGTAAGTTCCTTTACTAGGTACAACAGGTTTCCACTTTGATTGCCCTGCCAGCTCACATGGTCCCTAAATTCAGCTTATCTCTAACAAATGTGAAAACATGTTTTAGACATGTTGTGGTTTCAGCCCAGCCGGTAACAAAGGACCACGCAGCTGCTCACTCACTCCCCCTGCCCCCCTCCGGTGGGATGGGGAGGAGAACCAGAAAGGGAAAAAAAAAAAGGAAAGAAACCCGAAACCTCGAGGGTTGAGATAAGGACAATTTAATGGGGCAACACAAAAAGAGAAGTTAGAACAGTAACGATAGAAATAAGAGAATACACAAAACGAGTGATGCACAGTGCCACCGCTCACCACCCGGAACCCGGCGCTCTGCCACTTCCCCCACCGAAAGCCGAGAGACCCCCCAGCCGGCTCCCCATTTATATACTGAGCATGATGTCACATGGTATGGAATAGCTCCTTGGCTAGTTCAGGTCAGCTGTCCGGGCTATGCCCCTTCCCAGGTTCCTGTGAAAATGAACTCTATCCCAGCTGAACCCAGGACAAGACAATACCCATATGTCAGTGAAATGTTTAGGTATATATTTAAATGCCCTTTTCACATATGGGACATATAAACTGCAGCCTCAGTGATTTCATAAATAAGGCTAGCATTACACATCCATATGAATGAAACTGTGAAGTAGCATCTCTCTTCTTCTCAAATTTTGTTTAGAGGCTCTTTTTAACATACTTGCAAGCATACACTTCCAAGCTCTTTTTAATATACTTGCAAGCGTACACTTCCAAATCCTCCCCCATCATTCCTTCATGGAAAAAAGAATTGCCCATCTTTCTCCAAGGCACATTAGACTGAGGAGGAGAAAAGCAAAAATCTGAACAAACTTACTTCCTGAATACTGTTTCATCACTGGAGGAGATACACTCAGTAAATGCAGTAGCAGAAACTAGCACAAAGTAGTTCATAACCTGAACTACATCCATTGAAATACGTAGGCACAGAATACACTACAGTGAATTCTGTTCCAGAAAAGCCAATTATCATCTTAAGGTACTTCACATACAAGGCTTGAATAAGTCCTTGAATCTATGGATTTCATCAAAATCAAACCAGAACAAGAAATGTACAGAAGGAGATTTCCACTTTAGTGCTTGAAGATGCGTGTCACCACAGCACATGAATGCACTTACAACAGATGCGGGGAATGCTTAATCTGCAAGTGTACAGGTGTCTAACATGATTATTATTTGTAGAGCAGTATTTAATACTGTGCAATTCACCAATGGCACCCATCTTTGCAACTGTGCCTATAAATATTACTATTAGGGAAAAACGACTGTGCTATTTCCAACATAAAGCAAGCAATTGAATATCAACATGCAAAGGCAAGACCATCCTCCTTTATTTGAAAAATACTGCACTGGTTCAGACTGTCAAAGCCACCATTTACCATATCTGTGTACCAAAAGCAGGCTGCCTCTGTGCTTCTTGCATGTAGCATAAACTGTTCCCTTCACCTCCATTAAAGAAAGAAAAGATGAGTAGCTAGCTGAAAGCCTAATAACTTTGATGCAAAACATGCATTTACAGAACCATGAAAAAATATGGTACATGATGTGAACATATGTGACTATTCATCCTCATTCATTTTCACAACAGAGGTAAGTGAAGCAGGTAAGAGATTATTCCTATAAACTCCTAGGAAGAATTATTCCAAAAACTGAAACAGTCACAGGTAATTATTGGCTAATCTAGCCCAGGTGACTGCGATAAACCTCAGGGACTTCTTGTACAGTATGATCCATGCAGTCGCAGAGAAAACAAAGAAAACCCATGGTTACATGACTTCTGAACACTGTGAATACAGTAACTTGCACGTCCTCTCAAACAGAAGTTAACAAAATCTGTTTAATAATCAATCAAACAGCACATCCCAATTTCTCGGGGAAGATGATCTTCCTCTTTCAAGTCCAGTGACCAGTAAAGAGCAATACAGCATTTCAAATGCCCCACTATTTATTGGACATATGTTCTGCCTCCCATGAGATACCAATCCAAATAACATCAAAAACCCCTTCTGCATCTTAATCTGATCCTGCTGACAGGTATTACAGCTGCATCCAATCCCTCAGCTAGAATAGCAGCTAGGAGATAGAGTAAGCCTGGCCCATTAAGGTTTAACAGCAAATTACTTTTTTACTGGTGTTACTGTTAAAAGCTAAACCCAGCTATTTTGTTATTTGTATGCTTTATAGACTTCTAAACATACAAGAAGAAATTCTTTCCTCTGCATACAAACCTCATGTAACTCGTTTTTTTTTGGTAGCAGAATCTCAGGCATCACACTTTTACACATAAAGAATCTCACAAAAATTAAGCTGGTTGCATCAAGCCCCTCCCCATGTTCCAGTTTTCAAAAAAGTAAGTGTAATAATGGCAACTAAGCATACACAGATGCGGACAGATATGCAACCTGTAGATTCACATTCTACAGATGTGAGCATAGATCAAATCACTGAAGAGATAAAAAAGTTATTATCCCAGTATGGAAATTACATTGATGACTGATAATCCCTAAGGAAATGTCAACTGCTCAGGATTTCTAGAGATAAAATAAATGGATGCTTGCTATCTCCCAATTAATTGTAATTTCTTGGTGTTTGCATCCACCTCACAGCTTTCTCAGAGCTTTATGCTGACTGCAATGCTTCAAAGGAAATTTCTCCTTAATGAAATGCTTCTTACTTTACCTAAAAAGTCACTATAAGAGCTTAAAAAAAAAAAACAAACACCAAACAAAATAAAAAGGAGTCAAAGCAGTACCAGTGTCATTCTGGTAATTTAACCCCCTAAAAATCTACTTAACATGCTGTGTTGAACTCTGAAGCAATGACTTTGCAAAAACACTTTAATTCCAATAGCCACTGCAGGGAAAAGATGAGCCTAGGTCCTACTAACTCAATTTTCTTAGACCAATACTGCTATTTCATAGCTTTATAGTTTAAGCTCCCTGTTTTTACTGTTAAACACTGCCTGCCAGAAGAACACTGAGGACTAAACAAACACTAAGGCATGATGGATGAGCCCAGGCACTCACCTCTTTTCTAGCCAAAGGCCCAGATACCTTTTTCCTGACAACCCTAACTCCAACTGTCTCTATGTATAAGGGAAAAAAGGCAATAAAAATGTTTCTGGCTCTTAAAGCAGTGTAAGCTGAGAACAGAAATACTGATATATTTTCATCAAAATTTTATAGTTATTATAAATTTTCACTAAAACTAAGTTAGGATTGTCTGAAGATGTTTTATGTTTAGGTTTATATTTCAAAAATAATTGCATTTCTTTTTAGTTTTACTACACCTTGAATCAATTGACTTTGTAAAATACTGAGGTACTTAATAAAATATTTCTGTCTCCAGTCATTGTTATTCAAAAACCCACACTTTGTCAAGCAAATCATTTTAAGGTTGTGTTTCTATGAAGGTAGCTTGTTAGCATAAGAAAAGTCTATTTTTGATGTGTTGCTGGATGTTACAAACACTGCTAGTACACACAAATAATTAATTTAATTTTTTTACCAGAAATTGTATTTGATGCTTTAGTAGGGCAACAGGCGAGTGTTTACAGCACAGTAGTTTAGAATTGATCTTCATCCCACTGTAATCCCACTATAATACTTTAATACATGGCTTTTATTACAATATAATTAACTATGTTTTTCTCCAGAACCTCTGGCACTGAACCCAGCTCCCACTGAATGAAGCAACTACATAGAAGGCAGAGCTTTTCTTTCTGGATATTATGCAAGCCCACACTTCATTCATAACTTGTTACTCTAAATTTGCTCCTTTGACATATTTTGCAATATTGTTGTGGACTTCCCCTGGTGCTCTCCACTGGAGCACCCAAGTAGTTAGAAAACATTCATTAATTTATTTGCACACTCCTGTGATGATTAGGGGTATTATCTCCAGTTTCTGCTTTCATTCTTTAGCGGTAAAGCTGTCAAGATGTCTATTAATATATCTATTAATTTTGCATACACGATTAGATAACTTGAGATCTGTGCTTAAGGGTGGGTTTTGTTCTTTATTTTTACTAGTTTGAGAGAAGAACTTGCCATCTGAAGTACTTCATAACGCTGCTGACACTGCCCTCATATACAACACCAGGAAGAGATTTCTATACCCCAGTCCAACTGGTGCAGACTAGTTTTCATCCTTGTACGACTTGACCTAACTTCTGTTGGGATTCCATGTGGTGTCTCTGTGGCTATAAGACATGATCACTACTTTTTGTGGCTTCTCGGTTTAGAAGTAAGAAAATGATAGGATGTTTTATGATAGGTAAAAATCTTATGTGTATGCTAGCACATGGAAGTGATTGAGAGATAGTATGGAGCTGGAAGACTGCACTAGGTAGAAGTTTTATGCCAATTCCAGCATGGTATGCATTCACATCGCTTAACCGGAAACTTCAGGCAAACTATGCTGCAGACAGGTTTGCTAGAGAGGGATCTAGCTGATTTGCTCCAATGAGACCAAGGGAGTGAACCAGTACAAATGCAGTGTGAACAAGCAGGGAGCAAAACCTGAGAGCAAAGCCTGGAGGGAGCCACGCAAATGCGTCACAGGATCAGAATGTAGCTCCCATGCATTTTCCACTGCAGACACCCATCTTCTGTGTCTGGCTTTCAGTTTGTAAACAGAAAACTCTCCAAACCCTGCGCTATACTTATTTCATAGCAGAAATTGTTTGGTGTCATTGATTTTATTAGCACCATAAAGGAATTTTGCAGCAGGTAGGCTTTAGGTCCGTTGCGTGTCAGTCACAAACCAAAATCAGGACCCAGACATGCTCCCACCTACAACCCATATCTCATTCATTCTACTTCTTCCAACTTCTGCACCAAGTACAGTGTGAGTATTAGATAAAACACTTCCTTTTATCACACAGTTCTGGTTCACTGTCAACACAGGATACATCCTGTGCTCTGAAGAAAAGGCTCCTCTGTACAAACAGCATACAAATTATCTTTAATAGCACCAAACTGCCTGTACATGGGACAGAGAAAGGATGAGTAATGGGACCGTTTAAGCTTTTCTATCCTTGAAAAGTAGAACAGCAATTGTCATTGCTGGGATAGAGGCAGGGGGAGGGGAGGGGGTG
>JANZLQ010000079.1:46003768-46015230 GCA_026212715.1 Elanus axillaris
GTCAAATAGCAGACAAGTGAGGAAGACTATGGAAGACCACCAGAGGACTCCAGAAGACCACCAGAGACCTTCAATGCGCCTTCGTAGAGGACATTTACATATGCTAATAGTTTCCCGGAAAACTGATAAATATGTATGACATTTCTCGGAAATCTAGTGAATATGTATGTAGAACGTGTATTTAACCTGCACAATTAGACGTGACAGCATGCACGATAGGTGAAGTGATCCCCCCTGCATCCAGTGCTGCCAATAAAGAATACCTACTTAATACTTAAACAAACTATTGAGTCAGTTTCTTTGAATCAGTAGGTGTGCTCAATTTGTGGAAATCTTCCACCTTGCACCCTGTGCAGAATAAAGCAATGTCTCCTCTCTAAACATACTTCATGTGTTTTGGAGTTACTTTCTGATCAGGTAACAAAACTATCCTTAATTCAAAGTCATGAGTCTCTGAAATTGTTAAGCAACTTGTCATCAAGGCACTTGAGATATTGTGCCTGGAAACTCAGTGCCACACATAATTAGTACTAAATTTTACAGTACATAGAGAAAAAAGTAATCTTTTGAGTCGTATGAAAGGCTGAAGAAGCAGACACTGGAGTTTTATTTTGTTGAAGTGTTGGAAGAAAATGAAGACTTTGATTTCCCCTAGCTGAAAAAAAGGAACACTCACAGGAGAGTTGTACAGATTGTTACAAAAATACTTTGATTTCTTCAGACAGATGGTCCTCCTGAAGTAAAGGTATTACTGCTGTGCAGTAGTACCAGAGCTGAAACACAAGCTTTTATTTTTCTCTTTTTCCTAGTGTTGGAAGTCAGCACAGCACAGCATGAATATGGTAATTACAGAAACATTTTTTGAAAGCTGCAAGAAGTAACATGCAAATGAAAACTTGGCACTGTTCTGTTTGACCCAGAAATTCCTGATGCTCGGTTTTATTTCCAAGAAAACAAGAGTCAAGCTTCAGATGGTAACAAAACCTGCTTTATTCAGCACTCACACAAAAAAAGTCTCCTTGTAAATGTGATTAATTCCACTTCCAGCTGCTAAAAAAATCCCTTCTGTCTGCTGCTTATGTTCACCTTATGTTCTATGAAGAACAACAGCAGCATACAGGAAGACTTCAGTCTGAGCTGTGGCCTACTCTATAGGTTCTTCTTCAGGTCTGAAAGTGATCTGAATAATTTTATAGACACTGGAAATTCTTCACTGTTCCTCACATCAATCCAGAAGCTTTTAGAAATCTATGATGACTTACACAATCAAAGCTAATGGCCTTTCTCACCTTTTAACCTGATGAAAAGTATTCAAGAAATAAGCATCTCTCTGGTCTTTTTGAAAAGGGAAGGGAATCCAATGAAACACTGGGTCTTCAAATCCATTCACAGCTTACCCCTATTCCCATTATCCTCTCTTCATTTCTCCTTCAGTAGGAAGAGAACAATTTACACTGCAAAATCAGCTCAGACTACCAGTTTAACTCATCTACCCATTTGATAGTCAAATAAGCACCTTTTCACATTCTTCCATGTACTCTTAGATGAGAGTTTGTCTTAAAAACTCACAGTTATTTCACTGTTCACTTACTGATTACTCTTTGCCATAAGACCTAAAGTAACGGGCAACTACTAGACTGACGATGCGTAAGATCAGTTCATGATGTAAATCATCTTTTTTGATGCTCATGTGTTTGTATTCAGTTTCTAGAGCTCAGATTGAACCCTAAGAACTCAGGTGAAAAGATCAGGTTTTGTTCCACAGATAGGGCACAGTGATTTCAAAAGCTGGTTTCACCAGCTGCTGCAGTGATTCTTGGCTGAGAAAAATAAGGATACTGCATGTGCCTGCTCCATATTCACTCCTTTCAGTGTAAGGCTTATAATTTTTCTTTCTTTAGTCATCCTTTATCAGCATATCAAAACAATGTCAACATCTACCTCTAGGACTAATGTACCTTTGACATGAAAAAGGAGCCATCTATGTATCAGTAAGCCAGTGTTTCAGACCATCCACATGCGCAGGAAGACATCACTGTATCAGGTCACATTCAGAACATCTGGGGTTAGGTGTGATGTTTAGAAGGTTTCTAAGGGTTAGAAATTATTCTGCTGCCATCAGTGATATCTTTTGCATTCATCCTACCTTCTAGAAAGCTGAAAGACTACTAGGCTATAACTGTTAGCTAGCTATTCACCACAGCTTAATCAACTTTGCACATATTTACAATATTAATCTAACTACAGCACAGCAGTGAGATGTAATTGGTCCTACTTAGCCCTTCCTGGATAGAAATAAGCCTCACCTGGCTTATTTTCACCTTTAAAGGCTTGCAGGACAGCTCAATGAGCAGTCAGTACAACATGTTGTATTTCTAGGCACTGAAAAATATCTGTAAGATACTCAGCCAGTGGTACAATTCTAGCTGAAGAATTATACAAAAGTCACAAAAAGAAATAGTGGAGTTCCACAGGAAGCTTGACTAGACAGTGTTATTGGTACTTTCTTATTTTTCCTTGTGAGATTGTTCCAGTTGCCCATTGTTTCTCTCTCTAAGTAGCCACACTAGTGAAAACTTAAGTAATTTCCCTGCAGGTCTAACCTCATATGGCTCCCTGTGGAGAATTTAACTTTTCAGATTTTGCCACCATACCTAAAATAATTCTGTCTGGAATTTATCTATTACTACCCTTTGTCTTTCAGATTTCAGGCTCCACTGCAAAAAAAGCTATGCCAAAGAGAAAGAGCCACAAAGCAAAAAAAAAAAAAACAACCAAAAAACAAACCAAAACAAAAACCCCAACACAAAACCAAACAAAACCCAACCCAACAAACAACAACTCTCCCTCCTCCCCAAGCCCACAACAACAAAACAAAGACAAATACCAAACCCATAACAATGCAGACTTAGAACCAAAGTCTAGATGAAAAAGAAAAAAAAGCTATGGCAGACGAAGGTATGAGTATATACACTCAGCCTTTTAAAGGCAAAAACATACCAGAACTGCAAATTAAAACCCTTCTTTAAACAATCTGAGTAAATGCCACGAAAATTTCTTCCAGGTCTATGAAATTAAAGCAAAGCAATAGAAGACTCAGCATCAGAGAAATACAAATCCATCTATGTAATGAAATCACAGGAAGGGATGCTTACGAACATATTCCACAAAGGCACTAAGAAAGATAGTTTCAGTGTTGCTCTGCACTGAAACCAAGCACGCTCGTTTTTATCACTGAACTCAGGAAATTGCTGAATTAAGCGGTCACTTCAAGGGAATGCAAAACTCCTTTTGGAGTACAGTTTAAAAAAAAAATGAAGATGCCTTTTGAGTTGAATCCATTTCAGGAATAGCAAACCCACAAGAATGTTTCTATGTTAATGACCACTGATGGCTACACACACCTAATCTGGTAACATTCCAAGTGAAAATGATACCTCTCTTTCCTATCTTACAAAACACACTGTTTAAAAGAATAAGATAATGTCTCTTCCAGTATTTAGAAAGACAGAGATATCTATTAGCATTAGCTAATAATAACTTTGTAATGAGCTAGTTGTCTGGAAACAGAAAATAGACCTTACACACTCATCCTTCAAATGATTACATTCTCTTCTGCCACAGTATAAGGCATATTTACTTTGCATGCTTCCCAATCAAAAATAACACATTGCCCTTGCATACTCAGTTAATAGCATAGGAGCTTGCAGGAATTAACTTTTTTTTTTCTCATTGCAAACACTGCTGGTATTAGGACAGAAAGAAATATTTTCTTTTTTTTGTTTACAAAAGGACAACAGAACCAATATAAGTTCATTCAGGTTGGTCAAAGTCTATTTCAATTTTAAATTAGGACAGAAAGGAACCAAGGACAGGTTTGGAAGGAGACATTTGTTAAGAAGGGCACATATGCCTATTTTTTGTCTTAGCTAAAGTAGTGCAGCTTGGAGTATATAACTTAAAAACTTCTGCTGCATTCTGAGAAAAAGGAGAACTTACAGTATGTCTTACCTGTCCAAACACTGCTGACAACTAAATACTTGTTTCTGAAGGGATCTCATATGATTTCAGACTGGGCAGTAACCCAAATAAACTTAGTGACTTGATCTGAAGAAGGAATATAATTTAACCTGGCTAAACGTCATCTGGCAGATAATAAATACAGAAGCTAGAGGATATTAAAACCATCACTGAGCATAGCTCTGCATTCTGGCCTGTCATTAGTGGACTTCATCCTCAGTTCCTGCAACACTAAATCTCGTTTAAAAGTATTTTTAATCTCATACAAGATTAAGACTGCAGAACTTTTTTGGCTCCTTTCAGAAGGAATTTTCTAGACTCAGAACAGTAGTCATACAGAAAACCTCCTACCGAATGAAATAGTGTGAACCAATGGAGCAGGAGGATGAGAAGAGTGAGGAAGATAGGAGAGCAGTATTTTACACAAATTTTTAAAAAGTAAATAAACAAAACGTTTATAAAAGCTGTAATAACCTTGACCTGATGTCTTTCTGGAGGAATAGGTGACTGTGATAAACATCTTGGGATGAACTTTCTCTGCTAGTCATGAATCCCCAAGGAAAAGCCTTATGATTCCAGTGTTACTCTTCAGCTGGACAAAGCTGTCCTGAAAATCCAATACACCTGAGGAAACTAGCAAGATAACTTTACTTTATGACACTGATACACCAAGTACTATTTGCAGAAAAAGAATCAGAATTAGCAGAATTTTCTGCTAATCAGAAAATCTATTGTTCACAGATCTAGACACACTAGTGTTATACTTTGGTAAAAGTTTTTTTTAAGTTTGTTTTCATCTTTATGGTTTGGTTTTTGTCATACTGGTTTGTTCAAATTGGCATATCATTGTCACCTTGAGACATCAACAACCATATAACTTACCAGCTCTCAGTGTTTCTGGTACAGTACATTCTGTTTTATATCTGTGTTTTCTTGTTATTTTTTAAATTTGTTTTAAAATAGCAAGCTTACTGCTGGACAAAGCACTGACTGGAAATATATTTGCTAGAGGGGAAAAACTAAAAGGTAAGTTCTACTGATGTAAAGGAGAAGAAAAGCACTCTTGCTTCAGGTGACCTACTGCCTTTGAGGGTGGGAAATCATGGGGAAAAAATAGGAAATTACAACATTTAATCCAAATTTCACTTCTGATCTGGGGGTGAGCAAGTCAGAGAAGTGCATCATTTTAAGCAGTATTTCCGCTGAGACAAATATCCATTCATACCAAACCTTAGCAAGATTCACGCACCAAGTCTATTGCAGAATCCTTGATTCAGAGAATAACTTAGGTTAGAAGGGAGGTCTGGACATCACCTAGCCTAACCTACCCCACAAAGGAGGGCCAATTGGCTTAGGCTACACAGGGACTATTTCACTTGCTTTGTAAGGAGAAATGGTGGCTTTAACAGTTGTAAAATAATAGGTGTAAAAATTGCTTGCAACTTTTCTTAGCTCTTTATGGTTGTTGGGGTTCATCCTTTGATATCTATCTGCAGGTATCACAACCTTTTCCAATGAAAGCAAGTTACAAGATCTCTCTCCTTTTGAGTGGATCATGGACCACAACACTTGCGTCACAACATCTCTCAAGCCTTTTGGTTGTGACTGGCATAGCTGATTGTTCCCTGTGATCACAGTGCTGCAGCCATCATCTTAAGCTTATGTGTTTTCTATCCCTAAACAACACATCCAATGAGAAAAGGGTTTTTCTTCTTGTTTTTTGAAGTCAAGACATATTTATACTGCTCAAAACTTCTGGCACTCTGAAAAAATTACTTAAGCAGAACTGGGGTCTTCAAATAACTTAGAAAACACAGCTGGGAATGGGTCTCATTTAACAGCTTTCTAAACTTCTCCATCACCTCTTAGCAACCTTAACATCACTTCCTAGAGTATGGACAACAGAAAATAAGGGTATCCCAGTACAATTGCAATTCTTCTTAAAACAATTCAGTAGGTTCAGCAGAAATACAAAAGAGATTCCTCAGTCTGTCAGTGTCCCAAAATGATCCTCATGTAGCTAATCTTCAATTATTTGTCTTCCTTTCTAGCTTTTTGGCAAAACCTTAACTGAATCAGTATATCCAGACAGTAAACGTGTCAGTAACCAAGTCAACATATGGTATTTATCACTTATTGCAGAGCAGCTCCACATCTTTCATGATGATTGCCTGAAATTCAGCATCTCTAAACTACAATTAGGTTAAAACTTATCAGAATCTTTCCACAACAAGTAATTGCAGCCAAATCCACCAGACACATCCTGTAGTGCGATGTGTTACACTTAACAGCCAGCTACAGAAATACCTGCAACTAAACTAAAGAGCATACCATTGCTTTGTGTAAGTGCTACACACTATGACTGAGCAATAAACCCCTACAATGGAAGAAGACTCAAATGGGCCAAAGCTTATGTGCCCACAAAGCTCAGAGAATAATGCAGTGTGGGACCAACCAGATCTGTTGCAAAGAAACTGACATAACACAAAGAGGACCTTTGTTTTAGATACACAGCTATAAACAGTTCAGTGGATCAACTGATGGTGTAAACGTTTCTCCTCAGTGCATTAAAAGAGTGTGAATATGTCCCCAGAGTCAGCCAGATCAGCATATGGGGGAGTGAATACCTGGCTCAGCCCAATGTAAAGCATAAAAACTAGACAGTCAACAAAGGAATTTTGAAGAGGGCAACAGGCTTGAGCTGGCTTCAACCCACACATTCCTTCCAGCTGGGGATGCTCAGCATCGTGACAGATGATATTAAAAACTGGAAAAGCACAAGCAGAGGCAGCAGTTATGAATGAGATGCTCTCTGGAACTTTGGAACAGAGTTTTCCTTCGGGAGATCCCCAGTGGGATCCGAATGAACCTGTACACAGGAGAAGGTTAACTCGATATCAAAAATGGGTATTGTATGGAGTAAAACATGCAATGCCAAAAACTTTGAATTGGTCTAAATTATATTAAACAGGTTAAAAATGAATCTCCCTCTGTGTTTTTGGAAAAATTGAATTAAACTGCTAGAAAATATACCGATTTAAAATTGGAAACAGAGGCAGAACAACAATTGGCTTCAATTTTCATGGGACAATCAGTGCCTGACAAAAGGCGAAAACTCAAAAAATTGGAGGGAGAGGATTCAAGAAATATGAATTAAATCCTAGAAACAGTATGGAAAGTTTATAACAATCAGGAAAAAGAAGAAGAACAAAGGAAAGAAAAGAAAGAAAAGATGAAATGCAGCATATAGCCCCCCCCTTAATCCAGGAGGAAATAGTGACCTATCGATCTGCTTGAGGGTAGGAAGACTCTGCAGAGAGATCTGGACAGGTTGGATCGATGGGCCAAGGCCAGTCGTTTGAGAGTCAACAAGGCCTAGTGCCAGGTCCTGCACTTGGGTCTCAGCAACCCCACGCACTGCTACAGGCTTGAGGAAGAGTGGCAGCTGCTGGTTGACAGCCAGATGAAGAGGAGCCAGCAGTGTGCCCAGGTGGCCAAGAAAGCCAGTGGCATCCTGGCTTATATCAGAAATTCTGTGGTCAGCAGGAGCAGGGAGGTGATTGTTCCCCCGTACTCAGCACTGGTGAGGCTGCACCTCAAGCCCTGTGTTCAGTTTTGGGCCCCTCACTACAGGAAAGACACTGAGGTGCTGGAACGTGTCCAGAGAAGGGCAACCAAGTTGGTGAGGGGCCTGGAGCAGAAGTCTTATGAGGAGCAGCTGAGGGAACTGGGGCTGTTTAGTCTGGAGAAAAGGAGGCTGAAAGGGGACCTTATTGCTCTCTACAGCTACCTGAAAGGGGGCTGTAGTGAGGTGTGTGCTGGTGTCTTCTGTCTGGTGGATAGTGGTAGGACAAGAGGTGATGGCCTCAAGTTGCAGCAAGGGAGGTTTAGGTTGGATATTAGGAAAAATTTCTTTACAGAAAGGGTTGTCAGGTAATGGACCAGGCTGCCCAGGGAAGTAGTTGAGTCACCATCCCTGGAGGTATTCAAAAAGTGCATAGACAAGGTGCTCCAAGACATGGTCTAGTGGGCATGGATGATGGTTGGACTCAATGATCTTGAAGGTCTTTTCCAACCTAAATGATCCTATGATTCTAAATCACACAGTTCAGCTGGAAAAAAACAGAAGCAGCAGCACTTTTAGGAGCAGTAGAAGGTAATCAGCAAATGGCAATTACCCTGATGGTTAGTATTCACGAGACCAGTCAGACTGAATGCGGGCCAACAAGGTTCCTCATCAACTTATTTTACTCACTCATGCAGCATGTGGAAAACCCCTTACCTACATAGAGTATAGGTCTAGAAGTCATCCTGGGAGCCTGGCAGCAACCTTCAACAGCAGATCTGCACAGGGAAGGAATTGCACCTGCAGTACTGGCTAAAGAGTTTAAATGGAAATTGTGATGTTAACTATGTACAAGGTCAAGGATATAAAGTAAGGCAAAAAGAGAATGAGAAGTAAACCAGACCTGAGAAAGTGAAACTAGCAGAAACTTGAGGCCAAGAAGAAGACAATGATCCTTTGATAACATTTCAACAGAAACCCACGATTTTAAGAGTACAGTTTTTAAGTGTACACTGTTTAAACAACATCCAGCTCTATAATTTCCACTAAATGTCAAACTCAGTCAACATAATTTGTTCTGACAGAACTTTTCCATTCATTGTATTACTCCACCATGCTGGTTTCTTTACCAATAAAAGAAATAAACGTGGACTAAGGAAATAAATAGCAAGAAACCACTTCCACAAAAATCTTGGAAAGGGTTTTAAATACCATGCTTAGCATTTTCATTCTTGAATGTTTCTTGGCTTGCATACAGTACTTGATACATGAAATCAATTAGATGCCAGGATAGATGGACTCATAGGAAGTAACACGAACTGTTAACAGAACATTAGGTGCTCACTAAAACCTTGCATGTAAGCAGCTGCACATGAAACAGCTCAAAGAGATTAAAACCCTTTCCCATGGTTATCTATTGACAGTTACAAGAGAGAGAAAGCACCAAAACAAAACCTTCTGACCAACAACTGCTACAGATATGCCCTTTACAGTCTCTGCACTGCAAACTGGCATCAAAATGCTAAATAAGGGACAGGCTTCATTACTCAACCCAAATGGTTACCCAGTTCACCAAACCACAAGAAAATTCTTTATTAAAGTTTCAGTATACCTGGCTGACAGATCCCGTTTGCCAGAAGATTACACTGGTATGAAACTGGGGAAACAAAGTAAGCTGAGGAGGGCCTGTAAGAATTAGGACTGGTAAAATCAATACCTGTCCACAAGCTGATTCTTTCCTTCCTTCCATTCTGAGTATCTGGACTTGTCTCAGCCTTCTGCTTCTCAACAGTATAGTACGTTTATTCTCAAATGAGGTTTTCATAATACAATGTGACATCTGTCAAAGACTGAGCTCCTGCTTCTTTGCAGGAAACAAAGCCTAAATATGATCCAGCCTGGGAAAACACTGCTTAAATACTAACTGAAGCCAACATTCAAAGAATCTATGTCACCTTAAGAAGAGCCAAACTCCGTACCAATAGCAAACACAGTAATTACCCTGAATAACTTGGTTCTTAGCAGCCATTGTCTGAAGCTTTTTAACTGTATTGATTACTAATGTGCACGGACTGCTAACCATTTCCTATGTTGTTCTTGAACTGCTAACATGATTTCAAACATATCATGTGGCAATGCCTTGATTTTGTTGGACTGGCCTCACTGCAGTAAACATTGCACTAAAAACAAAGAAGTAGATAAACTTAAAACTGACGTTTAGCAGAGAATGGGTGATTAAATATTCATGCAGGCTAGCATTAGTCCACAAATTCAGATGGCCTGCATAGCCCACAGTTTGCCTACAGTGTGATTCACAGCATTTCTGTGCCTGCATCACCAGGTCTGGGATGCCACTGTGGAAACAAAGTGCCTTTGCTCCTAACTCAGGGATACTGCAGGATCACAAGACAATTTGGGTTGGAAGGGATCTCAGGATAATTCTAGTCCAACCTCCTGCTCAAAGCACGGTCACTCTAAGATCTGACTCACTTGTTCAGGGTTGTATCGAAAAGGAACATGAAAATTCCAAGTATGGAGACAGCACAACCTCTCTGGGCAGCATGTTCCAACGCCTACTAGTCCTATTCATCATTAAGTAATGAATGCATTAGAGTAATACAGAAGGCTTCCCAATACAAGTGATTTCACTCCCTATCGGGTACACTATGTGAATGAGACCCAGCGGGGTAGGCCAGTAAGTAGGTATCAAAAAAGAGTTATTTACCTATTTTTCAGCCAGTCAGAATTATGTACCAAACAGCCATTCTTTTCAAATCTCAAGGCAAAAAGCATGAAAGGATGTCTTTGAAACAAACTGCAAAGCTGACCTAAAATTCCAATCCATGCACTGAAGGGCTGACCTTCTGTAGTAGAATTTCACAGTACAATTTCCCAGGAACAATTAAGTGATATTGTAAGAGAGGCACTAAACTTGTCAGGAAAAAAATAATGCTGCAACAATCCAATGTACTCTTAAAAAAAAACCAACTAGGAAAAAAGTCTATGATCCACAAGCAAAACGCAAAACACAAAACAAAGAGTCAAGCAAGTTTAATCTTACCTCAGCCTCACAAAGTGCCTGAAGACCCTGTAACACTATGGCAGCAGGTGAAGCTTGATCAGGTTTTGTGCATTCATTTAATACCTGGCAAATTGCAGCCAACATGTCTGCTCCATGCTGGTATGGTCTAACAGAAAAAAAACATGAAGTTACAAGGCAATATTCATGCATACATGTCAGTTCTGCTTTATACACAAAAATTCAGTAAGTATTGGTCTTGTTTAAGTGACAACTAAAACAGACTAAAGCTGGGAGGAAAAAAAGATACAAGGGAAGATATGATAGCAAACTCTAAAGACTGAGTGACATGGAGAATTAAATCAGCAGGCATCAAGTTCCAAATAAAAGATCACTACATGGTTAAAATATAGAAATTTTTGTCCAAGGACATTGTGTATGCTAAAAGATTACATCATTGAAGAAGTGACTGAGAAGGAAAATCCACCTGTGCTACTAAAGACGCTATTCTTTGCTTCTTTGTTGCAGTCTTCTGTAAGTACTCACTAGTGTGTATTGATGGCAAAGCCAGCAGCAAAAGATACATGCCATTCTTACATCAGATGGGAACGTTTTTCCAAATTTTTTGCTTCTGTAGTGTCATTTGTCTCTCCTTCAATTGTTACTGATTCGTTATTGATTTATTATTAGTTAAAATTAATCATATAGGAAAATAGAATTATAAGGGATATCTTAACAAAATTATATGTATTTTACACATTTAGCTGCTGAAAAATCCTTCGTACAGCCCCGTGCCAGGACCGAAAGAATTGGTCACAATCAGTGAGTAGGAACATGTAGAACTTTAGATGACAGGCT
>JANZLQ010000079.1:46035436-46045456 GCA_026212715.1 Elanus axillaris
GTGCCCAGCACTGCAATAAAGGAGTGCCTGCTTCTTAACTTCTCATTGCTGTTAAGGAGTTTTATTCCGGATTTCGGTAGCATAATCTGTGTCCTACAGTAAGCCACTAGTCTTGTAAGACATTAAACTAGCTTCTACAACAGAAAAAACAGATGGGCCAGTGACACAGAGCATAGAGGACTGAAGTACTTGGAACGCCTCTTACTGAAACAAACCTCCAGTGACATCTGTACAGGATGCCACCTAGAATGTCCCATTAAAGGGAAGTGAACAGCCCTCTGTACTTAAAGCCACCCCATAGTCTATTGTTTCACAGCAGAATAAGGAGTGCAGGCTTTCATGAACTTTAAAACATTTATCTTTCATTAGAGTACAAATGGTCTTGCCTTTTCAGGTTTATGGAAAGGCAAGATGAAGTTGGAGAGGGATTCCAGGATAAGGAGACATGGCAGAACTCAGAACTGGCATCTTTTTCTGTCTCCAATTCGTCACATCACCACCCTCCCTACACCACATAATAGGGGTGTAAAGCAGAAAGGGAGCTTAAATATCCACAGTGCTAAGCACATTTTGATCGAAGAAATATACTGTCACCTGTACTCAGAATAGATGAGACAAATGGTTGGAGGGCAGCTACGTGGGACATAAGTAAATAAAAACGAAAAAACAAACATCACAGATAAAAAGATCCAGGATAACGAGCTTAAATTTGGTAAGTGATGCTTATGTGCTCCGTAACTCTTCAGCCAAAGGAGAAAGAATAGTAGCTAACAGTCACATACAATGGTAGGGAAAGGATATAGACGAGTAAAATAAGTAAGTCTGAAAGAGACTAAGTACACACAACCTTGTTTTCTACAAAGTCCTGTTACTTGATTAATGCAGGTGAATTCTTTAATCTATATGGTCTCTAGAAGTAAAAAAATCCCATTTCCTAAGTAAAACAGTATCCAGCATACAAACACATTTCCACTTTACCAGTAGTCTAGTTTTATGGACTATACATATTTTTGTTCCCATACAACGAATTACACAAGGAGATCAAACATGTAGTCTTTCCCAAGCAGCTAGGTGTAATGCAGCAAAATTGTTAAATGCATCCCCTACCTGCCCCAAAAGAAGGAAAAAAAACTTGCAACTTTACCAATTCCTTTTTATCCTTCACACTTTCCGCCTGTAATATTCCCAAAAGATTTACAGCCAGCTGCTGCCGGGTCATTCCAGAATCATTGTCTGATAGGCAGTCACCAACTGCTGTAGAAGATAAGATCTGCAGCACAGGCATCACCAAAGTAAGGGCTGTGGTTGAGATATTCTGAGTTTCTGAACAGGACAGGAGCTTGTAGGCTATTTGAGACAACATGGGGAAAAACAAAGATCATGTAGGGAAAAAAGAATTAATATAATTTGTATTTTTAGGCATGATGGAAGCATTTCTAGGAAACACTCTGGTCAAGCAAAGTAATGGTCCCCAGAATTACAGGTGGTGCAAACTAGAGTTAAAGTGCAAAAGATTTTTTGGTAAAATTCTGATCCTATTTAGAGACCCATATGTTTGTACTGGTTATAGCAAAGTACCTGATGGCAGCAAGAAATACAATAATGGACCATAGCACTGTCCTTCACTCTTACTGGAATAACTCCACTAATCAAAACTGCTAAGTCAAAAGCTCAGCCAAACCTTGCCATGACTGTCAGACCTGCTCCCTTAAGATCTGTCAAAATAAACCATTCAGGATGCATGAAACTCAGCTGAGAATATCCTGTTCTTGACTCAAAAATGAAATAGAGAAGCTCCAAGATAGCAGGGAGCTTAGAATATAGTAAGATCCATGGAAAAAAAGTATAGCAGCAAAATTTATCTTTATTGCCATTAGATCAATTGCTACTTTTTAAATTCAGGAAAAATTCTGGTTATAAAAAAACATCTCATCACCCAATCCAACTTCGGGGGAATGCAGTGCTTATTTTCATAAACATGAAAAAATAAAGACAACATCTTAAGAGCATGGATTCCTCTGTCATAATAAGAGCTTTACCTAGACTCAAGACAGACTTTTGCTGACTTTCTGGTGTTTGCAACAGTAGAAGCGCTAGCCCAATTATACACTGTTCCACTGGAAACACCTACAAGAAAAAAAGGAAGAAGTTCAAGTCTCCTTTGTTTTTCAGTGGCATTAAACATTACAACTGGGCAACAACCAAAACTCTGTAAGGAGTTTCTTCATGATTTGTAGTCAGTGCACACAGAGTGACACAGCACATGCAATGAAGAAAAATGAACAGTGTAACAATAGTATTTTAACTGAATAACTACATTTTAATTTGTTACTTTGTTCAAACCATTTAATCTCAAGTTTAACCAACTCCCATACTAAAATGTGAAGTGATATATGTAGAACCAGTTAAGTGTTTGCCTTCTGAAGGTCTTTAACCAAGAAAAAAAATAATTAGAAGCTTTTGAAACAACACTGGTCACTTGCAGATGAATGCCATGTATCAATGTCTCTAAATACTACCTTGCACGTTACGTTGTTTAAAATTTAATACAACTATTTTATTTTTTTCCCGTGAAGTCTCACCTCTTTTAAGACCTCAAAGCTGTCTTCTATTAAGGAGATCAAAGATGAGCATTCTCCCGTTGCATTTAAACACACTTCACAGAAGCACAGCAGTTGCAGACAAAACTGGGATAACCGAACTTTCCAAAACACAGGATAGCGCAGTAGGCTGAGGAATAGCTCTTGCAGAAAAAACAAGGCTTCTGTAACTTGCAGTAAGTCTTTAAGCTGTAGAGAGGTAGTTAAAAAACAAAACAAAACTAAAACACGTTCAGGTTTAGTTCCCTTTCTCTGTCTATGCATAATCCCCCAAGTTTAGGATTAGTTCTATTAGCTCTGCAATGCTTCCATTGCAAATGTTACTATGACTTTGAAGAAATACATTATAAACTAAATGCAGGAATCTCTCATCTAGCTTCCCTGAAAAAATAATAGATGAACTGCTATTTAATGTTTTGAAGTAAAATTAGAAACATGGGAAAGGATAAAAAGACTTCGTGGTAGCTGACAAGAAAAATCCCTTTTTTTTCTCCAAAGCAATAGCCAATTAATTCAGCTCTGGGGGTTCTCTCAGCAACATAAAACAAATGGTGTGGAGATTTCATATAGCAAGGTAAATATTCTTGTAATGGAAATATCCTGCGCTAGGATATTTCCTCTGTAATGTAACCAAGATTTTAACACATCTCAAAAGAGAAAGGCAGTGATGTTATCTGCTCCAAGACCACCACGTAATCTACCTACTATAAAAATAAAAAGTTGAAGTGCACTACCCACAAAAAGGTATGTCCATATTTGGAAGCCAAGTAAAGAGGTTTCAAGAAGCAGGTTGCCTCAAAATCCTAATATGTTAGATGACAGCTTTTCTGCTCTTGAAAATTCTAGTTCCAGACAACCTCTGCTGTTCCAATTCAGACTCTGGAGCCAGCATTAAGGTTAACAACCCTATTTTTAGTCCCTTAGAACTAATTCTATGAATAATCTGCTCTAATCAGAAGCCTCATGTCCACTGAATTTTTCAGCAGAAAAGTCTGCAGGTGACAACGTGTACTTTTGACAACTTGGCTGATACTGTAAGACAAAATGACTAGGAAGCATTTCAGCACTTATGCAAGAGGATCAAATAAGGTTAAGCTTAAGGGTAAGAAGAACCTGAGATTCAGAGAACGACAGAGAAGGAATGACAGATTAAAGAACAGTCCAAAGAGGCTTCTTGAAGGAAGTATTTCCCTTTCCATTGTGAAAGTAGTATTTCAGGCAAAACAAAAACATTCAAGTTTAAAAAAATGCAATAGATTTCTAGTAAAAAAAGAAAGTGCCAACAAGCATGGAGGAAAGAAAGGTTCATAACTAATTTTACAAGTCGTCTTCAGTACCATTTTTACGGCTAAACGTTACCAAGTCAGAAGCTTGGTCATACATTTGGGACAATGTTATACTGAAGCTCAGGTAGAATCAAGACAAAATCAGAAATGTCCCTGTGACTAGAAAAAGTTAGCATGTACCAGTCAACATAAATAGTAGACCTGAACAAGGACAAATGTGTCTAATACAGGCTATTGTTCGTCCAGAAGACTGTGAAAAGCAGCTACCAGTAGAAAGTAGACTTTACTAGTAAAATTGCTCAGGAGGAAAATGTTACCAAATATTCTTATATCAAGCTTATTTAGCTTTACATTACCAAACCCTCTCTCTATGGCAGTAATACCACAGCATGCCAGGTTTGAATATATTTGAAACTGAAGATGTTACTCTAATACTAAAGAGGAAGGAAAATGTACATAGGTACAAAAAAGCTTAACCAAATGACACAACAGAGCATGAGGCAAAGCAGAGCTATTGACCTTAACCAACGCCCTAGGCCCCTAACCAATGAGGACAGAAAGATTAAATCCCTAACTGCTAGCAAGTTAAAAACACATTAAAAAATGTCAGCATATTCCAGAACGATTAAGTTTTGTCTTCAGATCCACTAATCCCTCTACTACAAAGCGTGAGAAAGGATTATCTAGGAGTACTTAAATCATGCTTTTCACATAGTTTGTTTCATTTTAATATTATCCATGTTAAAAAAAGCATGGTTTTGACAAATACTTTACCATTTAACAACATTGTCTCTCTCGTGGGTATCTCTAGAAGTTTACTGTATGTTTACTGAGGCAACTAGTGGTAAATAATTATGGCAAATGTGTTTCAGTTTACAGCTTACCAGGTGTATCAGATCTGAACAATTAATAAGTTTTACCTTCTACCAGAAAGAGCCAGTTTGTTAGATTTCTGTACTACCAACAAATCAGGTCTATAGGAAATGGAAGAGAATGCTTTATTTGTACACTTGAAAGGCAATAATAATAATAATACTATCATTGATTTGATAGCACTTATTTGTAAAACGTGGTGTCAGGCAACAACTGTACCTGAAGATATGGAATCAAATCACACAGAAGTTGAAGAATCTGGCATTCCAGCACAGAGGGTGCTTCTTTGCGCTTTGGACCATGAGGCTGAAGCAAAATTCTAAGTAAACCCATTCGCAGTTCAGCATATTCCCGTAACTGAGATGGTTCACAATACAGGTATCTTAGAAATGGAGCCATTATGCCAACACAGGAACTCTGTGCCCTGCAGTTCAAGAAATAAGTTTGCCAAGACTGCTTAACAAACAACAAGGAAAACACAAGCAATGTGACATTCCCTACAATAATTTACAGGATGCAATTAATACTAAAGTGTTATGAAAGGCATTACTAAATCTCACAAAAAACCTTTGACTTATTAGCCCAAAGTACTGTCCATGAGACCTTATATAGCAACCAGACAATGAAGTGCAATTATGAAAAGACTCAATATTTAAGCATGAATACTACTCAATGTGTACTTGCAGATTATGACACTCTTAAATTTATTCTTTTTTTTTTTCACTTCAAATTAGGAAAGTGACTTTCCTTGCTGAATGTCATGAGAGACTAGTGGGCCATTCTGAAGTAGCATTTAGACTATTCAGAACAACAAGACTATTCAGAAATATCTTTTTAAAACCCATAAAACCTAATTTCAATGAAAGAGAGCCATCCATTCCTTGCCAGTTTTTGCCCAATGGTCTTAAACAATTACATGAAAGGGGAGCTGCTTTAACCAAGATGGCTCCCCAGGAAAAAAATTATCACAGAACTATTCTTTTGGCTTGACCATGTTAGGAATACCAGCTGTTCTTGACATTATTAAAACAATCTAATAAAGCTAATGATCAATACATTAACAAGTATACAGGGAATCAGAATTAAAAGGCAGTTTTAAACGAGACTCAGCCCTGATGCAGAGCTTTACAGAGTACTCAATAGATGAACGTATGTAGCACTCGTTGACATTGTGCTTAGGGACATGGTTTAGTGGTGGAATTGGCAGTGCTAGGTTAATGTTTTATCTAGATGTTCTTAAGGGTCTTTTCCAACCTAAATGATTCTATGATTCTATATTCTCAGTCTAGAACTTTTTATTCCACAGAACCATTTGCACAAAAAGCAGGAAAGGAAGTTTACGGGATTCTCCTTTTCAGCAAGAACAACTCCTGTTTTAATTCAAAATAAACTACCAGCAGAAAATCCACAGTTCATTCCATCATTCAGACATCTGACAGAACTCTTCAGGAGTCCCAGATTTAGGAGCTGGGTGGAAGAACAAGTTTGTAAACATTATTTTAAAAATACTCTGATCAATTAAATTGAACAAAACACACTTTTGCTTGAAAGTCTTACTGTTGATCATGTAGTCTAGGCCCACTAGAAATTTAAGAGATTAATAAACTTACTTTTTACTCAGAGCAACAGAATACAGAAATCGGTTTCACTGTACAATTACTCTGGTGGATTTCTCTGAATCTTCCAGAAAACAGGAAAAAAAAGATAAAAAGTATCTGAAAAGCATCACTGAAAACATTTGGCTTTAAGGCTGCTACAGCATTTGGTATCTTACATTGAAGGTTTATTGGACAAATTCTTTGCAGGTAAGCATGAAGAAATGTTGAAATCCTTGGTAGCTTGGGTTCATTGTTAAAGATATTTTGTCAGGCTGTGCCACTGATTTTTTTTTCTTTTTTTTTTTTTTTAAATCAAGAAGCATATATAATTTTTAAATATCTCATCCTGTACTGTGAGATGTAATTGTCCGTGCTTTCCTTTCATCATCCCACCATTTTGTATAAATGAGTTACACCTGCATACTAGTCATCTTTTTGACTAAGCAGTCAAAATCTTGACAAAAAAACAAAAATGCTTATTTAAAAAAAACAACTCCAAAGGTGCTGTCAACTTTGCAGAAATTTTTCCACATCCGTAAAAATATCAACATGAAAGAGTAAAGAAAAAAACCTATAATATCAATTTTTGATGGATTATTCTAGTACTTTATTAATATTCTTTTTTAACCTTTAAATTTTATAATTCTCTTTTTCAAAAGACAGAATTCTTACTGCTCATTACAGCTGCCTTCAGGAAAAAAGTTACACTGGTATGATTCAGTTACCTGCATTTGCTATTTTTTAATTATTAATTCATTTACCTCTCTGGACACTGATGGAAAAATACTGTTATCTGCTGCAGTAGAACTGGCCAGCAATCAGGTCTGTTTTCAAGGACACTGATTAATGGATGAGGTGCGTTCCTGAAACACAAAGAAATCACACTTGGATCTGTAATGCAGAAATTGAGTTTGCAAAACAACTATCTTCAAATTAAAAGCAGCTGTAGAAATAGACAATTTAACTCCCTTGTATTACCAACTCCCTTTACCAGATTTGCCAAGACTGCTACACTGTCAAAAGGGAACATTTTATAGGACCTTCGGGAAATAAAGATAGAAACAAAATCTCTATTTGAAAAGTCTTGGTCTGATTTTTATTTAAAAAAAAAAAACAAACCTCTAAGGATCACTGCTTAAATGGGTGGCCTGATTTGAGCCACTCATAGCAGCACTAGGCTTTAGCAGTGGGCTCCAAGTAATACCCACAGAAAAATTTGAAACACATGTCATGCTTCAGCACCTGAGACCAATCAAGGTGACCATCATCCCACTCGCAACTTTAAATCTGCTCTCAACTTACTTGTTTTTCCCTTTTTTGGACAGTGAAAGAAGCAGGAAAGGAGAAAGGCTGGCCACACAACCAACCTAGAGACCTCCACTTTACTGCCAGCCCTCTGACAATGGTTGCATTTGAAAAGGTTGCTGAGATCTAGTAGTCACCTGTTCTCAGATGCATCTATCACCGACACCTTCCCAACCTCCCAACTCAGTGACTGAAGGCCTCCTATACTACCCAGAAGATGCGATGCTCACATCAAACAGTGACTACCCTTGTACAGTAGCAGGTGCAGGAAAAGCTGCACAGGAGGGTAGCCTGAAGTATATAATTTGTTCCGTCAGAAGCAAAACCAAAGTTGTTTGACTAGAGTAAGTTAGCATAAGAAAGGAAAACCAGACATGAGAGTTTGAACATTAAATTTCCTGGAGAGGTGGGAAATTGGAAAGAACTGGTGATGTGAAGGCAGGTTCATCACTACCTCTATCACCTGCTTATGGAGTTTACCCACTGTCCTTGCTATGACTAACACCATTTACTCCCACCTGTCTGCTAAGTGTCTTTATTTCCCCCAGTTTCTTCTCCTGCTTCAGCCAAGTACAAGCAGAGTAGTGTTGATTCTTCTCTGGGATACCAACAGCTTAACAGCAGACAAACAGATACTTCCCTGTTCTCAGAACAGCAAAAAAACTTTCCTCACAGTGAGAGAGAAAACTTCAAAGAGAATTGTCTTGCTGATTCCCACAGAACTGCTAGACACATCAGAGAGAGCAGGGCTATATAAATAAATGGAAAGGCAAAAAATGCACACACCACACAAGACTGACAGTCACAGAGAGGGGCAGCATAAATCTAGGAACTGCAGGTGCTGCAGACCACTGCCTTCAGTTTGGTTAACCATCTTTCCTGTTCACATGTCCAAAAAATCTGTGCTACACACACACCAGTTTTACCTATATAGCACTAGATGATCTGAGACCCACCAACTGAAGTGGTACATCTCAAGAGAGACTGCCTCAGTTTCAGACACTACCTATGCCTTTTAAACAAAATAGTGATTAAGAATTAAAAAAAAAAAAAAAGAAAGAAAAAAGAAAGGACAGCACACACCCCCACACACAATGTAACATTACGGCTCCTTGCATGTGTTTACAGGCTGGCTGACTTGCATGTGAGCTGCCTAGCTTGAAAATTTTCTTGCCATCAACATGGCAAATAACACTAATTTCTTGTCATAATACATAAATATGAGGAAGTAAACATTCTTAGTAAGGTAACCCAAACAGTGAAAATAATTACAAAATCAATAATAAAGCTGAAAAACCACAAATAGTGTCTGAGCAATAACATCAAGGGAAATCACCACCTATATGGGCTAACAGAACAGTGAGAAATTACAAAGCTACTGTACCTAAAGACAGGAGAAAATTTAGCAATGGAGCCTGGTAACTTATGCCTGGCACCTCTTTAATGTAGCTTAAAAGAGGAAATTTAACATATTGTATCTAAATCTTTATAAAAGTGTAATTAGTAGTTTCAGCTTACTCCATTAAAAAAAAACAAATTAAATTTCGAGGTGATCTTGTGCTAAGATAATGAGACCATACACATACCCAAGAAGAAGAATTAAAAATAAAGTAGCTGGATAAGCTCTTCAGGAGCAGATATTTAGCTTTCTGTCTGGATTAACTGAACAGCTTTTAAGCTAATGTTGTCTTAGTGTTTAAAAAAAAAAACTGAACAAAAAGGGAAGAGAAAAGCAAAAATATAACAAATAGAGCTTACAAACCACTCAGCAGCATAAAAGTATATAGTTTTCCACACTTACTGATCCATGTTCTAACAAACAGAACATTAGACAAGATTCTTCTATTTGGAACTGGCAAAAACCACTCTAGAAAGCATTGCCTAATAGATACAGAAGTAAAAAAGAAAGCGGGGGGTGGGGGATGTGGGTCACAGTAGATCTGAGTCACAGCGCTAAAGTCTTTTGCAGGCTATGACTGGGATAATTCCTGGCATTGCAGGTGCCATCTTACTTCACTGTTGCATTCAGCATCGAGAAAATTTACCTCAGCTCTCTGTGCAATGTGCCCTAGTGCTCACTGTGAAACATTTTTCCTTATATCCAGTCAGAAACTCCTGGTTTTAAACTTATGCTCACCACCAATTGTTCTTCCACCAAGAACCAGGCTCTGCATTCTTGGTAACCTTCCTTCTTCATCTACCAAAGGTCTTGGGAGTCTGGGGATGTCCCTGCTGAGTGGAAGCTAGCCAGCACTATTCCAATATCCAAAAAGGGAGAGAGGGAAGACCCGCGAAACTACAGACCTCTTAGTCTAATCCCTGTTCCTGGAAAAATGATGGAGAAGATTATACCAGATA
>JANZLQ010000079.1:46051898-46065375 GCA_026212715.1 Elanus axillaris
CCCCCCCCCCCCCCCCCCTGGAGTAATAATCTTTCTTCACCCTACTGAGGAGACACTATTTCTTTATTCCAGGCACATACTACTACCCTCTTTTTTTTCACATGGAGCCTGAATGTAGTTGCTTTAACTTAGCCTCTTCTACCAGGAGTCTTTGAATCAGTTTACTACAAAAGACAAAATTTCCCAAACTATCCTTCATTACCTCCCTTTTCATTTAAAGCTGTTGTCTAAGAGTATGGACTTTGCAGAAAGAACTGATATAGCTAGGAAAACAAAAGCACACAGGATTTCAGGAATGCAACCATATCCAGCACTCCAAAGCCTGTTTTACTGTGAAACTAACCTGATTCCGTAGAGATTCCAAACAGCCTCATCTCCATCTTTTCCCAGTTGAATAGCTTGAATTTGTAGTAATTTCCAAATAGTTCTTACTAAACCATGCACATTCCTATTAGCAAAAAAGAAATAAATTACTGTCACATATGTAGTTACGTTAGTTCATTCTTCCATGAGAGGAGGAATCCAGTTGACACTGAAGAAAAGCCTTGTGTTCACTTCAAGGACCTCCTCACACTTGCCTACACAATTTTGGGCAAGATGTGCATCCATGTGTCTTTGTGCTCCTGTTCATGTAATGATCAAAACAGCAGAAATAATAATTAATGCATTTGCTTCTACCACATCTTACAAGTACATTTGCTGTCCCCTGCCTTCCTGAAACTGGTACTTTTAAGATGTTAAAAAGAGAAAATTAGCAATTCAGAAAGCAAGTATATAGGTAAACATCCAGCATGGTACATAGATTTCAACCATGCCACTGCTTAGCAAGAAAAGCAAGAGAAATCACATTGTTAGAAAAGACACTTGAGACATGTAGTTTGTGCTGCCTTTTGACTTCAGGACCCAAGGACTACCTAAAATAGATAAATACAGCTATTTATCTCCTTCCTCCTATGTTGTTTCATTTATCATTCAGGAAAGTTCAAGAAATAGCAGTATTTCTGGAATTTTTATAGGATTTCCCATATTTTCCTGGAAAGAAACTAACGACATTAATGAAGTCCACCACAAGGGGGAAAAAAAGCTCTGTGACCATGCAGTAAAGAGCTCAAGAACTGTAGAGCTTATTACTCTTTGGCTGACCTTACAAGAACAAATTTCAAAATTTTGCTCTCCTTTTCATAATTAAGTACTTTCCACACCTTTCCAATTGGACTATGCCAAATCCAACCCAACCCCTTCTCGGGAAAATAGCTTGGATTCTGTAATGAAACACTCTTTCACAAGGTGAAAATGTAGAAGCAGAAGAAAAAAAAAGTGTTTGATTCTCTGAGTTTTCATCTAGAACACGCTATGCAATTGCATCATCATGCCCTAAAAATCTATTAGATAGTTCACTATTCACATTAATAAACCACAGTTATTTCTCACTTTATTTACATAATGAACAGGAAGAGCTAACACAATACACAATTGTAAGAGATCGTTGCCTGACAAAAAGTTACTTCTATCACACAGGGCAAGATAAGAGAAGAAGAAAGAGAGGACTGGGTGCTGGGTGTTTTCTTCTTTACTTTTCTCCCTTCTTTCCCTCCTAGCAGGAAAAAAACCCTGAGAAATCTGTTTTATCTGTAATTCCACTTTTCCATCAGTGAATGGAAAACTGCAAGAACTCCTCAGATGGCGAGCTGGTAACAAGAAATTATGCAGAATTTATGTAACTCTCTCACAGGACAAACAAATCATCACCCTTATTTAACACATTAGCAAGCTGAGATACAGTAATACTGTTTGGCATAGAGTGCAGTATGCTCCACAAACATCTTCCTAAATTATGAATGGATATACGTACATTTAGACTTTTAAGCTATATACCAAAAAGTCTGAACTAATTCAAGCAATTTCTATCAAAGAACAGCGAGACTTTACGTGAACACTGTTGAAAGGCAGGAGTTTGCACACACAGGCTGGACATGTTTCAAGGCCAGGTGTCACAACAGCCAGTCATTTTAAAGACTACAGGCACATCTAATAACTAGTCCATTTTTGGAAGAAAGAAACGAAACAGAAACATATTCTGTCAGTTCTGATTTGGGTCAGTGTTTTTCCAGCACTGCTGGCGAAAGCATGAAAGGCACAGAAGAGAGAACGTACTGCTTTGCCTGTATCTGGAATATGAAACTAAGCATTTATTGGTGGACAATCCACTGTGGGAATCTAGATTTTTCCATAAACTGGTATGGCACGCCAGGAAACGAGTCTGTCTGCAGGTGCTGCTAAGTATACTAAAGGCCTGGCAGGTGAAAGTGGTATTTGCCTGTGTGTTCCCATTTTTCTTTTATGAATCATGTGATGGGTTTTTAGGTTGTGATTCTATAATCATATGATCCTTTGCCTTTGCAATTTTTGAATCTTCACTAAATTTTTTGTAAATATCAAGTAATGATATTTCTTTGTGATTACATGTTGTCACCACACATTGTTGTGCTGATGTTGGTCCAGCCTGTGTGTGAAATCCTGCCTTTTAACAGTGTTCACGTAAAGTCTCCCTGTTCTTTGATAGTGTCCTGGGTTCAGCTGGGATAGAGTTAATTTTCACAGGAACCTGGGAGGGGGCACAGCCGGGACAGCTGACCTGAACTAGCCAAGGAGCTATGCCATACCAGGTGCCATCATGCCCAGTATATAAATGGGGAGCGGGCTGGGGGGTGGCTCTTGGCTTTTGGTGGGGAAAGTGGCGGAGCACCGGGTTCCGCATGGTGAGCAGTTGTACTGTGCATCACTCATTTTGTATATTCTCTTATTTGTATCGTTACTGTTCTAACTTCTCTTTTTGTGTTGCCCCAGTAAATTGTCCTTATCTCAATCGTCAAGGTTCCGTGGTTTTTCTTCTTTTCTCTTTCTAATTCTCCTCCCCATCCCACTGGAGGGGGGCAGGGGGAGTGAGTGAGCGGCTGCGTGGGCCTTTGTTACCGGCAGAGCTGAAACCACGACAGATAGAAATTGCTTAAATTTGTTCAGACTTTTTCGTACAGCTTAAAAGTCTAAATGTACATATATCCATTCATAATTAAGGAAGATGTTTGTGGAGCATACTGTACTCTATGCTGAACAGTTAGTATTACTATATCTCAGCTTGCTCATGTGTTAAATGAGGATGATGATAATTTACATGTGTATATGTATTTTGTATATAGGTATACACAAACACACACATAAACATGATGTTCCATGAAGTTTAAACTCTTGGTGCATCAGAGGAAACTGAACACTGAGTCTAAGAAAGAGTCATGGTACAATGATGCACCAGAGAGGTAAGAATAGATCCCCATTTATATAATGGGCAGATAGTGTGAACCACGTAAGTCAACTCATATAAGCACTGGATGTTCACTTCTGACAAATCATGATGTCTTTCTTAGCATGCAGAATTCGACACACCTGACAAAATAAAACCCACCAGGTGTACCAAGTCCCTGCTAAATTCATTGTAACAGAAGGAAGGGAAGCAAGAACACAACATGAGCAGTCTTTGCCAATAAACATTTGCCTAACTCCATTCAGCACTGAAAGGCACTCAGCACTTGCAAGTGCCTTTCTGCTGAGTGGCACTGGCTGCTAATTTCCTATTTACTGTATTTTAGAGACACTGTGCACATGGTAGTGCAAAGCCACAGAGAAAACCTGAATTAAAACTTGGCAGGGAACAGGATAAAGACCAGCAGGCTACAATTCTAAAAGTCAAGGGAAAAAAAAGTATCAGCTCTGAAGTGGACCAATCTGAAATTGTCAGTTTCATCAGCTCCTGACACTACAGACATTTTAAACCCATGGACTTCCGTGGTTAGGCTATATAAACCCTGCTTTGCAATCCATACTTGCTGTGGTTTGAATCATGGCAGCTTGGGGCGTGGGGGGAAAGAAGGCAAAAATACTTAAAAGGTTCCTGGGTAATTTGCCAGCACTTACCAGAGCAATCAGTCATGTGTGTTGGTTTCACACATGGAAAAATCTAGAATGTTGTAGAAATGGGGCAGATCCAAGCCCTTTGAATACATAACTCTGATTTTGGTTTTGTGGTTAACTCCATCCTAAATATCCCATTTTACACTTTCTATTTTCTGAAGTACAAAATTGTATTAACATTTCATTTCCTTATAAGCTGCTGATACTGTAACAAACCTTACCTGAACAGGAATTTCACATTCCTTAGAGTGCAAGCCACAGCTAATGAAACTTTTCCTCCACCTTACTCCCCAGGACTCAGGTTCTCATAGTCTAAGCACAGCTGCTTCTACTTCATTGCTAACAATGCATATTCTTCAGGTAACCTCAAACTGAACTAGTAAAATTTTGTAATTTGGAGGACAGTAGTTTACATAAATTATTCATATTATAAAAAATGTATTTATAAAACCTTTCCTAGGGATCCATGACCACCTATTGTAAACTCAGAGTTGGATCAGCATCATCACAGCAAGATCCTAGCTGTAAACAAGCAAGTCACAAGGACAGAAACCTTAAAATACCTGATTTCTTAAGCATTTCACTAGTTTACTCAAACCTAAACTCACCTTTGGCTCAGACTGATCGTGAGAAACGTCAGCCTTAATCTGATTATGTGAAGAAGGGGTGAAAAACATGTCTGGAATAGCATGGTTCTTGCAACCTCTATGCTAAGCCCACCTGCATAATACAACACAGGTGTAGCACTAATTACCTGCCTTGGCTAAAAACAACTCTAGCATTCTCTAGCAAGAGAATAAGGCTTAGTGCAGAAATCCAGTTAGCTGCCAAAATCAGAAGAGAGAAGGATAACCCAAGGAACTTTGTAAGGTTCGTAGATATGAATGGAAACATCTTCCCAATCATCACTTGACTTCCCATTTATAAATTTTGTGCACTGTGTCTTTCCCTCACAACTGCATTCTCTCAGTATGTTGCACAAGCAGCCTAGCTCAAAACACCATTGTGAGATGTAGGCAATCTATCTGCAGATACAAGGACATAGCTACAGAGGTAGGTAAAGTGATTTCTTCCTCAGTAGACAAGGAAACAAAACCCAGCATTCCTAATACCCACCCACAGTCTTACAGTTACTCTGAGCAACTAGTTATTTGGACAGACTGATGAGGAAGTTATTTCCCTCCCCCATAATGGAAGCTGCTGCCATTTTCTTCTCCTTTCCCCGTGATAAAGGCAGCGCATTGATTTCTGAGGTTCCACAGTTCAAAGTTCAGAGCATTAGTCTGAACTGTTAACAACTTCAGCTTACATGCACAGGATATTCTATGACTTCTTAAGTCAGACCCACAGTCACACTGCCAAGATGAAAGCAACAGCCTTCAGCAAAGTGGCAGGGCAATGCCAGTACTTAATGCCACAGCTTATTTGAAGACACTGTCATTTACAGAACCTCTCCTCTTCCCCTGTATTTACAAGGAAGAAACAATGACCGAGAAGCAGCTGACAAAAGACAGAAGATCAGGCAAGCAAACACTACCTTGCTGAGGGAATTAGGTTGAGAGCTCCATGAAGAACATAGCTGAGCTCAGCATGTTTCTCTTCAACAAGTGCCACCAACCCCTCAGAGCAGGCTGTTCGCAAGGCAGCATTCTCACTGCAGCACTTCTCCCAAAGCAAGTTCAGAGCAGGAGTCTGCAGTCAAAAGCATGAGACACAAGCAATGAGAAGGCTGACACCAATTTCTCTTCACTCATCTCAAACAAACTTTTAAATAAAAACCTGCTCAAGAGCTTCTCCTGAAGTCTTGGAGAGCACAGGAGAGGAAGCTGATGCACAGATTCTGCACCCAAGAAAGGCCTTTCCCAGGACAGCTTCCGCTTTCCTGCCCCCTACTGCCTATGCTCTCAGTAGGGACAGGAGTCTCCAAGAAAAGGGTAAGACAGAAGAATTTTTCAGCTGTGTCTATTCAGGTAGGCTACTGTCAATTTCACTTTCCTTAAAAAGATCAAGATGTAATTGGAGACAACTAAGGAACTGCTATGTCAAGCTATGTCTACAGCAAGGTGTAGTGCAGACAGCTTAGAGGCAGGCATACAACGGGCCATCCAGAGGTAAGTTGTCTTTGCTTACCATATGTAGTCCTCAAGTTCTCTCCATTTGCTAGTAAGCACAGAGATTTGGCAGTATCTATCAAAACTGCTGCTTGTTTTCATGATAAATTTGCATTCACAGGTAGTTTGCTGACTTTGTAGCTTCCAAATGGAGAAGCAAGGAATCTTTTTAAACAACTGAACACTGCAAAACGCTCCTGAATAAAAAGGAAGCCTGTAACATCTAAGCAGCACAATCTTCTGCTTCTTAGCACTTTAGAAGGTCTTGCTGTATTTCAGTTTAATGCCTCCATGGGGCAGCAAATGGGAAGAGTCATTTTGTAACTCAAAACAGCGTATCACTGAGGAACATGATTAGATTAGGACTGTTGGAGGAGCTTCTGTTAGAGAAACTATATACCTCCAGCACTCCCTCACATCAAAACTCAGCAGTCTTCAGGTTTGGGTTTGCTAGTTTGGGGGGAGGTTTTAAGACTTCGACTGGGAAGAAAAATCCACAATCACTTTCTGCTCATTTCTGTGCACCTTTTTGAGAAGAAAAACAGAGGAGCAAGTCCTAACCAACACCCCCTCCTACATTGCTGTGACACTTGCAAATGCCAGCATTCCATATGCCTCTCAGTTAACAAGACAGACCTGCACTTAAGCAAGCTTAACTCGACTAAAAGGCAAAGTATATAAGCTCTACTTAGCTAATATGAGATATAACACCAATACAGGTATGAGAAATGCCATACTTTTTGAAATTTTTAGAGTGATGTAAAAGTCTTTCCTACTCAAGTAACAATGTCTCACCATATGGCACTTCACATGCAATAACATAAATAAATAAAACTCTCAAACCAAGCATAGCTAGATGTTGGTATTCTGCAGCATTAAGACTTCTGCCATTAAGACTTCTGATGGAAGTAAAACTGCTCTTCTGATCCTACAGATCTACCTTTTCTACCTGTATGTCCAGACACATACTGCTACCTATCTTACCTAACTTCTAGGATTTATTAAAATTACACAATGGGGACTGGGAAACCATAGAAAAATGTAAACACATATGGATGAGAGGAGAGACAGAAGTGAAAGAATGCCACAGACCTGGTCAGATGCCTGTCTGATCTTCTCTGAAGAAATTTTTTCTTTCAATACTACAGCAATCAGATGACCCACTGCCTAAAGCAGAAAAAGAAATAAAAACCACATGCAGATCAAGCATTATT
The DNA here is from genome assembly GCA_026212715.1 of Elanus axillaris. Classification (NCBI taxonomy): domain Eukaryota; kingdom Metazoa; phylum Chordata; class Aves; order Accipitriformes; family Accipitridae; genus Elanus; species Elanus axillaris. The sequence goes on from JANZLQ010000079.1 coordinate 46,059,190, forward strand.
TTTCAATTCTCCATTAGGAAGACCTTACACTGCTGTTGCATAGGATCATTTTATCATGGTTTGACAAAACTGATTTCATTTATCATAAAATATCAAACTTACTGGTATGGAAGCTGAAATATATTTTAGGGCCAAAAATCTCCATAATGGTGGTTTACTACTTTTTACTGTTATCCTGAGGCAGAAGAGATCTTTTGTAGTGCACTTACCAAGTGAATCTTCTATTATCTTTTATTTTTCTCAATTATAAGGAACTTAAGAAATTCATTCACACTCACATCCTTAAAACACTTCCATTACACTGGAAAAGGGGCATATGAATAGAAAGTGGGTTTTTCAGCGAGCTATACAGGAAAGTAAAAATGTGCATTCCAAATGTGCATTCCAAGAACTTGATTCACCAGTAAAACTTTTTGATCTGCAAAACTATGCTCCAGTTCCTCACTTTGCTGATCCTTGTCTGTGTATGTTACATGCTCTGCAGAGCAGATGTCTTGGTCGGTCCCAAAAAAGAGAAGACATCTGTCACAAAGTTGAAACCCAGCCTGATGACAGTTTAAAGATTACAGCATGCTTTTCAGGGGTCACAGAATGTAAGTGGAAACTAGCAAAATAACCAAAGCACAGCACAAAATCAGTGAAAGCACACCAGTAGCCCTTAATGATGTGCAGCTGTAGTGATGAGCCAAGACATTTCAGCCATACTTGTACCATGGGGACATTCTTCTGTACTGAAGAAAAATGAACTGGTTCAAAGATGCCAAGTCTTACTCATCAAGGCTAGTAATGACGTGAACTCATCTGCAGTACAAGACACTTTGCTAGATCTTAGACGAACTCTAGCTTTCAGGGACATGGCTTCCTCTCCTAAATGCCAAGTTTATCACAAGGGGACTTCTGCATCTCTCTTTCAAACTTAATTATCATAAACCAAGGTGGACTGAGCTGAACTGTAAAGGCAACACAGACACCAGGTTGCACAGACTGTATTCACATCAACTTATTCCATCAAACAAATAGCTACATATTTAATCCTGAATTGAAAACAGGAAGAGGAAGAACATGCGAAAGTTAGCAATGATCTTACAGCTGAAGAGGTACATTTTTAATACTGAAATAAGAGATGGCCAAAGCAAGGAAGGTGTATTTTTTAAATACAGCCTATTACTGTCTTCCTTCCTGTCCATTAAAAACACTATAAGCACTTTATGCGCATAAGAAAGTTTCAGGTGAACATGATCAGGAGCCAATGCATGGCTCTGAAAATAAAGGGGTTTGGTCTGCTGATCACAGTGGAGCTGTATACAGTTATTCTTTGATGACTAGACTATAGTAGTTCATCAGCTGTCATCACACAGAAAGAAAACAGATCAGTCCTAAAGACAGTTCTATAAAGTACTGTCAAGTATTTCGACCCCACACATGACCTCTGGTAACTCCTAGCTTCTCTTGAGAACACAGGGTCACTAAAAACCATTTGGTCCCACTTAAACCTTTCAGTCCTGGAAAGTTTCTGATTTTCCTGCAGAGACTTTGCAGTGATGAGCAATTATGTCCAATGTTTGGATTACACAGAGGGCAATTAGCATTTGTTTGCAACTTCCCTTCTTCTATGTTTTTCTGCCTTTGGTGTAAAAAAAAACACCCTCCAAAAGTCTTATCACCTTTCTACAGTCAGGCACCAGGCCTTGGAACAAAGGTTTCCACAGACAATTCAACTTGTTTAATGCTTTTAAAAAAATTACCTGTGACTGAATAACTGCATTAGGAAATTCAAATCGCTTCTTGATGTCATCCAACATTTTGGCTCTGTCCTATGACACTAACTCTCACTCTGCAACAGAGATTAAAAAAAATATACTTAGGACTAGGAAAAAGAGTGCTATTAGCCAGAAAAAAACCACACAAGATTTACATTGTACTTAACAGCAGATGTAAGCATTAAAGCATTTTCTTCCCCCTCCTCAGTCTACCATATCACCTTGCTTTATCAGCTTTAATCCAAGAAATGCTGAATACTCACTGGTCTTGCACAAAGAATGGGTGATAAACATTTCTTAAAGCTGGAGCAAATATACAGTTCCATATGGCACAGCATATGTGTAGTCTGTGAGCATATACCCTTGAGAGCATTTTAAGTATGTCTCATTGACTTGAAAATAGAACAACTTAAGAGAGTGTTCACAGTCTCAAAAACACGATTTAAAATGCAAAATTCTCCACAATTTTTTCAATTATTTCATGCAAAACCAGAAGTAAAACAAACAAAAGTCACACCTGAGAGACTGTAAATAGTAACTGTAGTTAGAGGCTGGAACACTTGACAAAAAAACCTTCTCTGTAAGTTGTAATACACAGGCACTGATAAGCACACAGGAACCTAAATCGGACAGAAATCACAACTCAGCTTACCTTGTTGCACACCACTGAAACTAATGGCCAACAGCAAACATTCAAACATTTCAGTTTACTGTTAACACACCTCCAGTCACTTAGGATGGCTTCCTTAAAAAAATACAAAACACCTAGAATTTGCTGAAAGCTTAAGTGCAATCCTTTGCAATAAGCACTGAGAAAACATATACATGTGCAGTACTCCAATTTCAAGACATGCTATCGGTGTGATGCATTCAGAATCTTGCCACTTATTTTACAAAGCCAGAATTAAACCCTGGAAACATGCAAATGCAGCATGTACCACGACAAACACTATTCACAGCAGGAAAGCTCAAAATTAGTAGTTACCACCTTAATGAATAAAAATATCTGGCAGTTAAACAGCAAAATATTCCCATATATTTGTGAATTACATTTCTGAGAGTCTAGGATTAAAAAAAACCTGTTACCTGCATTCAGAATTATGCCAGTATGGGTTTGTATTGTTTTAGAATACATTTAATTGCATTTTCAGACAATAGGTGTTCATATAATAAATGACGACATATCAAACTACAGTTGACATCTTGCCCTCCCGCCCTTTTTTTTAAATAAATATAATCACTACAGCAAACAATTCCAGACATACCTAGATCTGTTGAGCATGTCTAAACTCCAGTGGATCTAGATGCATTCAACCTCTTTGTATATACAGAATCACAAAAACAACCCCCTCCAGTTCTACCTAACAAGCAGCAAAATGATGGAAGGCTCCTTCCCAGGTAGTTTTGACACAAACACATCGGAATTTTATGCTATCTGCCACCAGGTAATTTTTATGATTTATATTAAAAAGAAAAACTACAGTAGAGGATCATTAGAAGCATAGTACATACTTTCAAAGGAAGCACAAACCTGTTATTCCATGTAGACTAGAGGTCTATTGCCCCTCCATCAGAAACAATTCCTCAATTTCAATCAAACTGCACTAAACATCAAAAAGATATTTACAAGGCAACAGCAACATCAATGAAATTTAATTAATTTAAATATCATCTAAACAGTTCTTCAGTCCTTGGCGTGACCCTCGCAGCAAAGGCACTTGCATGTGCATATGGAATGCCTGGAAATTTTAAAGGATCAATGGATAATTAAGGCTGACAGAGACCTAAGGATCCATCTAGTTCAACCTACTGTTCAAAGGATGCTTACCTATGGGGTCAGACCAGGTTGGTCAGGGCTTTGTCCCATCAGGGCTTGAAAACCTGCAAGAACAGAGAAGGCACCACCTTAGTGAGCTGTCCTGGTTGATAAAACCTTTCTCTTTGTGACTAGCCTGAGCTTTTTTGCCATGGACTGCTATGAAGAACATGGCTGTGTCTTCTTCATCCCCCTCCCTTTGGTGCCATGGCTGCTGTTGGGTACCCCAGAAGCCATCCCTCCTCTTAGGTGAACCAGCCCCAGTCCCACAGCCTCTCCTCACGGGGCAAGGGCTCCAGCCCCACTGTTCCCATGGTCTCTCCTGAATTCATTCCTGCTGGTCAGTGTCCCTCCCATACTGGGGGATCCAAAACTGGATATATCAGTTTAAGCTCTAACAAGTGCTGAGCAGAGGGGAGTAAATCCCACCCTAAGCTGGCTCCCCAGGCTGTGCCCTGCTCACACTGCCTGGGGCACTGCCTGCCAGGGCCTATGGCCATCTCCACAGAACTGCTCCTGAGCCAGCCCATACCCAGCCTGTGCTGTAATGGCTGGTGCAAGACATATCATTTGTTATTGTTGAAATTCCTGAGGCTCCCTCCAACCTGTTCCTCTAGCCTTGCCAGAGGGAAGCCCTGCCAGCAGGCCAACATCCTACCTTTGACACAAGAATGCTGCGGGAGACAGTGTTAAAAGCCTTGCTCAAGTTGAGGTAAATGACATCTACTCTCCCTTGTCTACAAATCCAGTTATTTTATCCTTTAGCAAAGCCAATCAGGTGGGTCAGGCATAATTTTTCCTTGGTAAATTCACACCCACGTTTACTCTTACTGGGAAGAATCACTGAATTAGAGCTTAGGTTGGAATAAAGATCTCCAGAGGTCACCTAGTCCAATCCCCTCATCAAAACTGGTCTGATGATATCAGCTTGCTCTATGCCAAGTCCAGTCAAGCCCTGAAAACCTCCAAGGATGGAGTGTCCCTCAGCAAGCTGTTCCAATATTCAACAACCCTCATGGTAAAAAAAGAAATATTTCCTAATAGGAATTTTAATTTGTATATAATCTGATTTTTTTTTATATAGCAGCTTGTGCCTGTTGCCTCTCATCCTATTGCTGTGCAGCATTAAGAATAGTCTGGGTCCATCTTTTCTGCATCCTCCTACCAGGTAGTTGCAAACAGCAGTAACATCCCTCCTTTGCCTTCCCCTCTCCAAGCTAAACTAAACAGGCACAGCTTTCTTAGCGTCCTCTCATATGTTTTGTGCTACAGACCCCTGACCATCCTAGGTGGCCCCTATTGGACTTGCTCCAGCATCCTTCTTGTACTGGGGAGCCCAAATTCTGGCTGTAGCACTCCAAGACGCTACCTCACAAGTGCCACACAGAGGGGAATAATCATGGTGACAGATGTCACATTCTTACTAATACAGACAGCCTTCCTTGCTGTCACACTGCACTCCCATCTCATGTTCATCCTGGTATCTACTAGAACCTCCCAATAAGCCTTTTCTTTAAACCTTCTTCCTAGATAGTCAGCCCCTGCCTGTATTGGTGCATGGGATTCTTTCATTCCAGATGCAAGACCTTGCATTGCTCCATGTTGAATTGTAAGAGGTTCCTGTCAGTCCATTTCTCCAGACTGTCCAGGTCCACCTGAAGAGCACCCTACTTACCAGTGCTTTGAACGCTCTCTGCAGTTTGGTGTCAGCCACTAATTTACTGAGTGCACTCATCATCCAAATCATTAATGAAAGGCACTATGCAGTATTGCACTCACTACTGATACCTGCAGGACACCATTCCTTACCAGTCTGACCTGACTTTGCACCACTGATCACCACCCTTTGAGCCCAACCATGCAGCAGCCAGTTTTTCACTGACTATACTGTCCACTTACCCAGGCCATATTTCACCAGTCTGGTGACAGGGCTGCAATGGATGACAATCAAAGGTCTTGGTAAAGTATACAACATCCACTGCCAGCACAGGTAACCTCATTAAAGAAAGCAATGAGGTTGGTCAGGCAGGCATGATTCACCCTCAGTAAATCCATGCTGACTGTTCCTAGTCACACCCTGTTCTTGCATTTAAAAATGGCTTCTACAAGGACATCTTCCCCAACCTTCTCAGGGACTCAAGTGATACTGACTGGCTTGTAGTTGACTGGATCATCCTCTTCCTTCTCATGCCCTGAAGTGTGCTCCAACAGGATGCACTCCATGATCTTCCCACAGACAGAAGTGAGGTTGACATACTGCTTGTACTCCATGCTGACCTTTTTGCCTTTTTCGAAAATGGGTCAACATTTGCCCCTCTGCAGTCATTGCAGATCTCCACGACCTTTTGAATATTGAGAGCAACCTCACAAGGCCATAGGCCAGCTCTCTTAGCACCATGAAAACATCCTACTTTTCTATGTTCAACATTTTACTATTAATGTGACAGCAGAAGCTCTTCTTGTTGCCCTTGACACTCCTTGCAAGTTTCAATTCGCACTGAGCTTTGGCTTTTATAACACCAACACTGTATGCCTGTATTGGGTTTCTGTGGCAAGGTTTTGGTAGCAGGGGGGATTACAGGGGTGGCTTCTGTGAGAAGCTGCTGGAAG
>JANZLQ010000079.1:46066599-46081858 GCA_026212715.1 Elanus axillaris
GATCAGTGAATGATCTCTCCTGTCCTTATCTTGACCCACAAGCCCTTTGTTATATTTTTTTCTCCTCTCCCCTGTCTGGTAGAGGGGGGGGGAGTGATAGAACGACTTGGTGGGCACCTGGCGTCCAGCCATGGTCAACCCATCACACCTACACAGATTTTGCACAGGTACAAAGAGCAAAATGTTTTTTTTAATCTCAAATACATACTTAATAGACTAGGTCTTCATATTTAGGCTGTTGAATGCTATTATTTCACATTAGCAGAATATAAACATTAAATGCTATTTTATAGTTCTCCTAATCTATGCATATGATTTCATAGTGATTCTTCTGTACAAAAATAAGTCTTTCTTCTCACTATACATAATTTGGAACACTTACCTTCTCTCTGCTGACTTTGGACCCCCAAGGAAACAGATCACAGAAGATGATTACCAGCAGCATTGTCAGAGTACCATTGACATTTCACCCTCCTGAGAAGAGGTAAAAAGTTCACAGAGAACATTTAGCAAATTTAAAAATCACCAAAAGGAATAGTACCCAGTCAAAGGGTAGCAGGTACTGTTCTTTGAAGGCTTTGAAGAGATAAGCTTTCACGTAATATTCATGTTGGCATTTGGAAGTCAACCAAACTCAGCAGTTCAAAGCTTCAGTCAGAAAATGGTTAGGAATTGCTAAATGCATTCTTAAGCTGGGCACACCTCCCCATGACGCTATTTTTACATCCCACTTCTCAAAGCACCATTTCCAGTCTTCCCAATAGCAAATAACCTTCACAGAAACATCATACAATCATTTGTGCAATCTGAGAGCAATGACATAATGATACAAAGACAGTAAGAGGAACATGTTTAGGAGAAGCACAACTGCTGCTGGTAGTAACTGCAGAGCCAAAAGATAGTCAAAATCATTGCAGAAAATACCAAGTATGATTTATAAAGCAGAACCTCAGCACTACCTAGATCTGGAGTTAAGAAAAACCTTTTTTTAAGCTAGTGTCTTGCTTTTTGGCACTGAAGGCATGAAAGCTGTCAAGATTAGGTCAAGACTTAGATGCTTTGAAAAGAAAGAAATAAAACAAGAAGGTGAGGGGGGGGGGGGTTCCTTTCTTCAGCTTAGGTGGCTACTTTAATTTGGACACCACTTTCTATTAATTTTAAAAAAATAATTCTGCACAACTGGTTTGTTGCCTTTAGGAGCCATGGTTACTGCCCACTCTTGTCAGGATGCCAAGCCCCTTCTATAAATAGGTATAAGCATCAGTATTTCTTGCAGCCCCTTTCAATAATCCCAAGTATTGGAAAAGCAACAGCAGAATAGTGTGTCCTATTTTTTATTGTCTTTTGCCACAGAAACAAGTAGAGCTAAGCTCATGAGAGCTGGCATGGGTCTCTACAGCCTAACGACAACAGCCTTGAAAACTACTGACAGTAGTAAGCTTTAGCCCAGCTTACAACACTTGTGACAGCATTCTGTCTCAAAAAAACACTCCGCAGAATCTTCTTTAACATTAACAACTTAGAGCATTGTGTAATTTATTTCTATGTTTCAGCTGACAGAGAATTTAGTGTCATGCAAAATACAACTCTTGCATAGATAGCAGAATCACCCTGAAATACATCCATCCACATCCAAAACAAGCTCCAGGCGAGCAGTTCGTTCTCATTTCCCCGCTTCCAGAAATAAAAAATGCTATAGGAATACTATGAAAGGGAATAATTATCTTGCAGATTCTTACAGTAGTCCTCTCCTAACATACTGCAAAGGACCCTACCAAAATAGCTGGTCTCAGCAGGCATACACTGGCTAGTAAAAATCCCAAAACTTACCCATGTGTGTCAGCAGCCTACCTTGTTAAGCTTTAACTAATTACATCTCACTTCTCATGACATCTTTTTTTGTTCATTTGTGCTAAGCTGTATTTTTCCTGTTCTCGTTGATGAATAGGCACTCTCCACCATCAACCACACAGATAAAAAACACCCACCCCAAACAATCCAACCCCCCACATGAAAGATAAAAAAGAGACAAAGTATAGGCAACAGACACTTGCTTGTTTTCCCAACATAATCAATGTGAATGGTAATCATCTGTGGTGGGTTGCGCTTGGCTGGCTGCCAGGTGCCCACCAAGCCGCTCTATCACTCCCCCTCCTCAACTGGACAAGGGGAGAAAATACAATGAAAGGCTGAGATAATGACAGGGAGATCACTTACCAATTACCATCATGGGCAAACCAGACTCAACTCAGCGAAATTAAATTAATTTATTACCAACCAAATCAGACTAGGGTAATGAGAAATAAAAACAAATCTAAAGACACCTCTCCCCCCCACCCCTCCCTTCCTCCTGGGATCAACTTCACTCACTCCCAAACCTCTACCTCTTCCCCCCAAATGGAGCAGGGGGACAGGGAATGAGGGTTGCAGTCATGCTCTTCCCCTGCTCCAGCATGGTGTCCCTCCCGTGGACCAACATGGGCTGCAGGGGGACAACCTGCCTCACCATGGCCTTCCCCACAGGCTGCAGGGGAATCTCTGCTCCAGCACCTGGAGCACCTTCTCCCCCTCCCTATTCACTGACCTTGGGTCTGCAGGGCTGTTTATTTCACATTCTCATGCCTCTCTCCCAGCTGCTGTTGCAGAGCACGTTTTTTCCCTCTTCTTAAATATATAATCACAGAGGTGCTATCACCATCACTGACTGGCTCAGTCCTGGCCAGCAGCAGGTCCGTCTTGGAGCCAGCTGGCACCAAGGCTCCCTCTGACATGGAGGAAGCTTCTAGCAGCTTCTCACAGCAGCCACCCCTGTACCCCTCCCCCCGCCGAAAACCTTGCCACGCAAACCCAATACAGCATCCTAATGCTAAGGGCAAGCACTGCTAAATGCAGCTGAACCAGAGAGGGGTTGTCATGGCACTACGCTTTCAGATCTGGTCCATACCAGCAATTATGACAAGGTAAGCTAAGCTAAATAACAGAAAATGACTGCTAGGAGCACCGAGATCACATTTCCTGTATTTATTTCCTTTTGCTTGTTGTTAGGGATTCTTGATTCAAACCGGTGTTCCTGCCAAACCAGCGGAGCGAGAATACCTGCAAACACGCTCACCGCTTGTCTCACACATGCGGCACTCCCCCACTCCTCAGAACACCTAGTTTTAAATAACATCACAAATAAAAACCCCCACAACTGAGTAACGGCAGCGGCCGTTGTTATCTCGCTGCTGGCCTGACACTGTGCCGGTACCCCCGCCGCGGTGACATTCCCCGCAGGCCTCGCCGCGCCCACGGCGCGTGCCGGCCCAGCACGGGCAGATCCCCCCCCGACCCCCGCAGCCCCCGAAGAGCGCTCCAGCGGCGGAGAGGCGCCCGCCCCCGCGGCTCGGACCCCGCGCCCGCCCGGGCGCGGCGGGAGCCCAGCGCCCGCCCCGCAGCCCTGCGACCTCCGCCTGCAGAGCCAGCGGCGTCCCCGGCGCCAGGCCCGCCCGCACGGCCACCACGGCCGCCTCCTGCGACTCCACTCCGCTCCGCGCCTCTCACCTCGCCTCGCCGAGCGACCCGGCCACCTCCAGCCGCGGCTCCCGCCCGCTCCCCGGCTGACAAGGGACGCGGATGCCAGCCTCCGACGCGGCTACCCCCCCAGCGGCAGGGAAGGCGCCTGCGCGGCCGACGGCCCATGCGCATTGGCTGCCGAGTGGCTGCGGAGGAGCTGCGGCCCGCGTGAGGCTGAGGGAGCCAGCTCGGGGGGCGGCGGGTGCCATATGCGCTGACGGAAGTCCGGCCGGTGTTTCAGTCGGTGCCGTCTCAGCAAGACGGGCCTGAGTCACCCGGACGCTGCTACGTGAGGCGGCTGTGTGAGGGCAGCCCGCCGAGCCGAGCCCGCAGGGTTTGGCCGGGTTTCGGGTGGGCAATTGCGTACCCCGCCGCTTTGGGCCCGGATCTTGTTGTGGGATGCGAATTAGTCTTCTAATGCTGGGCCAGGTTCAGACTCTTCCTTACATCCGAACCGAAGCACAGACTTAAATCCAAAGACTTAAACGGAAGCAAAGTAACTTGCGTTGGAAAGGGTAAGGTGATTCATTACATCTTCCCTAAAGATGAGGAAAACACATCTTTTATCAGCTTCAAAATTAGTGCACAGTGAGCCTCTTCAGCATTCTGAATATTTTGACAGGCAGTGGTCAGCAAGCTTCAGGGATGTCAGGAATAACACTGGACATGAAGAATAAATGATGCTTTCTTTGCTGCATGTTACGCAGCTTTCTCAAAGGCAGAACAGCTCTGATGTATTTTGACAACTGCTGTGTTACTAGCAGGTTGAAAGCTCAACGCAGTAGGGACCAAAAAGGTTGTATTCTCAATTAAAATTGTTAAACAGCACTTCTGGTTCTGAACGTTGAAGCAACAGGCAACTTCTACATGACATGTAGTAGCATCAGAATGGTTCTCACTAAAAATACCTTCAGAAAAAGTCACAAATACTTTGAAAGGAATTAGTTTGAAAGGGGCTAAATTATTCTCTATTGTAACTCAAGGGTGTGTACTGTGAGTTGGTTTGAGCTGAAAGTAATGAAATGCAAAAATAAATGTAGGCAAGTCCATCTAACAGTTTCTTAGTTTTAAAAATCTAGGGAATTGCTTAATATCTTAATGTATTGCTTCCAGGTTCACCAGCTAAAGCCATTAGTAGTTTATGGCATCCAAAGGGTCCTGCTGCTGCTTCCGGTGCATTGGTGGGAAAGCATACACTGACACTTCAGGAGCCAGAAGAAGCCCAAAAGCAACTCAGAGAACAAAACTGTATTCCCGTGAACTGGTGTCATGGTTTAACCGCAGCCGGCAACCAAGTACCACACAGCCACTTGTTCACTCCTCCCTGGTGGGATGGGTGAGAGAATCTGAAGGGAGAAAACTCATGAGCTGAGATAAAGGCAGTTTAATAGGTAAAGCAAAAGCTGCATGTGTAAGCAAAGCAAAACAAGGAATTTGTTCACTACTTCCCATCAGCAGGCAGGTGTTCAGCCCCTTCTTCAGGAAAGCAGGGGTCCATCACACATAGTGGTTACTTGGGAAGACAAACACCATCACTCTAATTATCTCCCCTTTCCTCCTTCTTCCCCTAGCTTTATACACTGAGTATGATGTCATATGGTCTGGAATATCCCTCTGGTCAGCTGGGGTCAGCTGTCCCAGCTGTGTCCCCTCCTAACTTCTTGTGCATCCACCCCCAGCCTGCTTGCTGGTGGGGTGAGAAGCAGAAAAGGCCTGCAGTCTGTGTGAATGCTGCTCAGCAGTAACAAAACATTCCTGTATTATCAACACTTTTGGTCACAGATCAAGACATAGCCCCATAGAGGCCTCTATGAAGAAAATTAACTACATCCCAGCCAAAATCAGCACAGCTGCCTACATGCATACATGCAAAGTGAAGATCAGTCAGATCCCATAGATCATGCAGACTGCTTGTTTTCTCTGCATGACCTCTCCATAGAAACTTTTTGCAAGCAGCACATACAAGTATTTGCGATGTGGCTTTCAGCTCAGTACACTGAGCCCAAGATGGGCTCACAAGTCTGCTTGTTGCTGGAGCTGCAATATCCCAAGATCAGCAAAAAGGACCTGGGGTACCTTTCACAGTGATGTATTTCAGTCTATCCCTAGGTGACTGTAGGCAATGGCGTGAATCAAAATGCAGCATTCCATCTCCTCTTCCCATTCTATCCTTTCTGCTTCATCTAAGAGCATCTCACTATTGGCAGGTTGGTTCGTTACCGACATGTTGTGTGATACTTTGGGCCTCACATTCTCCATTTAGTTCTTGAGACACAGTAGGTCATACATTGCTGTCTGAAGTGGCTTGGGCCTGATTTATGCTGCTTAGTACCCTGTTCTGTCAGTAACCTAAGTGACAAATAGACCCAAAACCTGTTGAATTGTTCCATGAAATCACTGAATCTTAAATATGTCCCAAAATGTTTGATGGTGTTTTATAAAAAAGTATAGATGGCTATATATTTGAATAGTTAGGAAGTGTTTGTAATATATTATTCAGTCAGACTAAAGAAATAAAAGCTGAATGGAGAGGGGAGAGTCTGTGCAGTAAACCAGGTAACAGTTCCGGCCATTGCTAATTTTACTTGGAAACAGACAAAGGTCTTAGTGGACTTGACTGTCTTCAGCTTTTTGAGATCTTCACATGCTGACCAGATTAAGGGAAGACAGGACATTTGTTGTGGGAGTTTTAGTGTGGGCTTCCCCCATCATAGTAAGTATGACTCAGTGAAAGAGTTGCACTGCTGAGCATTTTCCCAGTAGTGGAGGCTGTGAGTGGGGTGCCGGCCTTCTGTACCAGGCAGTGGGGGGTGAGCTGACAGAGAGAGGCGGTGCGGGGCTTTTTCTGGATCCCAGTAAGAAATGCCCAGTAGCAAATGGCTTAATGGAATACCTGATAGAGCAGAAAGAGAAATGTAGATAGCAAATAAATCTTCTGCCCCTTCAGAGAGTGGGAATCCTGTGTTCATGGGGCATTGGACAGTCCCCAGATGGATTTTCCCATGGCATGCTGCACAGATGCCATATGCGAAGTGAGGTTCCTCCTTTTTGGTTGTTTGAGCTACAATACAATTTTCTTACAAGTAAACAACTCTATTTATGAAGGATACTTGCATGAGAACTTCATGTAGCACTTTAGATAAGAGCAAGGCTGTGCAGGTAACGTAATCTCCAGTAGCAAGTGGGAGCTGCCTGCAGGCTCTTCAGCTATAACACACCGGCTGATTTTGTCCTGTGGGAAGGGACCTGTGCAGCATAACACAGGCCTGAAGGCCATGCTGGACATGCAGCGCAGCACAGCACAGTCCTGCCCCTGTTCAGATCAGCTGTGATGTGGGTCCCTGGTTCCTCCGTGTACAATAGTCTCCTCATTAGGATAAATACATTCCACCCTTTGATGCATGTACACATTACCTCTCCCAAAGATATTATAAGTTACAGATTACATTAATAACTTATGGGCTTCTCTGGCCCAAAGTGTAAGGCCCAGTGAAGCAGACATGGCCTATTTAAGATCACTGATGCCTGGGATAGAATGTCTTCCATGAGACTCCCAATACACTTTGTCAGGTCCCTGCCTCGCATGCTGCTGGGGCAGAGAGTGAGTCAGTTGTAGCTGCCACCATATCCACTCTTGCAGTAGGTAGACATGGGGAGTGTGGATGCATTTGGTATGCTGCTTTGTTCTGTTTCCTTTTTTTACCGCACCTTGATAGAGACTATTTTTGTTTGTTGCCACATAGCCTTTTAGCCAACCAGCTTTTCTTTCTGAAGCTGCCATGTTGCAGAGCTTGCCTAGACAGGTGAAGTGTGTCTCAGCAGCACATTAACCAAGGAAACTTCTCTAGCCGTGCGTGTCAGCTCCATGTTACGTCCAAGAGAGGAGACCCCTGGTCTTTAGGTACAGTGCTATCTGCTATTGCACAACTGAGCATTAGCCAAAATGGCTTGCAATTAGATGAAAATTGCAATGAGACCTCTCGAGGTGGGGGGAAGGGAGTATATAGCCTTTTGAAATATCTTGATGCTGACAGTTCTGATCCTGTTTATACTGTGGAGGAGCTTGCTTTGAGAAGCATCTCACCAGAATGTCTTTGTGCTTGGCATCAGGGTATCAGGGATATCACATGCATTCTCTGGATTAATTGTCTCTGGTGCCTAATTCCCAGCACTTTTTCAAAACCCTGACTTTCATGCAGGTCATCTAAGGACATTGATGCATGAGGACATTGAGTGTACATAACCCAAACACTCTCACAAAGGGCTTTTGTTAGCTCCGGAGACTCAGTCCTTGTTTGAGACAAAAGGAATGCATCTCATCTGTATGAAACCATTTACCGTGCTATGGTCTCTATCTGTTTTAATACCATTTTTTTCTTTGCCCAGATCTCAGAAGCAGGAAAAAAGCATAAGATATCTCTTAATGGACATGCTTTTAAATTCACAGATATTGCTTTTGATTGCCTTTCAATTTGCAGGTCTTCTAGAGCCTGGCTGTGAAACTGAGATATATTTTCTGTCGTTCCCTGAAGTGGTGTCCCCAGCTTCCAAGGTCTTCCCTTAAAGTAAAAGAAATACTTGCGTGTTACGAAGGCAGCATCCATGCCAAAGTCATACTTGGGTTCGATTCAAAGCAGTTCATACCAGCTGCAGATTATGCTGCAAAATCTGCTTTCACTAGTCAAGTTTGAAAGGTGTCTGGGAGGTGTCTCCAATATAACTTCCTGTAGGTCTTAATGTGGCCTATCTGTTATACAGAAAACAATAGTAGAATTCAGGTAGCTTGGACTGGGCTGCAAAATAGGCTTACCACCCTCCAGTTCCTGTGACAAAATTGTTTGCAAAAGTCAGTAAATCCATGAAAACTGCCCTGTTCACTGGCCTGTGAATTCTCTTCCAGGAGAGAAACTAGACAGGAGTCCTTGGCTCCAGTTCTACTTTTTGTAGGACATTCTGAGTTGCTTTATCAGGTAACAGTTATCACATGAGGGGTGATGTGTTGGTAATCCTCTCCAAGAAATGCCAGAAGGTTCTCTTGGAAGCTTTTGTAATGTGCTGTGTGGTCTCCTGGTGAAGGTTATTATCCAAATGAAAATCGTACAGTAACAGCACTGATAATGGCCTATCTGCATATCCCATTTCTTATATGGAGTTTTATCCAAGACAGAAAGCAATTCCAGCTTTAAAAATGAAGGCAATGGATAAGGAAAGTCACAGTTTAGAATATATTGCAGAAATCAATAGCAGCAAAGCCTGCCACTATTAGAATTTATTTATTTTATATCTCCTAAGCCTGATAATAAAATACAGTTTTAGCAAATGGGCCTTGTCAGCTATGTCTTTAGCCTTTATTACTAATTTTAAGGCTTATTTAAAACACATTGAACTTCTAGATGCAGCTGCTTTTACTGCAAACAGTAGTCAGCTATGAAGGGCCATCTCTCTACACACACTGAGCTTCAATGGACTTAACCAGAAATTCAGCATGAGGGTAGAATTGAGCAAAAAGTCCCTGATTTGTATACTCAAAGTCTGTTGAAATTAATGGGAGTTGAAATTCCTTAACACTTGCCAGGGAATGCTCTGCAGTTCACAAGATTAGGCTAGAAAGGCATTACGGAACCTTATCCTGAGGCAGTTCACAGATAAAAACTCCCTTTGCATTAGTGCAAGCAAGTTAGGCTATCTGTAACTCTACAGCACTTGCCCTGCTGAAGGGTAATGTAGAAAGTTTGAGACGTACCCCTGGCAAAGACTAATTGCTGTCACTGTTGGAGCATTTCAGTTTCCCATTAATTGTAGTGAGTGGCAGAGAGCACCAAAACATTAGAGAGCTATTATTATTATTATTATTATTAAGCCCTAAATATGCCAAATTTTTCTCAAAAAAAAGAAAATCCAAATTGCCTTTCTTGCCCGTTATTTTACCTGCCTTAGCTCTCTTGGCTTAACCAATATGAATAAAAATACATGCATTTATGATTTTTGGTTTTAGTTTAGACATGCCTAGAAAGTGAATGCCAAATGACATTATTTCATCCCTTCATTTTGGTTAGTTGCTCCAATAAAATCTAATAAACCCTCAAGGTAGTTATACTTATGCATAGGAGTATATGTCATGGTCTTGTGGGCAAAAAAGTGGTATTTCTTAGTTTTCAGTTCCCTTTTCATGCTCACCAAGGTCTTTTCTTCATCCATCCAGTCATTATTTGATCGTACTTGAGAGCTGACTGAAAATGACCATCTACAACTGAACTACTGTTATGGAGGTTTTCCAGGATTTACTATATTAAAGATCCATTTTTCATAGCTGAAACAAGGTAATTGGTTGTACTACAAGTGAAAGCTGCTTAGGACCATTAGTACATTTTATGTTGAGCTTGCTACGTTACCAGACACATGATGTCTCCTACATTTCTGGATGAGATAAGTGTTTTCCTTCTGGTTTTGTTAAGGGTGGCTGTAAGGTGCTGCTGCACTGATGAAGGACTTGACTGGTCAAGTAGAGCTAGAGCCAGTGGAGTACTTCTTGCTGGTGGACTTCAGATCATTAATCTGCAAATCTGGGGCAAAATTCAGACTGAGTACTTTTCTTTGTAGATTTCAGTAAAAGTAATTAAGTAGCTGTGTTGTTTGCTAGCATAATTATTATTTTACACGGAGGTAATAGTGCTAAATGTTTGGCTGAGGGTTCATGGGTTGTATATCGAGATTGAATGACAAGACAGGGAAACTGGCCTTCAAATGTAGACATTTTGCATGCAGGGTAAAATGGCTTTGGATTTGTAAACATTGTATTTGACACTTTGGCTCACGGACACAAGTGGCCAGTTGTAAGTGGTGGGAGGCAGCAGCTGGTTTATGTTGAGTTGTCCAGCCCTCTGCAGTTGTAGAGTGTCTGATGGCTGGGTCATGCACTCACCCATCCTGTCCTGCCACAACATCCTATCTCCATTTACTAGATGCTGAGATGTTCTGTACAACACAGTTCTGCGTTACTTACGGTGTGCAGACCCTCACCTTTCTTGTTGCGGTTAGGGTCTCCCACAGCTGCAGCTCCTTCAGTTAACAACAGGAGAAAGAAGCTTCTATTTTGCATAGACTGGTTTAAATATGACAAAAAAATAGATAAAGTCCAAACCCTTTGGGAATGAATATATGTAAATTGAAACTAATGTTCAGATATCCAGTGTTACATAGTTTCTGTTGACTAGAAGACCAGCAGGGTATCTGTGACTTCAAGGTAAGAAAAAATGTTGAAACCCCCTAGAATCAGACCCTGCGATCCTGAGCACTGTTACCTGAATGCAGTTGAGAGTACTTTGCAGTTCAGAGGGAACAGCTAAATCAGTTGAAAGAAGGCTTTATGCATGACCAGAGAGCAGCCAGAGCAGGGTCCCCCAACACCTGGACAAGAAGAGCTGAAGAGGCTGGTGAGGTGGCCAGGCTCAGCCACTACCCAGTAGCCCCACGGCAGCCGTCTCCAGCGATGGGAGTGTCTGGGACCCAGCCAGGGAGTCAAGCCTGTGGGTCAGGTTCTGGACAAGCAAGGTACAAGGCCAGGCATAGGCTTGGCTGCACTGTAGCTCAGGAGGGCCCTGGCTGAGGGCTGTGCCTAAGTGCAGCTCCTGAGCAAAGCAGTGAGACCCACACAGAGGCCCTTTCTCACTCCCTGTTCCCAGCAGTTGGAGCCCACAGCGGGGCTTGAGTGCAGACAGCCTAACCCCTGGGGAGGCGGGAAGTACCTGGCTCATTCTGTGTGGAGTTGTAAAGCTCTCATTGGCTTCAGAAGCCCATGGTGCCATGGGTCCCGAAGAATGTACTTGTCATCTTGTAGGCCTCATTTTAAACGTCTTAATACTGAAGCAATCTTGCACGGGTCATTCTCTTACTAATTTCAAGAAAGGTCTTTAAGTAGTTGCTCAGACTTGCTGATTAATAATTACACAAAGCTGTCACACCGATCTTCAGCTGCTGCAAATAAAGGTACTCCAGAAGTCTGTGGAAAATCTGTATCTTTCTCTATAATCTTAGAAATGCATTTGTGTATCTTGTAATGAGAACTATTTTGTACGATCTGACAGAAAAGAGCCTGGACTCTACCTATGTATTATATTCTGTTTATATCATGTCCTTCCAATATGTGGGATCAAAACCAGTTGTGGTTCATAAATAACATGGGGAAGTAATATTTAATGCTAAATTTCAGAGCACTGCTCAGATGCTAATTCCAATATTTTTATCCCATTTCACAGGTAGGAAACTTGGTTGAGAGGAGGGAAAAAGATTTGCCCATAGCTTCACAATGAAACTACAGCAAATTAAAGTGAAGATCAGAGATTTGGGTAAGTTCCACATATGTTTGATCCTGCCTGTGTGCAGAGGCTTATACTAGATGACCTCCTGAAGCTCTTTCCATCCCTTTGTTTCTATGATTCTATGACTAGCAGCATTTTCCTTTTGGGGTATTTGGGTGTGGGGAGGGTGCAGAAATAGGTGTATTTTTCACCAGCACATAATGTGTATACTCAATTTTCTCTGAAATTCACATTAAAACCCCCAAAATTGGCTTTGCTCTGATGAGTAATTTTGCACTTACTGTGTGGCTAAGATGGAGTAGGCAGACTTTCAAGTATACTAAGAGTTCCTAGTACATTTTCAGAAAAGGAGAGCACTGACTGGGTGATTCCCAATGACAAGAATTTTTAAGGTTGAATGGATATTCTTTGGTATTTTTCCAACTCTGTTTACTGTTATCTAGACTGTATTCCATTAGCATGGTTTAAATTGATAGGTATAAAAACCCTGTGCATATATTAATGTGTCAGAAACTGATGCCGGTTGCATTGCAGTGCCAGGCTCTAAGGTTTGTGATGTGCAGCATGATGTTGGACACCAGTTACTAGTGGGGTACACCAGGGGCTGACACTGGGGTTAGTACTGCCTAACATCTTCAAGAATGATTCAGATAACCTGAGTTACAGTCTCAGAGAGGATTTCTTGAAACAGATTTTTAGAAACAATATTTAATATCTTTCCAGAAACCAAGAATTCTACTTTGAAGTAAGAATAGACGTTTCATAGGCATACTTACTCAAACATAGAGTTAGAATCTCACTGGTGTTTTTATAACATGGAATGATCAATGTAACAAAATAACATGTCTTCCAGATACTCATTTGTTCTCTGTGGTGATAAATAGTTATGCAAAGTCTTTATTTGAACATCAGAATCCAAGTGGGAAATTCAAACTCAGTAAGTGACTTTAAAAAACGTTACACTTTAAACTATCACGTGTTTTGAATATATTTTACTGCAAATCCTTGAGGCCACCTCACTGTCTACTTTTATATTTCCATCAGTTTATGAAGTCCCCTAAAGCTGTTATTTTGAAATTATATTTCATATTATGGCAACACCCTAATCGGTAATGATCTTCTAGATTCTGGATTCAAAGTAAAAGATTGCCAGCTGCAGCAAAGTGAGCCATGAGACTGGGATACAACTGACTTCAAAACAACAAACTGTATTCTACTTTTACTTACACAGTGCAGCACAGCAAAACCTGAGGAGGATTCAAGGAATGCAATTAAAGATGTGATTTAGATTGTTTTATGCTTCAGCTTCACTTTCAAAACATAAAGGTGCCTATTTTTAAAAAAATGGTTTTCTACTTTAGCACATTTCCTGCTGCATGAGATTAAAATTACTGTCTTCATGATCCACTTGCATAAATGCCTGGTAGTCACCTGGTGACCTTCAATTTTTGAATAGCTCATTTCAGAGCAATATGCCTGTACAATTCTGCCGATTGCACCTGTACAGGTATGTCAGAAAGGAGGACTGTATTGTGTCTGCCAGTGTTGGCATTTCAATTACCAGAATCATGCTTGGTGATTTCTTTTCCAAGAGCAGCAGAAACTAGTCAGTTTCTGTGGCCAAGGCTGAAGAAGTTTTTTGAGTATTATGGAAAAAAAGCTTATTTTACAAAATATGTAAAGAATGGCCTTTGTTCCTGTGTGCCTGAAAAGCTCTGTTATCTGCATTAGTTTTATGCGTAGCTTCCAATGTGGGGTAGAGGATAATACTTGGAATTCCTATGATAAGAACAAGCCCCTGGGACAGTTTTTTTTTTTTGCAAAGACAGCAAAATGACATAGATCTTCAGTTGCAGACTTCCTGGGTGCTGTGCTACCACTTTTATTCTTCCATGCAGTCAGAGTTAGGAACCATAGAGAAGACGAGAATGTGGGTGACAGGGAGGCATGGATCAGTGGCAGGGATTGAGGTCTCCTTAGTCCTTCCAGTTAATTCATCCTTGCTGACAGACCAGCTTTCTATTTAGGACTTTTTTTTTTTTTTGGCACAAACACAAGCCTATTAGACTCTACATTTATTTAAATAGACATTAGTTAATGTTATAAACCTGTGAGAAGATTGCTCAGGAGTAATTTAAAATAGATAAGCATTCCAGTCATTGCCATTGAGGTTAATAAGACTACTCATTTGTTTAGATTAATTCACTGTGTGTTTGCAAGACAAGTCTTTAATTTTAGTCTTCTCACTGAAGTCCGTTGGATTTCACCTGAACCATCAATGCAAAAATTAAAACTAAGAGCTGGTGTGAGCCTTTTTTGGCAAGTTCTGCAAGTACTTATACTTCCTTTTACATAGGTAATGCTAGTGATACAAAAGGGACCAGCAGTATGAGGGAAGACTAATGGCATGAGTGAACTCACTGTTGAAAAAATGTTCAGTGAAACATAGTATTTTTTCTTACTGCTTAAGGTGCTTTTGCATTTCTATCTTTTGCCTGGTAATTTATTTTTTCTTTTTGCCATCTTTCCATCTTTCCATTTTATATTTTTTTACTGCCAGTTACTTTCCTCAGGGATCTTTTAGAGCTGTGTCTCCAAGGGCTTATGTTTTCTGGGCTCACTGGAGTTAAATTTCCTTTGGTTCCATTTGAGACTGCATTCTGGAAACCTCAAGATTTTAATCTCATTATTAACACTATCACTTTTATTGAAATGATTTCCAGTGTTTGCAGTAAGATCAATTATAGCAGTTTAAACACTTCTTCAACCCAAGCTTTCCATCTTTCATTGGCCCTACAAAGTGTCTGTGAAACTTACTCCCACTGAAGAGATGCTTTTAGAACAAGCAGATTTTGATCCCTGTACCTTAAGACCTGGACTCTGAAAGCAAATTGTTTATGATACAAGGACTCCCCCAAAACACTTGCAGGCCTCCTGGCATCCATTTTTATAGGAGGTGGTGCCCCTTCTTATCTTAGTCTCAAGAATTTCCTTGAGATGGGGATGCAAGGGCAGAAGAACACTGATGAATGATGCTCTGGGAAACTAATGTTCTTTCTCTAAATATGTGTATATATATACTATATATGTCTCACACACACATGTATTTGTATGTATTTGCAATTTGAAGCAGGTAAAATTGATAGTTTTGATCAGTTTAAAATATGCTGTATGGGAAACAGCTAAATGTGTAATGGGTAAAAAAGAGGCAGCAGAGCATTGGAAGGTGGAAATTGCAGTAGATCAAGACACCATGGTTTTTGCATTGGTATCTTTTGGAGACACGGGCAGTTTTATTTGAAATTGTAAATATATGGAAAAGTATCTGGAATTAATGTCATATGGTGATGGAAAGTATTCTGTGTGATGGGTTGACCATGGCTGGA
>JANZLQ010000079.1:46090667-46101968 GCA_026212715.1 Elanus axillaris
CCCGCAGTGCGCCGTACAGGTGAAGCTGGAGCTGGGGCACCGAGCCCAGGTCAGGAAGAAACCCACGGTGGAGGGCTTCACCCACGACTGGATGGTGTTTGTCAGAGGGCCCGAGCACAGCAACATTCAGCACTTTGTGGAGAAAGTCGTCTTCCACCTGCACGAGAGCTTCCCCAGGCCGAAAAGAGGTAGGTAGGGCTCGCCGCCGACCGCCCCGACGGGACCAGCTTCCTGCCCCCGCCGGCGGCGGCCTCCCCGGCGCCGGGCGGCCGGCAGCAGGGTCTCCCCCCACCCCGGACGAGCGCTCCCCAGCCGCCTGCGAGCGGGCGCAGCTGACGGGTCCGTGCCGCTCTCGGTGGAGAACAAAAGCCGCCGCCAGTGCGGTGATGGGCTGCCGGTGGCCCTTCTCCCGCCCGGCGCCGGCGGGGCTCGGCTCCTTTCTGCCCGTCCCGCTCTCCCGCACTTGCTGCCGCCGGGGATCTCCGTTCGGCCGCCCCCGGTCGCGGCTCCCGGGCCGGCGGTGGGTCCGGGTCCCGGCCTCTCCTGGTCTCCTCGCACTTGTCGGTGGCACGGAGCTGGCCTCCGTCTAGGGGTGGGTCTGCGCTGGAGGCTTTTCCCCACGTGTTGCTTTCTTCTGGCTGGCGTTGCTTTCTTCCCATGTACTAAATGCCTGACTTGGACAGGGATGCCTGGAAATGTATTCTTGCTCCGGTCTTGATACCTGCGTTTTAAGCCCCCCAACACTTTGCTTTCTGGTTAGTTCTCTAGTTCACTGTCGGGGCTTCAACCTCGCCTTAGTACGGGAAAACTTCTCAAAAGGTGCGTATGTGCGGTGCATGTGTACCTACATAAGTTGGGCAGGGAGAGGTGTAAGAAGCCTTTTGTTTTCAGATCCCATCCCTGAACCCTTCCTGTGCTGTTTATTGTAGTTGGATTAGTAGAGGTAACAGTACAGATAAAAGAAGTGAGCAGGTTGATTTGTCTATGCAGACACAATGGTTAGTAGTTATCTTTCATTTGGTCTGTAATCTTTTATTGGCATCTAGAACTCCTGCAGTTTCTTAGAGGAACATTGTCATAAATCCTGCCTGCTGAGAGCTAGGTGGGGAAAAAATTGAACGTTCAGGGAGCAAAAGACAGGAAATTTTTCAGTGTTGAGACACAAAACCTTTTTTTGAGGTAAGGTGAAAGCATGTAGTTTGATTTAGTGTTTCTCTCTTTGAAGATACTAAGCTGTGTCTTTTTTTTTTACATCAGTTATTGTGTTTCTTCAGTGTATTTTCCTTCCCTTAAGCAATGCAGTATAAGGATTGCAGTATTTCAGCTGCTGAGATTATCTTCTGAAGTATAAGCTATTCATTCCCTTTTATTACATAGAGTTGATAAATTTTTAAATTACTGTAAACTAGTGCAGTACTGCACAAACAGTTTTCAGGGGATCATGTGTACTACTGCAGTATTTCTGATGAATTAAACTGCACTATGGAGGCTTCCTCCCATTTTCTTCTATTTCTTGTACAGAAAAACATGACTTTAAGTCAGTCTAAACAGTTTGGCAGAGAAACTCCTGAGAACACAGCTGAGTAGTCTAAAAAGGTGAGTTAGCATTATCCATATTCAGTAAGTTAGATGAAGTATTGAAATCAGTGGTAGGAAGTACATTTCATAGTTTGAAGCTTTGTCTGCACGATGGGGTGTTTGTGATGCTCTCTTTTTATTATCCCTGCTTTATTTATTTATTTATTTACTTACTTGTCAGGCCTCTGGGAACATGACTCTGTAGGCCAGACTTGGGGTTGGTTGCTAGGTGTGGTGTGGAGTTTGCTAATAAGAATACATTTTAGGACTTTTGCAAATGAAAGATGCATGGTTTGCTGCTGGGAGTGCTTTGTGTCTCCAGCTGCTGAGTTCAGTTATGCAGTCATTTAAGCCATTGTTTTAAAGTGTTTATTTTGGGGTTTTATTTGTACGCATCATTTTCATGATGTGGCAACTGCTGGGAAAGATGCCAGCTTCTGTAGCCTGGGAGGGGACTTGTCATACTGTGATTGCACATGACTTGGATTGTAGGAGAACACCGCAGCCGCTCTCATCCAGCAGAGTCTAAGCTCAGATGGCAAGCACTCTATTCACTTCTGGGCTTTGCTTAGCCTCCTAAAACTACATCAATGAGCAAAAAGTAGATGCTGAAGAAATTTCAGGCCCCTGAAATCACAGTGGGAAGGATGAGCATTGTGCTACTGAGAGTGATCTGTGTATGAACTGCCTAATAAGCTTTCTGCTGTTCAAAAGCACTTAGGTATGGGTGTGGTGGTGATGTATGCCTTGTAAATGGGAGCATTTTGTTTGTCTTTCTAATTTACAAATATAGTTAAAAATTTTGGGAAAAGTATTCTGGGTTTTCTTGGCTCTGTAAATCAGTTCTGTTAGTTTGATTTGACTTCAGTTGACTTTCAGGGTAGTATCTTAAGTGTTGCATATTTAATGGAAATTATATGCTTGCTTGTGGTGTTAGTAAAACTACCTGTTTTCCATCACTTCCTCTAAAGTTATCTTATACTAAAATAATAAAGTATATAACTTACCATTTGGAGATACTTGGTAAGTTCTGAAACTAATCCTGAGCCGTGGGTTTAGCAAGCTGAAGTAGGTGTACAATATTAATCAGAAGCAAGTACTAGTATACTGACTAGCCATAATAACAGAGTTCTTTAGTAAGTGATCTTTTTATCTCTGGATTCATGCTGTAAATTGCTGCTGTAACATCTATGCTTGCTAGGAAAATTTTCAATTCATGAAGTCTATCTGTAGAGCTCATGGATCAATTTGAAAATAATAAATGAATAGGCTATCATAGGTGTTACTGATTCATAATGTGTTTCTGTTGTTAGATCCCTTTTTATTAGGGTCATAGTCATCCCAAACATCAAGGGGGACAAGGGAGATGAAATTTTTTCAGTGCATTTGTTATGTGTGTTTCTGAGAATAGCTGGATAAACTGTCACTTTCTGGCTACAACTCTGGCTTTGCTTGTCTGTTCTAACTATACTAGGGATTTTGAAAATACTACAGGTTGATGGTGACTTTGCAAAGGTGTGTGTGTCCCCAAGGGTTTGTTCTACAAATAGTTGCTGCAGAGCAAGCAGGGTCCTGTACCCTGAAGTTTTAAGGTGGAAACATAGCTAGGAACAGAGTTCAGTTGTTGGAGTGTCATGAACCGCCAGTATTCCCTGTGAACACCTTTGGCGGTGAGACAGGTTTAACATTGACACACTTCACTGACTATATGTCAGGTGGCCAAAATGGTTTGATTATTGTCCTTAAACAATTCACAATCTTGTTATAACAAGACATTCATACAAGCAATACAATCTACTGTGGGTAAGCAAGCAATACGACCTGTGATGTTACCAGTCATGTATCCGGGTGCAGCATAGCGAAGGTCTCAGGCCAGCTGAGGGGGGTCCCCCAGTCGTGAAGCTTTCCTACTCTTCTATACCTTTCAAGCCACCGGGCTGTGGCTGATAACATGTCTGTGTCTAAGAGCTCAGTTGCTTATCACATTTTGCAGGCTTTGTGTGTGCATGTGGCCTAGCTCGTGATCTGTATAGGCCAAGATGGCTTATGAGAGATCACAAGTTAATAGCTACTTATACTATATTTTGTTTCTCTCTCTTACATAGCAAGCAGAACTTAACCCTTAACGTGAGTGGGACAGGTTTCATGGGGAAATTCATACGATTTCGCTTGTTCCCCTTTTTTGAATGTGCTTTTGCATACAGGCTCTTGACATAAGTTAGGCCGTAGAAAGGAGTGGTGGAGGCATTTGGGCCTACTCCTGATTGAATTCTGCAGTCAGTGTTCTGCACAAGTGAGGGCCGACTTATGAGTGGCAGAAGACTGCTACCCGGCCTCCACCCAGTCCTGTCCTCCACCCTGACTGTCTCTCTGTCTTCAGCATATTAACTTTCAGATTCAAACTTTACAGAGTGCAGAGCAGGTTGTTTTGTGTGTGTAGATAGGATGGGAAGGTGATGGTGACTAACAGGGAACAGAGTATAGATGAGCTAGAGTGACCTAAAACCAGTTTCCTTTGTCTTTCACTGTGTGTCACCTTAAACTTGAGCTTGGCACCAGTTTTGTTGTTTTCTGTTTGCCTCATGGTGACTGGGTGCTTCAGCTTATCCTTGCATGGTGGAGCACAGAGGCATTCGTAGTGACTGGTTCCCTGTACTTCCTCCCATGGCCTGCTCCTGCCATCTGAACCCCATGAGTAGTTTCATGGGGGATGGCTACAGGACGACTTGTGGCATTAAAGAAAACTAGAATCATGCCCAAACTCAGTTTTGAGTAGAGTTTGCAAGACAAAAGCTCTCTAAAATCATCATGCAACCATTGTAATGCTGATGTAGATTGGTTAAGACATGGACAATTTCTAAGATTCTAGCTTTATTTCAAAGCATATTTTGCTTACCTTTTATTATTCATGTGAAGAAAATAGTGCTGCATGTAGAAGTGCAGTACTTTTAACATGTCTGTGGAACAGGATTTGTCACCAGGTTATGGTTAGGTTTGATCTGCTGTGATACTGCATCCAAAAGAGGAGCTGTTGCTCTCGTCTTATAATGCGTCTCATTATTTCTTTGGATGCTAAGCAATGTAGAAGTATTTTTTCGTCTTCCTACCTAATGAGTGCTGGTGCTCTACAACAGCAGTCTGACTTACTATGTGTCTTACAGTATTTCGGTTGCATAAGGAAACACATCCCTTGAGTTTCAGTGACTCGTAAGTACATGTCAAAAACTATGTTGGAACTAGTGTGGCCTGAGCGGTTAAGTTTCTATTAATCGGTGTGCAGCAGTGTAGTTGCAGAGTGGAAACTGCATTAAGAGCACCCTTCAGTTTGCTTGTACAAAGCTCTTCTTGGGAAAACATTTGTAGATAAAGCCTAATATAGTATGCCAAATTTTATTTACAAAGGGGAGACTTCTTTCTGATTTAAAATAAATAAATCTCATGGCTTTTTTGTGCCCTATACACTACCTCAAAATGAAAAAATGCCAATCATATTCTGCTTCTGTGCATTTGGATTCATTGTACAAAAACTGAACTAAGCTGACTGCACCAGTTGCTCAGCTTCTGATGGTTAGATTGGTGCAGTTGCAAGATGTAGCTCCTCTGAGGAGATGTTTTGGTCTGCTGCTTTAAAGCGTGTTTAAATTTAGACAAATTTTTTTACAGTGACAGCTTAATCTTCTTGTGAAAGCCCATCTTATGCTATATTTTAAAACAGTCTCTAGTGATCTGTATTTTGGCTGTGCAAATGCCTCATGAACCTCCCTAGAAGTATTTATGGATAATATGCTGGCCATGAAAGTCAATGAAATGTCTTAGAATGAACTTTGATTAGGAAAAATGGTGCAGCTCTCCCCTGGTTACTTTGTGATTATTTTTTTTTTTAATTTGTTTTCGAAATATTTTACTATGTTAGGAGGTACGTTAGTGGAAGGGAAGGAAAGAAGATCCCTAATCTTTCCTTTCCTAGCCCCATTTTATTAAAGTGTTGACCACAATGCAAATGTTGCTGCTTTTAGTAGCTTGCATGTTGTCTTGTAAAATTTTTACTTTGGAGAAAATCGCCAAGCAATGTTATCTCACTCGCTGTTCTTGATTAATTCTTTTTTTCTTTTGCCAATTTTTAAATACTAAGGTTTTTTAAATAAACCAACCAAACAAAAAAACCCCAACAACACAACTAAAAATCAGTCTCTCCCTGCTCCATTTAAAGTCAGTGAGAGACTTACCTGTCTATTAAATAATTTTAGTAAATTGAGTGGTGTGAAGATAGGGACCCACAAGCAGATTCTTACCATGTAACTTGAATTTTCCCTTTGTACCAGCTAGCACAAGCAGATGGTAAAGATCAATAAACAGGCAGTCAATTTTCTGCTTGATATTTCAGTAGGATATTTAGCTACACTTTTAAGAACTTAAGTTAATTGTAGGTCTATTTAGTTTGAGATTTTTTTTCCCTCTTAAATTTTGCCTAAGCCTAACCCTCTGGATATGATAGGCATGTGGGAATTCCTTTTTCCATCAGTCTTACAGATACATGTTTGATACTGCACCTTTTAGGGCAGGTATTGTTATTTTAGTTGCAAAATGGTGGTGTTATTGGGCATGGATTTGCTCATCAGTGGATTTCAGCTGTGGCCACATGAAACTTCTGATGTCTAGTGAAGAATTTCATTTGTTTAACAGGAAATTCTTGAGATTTAAATTGCTACTACTTGAATTAGAGGCTGAATAGCTGAGAGTAGCTCTTATTAAAGAGGCCAAGAGTACATATGTGTGTTCAAGTGCACTTTCTAATTTAGCCTAGTGCAAATCACAAGGGCATTTTCAGTTTTTTTCAAAGAGAGTGAGGAGAGTTTGAGTGTAGGGAAACTATCAAGTTTCATCTTTACATGAGTGCCATCAGTAAATAATTGGTGGCTTTGATGGTAAGATGCTACCTGTATAGGAAAACCTGTTTCTAATAAATAATTTATGCTTCCTGATAAGTCACTAAAAATCATCACATTCAATGTCAATACTTGTGCTTCATTTAGAAGCATACAGTGTAATAAGGACTTGATTCCTAGATTGGGCAGTATGCATCTGTTTTATGAGTGTACAAATCTGATGATCCTTTTAAATCAGAAGTGATTTGCTGTCTGTGAAGACTTGCATTGCATTCAACAGAAATTAACTTACATGAGGACTGAAGTGTGACAATGGGCTCTTGCACTTGCTCAAGATATAGTGACTGTACAGTCTGTAGTACCTCAGTGTCACAAGGCATGTGAATAACAAGACTGCTACATCATCCATTGTCACAAACTTACAGCTCTTTAAGTTTACTTGCACATTTTTACATGGTTTAATCGTGTGGTTTATGTGTTCAGTGCGTGCTTTTTTCACTCTCCTGCATGGGATGTCTGGTTTCGGCTAGATTTCCTCCTCCTGCCAGCGTTGCTTCTACAATGGCAAATGCTGATTTGTCAGAACTGCCAGTCAGTTCTGACTCTAATTTCTTAACTCTTAAAAGATGAACCTGGCTTATTTATTTCTTGTTAAGTTAACTTTGAATAGCATTTAATACCTGATACAGTATTTTTAGTTTTAAGAAGCTATGGTTACATCTTCCTAAAGCTACATTATTAATACTCTGTTTGTAAGTTTTCCGGACTTTAGATGGTAGGAAAGGAAATGTAGTTTCAAGGCTATTGTACACAAGATTTTTTTGGATAGCTGTAGAATAATACTCACTTGAAATACAGAAAACCAGATTGTTGTATGTAGTATCAGCTCTATCACTTCTTCAGTAAGATGAGGGAGAAGATACCTCAAAATGTTTAAATTGGTAGATAGTTGAATTTGAGAAAGTGAAAACAGCTGGGTTTGCTGTTTATTGTTGTTGCTCTATTTACTTCTGTGCAGGTTTTATCCTTAGAAAAATAGATATGTAAGAAATCTTTAAACCATGTATTTACTGTTACAGGTTAGACAATCTGAACTGCAGGCATAATTGTGTCTGTTAAGATTTTTCAGTGCTGTATTAGTAAGCTGTAAAATGTTGGAAATTTGGTTTGTGTTAATATTTGTGGTACTGTTGAAGGTATGAAGGCTATTCTTGTAACAATACTGTGCAGTATGCTTAGGGTTGGATTTTGATGTGTTGGGTTTTTGGTTTGTTTTTTTTTTTCAATTCAGGTTTTGGGGAAAAATGTTGGAAGAGGATTATTCTGTCCTTTGTTCTGGTAGAATCTGTGGAAAAGACTGACAACTTGGTAGTTGCAACATGTAAAGCCTGTTGATAATGCTTGCAATAGGTGAGGAAAGC
Organism: Elanus axillaris; assembly: GCA_026212715.1. Taxonomy (NCBI): domain Eukaryota; kingdom Metazoa; phylum Chordata; class Aves; order Accipitriformes; family Accipitridae; genus Elanus; species Elanus axillaris. Next base: position 46,098,553 of record JANZLQ010000079.1, read on the forward strand.
ACAGATTAATTTATAAATGTTTGATCCAGGATTAAGTCTGTACGCTGCTGCAGTTTGACTACATTAATTTTTGTGAGGTACTTATGATAGACAGATGCACTTTTAAACCAGCAGAATTTGGTTCATATATGATCATTCTGTTTCCCTTCCCAGTAGTGATTGATATTGATAGGCACATATGAAAACAAAGGAACAGTCGAATTACAGCACTTCTGTGTGTTTGCATGAAAATTATGGTTTCTCATCTTGTCACAAAACACTTATCTTCTAATTGAAACTATTGGTTGTTTTTTGTATGACTCGGCTTTTTGCTGTGCTTTCTAATACATAAAGGGGAGGAAGAACAGACCGGTATTTAAAGTATTTGTATGCTTACTTAAATCTTTGTGAGGGAACTAATTTTAAAATTGAGTGTATTATACTGCCTATTATTAAAGGATACAGCTAAAATACTTATGTTTTTGCAATGTAGAAAATAATTAAAAAAACCTGTACATTGCTGGGTAAAACCTGTTGTTCAGTACCTGTTAAAAAAAATCAAAATTGTTAACTGCCTCCTGGGGTGCCATCTATTTAAACAATATTAGTGGCCAAGATTTTGTTACTACCAGGCAGTGAGTCAGAGTTCATGTCATCAGTATCCTTGTGATGGTGCTCTTAAGGCAGAGGACCGGTGCTTAACTCTCTCCCTTGCTTGCTAGCTATGGGCTGTGTCATGGTGTTAATACTGTGCCAAGCTCCTGCACTGGCTCTGGTTCTGTTGAGTTCAGGTTTGTTTCTTTGAGCTCCCTGGATGCACACAGTGGTGTTGGATGACTTTAATTCTAAAATCTGTGGCTCAGTATGGTGACAGAGGTCTCAATAGCTGTAAAATTATGTAAATGATAGATCAAATGTAATTTCTTTTTAAATACAGTTCAGACCTATTCTTAGCAGTTGATGCGTATGAATTGCATTTGTATGGCTTCAGCAACTTGTCCATAATTCTGTGTTAAAAAGCATACGCCTAAACAGCAGTATGGGTGTGGTTTTCATATGGAATATTGTTCATGAAGGTAAATCGCAGGATAGGCATTTCTGGTTTCAGATGGTTATGATGGCAGAGAATATATAGTGCAAAATGCATTACTACACATAAAAAAACCACAGCAGAGCTGAACAAGAAATGGGTGGGTTGATTTTACTCATTATTGTTAGGATACAGAGGGGCTTGTAGTAGGTCTAAATTTACTATTTATGCCTGCTGTTCTAAAGCTTGTACAGAAAAATTCCACCTGACTCAATGAGACACTAATCATTTTACTCGTTCTAGACAGAAGTAATTTGAACATAACATATCTTGAAACAAGGGTTGACAGACAAGGTTTTCTACATTTTTAGGCTTATAAGGGAAATTGAGGACTTCCTTTGTATACTTAGAGGGAGACATTATTTTACCTTTCATGTGCGAACTTTAGAGGGCAAATGATCCAGAAAGGGATAATGCTGAGAATCAATTGAGACAGAACTACTTGATATTGTGGGCTGGAGGCCAGCAACAGTGGTGTTCTCTGTCTCGTGTGTGTGGAAAAAGGGCAGGTCCAAAAATGTTTGCTGTTACTCAGAGCAGCCCTTCTAGTAATGGAAGGCAGTTTTCCTGAGGAATTTTCATTGATAGGTATTAAATGGGTAAATAGCATTTGAATTCCTCTTGTGATCCAGTAACAGGTTCCATAATTAACAGAAAATATTTGCACATTTCATCTTTCATAATGTAAATTCAAGGTAATATTTTATGGGAGTATTTGGTAAAACCATTTACAGAATGGCTGTTTGTAAGTCATCACAGCACTAACATCACACTTTACTGAAAAGCAGGAGAGACGTAGACGGAACTTGAAATCTTGTGTGCTCTCTGAACATGGAGATGTACAGATCTCAGGCATAATAATTCAAGGGTAGTATTTTTAACTAGGATTCTGCCTGATGAATTTTTTTGTGGAGTTTTTTTGTTTCTTTTGTTGGTTTGGTTTTTTTTCTTTTCTTTTTCTTGCTCAACCTGGGGACATACCATATTTCTGGACACACTTGGTGACTTAAAATTATTTAATATTACTGCAAGGAAAGACAAAAGTGTGTGAAAAAAGTATATTGAAATGTGTATGGTCATATTAGTGGGACAGAAATCAGTCTCTAATCTGTTTCTATAAAAAGATCTTAGTGAAAATGACTTTGTTAAACTATTCTAAAGTATTTTTTTTTAAATACTCCTAAACACATGAAGCTGAAGAGCTTTCAATTTTAAAAGAACAGCATGCCCTTGCAATATTTTTTGAGCCAGTTTTGTGGTGCTTTGCCTCTGAGAAGGTAAACTTCTTGGGGAAGTAAGTCAAGACTAATAAGCACGGATTTGTTCTTTTTAGCCATATCTAATGCCCAGCCTTTTCCAGCTATTCAGTTGCTGTCTTTCATTAGAGGACCATTTTAGAAACTGGAGCTACTGCTCAGGGTCCAGGACCTGCACACAGTGTGTGCGCTCGCTTGGCATGGTCTGTGCTCTCCCAGGGCTTGGGGGTTTTGTTCTGACAACCACTGACCGAGCACATGCTGTACTCCAGAGCCTGGCTCCTGTGTGCTGCAGGCAGCGTGCAAGGGAGCATCCAGTGACCTGCTTTCCAGTGGATGAGATGACAGACGTGGATATCTACTGCCAGTGGATAACCATGCATGAGATCTGTGTTGGAGTTTTTAGGAAATGAGGAGGAAGGCTATGGAAGGGTTTTGGTGCTTTTGAAGACTGAAGACCTAAAGCACTTATACAAATTGTTCCCTAAATTTAGTAGCTGACCAGAGGATGGAAATACAGTTGTACCAGTATAGTTAACTGGCATTGCACAGAACAAAACAAAAAAACCCCAACAGGTAAACTTTAGTCATCTCAAAAATAATGAGCCATGGCAAGGAATAGAGACAGAATCTAATGATGAGAGTACTATCTAGAAAGCATATACATAAGTTTTGAGAGGGGGAAAAAATTCCCCCAAAGTGTGTTTTGTAACCATACTGTTTTGCTTAGCTTTTTGTTTAAAATACAGTCTTAAAAAAATTTCTTTGTGGGCTACATTGGAGTCAGAAAATATTTGTTGTGAATCCCTCTGTAATATGTGAAGGTTCCTTACCTGTTTTGATGCTGCTACTGTTAAGTTTATGCTTCTTAGAGCTGCAAAGGTCTGCTGTCATCTGTGATATAATTCCTGTACTGTGAAGACTTTAAACCTTTGTGACTCTCGGGTTGTTATTTCTTTGCCTGGCTGTCACTGATTTGTCTAAAATGTCTTTTAAGTGTGTGGTGCCTGTGAGTATTTTAAATGCTCCTATTTGTATCTAGCAAATATTCTCAAAGTCCAACTTTTTAAATTTGGTGATGCTTCCCCCCC
>JANZLQ010000079.1:46111516-46149803 GCA_026212715.1 Elanus axillaris
AGTTTATATACTGGGCGTGATGTCCCATGGTATGGAATACCCCTTTGGCCAGTTTGGGTCAGCTGCCCTGGCTGTGTACCCTCCCAACTTCTTGTGCCCCTCCAGCTTTCTCGCTGGCTGGTCATAAGAAGCTGAAAAATCCTTGACTTAGTATAAATGTTACTTAGCAGCATGATGAAAATATCAGAATGTCATCAACATTCTTCTCATACTGAATTCAAAACACAACACTGTACCAGCTACTAGGAAGACACTTAACTCTGTCCCAGCTGAAACCAGGACATGATATCAGGGTATGGTTAATGTGTAAATATGGAATGGCAGAGGTGTTTCATTTAAGCAAGGTGAGGGGAGAGAAAGCTTTTGAAATCACATGTCTAAAAATTTCTCTGTTAGAATATTAAATTAGCTTATCTTGCATTCATAGTGATATGAACGGGGCCAGATGCAAAAATTTTCTGATAATTTTTTAAAAGGCCTCTTAAAAGTGGTTTTATTCAGAGAACAATTGAACTCAGTGGTATTGTGCTGCATGCAATCCCTCTCAGTTTACAGCAAAGTAATTTGAAGTTTTGAACTTCCGTCACACAAGCTCTTAGAACCCACCTGTCCATAAGGTATTTTACCAAAAAGCTTAATACTGTATCTGACCTTCTTTGACAGAATTTTAATTATTCCATTTCAGCATAGCATATAGTTGGAAACAAATTGATTGGACTGTTCAGAAATTACATATGTGGAGTGTCAGTACAAATGAACCCCCTTACCAAGCTCTTGAATGAGTTAGCTTGAGAAGGTATGGCCTTGGAATTGGCAAGAGTACGAACAAAAAAGGTAGAGTGTGTCTTGGTTGTCTAAAATATGGATAGTCACAGTGGTTAGCCCATGCTTATCTTCCAGCTTTCAAATTTTAAATGCTTTTTGCAGACATTTGCTGGCTTCTGGAATTGGCTTAGATAAGGCGAGGGAAGTGATGGGCATTCTTTTGAAAGTGTGTATGGTAAATGGTTGGGCCTTCTGTATTTCCCCCTTCATTCTCTGTGGGCATTTGTCAAGAGCTGAATGTCAAGGGAAGTGTATGTGGGAAAAGTGGTAAGCACAGACTCATCACTAGAGCAGGGAGATGGGGAGCTTTAGGGTTAGCATTTTCCTGTGTTCAGTGTTAAGTAAAGCAGTCTTAATTGTTTAAGGACTGTATCCTTTGATGCAGCTCTGTATCAACTCTCCTGTGACAAGCAGAAACTACCATGGCTGTCTACACTCATTGCTGTGGTTGTGAACTCTCTTCTCCTGTAATGTTCCAGTTTGTGGAGAGAGAAATTTCTGTAGAATTTCAGAAATTTGAAACCTCAATGAGGAAAAGATTGTAGAAGACAATGAATGAAAAACTAAAACAGAGATTTCCTTTATTAGATCTGACCAGTTGTTAGTTACTCCATACCTTTACCTGCTTCAGAAATATCTGACATAATGATGAGAGAACCCGTTCCTAGGATTGAGGGGGGGAAAACCATTCCACAGCAAAATCAGGTGGTGCAGGTTAGTTCTTCTTAAGCAGATTTGAGGTGTCATAAGGAAATCCTCTTGCAAAAAAATAATAATGTTTGAACAGGATTTTGTTTGTAATTTTATATGTTGTGTGTAATTCAAGCAGATTCTTCTTTCACTTCCTTTGTTCTAGATAGGTGTTGTAATTTCAGATTTTTGATGTTTTTTTCTTGTGCTAAAAAGCTTCATACTTGTTATGTTATTTTTGGTTTTTGTTCTGCTTTGGAAAAGGTCAAAGCTGTTAACATCTGTGTGTGATGTCAGTGACAACACTGTCTTGTATATAAAATTAGCAAGCACATGGTTCATGCTGTGTACGTGACTAATGTGACTTTCTGATACTTCAGCTTCTGTAAAATGGGAGTATGAATTGCCTTTACTGACGTTATGAGCTGTTGTGGATAGCAGTTTGAGTTTAATGAGAACTGTACTTTAACACCTGGATGTTATTTTGAAAAATTAGCAGCCCCCTCCTCCCCTCTGCCCCCCCAGCAATCTTAAAAAGGCTAATACAGTGGGCTTGTGTTTTTTACTTGTTTTGAGTAATTTGTCAAAAATGTATTAATATTTTTAAAGATTATTAGCTTATTGAATACTTGTGTGTCTTTATTCACATAGTTTGCTTTGAAACATTAGGTTTCTTTTAACTTAAACCCAACAAAAATCCCAACACCTTAGGTCCTTAAAGTACAAATCCTTGAACATAGCATTAAAACCCTCCAAGGCGCATGCATTAAGCTGCATACTTGCCTAAGTGTTTGCAGGCCTAAAGCCTTTGTTTTAGAAGTTCTGTCATTCTCTCTTTTCCCCTTGCCTTGCTTTAGAAAAGAGATTCTACCAGTAATGGCACTTAACTTTCTTTTCATGAAACTCTATTTGGGAATTTACTGTATTGTTTACCTTCTGTAAAACAGTTTGATTACTGAGATTTAAAGCAGTTCATTTTTAATATAATACTCAAATAGTTTAGCTTTTTTTTTCTTGGCTCTTTTCCACTACCAAAAAAACCCTTTTAAATTCTTTATGAAATCTGTTTTTGGGGGGGGGGTTATTCTCTTTCTTCCTCCTCCCCCCCGCACCCCCAGTAATCTGATGTTAATAAGAGAAAAATAACTTATTACTGCTGAATTTTCATAGAGGGAAAATTCTGTGTCACATTTAATTTTGTACTTAACAGGCAACTTTGGACTGCCTGACTTCCTGGAAGTTGCTTGGGGACAATTATCATATAAATGTATATTTTATTACTGAAATATTTAGAGTTTACATTGTTGATTTAGTTCATGGCATGGTTCATTTATTGATGAGGCTTTTCCCAAAACAGATAGCCATTAAGTTACTATGAAATACTTATGATATTGATTTAAGCTTTGCCATTATAGTACTGTAACACAAAGAAAAAATCCATGTGTATTGTGTCATGGGTATGTTTTTATAAATCTAACAAAGAACTGGACTTCATGGGAGGTAACTCTGCCTGAAAAGTTGGAGTATCTGTATGTGAAGCTTTAGTTTGTGGTCTTGATGGCTGAAGGTGTTGGCATTAGCTTAATGTATTTAAAAACGTAGTTGTTGACATACCAATGTATGTATTGTAACTTAACATACAGCACTCAATGTATTTTAAATTTAATTACAGGAAATGTAATAAAGGTAAGGCAAAATAACACATGGTTAACACAGAGAAATACTTAGGAATAGCTTCTTATTTTAATGGTAAGATCAGTACTGAGTTTTGATGATTTTTCCAGTTTTGTTACCTTACGTAACAAACAGGTGTAAAGAAGATGGAACCACGCTTTCCTCAGTAGTGCCCACTGATGGGACAAGAGGCAATGGACACATATTGAAATATAGGAAATTCTATCTGAACAGACACAACCTTTTTTCTTTCTAAACTGTGCAGATGGTCAAATGCTGGACTAGGTTGCTCAGAGAGGTTATGGTGTCTCCATCCTTTGAGATACTGAAAGCTCAACTGCCCAAATCCTTCAGAAACCTGCTCTGTTTTGGGGTAGGAGGTGGTGAGGGGAAGGGGTACTGAAGCTGAGCAGAATTCAGGATGAAGGAGGGAACCCAGAGGTGCCCTCTAACCTCGACTGCTCTGTGATTCTGTGAGGTAGCAGAAGATGTAGATGGAGGCCTGACATTCATGTAAAAATCATACATGCAATCCAAAGCTGTCTTCCTGATTCAGACTCTGTCAAACTGTACTGTGAAACTGATAGCTGCAGAACACTGTGAATGTCACAAGCTTGCTCATTTTCAGAAGGGGATGAAAGAAGTTGGTATCAGGAAAGGTGACCAAGAGGTTATAGCATAGCAGTTACTGTTTATGATAAATGATTAAATGCTGAAATGTTTCCTGTTAAAATTTCATTGCCATTTTCACCTGAAGCTTGATTTCAAATTGAGACAATGTATGTATGAAGCCTTACCATATGCTTCCTTGTTCATAGGGTTTTCTCCTAACATCCATGTTTGGCTACTGCCAGAGAAGGGATAGTGAGTTCTATGACCATTTGGTTTGTATGGGGTGTTTCACTGCATCAACAGAGATCACAAGAGAAACCTCATTTTTCCTTCTTTGTCATATCACAGATTTGCTTAGGCTATTTTGACTTACAAGCCACACAGTGCTTATAGGTTATGGCTCTGAATCTTAAGTATTGATTTCCTGTTAAAACTTACAAAAAGAGACTCTCCCACTTGGCACAGGAAAATCTGGGGTCTGTAAAAGGAACAGAGGATAAATCTGTTGCTAGAGAACTAAAGGATTTTGGGAAGGTTTTATAAGGAAAAGAAAGACAGGAAGAAGTTAAATAAAAACATGGAGAAGCTGGAATGTGCTGAGATTTCACATCTATAAGATATGAATTAAGAGGCACTGCTGTCCCAGGAAATCCTTGGGAAATAGATGCAGATGTGACAGCATCTTAATGATATTCAAGACAAATTTCCATTTTTCTTTCTTTTGTTTTCCTTCTTTATAGGTCATTTGATTTCAGCCCTGGATTGTTTCTATCCCATAGTTGATACTGAAATTCACTTTCTAGGGAATGAAAATATTTCTTCTCTGAAAAGGAGTTTTCCAACTATTTCAAAAACAAATTCAAATCCTAATTTATGTTTTTCTTCCTGCCTGTCATGTTGAAGTGATTAATTGTATATGAAAGGCTGTCCTTGAGATTTGCAGAGATTTGAGATTGATCCCTGAAGAAGGCAAATGATGCTGAATGTTGAGAGTCCCTTTACATTAAAGAAAGATCAAAGAATTGGAGGAAATAGAATTGAGTTGTATAGGAATACAAATTTGTGCTTCTAAGGTACAACTCGGTGTATTTGGGAGTGAAGATAAATCTGCCCCCAGTTTTTGATATTGTGTTTATGTGTAACACCAGAATCCCTGCAACAAATTAAGAGTTGCCTGTTTGAGAGTCTTTTGTCTGTTGTTGCTTCTCAGCTGGCACAGTCAGTTTCTTGTTGAAATGAGATTTTGGCTGAATTTTGGGGAGTAAAGGTGGGAGCACAGTACAAGTGAATTATAAGGGAGTGCCTCAGTGCTGTGCTTGTAAAAATAGAAACTTTAAGTAGATGCTTAAATTGTCAGAAGGTTAAGTTATGCCTTACCCACTTAGTGTGAGAAATCCTTTTTTAATGTTGTGGGAATTAGATTAAATTTATGCAGGACAGATGAAGAAAATAAAAAACAAATGATGTAGAATTTGGATGAATATAGTTTCGGAAATTTTGATTTAATGTACAAGGCAAAAATTGTTGAATGATTCTACATGCACAAGGAAACCGAATGTTTATTTTCAGAGTTTTTCAGTAAAAAACTGCATGTATGGCAATCTTTATAGAGGAGCATATTCTGTGAAAAATTTTAGGCTGTTATGTATCATTTATTGTTTTTCTTAGATAATTGGGAGCTACAGCATTTTGGTTCCAAGTCTTCTAGATGTTTGTTAACGGTAATACTGTACAGTGAAATATAGTTGTGCTATTTGCTTCTTTCAGATTGATAGGATTTTTAGGTTTAGTATTAGACTGCTTAAACTCAACTTTTTATGAAAGATTTACAAATTTATCAAATTTTTCACCTGTCCATTGATGGTCAGCCTGGCTCATTTGGGTCTTTATTAATGCCCTTTCCTTCTTTTGATGGGACTATCATTTGCAGCTGTGTCCATCTATGTTAGTAAAAACAGCATAAAAAAAATTGGCCTGCCCTATCCTCTTCTGCCCCCCGTTGGAAACTGGCAAGACAGATGTACTTAAAACATACAGGCACATGATGAAACTTGGCTTTGTTTCAGTCAGATGTACTTAGCAACTGGCTGATATTTTTGCTGGGTTTTCTTTTTAGTTGCTTCTGAAATATGAGGTGTCCTCATTCCTTGGCTTCCCATGTTAACATTGTTGCAGGATACTTTAAAATGCACAGGAGAATAAGAGAAGGTGCAGATAGACTCTTTCCCTCGCTGCTTTTTTGTACTGCTTTTCTTCAACCCTCAGTAATCCAGCTGGGGAGATGAAGTTGTGAAACTGAACTCAGGCAGGTGAATCCTGCTCCCATTGAGATCAAATGGCACTTCCACAGTCAACTGCGGAGCCAGAGTTCGGCCTTGTAATATGGAAAATCTTTATGCTGAAGAGAAAATTTCTTAGCAGAATAGGTATGGCTATAGGAATTGTAAAACCTCAAAATAACTTTTGCAAAACTGCTTTGTGGTAGAGCTGGTGTCACAAAGGCATGAAGATACCCTTTCCAATGACATCCTTTGAATTGATGGCATGAGTATATAAGAAATCCTAGAGACTTAAGGATATCCTATTAGAATCATAGAATCATTTAGGTTGGAAAATACCTTCAAGATCATTGAGTCAAACCATCATCCATGCCCACTAGACCATGTCTTGGAGTGCTTGTCTATACGCTTTTTGAATACCTCCAGGGATGGTGACTCAACCACTTCCCTGGGCAGCCTATTCCAATGTCTGGCAACCCTCTTAGTAAAGAATTTTTTCCTAATATCCAGCCTAAACCTTCCTTGCTGCAACTTGAGGCCATTTTCTCTCATCCTATCTCCAGCCACCAGACAGACGAGATGAGCACCCACCTCACTGCAACCCCCTTTCAGGTAGTTGTAGAGAGCAATGAGGTCCCCCGTCAGCCTCCTCTTTTCCAGACTAAACAGCCCCAGTTCCCTCAGCCGCTCCTCATAAGACTTGTGCTCCAGGTGCCCCACCAACTTGGTTGCCCTTTTCTGGACATGTTCCAGCAACTCGGTGTCTTTCCTGTAGTGAGGGGCCCAAAACTGAACACAGGACTTGAGGTGCGGCCTCACCAGTGCGAGTACAGGAGAAAAATCACCTCCCTGCTCCTGCTGGCCACAGAATTTCTGATACAAGCCAGGATGCCATTGGCTTTCTTGGCCACCTGGGCACACTGCTGGCTCCTATTCAGCCAGCTGTCAACCAGCACTCCCAGGTCATTCTCTGCTGGGCAGCTTTCCAGCCACTCTCTCCCAAGCCTGTAGCGGTGCATGGGGTTGATGTGACTGAAGTGCAGGAAACACTTGTGAGTTCAAATCTGTTAATCAAGAAAACAATGGTTCTTTTCAAACCTCTGTGTTACTGTGTAGCCTATGTGTTAGAGAAAATACTGAAACTTTTTCTGGAAGTCAGGGAGCTGGTATGGATATGGCTTGTCTTCAGGCAGTGCTGTTAGCTGGGACAGGCAAATAGAAGTAAGTGTAGGCAAATTCAGTCTCCCATTTGGTAGTTAAGCTGAGAGGAGCAAGTAAAATTTGCATGTAGCTAGGACATAACATGCAAGGAGCCTGCCAAGCAGCGTTGTCTAGCCTCTTTATGATTGTCTTTGTGTACTGCAGATGTATGCTAGGGTCTGCTGCTAAGATGTGTAGTAGTGGCTCTTTGGTTTCTTCAGATGTCTCTTAATGATTGTAGTGAGAGAATGTGTCTAAGAATAGTAGGGTGGCCTAGCCTGGGCAGCAGTTTACCCAAGACTGATTAGGCTCATACATACATACTTCAGCATTATGTATGTGAAAAGAAGAAAATGGCTGTTGTACATTTTGCACTTAGTGATAAGTAGTATATTTACTAGCATAAGCATAGCTTGAGTTGAAAAAGATCTGATAATCTTCCCTTTTCTGGTTTGGTCTATATCTTGGAACTTATTTATTTGTAAAGCAAATCTAGTCTTTCCACAATTTGTAGGGAAAATATTCTTGGTACATTTTGAGGAATTATGGGTTTTATGAGTCAGTACCATATTTTTCTGTTACTTTTGGATACTACTTGCTGAGGTTGAGCAAAATGGGAGGAATTTGCAGCATGCAAAGTTTTGTCTGGAAGGTTAGAAAAGTAAAACAACAGAGTTAGGGAGACATCATCTACAATGGGGTAGAACATCTGTGAAGAGCATTCTGCAATCAGTACTACTTGGTATTGATATTACAGACATCATCTTGATTGTGTAATGACAGTCAAGTACAAAAATCTAATCCTTGCTGGCAGCAATTCTTTACCTCTGCAGATTGGAGGTGTAAGCAGGGCCCTAGCTGGAGGGGAGGTAAAACCACCAGCACTGTTTTTGCCCTGGCACAAGCTTGGAGATGGGAAATGTTCGAGATACGGAACTACAGACTTAAGGAAACAATCCAGAGGAGATCTGAGTTCAGGTGGGAGTTGACTAACAGCACTGCTGCATGCAAGCATGCTTTGTGGTCTGTATGGTTTCTCCTTTGAGCTTCCAGAGGTGTTGAAAATGTAGTAGCAATATTTTAGTGTTGCTCTCCTGGACTGCATTAATTAAATAGTAAAGCAGTGTGGAATTTTACTGAAACAGAAGCAGAGATGCAGGCTAAGTTGCTGTGTGATCAGCAGGTTATTGACTTCAAGATTTGAAGAGACCAGGTTCTTCCTGGCAGTTCCTGTTTTCACTTTAATGTGTGGAGAAAACTGAAGTGTGAACTCCATAGAATGGTAATAAAAGAAAGGCATATAAGTACTCAGTCGTAGTTGAAATAAATCTACTGCATAGACTTAGGAGTTAATCTTGGGGTAAGAAGGGGAGGAAAGAAATCCCAAGAAAACATAATCGGTACAAAATGGGATTTGAGTAGAGCCTGTTAATGACACAGTGGATTTGCACTCTGAAATCCCGGCTGTACTTGCACTTTCTGGTGTATGCAGTAACATAGAGTGAGCTGGTAAAAGCTGGACAGCTGTTTAGAATTGCAACCAATATGTCCCTACTCATACCTGAAACATGTCAACTTGCTGTCAGCAGTTTTCAGTACTGACTTGCTTGTTTATTGTTCTACCTTCATTGCAGGACTGCTGGTCTTGCTATGTGGCTTTTGTCATGTAAGTGGGTATCCTGGGCCGCATAAAAAGAAGCATGACTAGGAAGTCCAGGGACAGGATTCTCCCTCTCTAAACTGCTCTGGTGAGACCCCTCCTGGAATGGTGCTTTCAGCTCTGGGGCATCCAACATAAGAAAGACATGGACCTGCTCAAGTGGGTTCAGAGAAGGGCCATGGAGATGATCAGGGGTCTGGAGCACCTCCCCTATGGGCACAGGCTGAGACAGTTGGGATTGTTTAGCCTGGAGAAGAGAAGGCTCTGGGGAGACCTTATAGCAGCTTTCCAGTACTTAAACAGGGCTTATAAGAAGGTTGGGGACAGAGTTTTTAGTAGGGACTGTAGTAATAGGACAAAGCGTAGTGGTTTTAAACTGAAAGAGGGTAGACTCAGACTAGATAGAAGGAGGAAATTTTTTACGATGAGGGTGGTGAAACACTGGAACAGGTTGCCCAGGGAGCTGGTAGATGCCCAATTCCTAGAAACATTCACGGTCAGGTTGGATGGGGCTCTGAGCAACCTGATCTAGTTGAAGATGCCCCTGCTCACTGCAGGAGGGTTGGACAAGATGACCTTCAAAGGTCCTTTCCAACCCACACTATTCTATGGTTCTACGCTTCTATGATCTTTTTGCCTAGCTAAAACTTAGGTTTGTAATTTTTTTCAGTGATATGAAACATGTCATTTAAGATTTGGATGAAAAAGAGTTGATGCATTATCTTAGAGGATAAAAGGGGAGAGTTTTAAGTTTGTGGTTTCTCTTTTCTGATACAATGAGAAAGTCAGATAGACTGCTACTCTTAAAAATAATCTTTACACAAGTAGGTTTAAAAATCAAACTCTCAAGTGCATTTCATCTTGGTGTTGGCAATAAGTTATCAGTCTCAGCACAGGCAGTGGGAATAGAGCAAGCTCTGTCCCCTCTTCCCTACCCCCCTCCCCCAAGAAAACAAGCCAAGAGAGCCCCCAAAACACCAACAACATTTAGAGGGAGGGCTGGAAATGGAAGCTTTTTTTGGTCCCTATTAGTGTTTTAAATGAAGGTAACCTTTTTTTAATTCAGACTGAATGGGTAAGGAAGGGCTGTCATTTGCATATCTGTGTAATTACATCTATTGCAGCATTGCCCTTCAACGCTAGAGAAGGTTTTTTTTAAAATCACTTTTAGTTCCGAATTGACTTTCTCTAATTGTTTTCTGAGTGGACTATATGGCTAGTTATGCAAATTGCAAAACAATGTCTTGAACTTTCCTACTTGATTTCATCCAGCAGCTTTGCCTGTCATATAGTAATCACGCTTGGTAGTACTTTAAATTTACTGGCGGTTTGGCCTGCCCGCAAATGGACACATGCAGAAATCTATAGCCAGTAGCACTAAAGCTAATATATAGATAAGCTGTACCATGCATAAACATTGTATATCCTCACAAATATGCAAGTTTGTCATCTGTCAGACAAATTAAATATGGAGCATTTCAGAAAAGTGACCATTTCCACAAAATCATTCACAAGACCATTCATTTCTCCTTCACAGTACCTAACAGAGCAATCTGTTTCTGTTTGTTGTGTTCCCTTTCCTCAGTCACGTGTCTGGAGTCAATTGCATATGGGCTGCTTTGTGTTCCAGTTTACTTTGCCTGCACAACCCTTCTCACTCTTACAGCAAGGAATACATACGTGCTTGTGCTGTGTGGTTAGTAACAGACCAGAATGCCACTCCCCAGATTTATGTGGGATTGCTTGCGCAGTGCATCCTCTTCTCTAAACCAACACATTGAGGACTCCTTTGGCACACACACAGATTTACCAGGCAGCTCTCATCCAGCCTTCTGTATTCAGTATGTTTAGCATGGTGAATACAGGTACTCTGCTGGCAGGTGATTACTGTTGGCTGTTGCTTGCTCTTGGGAGAAAAGAAGTGGCGGGGGAGGAGCAGCAGGGTCTTGGAATATACCTTTCCTTTCTCATTCCTGGTCTTCATGGTTCTGAAAGTTTCTGACTGTGATGTTCTGGAGAGGAGGTCTCAGTGAGGTTTGCTTGTAAGTTTAGGAACAAGAATATCTTTTTTTTTTTTTTTTTTTTTTTACTCATTTGTTTATCAGAGTGCAGTGTGGGATAGTTAAAGCATCAGTAGCTATTTCAGTTTTCAGCTAAGATTCTGTGGGGTTCAGCCATGATAATATTTAGCTCATGAGTTTTAACTGTAGAAGTCAAAGCATTTCATGGAGGAGAGATACTTATGTCTCTATTTACAGACATGGAGAGTCTGAGACATGGTGGCAAATTCCCCTGAGAGGGTGGTAGCAGAACCAGGAAGAGAGTCCAACTCTGCTGGGCACTGGGCCCATGGGTTCCCCCCACCAGATCAGGTGGGACGAATGTCTCCAGCCCATTCCCCACTTCAGTTACATGCTGCTGTAGCGTAATAAAACTTGTGGTTGTGCTCTGAAATTGTTCAAGGGAGGGGGTTATAAGGGTTATAAGAGCAAGCATGAAAATTTGTAGTCACAGGAGCTGCAAATCTTACTAGTTTCCTGGAGAGACTCATATGGTTCCTTTGTGCATGAAGCTAAGTCCAGACCCCTTTGTGGCCTATCCACACGTAGTCCCTTACATTCCTTTTCCCTCCTTTTCAGCTACACTCCTTTGACCACACAATTACTGAGACATATTTAAAAAGGGCCTGCCCACTGTGTATTCTGCCAGTTCTCCTAAGCACGGTAGGGCTCTTGTGCAAGCACAGACACACTGCTGTGCAGATCTACACAAAGGAGGGAGTGTAGAACGAGCACACTACCTATTTCTCTCCTGTCATCCATCTCCTGTGAGAAATTTCCCTCGTACTGTTGTTGTCCTCTTTCTGTCTTTTGATTCTTCTTCCAAAAGAAAGTTATTTAATTTTTTTTTCAACAGTCCAGTAGACATTTAAGGTACAATGTGTATTACTCTTGGCACACAAGCAGGCTCAGTGGGTTGCCGTGTCAGCTGAGGTCAGTGCAGTTATGTGCTTGTGCAGTGAGACTGGCATGTTTTACCTCACTTACCAAGGGCTAAAAGCATGCACACGGTCCTTAGTTGTGTCTCAGCTGACTTATATGGTACCCCAGTCATGTTTCTAGCCCCTCAGGTGACATTCATTTCTCTTCTCCTTCCTCGTCATTCCTCCCACTCCCAACAGTGCTCTTGAAAGTTGGACCTCAGCAAAATTTGCTCTCTTTTCTCAGGACATTGAAGACTGCAGCATCTCATTGTAGGTCAGGTTCAGTAACTACAATATTTCCCCTCTGAGCTGCAAGACTCGTAAAAAAATTGGTGTTCTGTCATTTAGTATGCCTGTGCTACAGAGTGACTGATGTGAATTTACAGTGCAGCCTCTGCTTGGTCTGTAGTACCTTTTTTTCAGTTCCAAAGAGATGGGGTCTACTGAGGTTGCTTGCCCAACTGAAGTTACTAAAGGGATGCTAGTAGTCTGCTTCCTACATGCAAACAAATCTGTAAACAGCTTCGGGGATTGGCTGCATTTTCTGATCACATTGGTGGTGATCAGTGATCACCTGGTGGTGACCAGTTTGGATCACTTTTCACACAGTGCAAGGAGTAGTAGGGAAGGAGACTTTTCAAGTGCTCTTAGTTGTTCTTTGAACAGTGACTGCTTATCAACCTTGACTGTACCAGATCTGGCACTTTCCTTAGTACTGGTCTGATAATTCTAAACTGCTGCAGGAAGTTACTCCTCTAATGTAGATTTCTTTCCTGTTTTTATAGAAGCACAAAAAGTTGCTAATGACCAACAGCTACTGTGTCTTTCCAGAACGACTACTTTTATGAAAACCTGACTGAAGTTGTTGTTCTATAATAAATCTTAATTATGCAGAAGGTATTTGTGACCTAGCAATTAAATGCTTAGGGGTTAATTGTAGACTTCCTATCCAAGGAATCTGGTGATTTCAATGGGTACTAGGAATGTATTAAAGCTGCTGGACTAAAGTAATAGTTGCTGACCATCGGGCAATTTGGTTTATATTTTGGAACCACTGAAATGTAAGTTCTAAAGACACACTCGTGCCCTGCTCTATATTGCCTTCCTAAACCCTAATTAGAAGCCTGCACCACATTTCTAGTCCTTAGAGGAGACACTTGTCAACTTCATATACTGTGAATAGTCTTTGTCATTTCAGCAGTGTTATACAGAGTTCAAGCTCTCCCCTTGAAAAATTGAAACCCTACAGCGGCATGTGACTGAAATGGAGAAAGGACCTTGGTCCATATTTGTTAATGAGCCTTGCATGCTATGGGATGGAGATGCAGGCTTTGCATTTGATGCTGCTTGGGAACTTTTCTTGATGTCTATGTACACATTGAGGGGCTAGGCACAGTATATTGGTGGCAATCCTATACTGACTGAAAGAAATGAGCAAAGAGCAACTCTTCTTAGTTTATAGGTGGTCAGCTGCTCACTGGCTGCCCAGACCATGGTTTTTTTCCAGCTGTAATGTTAATGTACAGCTTCACAGAAGCAGAGTCAGTGATAGGATGCTTTCCTTACAGTAGGGAAAGGGTAGAGCTTGACTCAAGCAATCTACATCACTAAAAAGGTGCCTGTTTTAAGAATTCTTCTGTGGTCATGCTCAAGATGCCAAATGCAAGCAAGTTGTAGCACATACTGTTTATTCACCCCGTTCTCCCTTGTTTCTTGAAATTGCCATTTGTCTTAAATAATTGCAGCTAAGATATTTCTGGGAGTTGTGACATCTTAAGATGGAGTACCTTTGCAGACACTGGCATAGAAGTAAAGTTTGTGAAGTAAACCAAGGAAGATTAAAAATAGAATCAGTTTCAGTTAATACATTGAACATCAAAACCCATGTTTGTCATTCATTTCCTTTTGTATGTGACATGTATGTTAGGATTGTCCATCCTGTTCATGAGCAGTGCCAAAACCTAGTATTTTCTTCAGGTTATGGACCTCTATTTATTTTAGAGTTTTCTGTTTGGTTGCTTTTTTTCTGAGTTCCAACTCTGGCAGAAGTTTAGCTGATTTTTGTTTTACAGAGTTCTGGTTTTCAACTTTTTGATGGCACACCTTCCAGTGTAGCCATTTTGTTTGAGGTGCTCTAATTTTTTTTTTAATTTTTTTTTTTTCTATGAGTGCTTCCATTTGAAGTTGTTACTTTGCTCACTGCTGGCTGATTGATGCAAGCCTGAACAACAAACATGATTGACTTGAGCACTTCTGCAGTTCTGTTTCAGCAGGGATCTTCAGGAATATGTCGAGTGACATAACTGGTTACAGCTGGCAGGCTGGCTGTGCACCAGCCATGAGAAGCTCTCTGGTTTTACAGGGAACAGAGGCCTGCTGTGCAGTCCTGGCTGAGGAGGCTTTCAAAGGTGAGCTGGAAGCTGTACTGTACAGGAAATTGGGCAGGGAAGTGGGGTTGTGCTGATTGCAGTCATTAATACCCCTGTAATGAGGGGCCTGTAAGAAGTGTTACTCAGCAGCTGTGATATCCCTTGTGTGGTGCCCGTTCAGTAATCTGAAAGTGAAATTTCAAGCAGCTAGTACTTGGACTGAAGCGGAGGGGACGGGAGGCTTCTTACGAGGCAGGGATTAATTGCAATGTCTGAGAGAATGCGGGATGGTTGAAGTACTCCCTTCTGTAAATGGGTTGAATAATGCTGTCTTTAATAGAAACCTGGAGAATTTAATGTTTATTAAATAATTCTGCTGGAGAACTGAGTTCCAGTGACAGGCATTGTTGGGCCAGATAACTGTGTGGCAATTTGGTTTCTCTGTGCCCTGATGTTATCGTACCACTCTTTGGGTGTTGCTTCGGAAACAGTGTATACTTCATTCGCTAGCTTATAACCAGTCTCTTTATTTAATTAAAAAATGTAAGATCAAGTAATGACTGTTATAAATGCCAAATTTTGGATTGCAGGGGGTGTGTGTGGATTTTTTTTTTTTGTTTTGCTATGTTCTATTTAGTATTTACTCATTTGTCCACAAGCTCTAGTGATTATTAAATGACTGTGGTAGGGAAAATAAAACTTTTCCAGTGGACAGAGGACTTAAGTGCCATAATGTCAGAAAATAAACGGTGCTGATTTCTGCCCCCCTGAACACCTCCGATCCATAATTTTGAATCAAACCTTTTAAACCATTACCACATTAGTTCTCAAAACAAATGTCTATAAGCATTAAATTTTTAGATTAATAAAGACAACTTGGAGTAATCCTCACTTGACCTGAAACTGTTTACAAACCAATTGCAATTCCTAGTTAAACTCTTCCTTTCTCTCTTTTGCTTTGTTATTAAAATAATGTCATGCAAGTAAGATCTCTTCACATTCAGAACAAAAACTTAGTGATATTTTTTTTAACCTAACTCACATTTCTGAATGTTAATTTGCTCATATGGCATGGCTTTTTCATATTTGAATGTAATAGGAGTGTTGCAAAAGGTGAAGATACTAGGGAGAAGTGCTGTTAATGTAATGAAATATTGCTAAGTTAGCGTAGGAGATTCCCCACTGCTCCCTGTGTCATTCTTGGTAAGAATGGTGGAATTTGATAGTTCTGGAAGTGTGTGGTATATTTAAGGAACCACCTTCGGTGTCAAATGAACCTCTAGGTTCCCTTTCAGCAGTAGTGCATTTGTGGAGGAATATGGTGTCTTGCCACTGTTCTGGTGGGACCATTTCCTTTCCCACACCACTCTGCTTTGCCCCTGAGCACAGGGCTGGAAAGGGGAATTGCAGACGGGCTTGCCACCTAATGAGGAGTGGAATGAAGTGTTAAGTGTGTTTCTTTCTTACAGACTTTTTAGTCCTTAAAGAGAGTGACTTTTCGTTTTGTAGTGTGTTCACAGAAAGGTGGATTTTGTACCTAAACTGCTGACTTGTTTTTAAAATCTGCTTACTAAAATCAGAATAAGTGTGTATCACATCACTGTGAATTGACTTGCAGATAAACTTGCACTATAGGTTAAAACACATGTTCTGCTTGAGAATTTTTACGTGCTGGTGTATTGGGGAAGGGCTATTTCTTTTGTTTGCCTTTTTGGGGCAGTGGAAGGTTAGTTGAGATAGATGCTGTCCTGTTATGCCAAAATCTTTAGTAGAGAGGTGAAGGTATCACGAAATTCACATTAGAGGTAGGTGAAACTGAGAAAACCCTTTCTGTTTAAAAAAAAACTCTTTAAAACCTGTGGATTTTTTTGATTAGGGAATTTCTTTTTCCACCTTCTTACACCTCTGAAAGAACTGAGTATACTCAATTTAAAATGGATTTTTGGTGGTTTTCAAACAGGCACCTTAAGTAATTGGAGAGCAAAATCTTTATTAAATAAAAGAAGTGATAAGAACAGGAGTAGCAATGAGGTTCATTAAGAAGTGGAGGTAATCTGAAATCAAAAAAGGAGTTGCCACTGTAAAGCATCATGACTTGGCTGGGGTTGGATTGGGACAAGAGATGGTGTGAGAGGCTCCTAAGTAGCTAACTCAAAGGCTGAATGGCTTCCCATGTGAAATCTGGTGCATGGAAAGGGGTAGTCAGGCATACTTTTCTATAGTATTTTGGTTGTATGTTGTGGTTTTTCTCCTTTGAGTCTGAGGTAGCAACAGAGACATGAGTTGGCAGACCATAACTAGCTGCTCATCTCTTGGACAGGTCTGGTTGGAGGCATGTTCTCATCATGATTTCAGCCATTCAAAATACAACACTATCACTTTTTCTTGCTTAGTTTTTCTAAGGGGCTGTGAACAAGCTTTTTCAAATAGCAGTTTTGGAAGACAGCAGTTACACTGCAATAACAAAGGCCTACAAGGCCGTAATAAAGGCTAGTAAGGGATTTAAACTAACAGTCTGATATGGTGAAAAGCCTTATTGTTGCTTTAGAAGACTGAAAATCTAACAATGTACCAAACCTGATTTACAGAGAGAGGAGAAGTATGTGTTCGTAGTGACCTTGGTACTGAACACTTGCTTTGGGGATTTGACAGGAATGGTTTGCAGATCAGAGAAATAAAAAGCATGTGTAGTAAGTATATAGTTACATTTGGTGGCTGGAATGAAAACCAGAGCTTTACCTCTTGTTTTGAGGTTCTCTGTACTTCTTTTTACTATAAAAGTTGTGATCATTGTTTG
Organism: Elanus axillaris; assembly: GCA_026212715.1. Taxonomy (NCBI): domain Eukaryota; kingdom Metazoa; phylum Chordata; class Aves; order Accipitriformes; family Accipitridae; genus Elanus; species Elanus axillaris. The sequence goes on from JANZLQ010000079.1 coordinate 46,128,606, forward strand.
TTTGCTAAAGTTTTCCTCTTCAGTGATAAGTGTGCTTTTAAGCATCTGAAAATACTTATGGAAGTCAGAGAACAGCCAGACATATAGTATGATCTACCTCTCTGTTAGTATCCCTACAGAGGTTTTTTTTCTTTTTTGTTTGTTTGTTTTAAGCCAGAATAATTTATATGACTGTGCTAGTAAGCTTTTCATCGTGAACTGTATACCCCATAAAGGAAATAGGAGAGGCAGGAGAATAAGACTGGATATGTAACGAGTAGTGAGGAAAGGTATTTTTCATTGGATTTGTTTAGTGGTTTATGTAGGCTGCGATAGTATTATTGTGGAAGAAACCACAGTGTGGTATTAGGTATAGTGTGGAAGAAACCAGTACTGCAGAAGCATGTGATTAGGCATTTCAGCACCCAGTGCATAGTGTATGTTCTCAGCTGAACAGGCAGTAGGGTTCTTCAGATTGTCTCTGTTGCCTACTAATCACATGACTGTGAATAAGTTGCTTCATTTTCATATTCTTTCTGCATTCTATACATGCATATATCTTAAGTGCCATGATGTAGTTTTAGAAAAGGTGCTAATAGACCAAACTCTCTCCTTCCCTTCCACTTGTCCCCTCTTTTCCATTTGGAGTTTTGACCAATTGCAGCTTGAGATGGAGCTTTGCAGGCCAAGGTCTCAGTTTTGGTTGTGAAACTTTTTCCCTTTTCAGTTCACTGGTGTTTGAGTGCTCAGGTTGTCTCCAACTTCTCAGCCGAAGAGAGCTGGTGTTTAAGGATGCTGAGAGCCCCTCTGCTTGCTTACCATCCCAAGAACTATTGGTACCTCACATTCACCTTGTTGCTAGAAGCAGCCATGGATAGTAGAAAATACCTAGTCATGAAAGGAGTGAGCAAAGATCTGTATCCTAGTATGGGCAGTGGGGAGAAAAGAAACAGCCTCTTCAAGATGAAACTTGATAAATTTGCAAGAGTTTGGTCGTGTTTATGTTTCCCAGCAATCTCTGCTCAAGAGGCTAGACTGTTTATTACGTACCCAAATTAAAGTTTTGCAGCATCTTGTGACATAATCACATCAATGACTTGGAAAAAACTACTGGAAAATTTATGTGTTATTCAGAACTGAGGATTGGGTGGAAACCTTTGATCAGCTTTTGCTAGATGCTATAGATTGAGCAATGTCTGTGTTAGAATATGAAAGAAGTTTCTACTTCTCCTCTGTCAAAGGCAAAGGTGGATTATAGAAGGCCTGATGTTCCTGGATTACCTTTTGATCTTGAACTGGGTGATGCTGATACCTTTTGCCAGAAAATCTCTATCAGTAGAAAATTCTGTTTATTGCATGTGAGAGTAAGGTAGGTAGTTATAGTTGTAACAGCACATAAAATTAGTCAGTTTTAAAAAAGATGATGTTTACCTTGTTCTTTAGTTACTTTCTGATTTCTGCTTAATAAAGTAATATGGAATATCTCACAGCATACTGTGAACTAGAATGTATTGTGAAGTCACTTAAAAAATCTTGTCATCAAGGAGAATTTGGAAATGAAGTGTTGTGCCAGAGAGATGTAGGAACAACAGAGAGATTGGAATGAATTCAAGTTGAAAAACAAAGGGGAGACCAATTAAATCTTTCTCACCAATTATTGTAGTACTCCAAGTGCATACACTCATACAGTATTCTGCTGTGACTGTCTGCCACATATCTGACCTTATCTGTGAGGGTGTCAGATTCTCCTAGAGTTTGACCCACTGATTGCAGTGGATATGGGAGGGATGAGGAGATTGCAAAGTATGTGTGTGTGCGCTCTCTTGCCACCACATAAATAACCACCAGCAGATATGTGTTAAACTCTTGTAGTGCTAAGACTGCAAAATTACATTTACCAGCTTCTTGTGGTTGTAACTGAGAGAAGCATAAACTCAAAAAGGTACATCATTTCTGAGATAAAATAGATTGTACAACAAATAGTAAAATATTAACTAGAAAAAAAAAATAGAAAATGTCACACAGATACAAGACCTCCTGCCTGTACGCACACAAATTCAAAGTTCTATTAACATAGATAGTTCTGTTTCTTATCTTTTTTGTTGTGTTAGAGAAGCAAAGAAACTTACTTGAACTGAGCTAGTTACAGAGCTTGCAGGGGATAACCTCCTGTGGTGGTGTTCTAATTAATTGTGGGGTTCTCTTGTTTCTCTGAAAGGTTAGAGTTTGTTCCTTATTTGGAGACCTTGTGAATAGAAATCTTGTGTAGTGCATCAAGATAGTTTGAACCAAATGCATGGTAAAGGAACAGTGCTTGCTGAACACTGCTGTTTAGTAGAAAGGTATGATGTGAGCTAAATTCTACATGAAGGTGAATGAGCAAAAAATTCTGGGCTTGTGAAAGCTGTATGATAGGTGATTTTTAAATTTGTCCAGCAGTTACTGGTTATGGTAGTTCTAATTGGTTATCAAATAGCTTGGAGTAAAATTATAACTGAATTGGCTTAAATTTTCTGTCACTGAAGACTGAGTGTCAAAATTTCATGGAAACTTCTGTTTGTATTATAAGCTCATCCAATCAGGACCCGTATCTTTCCATGTTTTTGTGAGTGCCTTGGACTGTACAGAGATGTTATGGGGCTGCCACAGGCTATCACTGCGTAAATATCAGTCTGACCTAAGTTCTTACCATCACTGTGTCCTTTGCAAGCTGACTGTAGTAACTGATTACCGTCAGTATCAGTGTGAGTGCCTGGTGGTTTGTTACCATTTTGGTAGCACCATTCTGCCTTGGAAAGCATTTGTCTCAAAACTATGTTACAGCATCCAGTGGGGAAAACCTGTAGGCAATGGTTCATACAATCAACTGATATTCTTAGGGAAAAATGGCTAAGATTTTGGGCAGTAGTGAGTGGCCGCCCCTCATATTAGTAATTGGTACCCCAGCACATACATCCAATCATACCCAGAGAATACCAGCTGTGCTTTTGGCAAAGATTGAGTTGATAGATGGTGAGGGAAAGAGGTGAGAAAAAGGAATGTTATCCATCAGCATTAGTCATGGAGAATGTGACTGAGATTTGGCATTTTTTGTTAAACATCCTGTGGAACAGTGTGCAAGGTGTGGATGACCCTGGGAGTCTGCCTTCTGCAGTCTTCCCTAGAAATTGAAAATGGGTTGCTTTGGATGCATATAAAGATGGTTGTCATTAGCACCTTTATGTAGGGGATAAGGTTTACATTGTATGGCAATTACGACCTTTAGAAGGTGGAAGAAAAATTGGGAAGCTGAAGCTGAATGCTTTTGGGTAGGCAAAACAAAATCTTCTATTTTTGAGATACCCCCAAGCTGTCACTGCATTTTTCTCTTCTTGCATTTAAAGTTAGACTAGCACAATCATGAAATAATATCAAAGTTTGTATCCACTTGCTACTACAGCATAAGTATGCTATTCACATGCCATGCCTTTAAGAGGTATGACAGAGAGAACATACAATTCCACAGCTGTGAAGATGTAGACACATTCCTTTTCTGTGCAGGCAGTAGCACATGCAGGTATGATTGGCAAAAATGAGAAAATATTGCAAAAAACATTCAAACATAGGTTTTACTTTGAAGCTTGAGATGAGATAGTGGAAGTTTGGGGTATTTATGAAAGTGAGGGAAGGAAGGGTCAGGGATGCTTTAGCAGAATCATGTTTTTACAATGAACCAGCAGTGAATTTGCGACAGTAATATTTATGGCACATGAAGACTAGCCAATTTGCAACAGTAAAACTAAATTATGTCGGCAAAGCTGTAGGATGGAACTAAGGGGAAGAAAATACTGTATACTTTGACCTTACTGTGTTTTGCTGCAGCTTGTTCAATCCCTTTAGCAATACTGATATCTTGAAAAATGGATAATTTCTGAAAGTATGTTATAATCACCTAAACTATGAAAGCAGCAGTAATGCTAGCTGTTAGGTAAGACAGTAAAGTGTGTAGTGCTTTCCTAAAGGAGGTGCTTTTCAGTTTGTGACTGTGCTTGGCTTTTAGGATGAGTGCTCAGTTACGCTATTTTCAGCACTTTGTAATACAGGCTATTAAGAGTAGTTACACTTGACCCACTTACTGTCATGTTGGGTGCAATATGTGGCTATTGATGGCAAAATGTAAAACTTCTCACTTGTTGATCTGCCTTTGTGACATGATTGCTTTGTTGATATGCATTAACGCCCTCTAAGTATAGAACACTGAAAATAATACTGCAAATTGCACAGAGTGACTTCTTTCAATGGAAAGAAAAGGCTTCTTGGGTGCGACTACTCTATAAAATAAGCAAAACTAATAGAAAATTATTAATTGAAATTCAGCTTTCACTTAATCCTATTAGTTTTCTTCTTACAGATCTGATTACAGACTTCTTACCAATATGTTTTTCCTTCCACATCTCTTTACCATCTGTTAGTACGAACCAATGTAGAGTAAGGTTTAGTCAGGATGACTTTATTCTGTGCAAATGCAATTCACCCCAGCAAAGAGACCCATGCAAAATTCTGTTTCTCCCTTGAAACTCTTGAGCTCCCATCCTATCCAGGCAGCACTGTAGCTTCTTGGGAGTTGAAACAATTGCAGCAAGCTCTTGCTTCTGCACTGGGCTGATTTCCAGTTTTTTTTTTTTAATGAAGTGTTTCATAGGAAAGGACTTAACTGAAATATCTACTGCCGTTGCTCAGGATTCTGGCTTCCTCTGTAAGACTCATATCAAAAGCTTGAAAAGTTCCTTTACTTTTAGGAGAACATACTTTACCATATAAGAGTATTTCAGCAAACAGCTTTTTAGGAAAACAGTTTACTAGTGTAAGACTTGCAATAGTTTTACTTAGAAACAAAGTTGTCACTATTTGATATATTGCTCAAACAAACCAGGTAGGAAGTCTGTTAGTAATCTCTAGGTCTGTCACAGTTTGGAGAAAGTTGAGTGCTCCCTCCCATTTGACCCTGTGTAGTGTGTGTATAAACATCCCTAACTGTAGTATCTCTATTGAGTATGATCTCATTCCACTGCTGCTAATTGGCTGGTGATAATTGCAGGTCTTGTGCTGTCATGTAAGCATGTGTTGGATTTGCAGTGGTCATTCATTGTTTTAATAGCATGACAAATTGTGTGCTGTTCAGAGAATGCATACTCTAAATATTTTGTGATTATTTTTTAAAGTACTCACACTTAACTTTTTGGATTTAAAAAACCCAGCCCTTATCCTACTGGGAAAATAGGTTTATTATCTTTTAGTTGAGAAAATTGTCTCGTATAAATCTGTTATGTCCGTAATTATTACCGTTTGTCACTGATGCTTAATAATGCTAAGACTGACAAAATGTATGCCTGTGGATGTGTGATACATGCCCAAGTGTTAGCTCAGAATTTTAAGCTTTCTTTGACAGCAGTGGTAGAAAATGTCAAGTAATTCCTGCCTAGAAGGCATGTTATATTCAAAGAAGCTTAGGGGCAGATGTGTGTGAAAGATCTGTTTGTTTTTGTTGACTTACTTTGTGCCTTTTGGCAACGTTCAGTGTGAGGCCAGGATCAGGTTCAGCTTAGTAAAATCTAGCAAAATGGAAGCTTTTTATGGATAGAGCCATGTCTAGCAGCAGCCCTTGCATCTGTTCTTGACTCTGCCACTGATTTAGTGGATGACTTAGAACAAGGTGTTTCAGCCCCCCACTCCCCAAATCCTCTTAAAGTTGGTGCCAATAATACTAGCTTCCTTGGTCAAACACTTTAAGGTAGACTAAGTTATTACTACATTTGTCTTGAGAAGTGGTTTAAAATTGCCTCTCATTTCCTGTTCAGCTGAATACAAATGTGATTAAATTCCACATTAATGTCATCCTTATGGTGAAACGTTGCTCCTCCATACTTTTTAAAAAATTGGTGTTAATGTATATATTGAAGGACCTTTTATCTTTTTAAAACAGTGTCCCTCTCCAGTGATCTGCAAGCAACTGTTGTTGGGGGTTTTTTTGGTTGGGTTTTTTGAGTTTTGTTTATTTTCTTCAGGTGGGTTGAAGGACTGTGTGTACTAACATGTGCCTGGCATGCAATAAGCAAAATAGGATTTTACAAAATAGTCACAGGACTAATTATTAAACAGTAATTAAATTGAAGCTTGATAATTTATGTAAAAGAAAATAGCAAGGCTGGACTATACTTGCCTAAAGACACTAAAAGATGCTAATGACCTGTTCGTTTGTACTGATGGGATGAAAATTAAGTGAAATCCAATGTTTCTTTGCAGTTCTTGGGTTCTTCGCGGTTTTAGTTCACTTGTAAGGGTGGAATTTTCAGGGCACCTTCTGGTGTCTTAGACCACAGGTTCAACAATGATTTTACAGAGTTGTTTCTCGTTAGGTTGATTCTTTACCAACTTTCCATATTTTTCTCCCCAATATTAAGATGCTCAGTATATGCACCAGCTGCGGCTTGTATTGTAGAGCTGTTTTTTATAAGCAGTCTAATGTAAACATGTGAAGGGAAAATTATGCTGTTTAATTTGGGATTAAATTTGGTGGCTTGACTGTAGTATGAAGTAGGCAGAATTACACTTCTTCGGAAAACAGTTCAGAAAAACAAAATTAGTTACTTACCTTTCTTTATTTCAGACATGCTGACAATAGATATCTGCAGCAGTATTTCAGAATAAATAAGGAACCTTAGTGCAAGGAACTTAGTTCAAATAAGCCACAGATACAAGTTCTCTGTATGTTGAGAAACTTGCAGGGAGAGAGAAAGAGGCTACCCTGTACTTGGGATCCTATAAAATAGGACAGTGATGACTCTGAACTCAATGGGATATCTGCAGATAAGGAGAAACAATGATGATTTGTGTATTGTATAGAAGAAGGGTAATATAGAGAGCAGCAAATACTGTCATGGAAAGTCCTCAAGCTCATAGTTTGCTTGTGATCCAAACCCACAAAAATAAGTATTTTAGGTACTGTGTAATTCTTAAGTGTCTAGGGTACTGTAGACTTAAGATGCTGTGTTAGGAAAACCAAACACATTGGAATTCAGTAGAGCAGCATATTTTGCCAGAGGAAGAAATAGTATCATAAAGTTTCCCAAAAGGAGTTTATTAATCTCTTCTAAATGATAGCTTCCTATTTCAAGCTTCTATTAGTTTGGGTTGAAAAGAAGCTTTCTTTCTACTGTTAGTCATGTTACTGATCAGCAGATAAATGAATGAACTTTTTAAAAGATCAGAATGACTGTGGTTGGTGATGATACACTGAATAAGGCACATAACTTCTTTCATGTAATATGTCTTAATACTACTCTTGTTTCTGCAGCTACTCATATGAAGTAGTAGTAAAAGACATTAGCCAGTGACTGAAATTTTCACTTGGAGGATATTTGAGTAACAAAAATACTCAGTGCTCACATGCCTTTCTATAGAGGCATTTTTCTAGCTGTGGCCCAACTTCAAGGTCCAAGGGGTTAAATGTATTCTTAATACTTAATTTACTGCAACAGCTGACTCAACCAAAGAAAAATGTGTAGGTGCCAAGGAAACTCTCACAAGTTGAATAAGCTACTAGCCTCTGGGAACTTCATCCTGATACACATGGTACATATTAGGGGCTCTTGTGGGAAAATTGTATTTTATAGAATGTAAAGGAAAAACCAGTATAATTCACAAGATGATGAGAATACAAATGCTTTGTTAAAGGAATTTTTACTGTAAGCAAAGAGCAGACAAGTAGGGGATCAAATTCAGTGGGAACAGATGAATTAAAATTTAGGTTATACTATAAACAATGCATAAGTGAATCTTAACCAGCATGGCTGGCTAGAAGAAACATATGTAAGCTTTGCTGCTTTTCTTAAGAACCAAGGCTTTTTTTCTCATTTTTGCATATCTCCATGAAAGCCAGCCAGTTTCAGCCAAACTTGACAAAAAGAGATGAGAGTCTTGAGGACATTAAGTTTTTCCATATTTTATGAAAACTGGTACCTGGTGGAGGAGAGGACAGACCCAAGCTAGTGCTACTGGTGAGGACAGGCAACACAGAGGTTGATACCAGCCTTTTCTGCTGGCCCTTTTCCTGACCTACCAGTCTGGATACACATCAGCACTAGCTAATTCCTGCTTAGAAATTTGGGAAGCTGACTGGTTATCCTGCCAGGTGAGAAGCTGGAAGACATCCCTGGAGAGGAGCCTTGGGAATAGGTGAAGATGTCCAAGGTACATAGGCAACAGACCATACTATATCTGGGCAAAGTAACTCTGCTGCTTTGAGAACTGCTTGTTGCAGTTAGTCAAAGCAGAGACATTCCTTCTCCTTCACATAAGGCACTTAAGCTTTAATGGCTTTAATTCTTTTTTTCTGTTGTCTTCCTGTTGTGTAGCCACAGTCTGACAATGTGATGGAAAAAACAGTATTACAGATCTGTTACATTGTGTGGAACTTTTGAAGCTAAGACACTGTGTAGCTTTTTTCTGTGACTTCCAGAAATCATGCTGCTTTCTTGTAATGTTAGTTTTCTCAGCATGGGTCTCAGCAGATCTAGGGAAGGATGAACAGACTATGCTGTCTCTGTAGGCCTTTTCCAAACCCCCTCAAAGGCAGAAGAGTAAGTTTGGAATCCCTTTCTTCTGAATTTCTGCTCTTGGTGGAAAGAAGGAATGAGGAACAAAAGTGTAAGCATGGTTTGTCTATCTGTCTTTGCCTTCTGATGAAGCCTGTTAACTGCTGCTGGGAGTAAGAGGATAAATGAGCCCTTTTTGTAGAGAATGTCAGCTAGAACACGTGTCACACATTCAAAATATCAGTAACATCCAGAGGGAAGCAAACAAAGCAAGAGCTTCTCTGAGAGTAACATTGATCACAAAGACAGAGGATGAGTGTGGAGAGGTAGAAAGAATTGTTGGTAACTCCATATCCACATGTTGCTCACAAGTGAAAAACTATCTAGAAGAACTAGAGCCAAAAAACTCTGAATTAATTTAATTTGGTAACAGCTTGCCAGTCATAGCCCTTAATCTGCATTATTTCCCAGTAGTTTGATGGGTGCCAAACTATAACTGGCTCCACCATTTTTCTTTTATAGTATTCTTATTGAAAAGTGTGGTGAAAAAGATCCTTCTTTGAGCCTCCTGGGAGCAGACAACATGAAATGAATGACCTGTCTTAGTTCAAAGTATTAAGCTGAAAAATAAAGGGTTTGTTTAGAAATCTGTAATAAGCAATTCCTGTCCCCTTCAGTTATTAAATTAAATTGCTTCCAGAGGCGGAAGTGGGATATTAGTGAAGGTTTTATGCTATGTTCCCAAAGGACAGTGTTTTCAGTCACTACCTCTGTTCTAGGAGAGACAACAAGAATTGAGTCTATTCTGTGCCCCCTGAACTCTCAGCCACAAACTGAGGGACCAAGAATGTTGAAAACAACATTTGTATAAAAGAATTTTTTCAGGGATTTGGGGGACCCTAGAAGAAGATAGGAGAGACAATCCAAAGGTTGTTTAGCCTCAGACTGGGAATCTAATGCTGGTTTAGCATCCTGGATGAGATCGATGGATAGACTTGGGGTCCAGACATCACATTTCCTACACAATTGTGTATGCTTTCAGAGGATAAAATGTATTGGTGGCTGTGAAGTGTTCAGTGTGGCGTGGTGAAGGTTATCTGAACACCTAGAAGGGTCGTAGCTATATTTTTGGGGCTGTTCCTGCAAGAAACAGCAGTGACAGAGGCAGGATTATGGATTCTTGAACATACTTGTGTACTTTTCTGGGAGGAGAGTTGGCTGAGTGATGAGAGAAGACAAGAGCAGTACAGCTACAGGTCAATATACAAGTGTAAGGTTGTTTTTTCTGTAACTGCTTGGAAATTATCAATTTAATTAACTGCATTGAAGCCATACCCCGAAGTATCTGCCAAATGCTTGCAACACTGGCAAACAAAGCTTGGGGGTTTTCTGGGAAACTACTGTAAAAGCAGTCAGTAAGGATACAAAGGTGAAAATTGCACAGTTCAATAGTTATGATATTTACAATAACACAACAAAGGAGACCTATCACTTTATCTTAACAAGCATATGTATTTTCTACAAGTAAGGAATCGGCTTGAACATAAGCACTTTCACAAGCTGTTTTTTGTATGTTCACAGGCCAAATGAAGATGTTAAATACAGAATTATATTGGGGTTGGGCTGTTGTTTAACATAAGTATCAAGGGGGTTTGTGTTGAGTAGCATCTTATTTTAAACACCTTCCTTAATGATGTTGCAGGTGTAAGCAGATTGCTAATGAAATAGCAAATGTTGCTATGTAGGGAGGCATTGTTAGCAGAATAAATAACATTAAGGGGATGTGAAGTTTAAGTGAGGAAGAAAAGATGAAAATAATAAAGTAAGGCTTACCTTTGATTAATATGAGCTAATAACTAAACTCACAGTCGTAAGATCTAAGCATAGGGAGGTGCCTGGAAAATAGATCCAAGGAGTGGTGCAGGCTGAAAAGCTTATAGTGAAGAGCAAATACGTTGGTTTCTGTTGGATATATATGGAAATAGAAACAGTTTCTGTAGTTTCTTTAGGAAAAGGGAGTGCAGAATACAGCGAGAACAAAAATCACTCCAGCCTTGCTGCAAGGGTTGTGGACAGTTCTCCTCCTTCAGGGCTCTGCTCTGTGAGACCATGGGAGGAAACTCATAGAAGAGCAAGGAATTGCCTCATGGAGAGGGACCACTGCTTTAAAAGTTTGAGACCCTTATTAAAATGAAACAGTTTGCCTTGTGGAATCTGGTGCTTTTAGAAGGACTCATCTAGTGAAACCTGGTTTCATTACTCTGAATTAGAGATTACCTGAATATATTCAGAGCTTTCTGTTCTTGCTTTAATTTGCAGTCAGAGATTGTTGCTCAAGAAGGGAAAGATTATTAGTCTTTTCCAAAACAAAACATAGCTTTATGGTATATGTTGGTTTCCAGCATTGAAACTGAGGCTAGGTAACAAGAATCTGTTCATGGTAGCCCCATACAAACTACTGTGAAGAAATTTAACTCTATCCCAGCCAAAACCAGTACAGAAGTGCTATACACTCTTCCACTGCGGCTGTATTTTGAAATCTGTAAGTCCATTCTGGGATGTCATAAGTCTGAAGCAGTGTGTTTAGTGCCACAAACAGCTAGCTTTGCAGGACTACTGCTGTGAAGCACCTCTGCTTTCTGAAAGTGGCATAATTCCAGTGGCTTTAAATTATCTTTTCATATTCTTGTACTTCTATATATGTTTCCTATAGCTGCTGTATGTATCTGTGGGGGCTTCGTCTCTGAAAGTAATTACAGGCTTGAAATACTCAAGTGCTCTGTGTTTCTGCACAGCTATGGTACATAGAGCTTAAATGGATTAGGTGGTTTAAAGGATTGACAGTTGCAAGGCATTATGTACTAGTGTGTACTGCTCAGTGTCCTCTTAAGGTAGCTGCTGTGTTCTGAATTCACAATAATTGGTACTTATTATTTGGAACTGTTGTAGGAATCTTCTTGTGAGAGAGTTCAGACTAAAAATTGAGAGAAATTATTCTCATCTGTTGCTGTAAGGCTTCATCTAGGACATTGTAAAAGGGCATGCATGTTTGGTGTTGTCTTAAATGGCTAGTTTTTACATGTATGTTGAAGCTGTGTCAGTGGCATTTATGAGCACATGGTTGGGCACACTATTTATGTTATCTAAATAAAGTGTGTCACAGATTTATTTTAACTGTTCTCAGTGGTGTAGCATTTCTTGCTTTTTAACACTCCTTCAAGGTTTCTCAGCTATTCCTGATTTTTCTGTTCTATTTTTTAAGAGGTGGGGAGGAGAAAATAAAACCTCAAAAGTATTACAGCAATTCAGTTACCCAGACTAATTATGTTACACTGCAAAAGAGCAGATATATAATTAACTGAAATAGCCAGTCATCCAGTTTACAGGATTCATATTGAGATTGACTTGGCTACTTATGTTCTTAAGTAGGTTATAGTACTAAGTGATAGGTACTTAAAATGGAATTATAGTTTAAATGGTGTCCTTCTGAAATCCACATTGTATATTTTCCTCTACATTGATTTCCATTTGTTATTACCTTGTTAAATTTAGGAAGTTATGTAATGTCACCTGGTTTTCTTCATTACTCTCAGTTGGAGCATCTTGATAAAGATGTTTTCTTCCCAGTAGGCTGTCTTGCATCCAGTCATTAGTAAATGTTGTGAATACAATTCCTGTATTGAAAAATATCTCATTAAGAATCATTAAAGTTAAAACAATCTGCCTGTTTAATAAATAAATAAGATTGCTGTCTGGTTTGAGTGTTCTGTATTCATTCAGTTTCATGGAATTTTTTTTCCTGTCCTATATTCTGTCTCTCTGTGCTACTTCTCCAGCCCACCTGGATATTTTGCGTTGTTCTAAAGTCTACAAGTAAGAGTTGGCTGTGCCATCATTCTGCCTTCAAGTTTTAGACTTGTTTTTAGACTGACTTTGCCATGTATTTTCTGTATTACTGGGCAGTTCTCCCAGTGTGTACCTCATTTATTTTCCTGTAAAGTGGGCATCCCTACTATACTTCATTCTTGTCTCTGATGTTTAAATACATAAGCTTGCTCTGTCTGTGGGAAAGCTTAAGAGTGTTTCATGGTCATGATTATTCTTGAAGAAAAATTCATTTAGATAGGGTACTCTTTGCTCAGAGTGTTATTTTCATTCTCTGTCTTTACTTTTGCTATTAACTAAAGCAAGTGTTTCCTGCAAGGAAAAGATGCTGTTAATTTCTCCTTTCCTCAAAGTCTACCCTGGTGCAGAAGGTAGTTTGATCTTTTGTGCTGTCCTAAGAGGAATGTAAACAGTTGGGGAGAATCAAGAATGTTCTGTTTCTACTTTTATGTGGACTACAATACAGCTTGCTTTTTTTAATCATGCTGTCTTTTGTGTACATAAGTAAATATTTTTCATAAAGTAACTTTGGGACATTTTAGAAGGTAGTAGTGAGTTCTAAAAATAGGGGGGTTTGCTATGTATGTTTTCAATGTCCTTTCATTTCTTCTTTTAGTCTTCCTTTTAAATATGCTAACTAGGTTTTGCTAGGAGGACTCAAAAGTGAATCAGTATTAAATAGCAGAGATCAGAACGTGTGTGTCTCATATCTCAAAACGCACAGAAAGCCTATTTATCCATTCCTAGAGGCGACAACTGTGTGTCTGATTTGTTCCATCTCCTTCAGCATTTCCTGTAATCTCAGTCTAAATGGCACCACGTATTGACATTCAGCATCCCAGCAAACAGCCACGGAAGCTTTTTTTAGTTTCTGAAGCACATGGCTGAAGTTCTGCTACTGACAGCAGCTGGTTCCTGAAGACAGGTTGAAGCTGGGTGCTGGAACAAAAACCTTCTCACCCCACTTCACCTAATGGTTTTCTGAACCTTTTAGCTGCAGGGCTTGTATTGGCACCTGTTACTGGCTTCACTTCAGATTTTTGTACTTATGAACACTGAGAGTCTTGACAGCTTCAATTTTATTATTATTAGTGTTTTCTTTGTAGTATATTGGATTATGCATATGAGGAGGGTTCTTCAATGCTCACTCAGCATGAGGCCGTGGATGGGCACCTTTCTGACACTGACCTTGCTACTGAAGAAGAGGGGTTTTTTTGTGTTCATTTGTCTCAGATGACAGAGTAATTAGAAGTAGCCCCTTAATACACCTGGCTGCAGGGAAATGATAGGAAATGCATGAGTGCTTCTGGGTGGCATGGAGCAAGAAGGTGGACTTGGGTGCAGGCCCAGGCCAGGTGGAGGCTGTGTATTTCTGCTGCTGGAGGATGTGGGATGACAGGTTCAGCCCTTGCGTGCTATAAGCCCTGCCTTAAATGAGAAGATGAGGATGTATGCAGGTTTACAGCAGATACAGAGTGCTCCCTGAAGGGCATGGGCAGGGCAGAGCAGCATCTGCATGGGGGAACACCCTTCCAGTGCTTGTACCCCCAAACCCAGAGCCTGTAGCTTGTGATGCTGCTTGGCCAACTTTTGGGCCAAATGAGGCTTTTCTGCCATTGTCTGTTCCATCTTCTTCTTCTGTTTTCCCTGAATAATGACATGTGCTTTTTAGCCACAAGCTGTAGCTTCCTTACCATTCATATGAAGAGGCAGAGGTCTTGGTAACTGCACTTATGGGCTGCCGTCCTTGTGTCTAGGTGCTCACTGATGGCTGCCATCCATTGTAAGTCTCCAGAAGTGCTCAAAGGCTCCTGTGTAACCTACCTGCAGTGGAGCTATGGCAAATGGCAGCTGAACACCATGTTAAAAGAACAAAAAAAGGGTGGAAGGGACATGTTTTGGGAGGCAATTTTCCTCATATATTGTCTAGCGTGGGAGTTCTAGCTCAGGTTGAAAGGCAATTTTAAAGACAAAGATAAGCAGATGCTGTAAAAATGAGGCAGTCAAACTTGCACCTGCTGTTTGGTCCTGTTTCATGCTTACCTGTTTGAAATTAAAATAATAGGACCATCTTGAATTTAAAAACAAACATCACCTGTCTTTGATATAGCATGATATATTTAAAACATCTGATTGGTGGAAAGAATTGTCCTTCTGAAAACATACAGATGGTGGGAAAAAAAAATGGGTGGGAAAGCTTACTTAGAGAAATGTAGACAAATCAGAGCTCTAAGTGCTTCACTTTCTCTTTTTGTTTCTTAATTTAACAGTGGATTGCATGCACACTGTGCTTAGAGGTGTTCTTTCCTCAAACCCTATGAAGATCAGACTGGGAATAAAATCTAAGATGTATCTATTCAGAGAATTTCCTGGGGCAATTGCTAGTTTAAGAAAACAAAACAAAACCAACCAACAAATAAAAAATTAGAAAGCTAAGGAACCCCTGGAATTATACCAGATTTTGACAATAACTAACTGCACAAGAATTGCTTTCAATCAGACCTCCTATGGGAAATAATTTTTCGGATAAATTATGTCCAAGCAAGGAGGTCTGCTTTGATATAGAAAAGTTGTAAGCATGACTCCTTTCGAAAGCACCTGATATACTAGTGATATACTAAACACTGATTTCCAATGTGATTAATTTAATGTTCTCTAGGCAATGTGTACTCTGCTTCCAGAAAGAATTATAAATGAGTGTCAGCTGGGGGATATTTTGTTAGATTGAAGCAAATTGTCAGGCATACATAATTTTGCAGGTTTTAATTGCTTCACCCAAAGTAAATCATTACATTCCCTTCATCAGAAGTGAAGAAGTGTGAAGTTTTTTGTTCCTCTGCAGTCTTTGAGTCGTGACCACTAATGAAACAATGGTAGGTGAAAGATTAGTGGTTTTCTGCATGTCTAGCTGCTGTCATCCACTTAAATTTTTGTTCAAGATGTTTACACTGAATTGTTTTCTGCTTTTCAAGCTGTTATTTAATAAAATAAAATACATGGAGAAAACATGTGCCAGAGGAATACCAAGAGAAGAGAAATACATTGCAATGAGCAAAAGAAAAGATTGGAGTCAAAGTGATCAAGAGTTCAGATTCAGAAGGTCAAGTGATGAATTGCAGAAGGTGCTGTGAAGTCTTTTGCCTAAGCCGCTCACTGTGTTCATATTTTCTTTGGCTGGTTAGGCTTTGTCTGAATGTGTAATTATATTGTTTAGTAGGTTTACAGTCTAATTGGATTGCTATGAGTGAGAACACAGAGTTCAGTACAAACCAATATCTCATTAATTCACCATTTCCTTATGTTAATTTCAGTTTAAAACTGGCAAGGAACAACCTGTGTTGGAATTGAGGAGAATTTTCATGTTTTGCTCAGCCCTGGGTTATTTAAACTTCATAATCACAACTTAGCTATTTTAGCACAACCATAATAAAGCAAACAAGGCCTGACTGGTTTTGAGGGAGCAAAATCTGATCTAGAAAATTTCTCAAGGGTAATGTTAATTGTCATATTGGCATGCAATGTCCAAGCAACCACTTCACATTTGTCCATTTTCTTATTTCAAATTGACACGTCATTTTATGAGGTGAATTAAAGAGCTGTTGAAGGAATATAGGGAGGCATGAGTTTTCTCCTGGAAGTATTTTAAATACCTGTGGTATAGGCAACATGCTAGTCCAAGTCCAAAGACATGGAGTTTGCTGTTTGAACATACTATCAAACTTCAGAGATACTCAGCAGTTCTTTGAGACTGGTATAGTGTGACTGATTTCCTATTTGATCAACTGGAAGGTGGAATGACAACCAAAGTTCAAATCATTTGTTTTGGGAAGATTAATGGATTAAAATAAGATCATTCAGTCATGAAAATCAAGCAACAGAAAACCTTCAGTACCTTGGTAATGAATGCTAATAAGAGAACAGATGAAAAACAAAGTTGTGAGGAATGAGGTACAAAACCCACTCAGAGACTATAAATTTTTTAAAAAGTGCATTAAGTGCTACCTCTTAAGCTTTTGAGGATTAATTCAAATGTTTTTACTGATACAGCTCATTTGTCTCTGCATGGCTTTAAACATAGTAGCATACTATAGTCATACAAATTCTGTCTATTACACAGCTAAATTGCCCTTTAGTTTTTAGCTTCGCAAATACAGTTTTCCACAGGATTACTTTGTAATGACATTTTTGTCACTTTGAAACACTTCTGAAACACTTTTCTGTTTCATTGATGTATTGTTTGAAGTTCTTTTAAAACAGGTTTGGAGAAGCAAAACACATTATAGATTAGGAGTATGGCATAATACTTCACAAAACCAAACTTGCTTTTGCCAGTGATTCTGAAAATATTTTTCATGTGATAGTGCTGTCTAAACACTGAGGCAAAAGTTTGGCATATTTGGTAGCAAAAATGAATGTTAGCAGTTTGCGTATGTTAAGGTGTATTAGGAAGCACTTCACTTTTTTCCAGATCTGCAGAACTAAAACAGTTAAGAGCCCTAAAAATGTTCCTCTAGAATTATCAACAAAATTATTTACTTACTACCCAGTGCTTGCAACTCAACAGTGGATTTATAAAGATGTAACTGTTAGGAAAACTGGAAGCAATGCTCTATATTTCTTGCCTCAAACAACTACAGGCTAGACAAAATGTTTTTATTATATAACAGTTAATTTTCTTCCTAGTAGCAGGTACAGTGCTGTATTTTGGTATGAGAATAATGTTGGTAACACACTGATTGCTTAGTTATTGCTAAGTTGGGCTTACCCTAAGTTAAGGATTTTTCAGTTTCCCATGCTCTCCCAGTGAGGAGGTGCGCAAGAAATTGGGAGGGAGCACAGCCAGGCGAGCTGACCCAAACTAGCCAAAGGGATATTCCATACCATAGAATGTTATGCTCAGTAAATAAACCGCGGAGAGTTGGCCAGGAGGGGTGGATCGCTGCTTGGGGACTGGCTGAGCACGGGCCACTGGGTGGTGAGCAAATGCATTACGCATCACTTCTCTTGGGTTTTATCTCTCTCTCTTTTTGTTATCCTTTTCATGATGCATTGTTATTATATATTTTAGTTCAATTATTAAACTGCTTTTTATATCAACCCACAAGTTTTACTTTTTTTTTCTCCCTGATTCTCCTCCCCACCCCACCAGGGCAGGAGGAGCAAGTGAGCAGCTGCATGGTGCTTAATCGCTGGTTGGGGTTAAATAGTGACATATACAAACAAGTAAAACATTGCTAATGCTTCGATCAAAAGCTTTCTGATTACTTTGGAGGTTTTTTTTAAAGAAAACAGACCAATTGGCAAATGTGATTTTGCCCACTTTTGTTCCTGAAATTTTTAAAAGAGCAGAGTTGAAAGATTGCAAAAAGAATGGCTTTCATGCTTAAGAAAGCAGTTTGCTTTCTTAGACAAAACCCAGGATCTATCAAATATGTATTTGAACAGCATGGTAACTTTATTTCTATTGTTTTACAGATAACCACCAGATTAGTAATGCGAATACCATCTCATGAATGTAGCATTTTTTAAGGTGGGGATTTTTAAAACTAATTGTTCACTTCATGCTGGAATTAGTCTAGAACAAAACCAGTTATTCAGGATTATACCATGTACTGCTTTGAAGACTTTCTGCTTTTAAGGCCCAACCTATACTTCTTCCCTCTCCCTTTTCTGTTCTGTGTACAAAGGAGAGTTTGTCAGCTCTGTACTATGTAGTGCTGCAGAATTTGAGAAGAAATATACCTGTGGTTGGCTTTC
Organism: Elanus axillaris; assembly: GCA_026212715.1. Classification (NCBI taxonomy): domain Eukaryota; kingdom Metazoa; phylum Chordata; class Aves; order Accipitriformes; family Accipitridae; genus Elanus; species Elanus axillaris. The sequence continues at coordinate 46,146,800 of JANZLQ010000079.1, forward strand.
AGGAAATAATATCTTGTACCTTTAAGTGTATATATATCTTTCAGTGTTTCTGAAATGCTGGTACACCAGTGCATGTGGTATCAGAAACAAACAGTAAGAACTGGAAGTGTTGGTCAGTTCCCAGAGCTATGACGATATTGGTGAGACTTGGTGGAATGAGTCCCAGGACTGGAGTGCTGGGATGGAGGGATACAGGCTGTTCGGGAGGATAAGCAGGTGAGGTGGAGGTGTTGCTCTAAGCGTAAGGGTGAGGTTTGATTGTAGAGCCCTTAGTGATGATGTGGTTGAGAGCTTGATTGGGAGATGGAAAACAAAGCAAGTGTCATTGTGGGTGTCTGCTATTGTTCATTCAACCAGGATGATAGTATTGATGATTTTTTTTTATGGGCAATTAGGAGAAATTTCTGGATCAGTGGCCTTTGTCCATATGGGAGTTTGCAACTTCCCAGACGTCAACTTGAAATACCAGACCACTGTGAAGAGCAGGTCTTGGAAATTCCGGAATTTTGTAGGGAATAACTTTGTGTCACAGGTGTTCAGTGAGCCAGCTAGGAAGGATGCCTTTCTAGACTTGCTATTTGTGAATAGACTAGTGGGGGATGTGATGGTTGGTGGCTGTTTTGGCCACAGTGATCATGAAATGGTTGAGTTTAAAATTTTCAGAGTAATAGGAAAGGAGGACAGCAGAGTTGCTACCCTGCACTTGAGGAGAGCAAACTTAAAGCTGCTCAGGGAGCTAGTTAGCAGAGTACCCTGGGAATCTGCTTTTGAGGGCTTCGGAGTCCATGAGTGCTGGTCAGTCTTTAAGAATGACCTTTTAGAAGCACAGTGGCAGGCAATTCCACTGTGTCATAAGTCAAGCAAGCAGGGCAGAAGACCAGCTTGGCTAAACAGCGAGTTCCTTGTGGAGCACATGAGGAAAAAGAAAATGTGTGATCTCTGGAGGCAAGGTCAGGCTTCACAGAAAGAGTACAGAGCTGTGGTTCATTTATGCAGGGAGAAGATACGAAAGGCCAAAGCTCAGTTAGAGTTGAAAGTAGCCAGTGTTGTTTCAGATAACAAGGGGGGCATTTTTAAGTATGTTAATAGTAAGAGGAGGTCTAAAGAAAACACTTGAACAATACTCGTTGAAGATTGTCATCTGACTAATAGGGATGAAGAAAAAGCAGAGGCATTCAGTGCAGTTTTTGCCTCAGTCTTTAGAAAAAGTGATAGAACTTGGGCTGGCCAGACCCCTGAGTCAGAGGACTGCGAGTGTGGGAATGGTGACTTTACATTTGTGGACACTGAAACTGTAAGGGACCAGCTGTATCAGCTGAATGTTCACAAGTCCATGAGGCCTCATGAAACTCATTCTGGAATACTTAAGGAGTGTTTTGAGTTTGTGTGATGATGGGGTTTTGATAGTGGGGGAGGGGCTACAGGGGTGGCTCCTGTGAGAAGCTGCTAGAAGCTTCCAGGCTCCACGTCAGACCCACCTCTAGTCCAGGCCAAGCCCATCAGTGACAAACAACCTAAGGGAGAGCAGATTTAAGAAGGGGAACCTGCAGCGGGGGAGGAGATGGGAATGTGAGAGGAACCCCTCTGCAGACACCCAGGTCAGTGGGAAGGACTCACATTGGAGAACTTTGTGGAGAACCGTCTCCCGTGGGAGAGACCCCGCACAGGAGCAGGGGACAAGTGATGAGCCCTCCCCTTGAGGAGGAAGGAGCAGCAGAGACCCCATCCCCTATTCCCCATCCCCCTGCGCTGCTGGGGGGAGGAGGGAGAGAGAACTGGGAGTGCAGTTGAGCTGGGAAGGAGGGAGGTGTGGGGGGAAGGTGTTTTTAAGATTTGCTTTTTACTTACCCTTGTTTTTATTTGATTGGTAGTAAATTAAGTGGGTTTGTTTTTTCCCCACATTGAGTTTGGGTTATGCCCATGACCATAACTGGTCAGTGATCCCTCCCTGTCCTTGTCTGCACCCATGAGTTGGGTTTTTTTTGTGTGTTTTCTCCTCATCCCACCAGGGTTTGGGAGGAGAAGTGAGTGAGCAGCTTTGTGATACTTTGTTGCCAGCTGGGCTTAAACCATGACAAGGAGCTAGTGGATGTTAGGGCAGGACCCCTCTTGATCATCTACCAAAGGTCTTGGGAGTCTGAGGATGTCCCTGCTGAGTGGAAGCTAGCCAGCACTATTCCAATCTACAAAAAGGGAGAGATGGAAGACCCGCGAAACTACAGACCTCTTAGTCTAATCCCTGTTCCTGGAAAAATGATGGAGAAGATTATACCAGATACTACTGAAAAATGTTTAAAGAGTAATGCAATCGTCAGGCACAGTCAACACAGGTTCACAAAGGGAAAGTCCTGTTTAACTAATCTGATATCCTCCTATGGTAAGACCACCCACCTAGGGGGTGAAGGAGAGGTGGTGGATGTAGTTTTTCTGGATTTTAGTAAGGCTTTTGATACTGTCCCTCACAGCATCCTTCTGGACAAATTGTCCAAATGTGGGGTGAGCGGGTTCACGGTGCGCTGGCTGAAAAACCGGCTGAAAGGCAGAGCTCAAAGAGTTGTAGGGAATTGGGCTACATCTGGCTGGTGACCGGTCACCAGCAGTGTTCCTCAGGGTTCAGTTCTAGGGCCAGAATAGGGTTCGATATATTTATCAATGATCTGGATGCGGGAGTTGAATGCCCCATTAGCAATTTTGCTGATGATACCAAACTGGGAGGTGCTGCTGACTCTCTTGAGGGACACGAGGACTTGCAGAGGGATCTGGATAGATCGGAGCATTGGACTGTGATGAAGGAGATGAAATCTAGCAAGTCAAAATGCTGGATTCTGCACCTAGGGCAAAGTAACACCAGGCACAAGTGTAAACTGGGAGAGGAGCGGCTGGAGAGCAGCCCTGCAGAAAGGGATCTGGGGGTGCTGGTTGACAGAAGGCTCAGCATGAGGCAGCAGTGTGCCCTGGCAGCCAAGAGGGCAAACAAACCGCATCCTTAGTTGCCTCAAACACG
>JANZLQ010000079.1:46154438-46185285 GCA_026212715.1 Elanus axillaris
CAAAAAAATAACCAAACCAAAACCCCAAACCTTTGTTAGTCTGGTTTTGTTTGGAGTGATAAGAAATTTGATTGTTAGTGAGTGGGTGTTTACTACTCTCTCTGCTTGTCTTTTAGCAATACTTAAAGGCCAGTCCTGAGTTAAATATCCCACTAAGACCTGGATTTGGAAAATGTTGGGCATGATGGAGGTTTATTTCCCCCCTTCTCTGCCTTCCTTTCCTCTCTATCAGTTTGATCTCAATGAAGAAGCTATCCAATGGTCAGGGAGTAGACATTAATACAGAACGTGCCACTCCAAAAATTAGTTAGGGTTCAGTTTATTTATGGGGTTATAAGCTTTATTTTGGTACACTGTCCAGCTGTTAGAATTGGTGGGAATCTGGGCATTCAGTATGTGGGACAGTGAACTTAGTGTGGTTATAAATGCAGTGCTGAAAGCTCAGTCTTAGTTCTCTCTTAGTGCCCTCTGTGCTTTCACTTCAGGGTTCTATCTGTCTCATGAAATACTTGTCAGCATAAGGCGTTAAGCAAATGGGAACTCCTTATTCTTAGTGTAGGAGGTACTGTTTAACCCACACTCAACTTAGTAATTTTTGCTAGCTTTTGTTTGGACCTGCCTAACAATTTGTTGGTATTAATAGCTGCAGTGCGCCTGAAGGTAGGGCATAATGGACCCATTCTCTTTCTGGCTTTTTTTGTGTAGTCTCCGGGTATTGGAGCCCACCAGCTGAGAAGGTGAGCTACTGAGTAGCAGAGTCAAAGAGCTGTTACAGAAATCATGGCTGAGTATTTAAAGCTGACTTCTTACTACAGGAGGGATTTGGTACCACAATCTGCCTTCCTCTGAAAGTGAATGCCACCCCTTTGTTATGAGAGTTCTTTTAATGAAAACAGCAATGAATAGAGGGAAAAATTGGTTGAAGAGTGACCAATATGAGTAAATTATAGGCAAGAATCTATAAAATACCAGTACAAAAAAGTTATGATTAAACTAGAGAACTATCAGAAGGGTTCAGTTCCTCTAAGCACACAGTTGGTGTATCCTGCAGGGTGCACAAAATAGATGGGAGTTGTTACAGTCATCATTCTGCATCATCCTGATGTTGTTGCATCAGCATCTGTCTAAAAGGAACTTCTGCCTTTCTTTACTCATTCAGACTCCTTTTTTAATAAAGGAAAAATCTGTTCACAATTAAGTGTTTAACAGTGTTGGAGTGGCAAATTAATCTCATGTTATGTTTTTAAAAAAGGATAGCTCTTACTAGAATTGTGTTGGTTTTATCTCCAAAGGCCTCAGTGTGGTCACTGTTAGCAAAATGCATCATCATGGCTTGATTTGCTTTGGTTCCTTAGGTGTCAATTAACATCTGATGCAACACGTGGGAGTGCATGCGTGAACACAACAAAAGAAGAAGCAGTGCTTCACTTGTGGAATAAAGAAGCAAAGCAGTTGAGATGAATGATTTAAACCATTTGTATAAGCTGTAGAGAAGGTATATCTCCCTGACAAATAGGGGACAGGTAATCCTCAACTTATAAATTCCTGTCCTGGCTTGCTGTGATCTTGGGTAACTCATTATGCTGGCATTATCAAAATAATTTAGTTGTAGAGTCCATTGAATGAGAATTGAGCACTTGCATCTCTTTCTTATATGTAAAATGAGTGTAATAAGCAATTTTACCAAAACAGATACTGAGATCTTATGGAGAAGAAATCCTTGTTAATGAAATTGTGTATTAGTAATGATAATGTAGGTACTGAGCTTTTATTTGAAGATGCCTATTGCTATCTTGCATTTGGTCTCTGGAAGGCATGTTTTGTTTGAGGAGTGTTTCAATAATTATCAGGTGCGGATTACTGCACTTGCATGTATGGGAAGGGTGGTCAAAATGAATGATTCAGCTTAGCCAATATGCTTCTGACTATTCCTGTTGTTTGTGGAGTGTTTGTAATATAGCTAGGATTGCAGCTGAGTGCCTGAACAGTCCTCTGTCAAGGGAATTTAAGTTACAGTATACTGTAGGTGAGCACCTGAGGTGTGTACAGTACTGGAAGTCAGTACCTGTGCAGTTGCGTATGCGTGTACATGTGTATGCTTCCTTCACATTGTGAAAGAATGGCATTCCACCTATGAGAACTATTTCTTGTCCTAGGACCTGAGCCTTCTTCCTTTAGCTTCTACACTTTTCCCTCTTTCCTCCATTATTTAACAGCTTGTGTAGTCTCTTAGTTTTACCTAAGTTCAAGCTCCTGTGCAGTATTTGAACAGCCTTTGTTATAGATGATCTAAGCTCCCTTCTGTGGCCACAAAAATACCACTGTTACTACTTCTTACAGCAATGTTCACCCCAAATTACAATGAAACATGATGAACAGAAGGGATGGACTTCAGCTGTGTAATTGTGTTGCATAAACTCCTTATTTTTATTTCAAAATTGCACCTAAAATTGCTTTGGGGGCTGGTCTATCTGTGTTTAGTAAATGCATTTCCAAATACCTAAGATTAATCTTAGGCTTTCATTTCCAGAAGAAGAGAAATGATCCTGTCTTCTGACAAAGATGTGATAACAGTATAGTGTCATGAATTCCTTATCTTGCCTTACACAAGCAACAAAACCCCCAGCTTATTCTGTGGCCAGTGGGTCTAAAGAAATCTGCGTAGTTCTGCTTTTCTCTTTACTTCTCTTTTCCTGGCCCTACATTTCCCATGAGAAGAGACACTATGTTATAACTGGTTTGTAATTCTGCATACAGCTGGCTGCATCTTCCTTCATCTCAGTAAAGAGGTTCTCTGGAACTACTTTCTCAGTGCAGGCACTAATTTTTAACTGGATCTGCAGAAATCTGTAGGGCCTTAATTGTCTCAGAGATTGCCTTGAAGTTGGACCACTTAATCAAAAGATGTAGGAAGGAGAGAGGAAACGCATTGTAATCATATGAGCTGTTTCCATAGGAAAAAAACTGACCAAAAGCAGTAACTTTTAGGGATAACATTGTGCAACAGGCTTTGTGGAAATGCCCCTGTTCCTCTGGATGAGGAGGAAATTGTTTGTCTGTAGAAGGGTAGTGTTTTCTGCTTATCTACTTGGTCTAGCCTAGCTGGTTTTTTTTTGTTTGTTTGTTTTGGTTTTGTTTTTTTTAAACAAGCTTTGAGAAGCCTGTTCGGGTTTCCAGATGCTTCCTTCTTCACAAACAGTCTTTCCTAGTTTCTCTCGTTGCTTTTGCTCTGTTGGTCTGTACTTGCAATTTGCTTTTGTTTTTCATTTTCTTCTCCAGTATAGTTTTTTCCCCCTCTCCTGTTACTTTTTTTTTCTCTACCTTTTCTGTGGTTCACCTGACTCTTGCCACTTCACTCTTCTCCAGTCAACAGACCTTGCTAGGATGGTTTGCCTGTTGATTTGGCTAAACCGCACATGTCATTGCAGCCCTGGTTACTACTTGTGACAATTCAACAAAACAAAAAGAGCTTATGCCAGTAAGTGCTGGTTCGGAGTGCACAGAGGTGTTGTTTCTGCCAGTACAGGAAGTAGTAGCTTCCACAAGAAAGGAGAGAAAAATATAATAGCTTTCATTTTAGTTGCAGCCTACACATATGCAATAGCATGGAGCTTTGCTCAGTCACTTGTGGTTTTGGTTTTGGTTTTTTTTCAGGAAGATTTCATTCACATGATTGTGGAATTTCCTTTCTATTAAAAGCCGATCTTTCAGTTTGGGAAGGCACCTAGGGTACTTTCCTTGTGATTGTTTTGTAACAGGTCACCCAAGCTTCAACAAAGCTTGCAAGTGTAACAGACTTTGTTTTCAGAGCTGTAATGTGAAACTCTGACAAGGTACTATTCAGCATGGCTAACAGCTGCATAAATCTGAAAAAAGAGAGATTGAGGGAGAAAATGAAAAATATTTATGCTGACAGTGTTTTCTGCACCAATGAAGTGGTCAGGAAGAAGTTGACTTGATACTTATTGGGGGGGAAAGGTGATTTATGACTTGTCACATAATGGAGCCCGAAATCTCTGTAACAGTTAATGTATTATTACAGTTTCTAGAGTTTCTGTGTATCCAACTGCATAAATATCTGCTGTATAATCTTTCCATGTTTTTATATAAGTGGATTTCAGTCTTCTGAATGCTGTATGGCCACTGAAATAACACTGGGAAGGCTTTCTCCTCAAGTTGTCTTCTGAAGGCAGAGGAGGAGCAGGAAGGCTCCTTTTTCATTGACTGAAGAAATGGTCAGTATGTATTACTGTAACCTGTCACTGTGCTTAACCAGGACCATTATATTTACATTTTTCAAATACTGGTAAGCTCTCTTAAGTGAAGACATGTCTTTAGAAGGTGAAATACTACTTCTGGGAGGTTCTAGCACAAAACGCTCAGTTTCCAACTTAAAAGCTTTGCACATCTGAAACCACCTCTCACATTTGACCTACCAACATAATGCTTTTCTTCAAAATCTTTCAAATCCCACTTTATAAACTATAGGTCCTCTTTTTTTCCTGCCAAGAAAAAAGACTAAAAGTCTGTAGCTGCGAGAGGACAATGTTGCAGAAGAGTCTGGAACAGAGATTATTCTTGTTCCGGTTTTGTCATTCTTTTCCCTTTCCATTGTTTGCGCAAAGTGAACTGGGTAGGGATAGTCAGCTGGAGTAGGTGAGCAAGGAAGGACTTGGAATCTTCCTCATTCTTGAAGTCCCTGTGTGGGTTTGCTGCTAGCAGAACAGGAAGAGAATGCCAAGGTAGTAGGAGAAAATTCTACTGTGTTCATCTGCTTGGGGATTAACCATGTTTGCATATCCTCAGAAAGCTGACACAGTGATCATACTATTGAGAATGTAGCAGTGGCTATATTCCTGGATGTGTCTATTGGGCCTTGTCATGTTTTCGGGATGCTAGAGGGTGGTAAGTGCCCATCTGTTGTGCTTGCTAAAAAGAATAATTTTGGTATTCAGACCCTGCACAGTTGATTGCAAGACACACGTCTTGTAAAGCATTGTTTAAGTTGCACCCGATACAGTGCAGTGAGCAGGTACTCAGCAATTCTGAAAAGAGCATACATCTTAGCAAATGATGATCCATCTGGGAGTTTGAATTTTCTTTTCAGTCAGCAAGATTGATAAAGCTTGAGCAAATGTTTCTAAAGAAGTCAAGCCTTTGTGTATGAATTGCATCATTCTATCAGTCAACAGTAGAGAAACTGTCGCTGTGATGTCATTGAGATGGTAGTGCATATATAGGTGTCATACATATCAACACAGCATTTGGCAGCATCTGAGCTGAAGCTGCAGGAGATGCATAGTTTCTCAAGCTCAGCCTACCTTTATGCCTATGTGTTACGTGGGCATAAATTCTGTAATGAGGTTGTCACACAGCTAAACAGGAGAAGAAAAAGGTGGCTTCTGTTCCAAGTTCTGTAACAACTTGCTTTTTGTCACTGTCTGGAGTTGACAGGCTCATGCCACTTTCTTCAGAGAGCTCATGTTCAGTACTATGGAGATTTCATGTAACTAAAAGCCCTTGAATTAAACTGAAAATTTGAAGGAAGAGATTGTATATTTGAGCTAGTGAAAGTCACTGTCATGTTGAAGAAGTCTGAATCCTGCAGGGTAAATGTGGATTCTGTTTTAACATAATAAAATGGTTAACCTTCCTGAGGGTCTGCACTATATACTGGAATGTTGTGTTGTGTTCCCTCTCCCCCCCAGTAATAGAGATTTCTATTTTTTTAGCATTAGTTCTAATTCAATTAATTTATTTAAATTACATTTATGAGAATTAAGATTTTATTATTATTAAGTTATGAATACATGAATTCTACTCGTTCTTCTGCCCTCTACAAGTTTAACTTTCTCAGGGTGGAATCCTATATATTTTCCATGCCCAGAACAAGCCTTGGCTGCGTGCCTATGTAGCCCTTACGGGTACTCAGGGGGTCCACCTGGTGTTGAGGTCCCTGGTGGTTCTGCTTTAGCAGTCTGAAAGGATTGAAAAAAGAAAAAAAAATTAAAATTTGCTTTCCCTAAACGATGTTGTATATGGGCAGGAATGATTTGCTTGCAAAATTCACATTGAGTTGTGCACAGATATGTTGTACTGTGTGTATGCAGTTTTGCAATGAACGGTGCTGCCATGGAACTATTGTTGCAGATTATTTGCACATAAATTTTGCTTGTGCATTTAAAGCAGTCCTTTTTGTGCTAAATACATGTTTTTCTTTTTGTTTTAGTGTGCAAGGATCCACCCTACAAAGTTGAAGAATCTGGGTATGCTGGTTTCATTTTACCAATTGAGGTTTACTTCAAAAATAAGGTATGGAATCATATACTTTTCCTTAAAAAAAAAAATATCATGTGGAAGTCAGGTTTTTTAAAGATTTACAGTTTAATTCATAAATTCAGTTAAAAATAAGGTTTAAAGCTATCTTTGTCAGTGCTGTTCCTCAATTCAAAGTCACTGTAACTTTTAGAAATGCTAATTATATTTACTATGTAACTCTCTGAAATTAGCATTACTTGATAAAATAAAAAAGTTGAATGTAATTATTTGGAAGAATTTCTAGCCCTGCTCAGAAGCGGACAGAGTTTAAATAATGCTTAAGGAAGTTCAAGAGCCACTTAAACTTTAAGAAAGTAAACCTATCTTGATTATGTTTATTTCATAACAAAATCATTGTTCTGTGTTAGTATGGCCGATATTTTTAATTTGTTCAGTTTTTGATCATACAAAACAGTCTTTTTTTTTTTCTGAGTCCTGCATCCTCAGTTTAAAAAACCCATTCTTTTAGTCTGCCTGTGAACATTGATTCTACTCGATTCAACATTATGAGGGAGCATAGTTTAAAAACAAATCTAGTGGCGTTCTACAAAGCATTATTGTGCTATCTCAAACTCTAAATCTAAATAAATGCTTCGCTTATTGTGGGTCTCTTACATAGCAAATACAGAGATTTCTTTTAATATATGTAACAGGGTCTGATATACTAGTAAGTCATTCAGGTAAAAAGTATTGGATTTGGGTGTGGAATCAAAAAGCAAAAAACTTGCAGGGTTTAATGTACAGTACCTTAGTAACTGCAATATTTTAGGTTCCTTTTTGTATGTCCTGTGCCTCCGTGAAGCTATTACTATACTTTGTATGCACTTCTAAGATACCTGTGTACTTGGTTTTTATTACCAAGATGTAGTTGTAACACTGACTTGATTAAAATAATTATGTTAATCTTCAATGTGTTGAATGCTTGGTGAAAAACTAAAACCAAAAGAAAATAGAAATGCATAGTAAAAGACTTTTGCTGGAACACTGGTCACTTAAATTTTGTGTTAGAGTACAACTGTTAGCTGTGTATGCCTTCAGGTAGATATTCCAGTACTCTTTTGAATTTCATAGAAAGCTCTGTCAAGGTGTGAGATGTGGATAATTCTGCGCAGGCACTTTCTAAGTTGTAGGTTTTGAACAGGTAATTCTGAAATGTTCCCTGTATCAATCTGTGAAGAGCAGGGCTTAGACTACCCTGTTTGCTGTTGGAAAAGGAAACAGAACTGCCTCAGTGAGATGACTGGCTTTTTTTGGTATGCTTTTTAGCTCTATCTCCCTTAGGGAAGTGGTTTTGATTCAGGAAATCTAATGAAAAGCAGCCCATTCTCTGTAACTCCTGTGTTAAGAGCTCATCCCAAAACTGGGCAGACAAAGTCAAGACAGTGAAACAATCGTTCAAGCATCTCTACAGAAAGCTTCCTGCTCGACATTTGTTTTTTTGTTTTCCACTCAGACTTTTGGCTGCCTTTGACTGTGGAGACCTGCAAATCTCAGGAGTTCTCCAGCAGGAGTTGTGGCTTAGACTGAGATCAAGAGGGCAGCAGTGATTACAACTCACCTCACCCTCAAGCAGCATGTGGAATTAGGAAGTTTGCAAACATCCCTCACCCCTATTTTGGTGTCATGGAATACAACAAGCAGCAGTTGGACTGTGAGTCAGCTAGCTCTTCACGCAGCTGCAGCAGCATGCCCTTCCCTGGGGTCAGTACAATACAAAGGAAAAGTGGCACAAAAATTGATCTGGCATTCCTGAGGCAAATTACTGCTTTGTCCTGGCTCAGCTGCTCTTCCTCCCCTAAGTCACTTCACAGGTATTCCAGTACAGAAAAAGAGGAGATAGACAGAAGGAGGAAGAGGAGACAGACCATCATCACTTATTCAAGGTAGACAACTTTTCAATTTCTGGTTCAGAAAGTACCCTAATAAACAGAGGAGGCATGGGTACAGGAAGCCACCTGGACCATGGAAAATTAAAGGGTGCCTGTTCCAAGGACTAAGCAGAAATTGGTGGAAAATCTAACAGGCATTTCACCCCAGCAGAAAATATTCCAATCTTTAAAGAATTAAGGAAATTACAACTAACCCCCCCTCCCAAGTTCAGCGGCAGCAGGCTATAGTTGTTAGCCATTGAGACTAAGTCCTTGAAAAAATGCTTTTAGGTCAAAAGACTTTTACTCTGGAAAATGCAGTCCATTTAGGTTAAGGCTTATCAACTGCAGTATATTCTGCCTTTACTGTCACACCAATTTGAAATAATGGCAGTGGTACTGGGAGTCTTTTGTGTAGTAAAAGTCTGCTTTGAAATCACTGGTTATGTTGATCTAACTTTCCACAGAATTCTTTGAAGACTCCCATTTATAAATTCTTATAACTTTGTTTTTATGGCAAAGCTGCTGGTACCAACTGTTAGCCTGTAACAACACCACAGTTTTCTAAGCAGGCCGGGGAGTAAAACACTTCTATATTTTTTCCACAAGAAAGCATGTGCTAATATTTCTGTTAATAAGAAATATCTTCATCTGTGCTTCCTTTGAAAATGGTCTGTCAAGAAAATAGTTCATCTAAGGAAACTACTCTATTCTGTCTTCAGAAACAGACTACTGCAGGCATTTTATTTCAGGTCCCCTTCTGTTGTCCCTGCTCCAAGTCTAGAGGTGGGACAATAAGGATGTCCCTTGGCTGTGTTTGAAACCTCTGATTTAGCTTTTAGAATAACTGAGATTTCTATGCTTTCTGTTTTTCATGTCTTTGGAATCCTAAATCAAAACTAAACATTTTTTAATGTGATTTTTTTAAGCATCTGTCATTGAACAGAGCACACAGTTTGATTACATCCAGTGTTGGATATGTGCTAAGATTTTGCTGTATCTCTTCCTCCTCTTCCCTCATGGTTCCTTTTTTACCAAATCTTTTCATGAATTTGGCCTTTTACTTGTGTTCTGCCTTAAGACTGACATTAGTTTGGTGGCTTCTGTTGCACATCAGGACCTTTGGAGGAAGGGCTACTTAATGCTGCCTTAAAAGAGTACCTAACTTTATATACAGTTTCTAGAAGGTACTGTGTAAATATATAACACAAATCATAATCATTATCTTTTCTCTGGTGTTATAAATTGAAGTCTATTCAATGCCACTAGTGCCCTTTTTAAGCTGAGGGTTTCTTAGGTAGAAATTACTACAAAATCTAATTGGCATTTCACCCTGATGGAAAATATTCTAAGCTTTAAAGAATTAGGGAAATGACAAACAAACCTCCCTCCCAAATTCAGCAGCAGCTGGCTGTAGTTATTAGCCATTGAGACAAAGTCCTTGAAAAAATGCTTCCAAGTTTGCCTTTCCTGTTTTTTCTCTCTCCATATTGGTACAGGGAACATTCAGTTTCATTTTTTTCACTGCACTGGCAGATAATTTTAATCACTTGGAAGCTGTGGTGGAACACTTGAAATCTAGCTGGCCACACTCATTCAAGGCAATGAAGTTTCATTAATAAATGAGCAGAGTCCATACATAGGAGATAAATATAGTTGGCTGCGGCGGTTTCATTCTTACCCCTTTCTACAACTTCGTGAAGAAAACAATAGTGGTTTGGCTTCAGTGGAGGAATTTGCATTCAAAACTTAGTGCAGTGTCTTCAGTAATATCTAGGCCTCAGAAGTGTGATTGTGTTGGTGACTGAGTTACCTTGTGTCAGCTGAATCATGATACTTGTCTATGCATATGTCTGCCTATGCCAAACGTGACGTAACACTTTCAGTTAAGCCTTGTCAGGACAGTTTGAAGTTCTTGGGGTTCATGCATTTTACCATGTGTTTTCATGGGCTAATAGGAGCTTCTCTGTTTACTGTAGCTTGGCTGACGCTTGATAAATTCCATCATGTATCCGACAACACAGGGAATGGTTAAAAATGACATAATTTTCATTTTAATTGACAGTCTTTGTGTAGCCCTTGTTTTCAACTTAGTTAGTTTTGGTGCTAGATATTTCTATCTGGTTATTTTCAACCCTCAGGAAGAACCTAAGAAAGTTCGATTTGACTATGACTTATTCCTGCACCTTGAAGGCCACCCACCTGTAAATCACCTCCGCTGTGAAAAGCTCACATTCAACAACCCGACAGAGGAATTCAGAAGAAAGCTGCTAAAGGCAGGAGGGGTGAGTCCTGCACCCATGTCAAAAGCCATCACAATAAAGATGTTGCTCCTTATTGCTGGTGCATGATTAGTCTAATAAAGACTGACCAGACAGTGAAGTGTTTCTGTGATTAACTTCATATAAGAGCTCAGTGCTTGTTGTCTTTAAGTGGAATGGGTGAGCAAAGGAGCATGTGTCTACATGATTAGTTATTTGTCTTCACAACCAAGCAATTCATGTTTACTTCTGCAAAAGCAGAACTTGGACCTTATACATGAAGCACTGCTTGCTTGACTTTCCAGAAATGAAGTACAGGAGGGCTACTGTGATGGGAGGAAGTAATAAGAAAATAAAATGTCTCTCACTTAAAGAGAAATAATTCTGTAAGAGAAATGGAAAAGTTATAAGACAGAACAAGTTAGAAACTGTAAGTATATATAAACCTACTTAAATTTATGTATTATATGTTACGTAGTCTGAACCAGAAAATTTACCAAGAATTCTTTACACGTTGGTAGAAATAATTGATATGAAAAAGCCCAAAGGAATTTTGCCCACCTGGAGGAAGGAGAGGGCCAAACCTTTATGTTTACACTTTATCCATTAGAGGAAACTGTTCTGCTGTGTTTCACACAATGGCAGAAGCATTCATGCTGGCAGGGACCATTAGTGGCTCAGCCATGAGGTCAGACCAGGCTGCTCAGGACTTCACCCCTCCTTGCTGGAGTGTGGAACACCCCCTGGCCGAAGGTGGCCCAACCTCCCTGGGCCTCAGCTCTACCACTGGGCTGTCTTCATGGGGAAAAGGCTTTTCCTTATCTCCAGCCTCAGCCTCTTGTTTGATTGTGCTGCTGCCTGTTGTCCTCCTGCCACACAGCACTGTAAAGAGCCTGACTGCATCTCTTCCATTCCCTCCCATCAGTGCCAGGCATGTTGTTGGGTGCCCACAAAGCCATCCTCCTCCCAGATGAACCAGCCCTGGTCCTGCAGCCTCTCCTCGCATGGCAAGGGCTCCAGCTCCACAGTCTCAGTGGCCTCCTCTCACCTCCCATTTTGTTGGTGGCATTTCTGTGTTGGGGAACCCAAATCAGAGGTGGTATCCAGACAGGGTCTGACCAGCACCCAGCAGAGGGTGCAGTCCCTGCCCTCTCCTGGCTCTCAGGCCTGTGACCTGCTCACAAGACTGTAGGCACCATGGGCCCTTGTTGCTACCCAGGCACACAGGTGGCCCTGGCTCAGCTCAATGTCTTCCAGGGCTGACCCCCCAGGGCCGTTTCCCAGCCTTGTGTCTGCAGGGCTCTGCCTTGCTGGGACAGAGCTTGGCATTTGGCATTTTTCCTGATTGTGCTCCATGAGGCTGTTGTTAACCCATTCCTCCAGACTGTCTGGGTCCCTCCTGGTGGCAGCCCTGCTCTTGAGTGTTGACTGCTTCCCTTCCTCAATTGTTTGTCATGTGCAAGCCTCATGAATAAGAGTGTGTTCTGTCTCTTCCTCCAAGTCACTGATAGAGATGTTAGGCAAGCCTTCATACTGTGGGTCTACTAATATAAATGCCAATGCTTATCTTTGTATCTTTGAACAGTCCTAACAAAAATGGGTAGCCCTATTTGGCACAATTGGACAATAGTAGGTTCTGGGGTGGAGAAAAGAGGGAGCTAGTGTGAGAATATTCAGTCTGCTGAAAAAGATCTTTGAAAACAAAACAAAAATAAGTAGTGGGTATGGTCTGAAAGACGTTATCCTCATGGAGAAAGTAACTGTTACAACTATAGTTGTATTGAAATAGAAGTATGAGCTGTGTTTTATGTTTGCATTTGTTAGGTGCAAGAGGGTATCCATGATTGGACAATGTATTGGCTCCTTAGTGTGTTTGCAAATAAAAGATCAAGATTGTGTTCTGGAAAACTTAATGAGCTACTGCTTTAATATTAATCATATTAGGTCAGTTGTCAATGGACAAGTTTTACCCACAGGTGTTATAAATTTAAATTTTGCCAGCAGGGAATTTGGGGGATGACAGGGCTAGTTAAAAAAGTAAAAATAGGAAATATCCCTCTTATTGCTCATTTTCTGTTCCTTCTAATTTTAGGTTTCTTGAGTTAACAAAAATAAATTGTTGCCCAATTGTAAACAATGAAATATGGTGTATTTTGATCAAATTCTTTCCCTGAATGTATCAGTATGGTCATTCTTAAAATGCTTTGGGTTGTTGCATTTTGTCTTCTGGAGTCTACAAACTGCTTGCCTTTTATTTTTTTTTTCCTTTTTTTCTTTTCCATTTTCCCAATTTCCTTCCAAGAAATGGGTCCCTTTTTTTCATGCTGTTGGTCTTCCGTGCTTCCCTCTGTAGGGCTTCTCCATATGGATATGGGAAGAGGAATGATGCTGACTGGGAAATTACAGTCAAAATAATCTTCAAATTTGAAGTAGATTTTGAATGTTGAACCCCACTAAAATGTTTTATAACCAGGGTCTGACTCCATTGATGTATTTTGTCTTGCCAGTAGTGCTGATTCTATTGCTTTTTTGGCTTGCATGTTTTTCAATTTCAAGAAAAAAATAGAAAATTACACCTAATCTGCCTATTGACCCAACTAGAAATAAATTAATTTTGAAGATGCTGAATGACAACTGCCTAACAGTTAAATTGAATTTTGCCTCTGGAAACATGGAGTTGCTCAGGCATCACTTGTTTGAATATGAATTATGAATAACTTAATTTTGATTATTGCAGGAAAAAGTAGTGAAATTATTTTCAGTCCATGTTAAGACAGTGATTTAATACAGCCCAACAGTGATTTAATACAGCCCTCTCTCCCATATCTGCAAATATACAAATAAAAATGTTTGTATTGTTTAATACTCCCACCTTTTTGGAATGAAACTCAAAGCTAGTTGTTTAATCCAGGAGTACACAGACAACATTTAATAGTTGAGTTTTTTGTATAAGGAAAAGCCTTATGGATGCCCCTGAGAGAGCAGTTACCACTGTGGACAAAAATAGTAAAATTAATAACATTATTACAAAGGCGCATGGCTGTTAACGACACAGCTTGATGTTTCAGATTTAGAGGATGCAAGGAATAGGTCACTTTTAGAGTAGTAATGATTCTTTTTAGCAACACTGGTGTCACTTTATGTCTACGTTCTGTAAAATTAGTTTGGAAATACAGCAGCTCTGCTTCTGTAGCAAGGCAACTCTTTCCTTGAAGACAGTTGATCTATTAATGAGTCAAGAGAGAACGAATCATTCTGAGAGGGGTGCAGTTTTTAGAAGAAAAAAGTCAAGGTAAAATTTCAGGTTTTGCCAAAAGCCACTACTTTCTGTTGTTTGAGTTTTTCAAATCTTTGTGGTTTTACTGTTTAACAGTTGAGAAATGTCTTTTCAGACACTTGAGATGCCTGTTCTAAAACCTATGTTCCTAATCCTTGTAATGAAGATGAAATCATGGGATTTCTTTCTTTTCTCTATCCTTCTTCATACCTTGCAGTTCTTCTGTGTCAGCTGGAATAGTTGGCTTCTACCCAGAGCCAACCTTAGGTATAATGCTGCTCTAGGGAAGGGATTATCTTTAATCTTGTGCTTTTTGTAATTAAGTAATTAAATTTTCTTAAACTATGTATTACTTTACTTTCAAGCAAATAACTTAAAAGACTTCTAAAAGGTTTTCTATTCCCTTGTGAGTTTTTCGGTTTAGATAAGAATAATAATTGTTCAGGACAACTGGCTTTTTGTTGTTAGTTTTACTGCTTTCAGTGGTGAATGAACTTGTTCTTCACTGTGAAATGACATGGGGTGCGGCAGCCCAGGACCACACAAAGAAGTCCTGTTTGTCTGCTACTGATGCACGATGAGTATAATTCAACTGCAGGGCTGCAGAAATGATGTAGTGGTTCATTTGTCCTGGAATTCTAACATATCTCATAGCTCCTACTTAAAGTACTGTTTGAATTTTTCTGTAGCACATTGTGGGGAAGTTCACCAACCTGTTCTGAGACTGCTGTATAGAGGTGTTCTTAGATTACCAGCTCAGTAAATGAAATTACAACAGGTATCTTAGTGTGGTCTGTTTGAGGCAAGATTATTCCAGCTTTCTTGATGGCCTCCTTTCATTCAGGAAAATGAAAAAGTAGGAGACAGACACCAGCCTTTTGGTAGTGGTTCATTGCCCTGCAGAAGCTCTAACATGTATTATTAAGAAGATTGCGTTGATCTGGAGCAACTGTGACAGCTTGTGCAATTTCTAGCTGTGTAAGTGTCTATATGAGGTGGTAGATCTCTGACTCCTATGCATCAGGGGTGCTATGATGTGCATTCGTAGAAATAAGCAATAAGAGAAGACCAGCTTCTGTGGAACATTTTGAGGCTGTTCCTCATGCTTTCTGTACTGGAATCTGAAAAGCAAAGTTATGTGTTTTGAAAGTGGGTGGTTCTTGTTGGGTACCTGGGTACTCCAGGCTGCCAAACATGTTGGTAGGTAAGTGTTGTCTTCGACAGGTCAATTTTTTGTAAGGAGATATCTGAATCAGTTGTTTGTAGGTTTATGTACAGGTGCTACAATTTCATAATTTTTCCCAAATTGCTGGAAAACAGATAGTGGGAAAGGGTTCCCAATGATATAAAGATAATTGATAGTGCACAGTTATTGTTCCCTGATCCTTTCCTTCGTTCAGCAGTGCATGGAACTACAGAAGTTAAATACATGGCAGTTTTTCTTTCCATAGCACTCAGTTGTCTTGAGTAGCAAATTGGAATGTCATTAGAAGGTGCCTGCAGATCAGGTATTACGGAGATTGGTCACTTAGGTTGATCAAGCAGGTAGGATCATTCCTATGCAATAATGTCAATACCAGTGGATTTCCTCTACCCACTGTTTTTTGGGGGAAAATAAGTTTTATTTTGCCCTTTCTTAGAAAGCTGTCTTTTATCTGAAGCAACTGGTAGACAAAGGTTTTAAATACAAGCTCAACAGATGCACGCTAGCGAAGTGGCTGTTTGGTGAACTAGAGGTAAGATACCACTACCAGCAGATCAATTTGAATGCTTCTACGCGTAATATTTTATTGGCACATATGAGAGAAGGAGAAAAATCTTTCTTTGGGGTGGACTGGCGAGAAATGTCTTGGGGTGGGGGAAGCTGTCTTACATCTGTCCATACCAACAATGAAAGTGAAAGATAGCTTATGTACACTTGTTTTTTTGCTCTGTGGTAGTAGTTGTTCACCAGCATGATAGTCGTGTGATATTTGTATGCTCCAATATGATTTAGTCTTGCATTGTTTTCACAAATTTTTCTTAGGTGCATTATTATAATGAGATCTTGTTAAACATTATTTTGATGTTATCATCTCTTCCCTATGTTGAGCTAAAACTTGTATGAAATGGCTTATTAGTGGTGGTGTAGGAAACCTCACATTTACAGTGTAAACCAGAAGAAAGCAAAACTAAGAAAGGTAATCTTCTTCTGTCCAAGTTTAGTGTTGTGTGTTAAGTAGCTGCCCACACTGATGCTCCAGTTTTCCTCTTGCAGAGAAAGTGAGATGGAGTGTGGGTCCTTCCATCTCTGACATGCATTATAAAACCAACTCTCCTCCCAAAACTATTAACTGCAGTCTTTGGTGTCCCTGAAACAGATGGGCTTTGGAGCAGGACAGTGAAAAACATCAGTGGGTGTCTGCATTTTCTTCTGGTTTTGTCCAGTCCCATCAAGCAGTTATTCCATTAATCAGCGCTGCTATTGGTCTTTCTTCTCTGTCTTGACTGGCATCCTCTGCCATATTGACATCTCTCTGTCTTCACTAGATTGCAGGCTGGCTTTCCTGGGAGTTCACCTCACCTGCCAACTGAGCTTCTGTATGCCTTATGGAACAGCTCATTTGACCTTTTTTCTTCCATTCCTGGAACATATTGTAACCTAACAGTCAGGTTTGTATGGTGGAGCTTCTCCTGGACAGCACAGGGTATCTCAGAAAAATAGTTACCTGTGTATCATCTGTGAACTTACTGAGACTTCACTTGATGCCACTGAATCATTAATCAAGACATTAAACAGTTTTGGACTAAGTGTTGATCCTGGAGAGATGCTGATAGTCAATGGCCTCTAGCTGTACCTTACACAGCTGAAGATAACATTTGAGTCCAGCAGTCCAGACAGTTCTCCACCCATCTCATAATCTATTTATCCAGTCCATATCTCATAGATCTCGCTGTAAGTTGGGCAGGGTGTTTCTTAGTAAACCTATGTTGATTGCTCTCAGTCACATTCTTGTCCCCCCAGTGTCTGGAAGTGACTTTCAGGATGATTTCCTGCATCTTCTTCCCAGGAACTGAAGTGAGGCTGGTGGGACTCTTGATCCCTGTGATCTTCCTTCTTGAACATGAATGTGATATTTGCCTTTCCATAGTCATCAGGAACCTTCCTTGATCACCACAGCCTTTTGAAGATGATAGAGAGCTGCCTTGTAATGGTACTGACCAGCTCCTTCAGTACCCCTGCTTGCATCCAGTGTGGTCTTATGAACCCAAGTGTCCCTGTGGATGAAGTGCACCCTAACTCAGTCCTTCTCTCTTGTGGGCACTGACACTGCCACAGACTTTGTGAGGATGCTCAGTACCTTAGAGGCCTGAGGAAACAAGATCTTACTAGTGAAGATGGAGGCTAAAAGAACATTGAGTACATAAGTTCTTTGTCATGAGGTCTCTTGCCTCATTGAGCAGTGGGCCCACACTGTCTTCAGCCTTTCTTTTACGGCCTGTCTGTTTTTAGAAGCATTCTTGTTGTCATTCACATCATGTAATATTAGCTGCTTCCTTATGGTGCAAACAATTTCCATTCCTGAGGATTATGAAGTTCCACCAACAGGTAAAATTTAAAATATGTATTTTTTTTTAATTTGTTTTGTTTAAAATTCAACACCCAATGTGGATACATGGAATCATGGAATCTCTCAAGTTGTAAGCGACCCATAAGGTTTATCGAGTCTGACTCCTGCTTCTTGAAGGACTACCTAAAACTAAACTGTACAGGCTTAGTGCTGTGACCATTTCCCTGGGGAGCCTGTTCCAGTGATTGACCACCCTCTCAGTTGGGAGCCTTTTCCTATGTCCAGTCTGAAGTTCCCCTGACGCAGCTTCATTCCATTGCCTCATGTCCTATTACTGGCCACCAGAGAGAGGAGATCAGCAACTCCCCCTCCACTGCCCCCTGTGAGGAAGTTGTAGACTTTAAGGAGGTCACCCCTCAGCCTTCTCTTCTCCAAGGTGAACAAACCAATGGCCTCAGCCACTCCTCACAAGTCTTGCCCTCGAGGCCTTTCACCATCATGGTTGCCCCCCTCTGCACACACTGTGGTAGCCTGATGTCCTTCTTAGACTGAGGAACCCACAACTGCCCACAGTACTCGAGGTGGGGCCGCACCAGTGCAACATAGAGTGGGACAGTCACCTCCCTCGTGTTTCTTAGTGCAATCTGTTCTGTGATTGCCATATCATTTGTACCCTGGTATTGAACTGTGAAACTGTTTTTTTCTTGGCCATGTTTCTAATGCTTATCCAGTACCAGGTACTCCAATCCACACAACTTTTTTAAAAGCCTTTAACACTTGTGAACAAGCACGTCTAACTCCCTACCTCTACATAGCCTATTACTGTCACCGTTCACAACAGCAAAGATAGGCTGTGCAATCAGCTAGACCCTCTGCTCTGCCTAATTATAGTCAAGCTAAATCTTTGAGGGAACAACAAAACTATAACTAGAACTTCATGCTTTACATACTGCGGTGAGTTCAGAGTGTGATTATGTGGCCATCTAAACTGACTTTAAATTTAAAGCCCAGCTGTCATTTTACCTTGCTTCATTAATGCCAGCACTGGTGTCTTATTCCACTAGCTTGTCTGATCCCACTGAGCTCTTGACTTGTGGAAGGGGCTGAGGAGAGGAATTAGTAATGTTCCTGGGTTTTGTCACTGAAGTGATTCATTGTAGGAACAGAAAAGTACCAGCTGCAGGTGGTCTTGGGTGCCTGGCTTAAGCAAGGGCTGCAGCAGTGTCCTCCATGTATTGGGGTATACTCTTCTTTGCAACTGTAAGCTAGTAGGAAACAGTGCAGCAAGGAAGATGTGAGTAAAAAAAAGCCCATATAGTATTGACTGTACTGGAGAGCTCTTGCTCTGTTTTTGAAGAACTTGCATTCTTGCTGCAGAATTAGTAGCTTGCTGTGATATGCTCATTCCCACCTTTTGCTTCTTTTGTGAGGCTTTCACTTAATATAGCCATATACATAAACATGCGCACACACACACAAGCAGTATATGCTGCCAGTGTGATAGTGGCAATGTAAAAGTAGGGACTTGCTCTGAAAGCTGGCTCAAGTACATCTGCCAGAATGGGAGAACAAATGGCAGTTACCCACTGCAGAAGTTACTATAATTCTGTCAGCTGAGATCTTTCAGTAAACTTAAACTGGATGTATAGCTGTCTCTTTCCTAAATTTAGCCAAAAGGGAAATGCCTCTCAATTCCAAAGAGTGTTTCTAACGTAGGGGCTTTTTACACGATAATCTTGGCAAAGACAAACATTTTGGAAGAGTTCCTGAAGAGTTACTTAACATTAACTTTATTCTTTGAGAGGGAGGAGAAGGCAAGTGGGTTGGCTTTTTTGTTTTGGGTTGGTGTTTTTTTTTCTGATACAGAGGATTTCAGTGAGGAACATATCCTTTTTTTGACAGAGATCAGTTTGGAAGACAGAGTTGTGTTTTTTATCATAGGGGACAAAAAAGTAATTTTACATGAGATTTTCTTGGTCTTTTGTCATCTTTACAGATGGTAAAGTCTGTAGTCTGAACTGAAGTTCCATCTTACTGCATACGTTGTTAATCACAAAAGTTTTGAATCTACAATTGCCATTTTTTCATAGGGTTTATAATGAAATAACAGGCTGCAAGATTCAATACACTGAAATTTTTAGGGCTCACAGTTTGGAATGTCCAGATTTTGTCTTCTAAAAACTGAATGGGATTTATTTTCTCTCTGTGTGGAACTAGATTTGCCAAATCTGCCAGACCTCAGGTGAGACATGCTGTTCATCCCTGCCCTGTAGATCTTTCTGTAGACAGTCATCCTGTTCCTAAACATGTCTGTAATACTGACACTGTTAATGGTCTAAATACTTGCCCAGAAACTGAGATGTCTCAGAAGTCCATACACTTATTTAAAATATCAGCTTTCTAAGAATGTCTGTGTATAACGATAAATATATAAATATTTACAAACTGGAATGTTTCTGAATTTTAAAATGAAAATTTATGCAGTGGTTGGATCTCAGTTTATTTTAGTGAGTCAGACTTCTATGCTTCAGGGAGAAAATGGCAGCTTGCAACCTTAGGAGAAAGAATGCTTGGCAGAATTTTTTGTTTCTTTGCTTTTAATTTCAAGGTAGGGCAAACCCTGATCCTCCTGACTATATTTCTTTTCCACGTCGATATGCATCTTTCTGTCATATAAGTGTAAATAAAACTACTTTATGTCACTAAAATACCTGCTTAAACTCTATAATTAATGGGCAATGTTATGTCTCATTGGTATTTTCTATGAAGTTTGTAGGTTTAAAACATTGTGTTGAGTTTAATTTAGAGGAGAACAATCCTATCTAACTACTTGTTTTACTTAGTCTGTGAGAGGAAATAATGATGGGGGCATGCATTTTCTCTACCTGTTTATGGTATGCACATATGGGTGCACATTTTCCTTGTTGCTGATTGTTCTTTGTTAGCTTGTGCCTTCTTTTGCATTCAGCTGGGCTGAATTCAACCAAAACCTTGGGCACGTTGAGGTTAAAAGTATTTGTAAGACTTAAGTAAATAATTTATTGTGATGCACAATAGCTAATTGCTGTTGACATTATCATGATTAAAAGAAGGATGCCATTGGTTTTGCCCAGTTCTGGCTCTTGGCAGGCTCTGGTTTAGGTGTCTGAGAAATGGAAATGAGGAACTGGGGAGAAAATTTGTTATGTGCCCTGTGTGGAATCTTCACAAAATGTTTGAATATGTAAGTAACTTTTAAAGATTTTTTTTATTTTTTTTTAAAATACATGAACCTATGGTCAAGGAAGGAGAACAACTTTATTGCCTTCTTCCTCCATCTTTGGATTCTAGAAGCAGTGTTGAAAGGTAATGCTCAACTTACAGGCTGATAAAAGTAATCTTTATTACCTAGTCATATCCCTTAATATTGTCCAGGCTACCATATGATCTTTTGAGGAAGGTTGTCTGCAACAGGATGTATTTGGTGTTTAAATAATTGTATATTTTTTAAATTGAAATCCTGTCTTGAAGAAGCTCTAGACAGTAAATACCATCTTGACTTGGAGAGGTAAAATGTGGAGTATACATACCTACATCCTAGATGTCCCAGTTTTGCATTTCCCATTCCTCCTTTAATGTAACATGCATCAGGCATGTGATGGGTCAGTCTCTCCCCGTCCCCAATATCAGAGGATGTTTTGGTCTTGTGGAGAGGCAAGGGTGACCACACAAGGCATCCGTAAAACCAAATGTAACATCATGCATGGGAACCTGTGGAAAGAGAGAGATGTTTCCTTGCAGGTGCAGAGCTCTGCAACTTCTCTCCAGCTTTGCAGGGTTTGTCAGACAGCAGGTAAGCTCTCTGTGGCATTTAGGTTTTGAAACAATAGATAAATGAGTAGGTGTACTAGGAAGCAGTAAAATCCAGGCACAGCAGCACTGGAGCAGAAGACAGGAGCTAGCTGAGTTTCTCACATGGAAGGCATAATCTTTACACGTCTGGTAACTGCTCTATGATGGGTGATTTATCCATGGTCTCTGGAAATGATCTGTTTGTAGTTAAGAGTCTTTAAAATGAAGAACGGTAGCTAGACCCTTGTTAAAGCAAAAATGCTGCTTGCTTACCAGCCATCCAGTTTACTGTACTCCATATAAAGCAGAAGCTTGAAGTTGGAAGTTGAAGTTAGAGCTCTACTGCTTTCACATTAAAACCTCATTTTTTACAGTATATCTTTGTGGTGGGTTAATCTTGGCTAAGGGCTAAACTCCCACCCAAATGCTTGGTCACTCACTCTGCCTCCTCAACAGGGCAGGGGGAGAAGATAGGATGAGAAGGCTCATGGGTCAAGATTAAGACGGGAAGATTGCTTACCAGTTAATGTCATGGGAAAAACAGACTAGACTTGGTGAAAAATAATTTAATTTGTTGCAAATTAAAATAGATTTGGGTAATGAGAAACAAAAAACCCACCAAAACAACATCAAGCCCAGACACCACCTTCCCATGCTCAACTTCAGTCCTTCATTCATGACTTATCTCTTCCACCTACCTGAGCAGTGCAGGGGATGGGGAATGGGGTTTGCCATCACTCCATATCAGCTCCTAGCTGCCATTCCTCCTTCCTTACACTTTTCCCCACTCCAGCATGGGGCCTCCCCAAGGGCTGCAGGGAAATACCTTTTACAGCACCTGGAGCACCTCTTCCCCTCCTTCTTTGACCTTGGTGTTCACACTGCAGTTTCTTACAATTATTTTTTTTCCCTCCCCTCCTCTGCCTGTGCAGTGATTTGCCCTTTCTTAAACCTGTTCTTTGTGAGATGCCACCATCTTGCCTGAGGGGCTCAGACATGTCCTGCGGTGGGTCCATTGGAGCTGGCTAGATCCATATGTGTCCGGCATGGGGAGAGGGGAGTCCCTGGACACCTTCCTCACAGAGGCCACCCCTGCCACCCAAACCTTGCCACCCATTATAGTCTTACTTCACTGTAGTTGAAAGCAAAGACTGCTGCACATACATACTTATGCGATGTCAGTTGCCTGCAGAACCTTTTACTGCAAGTGGGATGAACTTCCAAGTGTACAAGATGTTCTTGAGGAGAAGAGAAAGAGGGCTAAGGACTCAGGTCCCATAGTGTGTAAGCAGCCATAATAGAACAAGTTATGCCACTTTTTGAGGGGCTTGCATTGTGTTTGCTTGGAAATTGAAAGATATGATTTGCTCATTAAATAGAGGATGGCAGCGTAGTTTATTAACCCATCCCCTGTTGAGAAGAAACATGGATACTGTTTGTTGGAGAAGTTTTATTCTACCAATGTGATTTGCAGTTTGTAGGCAGGTGAGACTCTCCATTGGTAATGTTTGACTGACATGCTTTCTCTCTTATAACAGATCATGGTAATGTCAGATGGCACATCATTCTCTTCAGGACAGAGCCTTCATCTCCCCAGCCTTCCCAGTAACTCCCTGTCTTTTTCTGAAGTGAAGAAGAAATCATCTCATGGGCCAAAGGTGAGACTTAATTTGCTAGAAGATACTTAGGCCAGTGGTGCTTTCCCTGGGAAATAACTTGAGAAAAAGTATTATAGGTATTTTTGCAATCTCATTACATAGTCCGGTGATAATAGGTCTTAACATATCTTTGTTGTGAACTTACTATTTGCCACATGAGAATAATGCAGAACAAGGACAGTTGTGAGAACAGGTGCCAATGAAGGTACTGCTTTTCTGGATTTTGTACATGCACAATTGTTTTCCTCCTTTCCCAGAAGGAATTCTAATGGTCTGTTATAGTATTAGGGTTGTGATAATGGAAGTGTGATCTACAGAAATCTAAAGAACATGAGAAAATACTATAACAATTGTTTCCTTTATTAAGTATTTTCTAATACTTTTAACGATAATTGTGTAGAGTGAAACTTGGAGTTGTGTTCTTTAGGATTTTTAATGTTGTTTCAATTTCAGGGGTTAATTCTTTACTAGGTGTTTCAAAACCAGCAATGTGTCATCAGTGTCTATATCAAATTGAATCCTCAACCTAGAACACAGTGAAAAGGTATAGTCCAGTGAACCATTTGAGGAATATAAATGGACCTTTCTGAAATGGCAGATAATTTCTTCAGTTTGATAAAATGAATTAATGGTGTGGAAGAATAAAGAGCACCTTATTATTTATTTAAATAAGAAATGCAAAACAATTACTACTTTAAATTAATTAATGTATATGCCTTTTCTCCATTCTATTAAATTGCTTGGGGCTTGATTTTCTTTCGTAGTATCTTGTCAATTTAAATGTGTTACTTAATCTTGCAGTGCACATACTGCAAGGGGCAATGCCCCCTTTTATCAATAACTTTCATGTTCTGTAGCTGTGCCAAATCTTGTATCTTGTACAAACTTTCAGGTAATGAACTATGGGTATGCCTAAGTGTGTTCATTGATAAGAATGTGTCACAACTGTAAGGATATAGGGGAGGGTGGGGGGTAGGGAGTTCTTTGACATGTTTCTGCCTGGTTTGCATTGCACCTGAGTGCCTTACTATCTGTAATGCTGGTCTTCCTGTGACATTTAAAGGATATATGGATATGTGATTATTTTTGTTTTCCTAACGAAGAGCTGAGGTAGATTGAATCTGAGGATTAGACTGAAAGCGCTTACTCTGACATGCTAAAATGACTGCTTAATGCCTAAAAGGAAGGCACTGGCTATACCAGGTGCTGAAGCAAGGTGCTGAAGCAAGCTGACTGCTTAGACTAGGATGCATCTCCATCTACTGAGATACTGTGAAGATGAATTACTTTTGACACTTTACCATCTATAAGAGGGGTTCTTGTGAGGTTGAGTAGCTCTCTAGAGTTCAGTTTCCAATCACCCATGTGTTGCATTGCATGCCAAAGCAGGCATACTGGGGCTTGGCCTAAATAAGCAACCCAAACACCTGCAGAAGGACTTCAAGGAGGTACAGATATGATACTGAGTCATACTAATGCTCCATCTAGTAACTATACACCATGGTAAGTCTTGAATCTCCAGTGTAAATTTTTTCATAAGCAAGTGCTAATCTGGGATGTCATTTTCTGAACCATATTTGGACAATGAACTTTTGTCTGTTGTAGAAACTTGACAAGTATGGAGTGTGGTTGGGGTGAAGCGGGGTGAAGGGAGTGTTGCATGTTTGCTGTACTCGTCCTTATAAATGAATGTTTGAAATCTTTCATTTTTGCTGAAGCAACTCAACAAAGTGCAGCAAGTTTGACCCACAGTAGGAAGTTATGGGAGTCAGTAGGAGGTTAGGCGTGCATCACATCTA
The DNA here is from genome assembly GCA_026212715.1 of Elanus axillaris. NCBI lineage: Eukaryota > Metazoa > Chordata > Aves > Accipitriformes > Accipitridae > Elanus > Elanus axillaris. The sequence goes on from JANZLQ010000079.1 coordinate 46,179,002, forward strand.
AGGATCGTATTCAATATCTGTAAAATTGTTACACAGGAATGTTTTTTATCTATTTGGTTTCAAAATAGGGATGATCAGCAACAATACTGTCTACTTGAAATAATTAATTTTTCAACCTTGTATGGTGTTCACTGGAGTTTTTAGTAGTGGGAAGAGATGTTATATCAATACAGTGTTTCTTGCCAGTTGGTGTGAATATTCAATTTTTCCCTTCCCTGCCAGCAATCTTTGTCTGTTCCTGTCCTGTCCAACTTAAAACACAACACTAATGAGCAACTGTTCTTGTATGTCATAAAGTAAGAGTTGTAAATACCTGCCTTATTGAGGATCATCAACTGTTTTTGAGAAATGGAAACACAAAGTAACCTTGGGTTTAGTATAGCAAAAAAGTTTGGGTTTTTTGTTATAAATCCTGGGAGCTGAGAACCCTTGGAATTTTGTCCTAAGGGGTTTTGTTTTGGTTGGGGTGCATGAGAGTTCCAGCCAACATGTAAATAGATTTTTTGGTTTTGTCATTTGGAAAAATCCCAGTGACAGAACAACTTCAGTGTCCAAATTTCATTTAAATATGCCTCTAGAATAGGAGCTGTAGAAAGGTCTTGGTAGTTCTTGGGTGTAAGTTGTCTGTACCAAAACGGTGGGTGCGTGTACTCCAGGTGTCTGCCCTGGATGATTTGGGGATTTTTCTGCTGCAGCAATAGCTCTTTGATGTGCTTAGCTTGGTTTTGGTTTGTTTTGTGTCTGTGAATACCAAAGTCAACTTTGAGGTCAGTTTTAAACTTGGAAGTTTAAAGTTCCAGTAAACTCTGGAAAACCAGAATTTAAGAATATTTGCTTACCCATTTGTCATTACAAAGCACCACACAGACTTTCTGGTTAGAGGAGAATTGCAGTCAGGACAGTAAAAGTAATGCAATGAAGTGGTATTGTTGGTTTAGCATTCACTTATAAAAAAGTATAATGCAGTATGAAGAGAGAACTGTCACTTTGTTTTCTGTCACATCCTTTTCTGAAATATGTATTAAAAACCATAGATATTTGTATTTCTGAAGTTCCATGATTTTGTGTTTAATTTAGTGGAGATGGTATTAATGAGCCCCAGTGTTAAGATTCTAAAACAAAGTTTTAGTCTTAGAAATACAGAGGGCAGGCAGAAATACATGAAACCTTATTTTATGCATTTTTTCAGAACATAAAAGTAGCTGCAGGCTAGCTGCAGGTACTTGTGTTACTTTTAAAGCAGTTGTATTATTGTGCCTGTTTGTACCGTTGTAAATACAACATGCACAGAATACAGAGAAATGGCTTGATTAGTTCTGTTGGTGTGACTGTGTTTTGGAATGAGCTGTAGGGTCAGCAGCTTCAGTGAAATGAGGTTTACTTTATAAACAAAAACCCCAAAACTCTTATGCCTATGTGTGACCAGAAAAAAAAATTGGTTTATGCTCCCCCTTTTGGCTTTCTCTGTCAAACAAGTGAGCCTTGTAATTCTCCATCTGCTTCTAATTCTTGTGATGTCATTGGTTGTAATAGTTTGGGGGGCTAGATAAGCTGAAGTGTGGAAAGCCTTGTAAATTTGCAATATAGTAATAATCTGTGAGAAGAACTACTAGCAGGTAAATTCATTTCCAGCATGCAGGTAGCGAGTGGAAGAACACCATAGTATTTGTGGAGGCTTTCAAAATACTGTGGGGGACGGTTTTCCCAAATCAGTTAGTGTTTCAATAATAAACATGTTTGTATTCAACAGAAATCTGAATTTCCTTGATGAAGTAATTCCTTTTCAGCTATCTTCCTCCTCTTTTACTCTGAAGAGCAGGAGGCATATTTGAGACTAATTCCAATCCATTGGCTTAAGATGGATACATTATTTCAATAGGCAAAATATTTGAAGAAATGTATTACAAATGAAAATAATGCATGTTTTTATGGTCACTAATACTAAATTTGTAGACTAAACCGAGACTACAGTAGACTGGCATGGTCATGCCAGTGTGCTGAGTTTAATGACTTCATAAAATTTAATGAACCGCCCATCCCTCCCCCCAACTGCTTCATTTGCTAATTAGATTCCTAATGTCTGTCAGCAACTGGAGATGCTTGACATGAGTTCCAGAGCATACTGCTTATTCAGACTCATGTTCAACAAAAGTGGGAATTCCACTTTGTGGTGTGAAGTCAGAATCCAGCCCTACAAGACATACAGAGTGTTCAACACCATTTTTTGCCTTGTAGTTACAGAACTGTTTTAATCTGCAAATGTGTCACCTGTTGAGCAGCTGTCATGGTCCATTTGGATCTTTCAAATTCACAGGACACTGTAGTCTGTGATTTAAACTTTATTGCATGAGCCATTAAGAAATACAACAAACAAACATGACAAAGAGGGCTCAGCCCCCTTTGTCCAGCTAGTTTATCACATGAATTCACTTATTCACCACTCAAGTCATAAGGTATCATAACAACATGTAACTCTTAATCCATGCTCTTAGGAACAACAACGACAACAACAACAAAAATTAGTTACCTAGCTGATGGTGAGAGTGCTCATCCTTCCTCCTCCATTGCGGTGGGGATGTCCCCTGGATCAAACCAGGAAGCATGAAAGCCTCAGCAGTCCAGCTGCTGACGGATCAACTTCAGAAGCTTTTTTTTTTTGTAAGATTATGTTTTACACCTTCCAGCTTGGGGGTTTCGTTTATATAATTTCTGTAAGTTAGTAGATTCTGACAAAACTGCCAGGCAAAGATAATGTTTGCAGGAGACAGGAATTTGCAGATGATCATGGCTACATAATGGCCCTTTAGCTCTTTCTGGACACTTGTCCTGCCTATGTGATGCTCTTGCTGCTTCCAACATACATCAAGCCTTAGGATGAACTGTGTTAACCAAAATCTGAGCAGTTGAATGCAACAGTCACAGTAGCACAGTTTTTCTCTGTTGGTAAAATCTTAGACTTTTATCATACTTTCTACAATACTTATTTTTAAATGTCTGTTAGTACTGGTCTGTGAAAGGGGTTATATATCTTGAAGTAATATATGTACATGGTGTTACTTGGCTTAAGGAAATAAAACATCAGCAGGTATTTTAACATGAGTATAATCCTCCATATTACTCTTTTGATACTTGTTATGCAATGCGTCACAGTCTAACATTCCCTTGGGTTGCTTCAGTATTTGCTGAGTACACAAACGTCAGTTATGGTGCCTACATGTGTTACCTGTCAAAACCCCACCATCTCCATTTTACACATGAACTTGAGAAAAGACTCTTATTTGTCCTTAGCAGAAACACATCATTCACTCCTATTCCTTGCAATACTTCTTAAGGTGGGAGGGAGAAGAAACCTTTAAACACACTTTTAGATTTTGGTAAGTAAGAAAGTGGGTTGAAAGTACATTCGGGTTCTAATATCTATGCTGCACATGATGTGAACATTTAGCCACATTTAATCCCCATCAGCCTTCCACATTCATCATTAGGTTTGATATGATTTAACCAGTGAATATGTTTGGGTTTTTTTCTGCCTTACAAATTTTATGTTCCTCTTGCTATTTCCTGTAAGTCACTGCTGGCTTCTGTTAGGGTCATTGCAGAAACTGAGGAAATAAGAAAAGATACTTTTTTTTTACTTAGAGAATAAATGCAGATACAAAAGCAATGGATTGGCTGTCTTAATGATGTCAGAAAGCATGGCAGGAGTGTATAAATATGTCTATATCTTCAGTATATCATTTACTTGTACTATGATTTCTATGAAAACATCAGCTTCCATGTTATAGAAAGATGAAAGAAGTCTGGTTTTAAAATTGCAAAGAGAAGAAAGATCTCAAGTTCCTGTTGGTTTTAATACTACTGCACCCCAGGACCTATTTCACAGTTCTTATCTGTTGTAAAACCACTAAAATGAGACTCTCGTTTTGGAGCAATTTAAATACCTGGTAAGGAGACCAATAAGAAACATAAGGACTCCATCTAGTTTATTAATGGCACATATTTTATTCTTCCCCAGGGTAACAATTACAGCTCTGGCATGACAGAACAAGATGTGAAGATAAAAGCATTAATAATTACTTTATATGGCAATCTTTGAAGCTGGTCTTGGATCAGACAAAATATGGAGCTTTTTTTTATTTAAAACAAATTAATTTAAAAATTTAAAAAAGTTAATTAAAAAAAAACCACCAGGAAAGGAGTTTTGACTAAAGTAAAACATCTCAAGGAATGATTCATGCTTTTTTTATTTATGTTTTTTAATTACTGGCCTGGGAAATGAGGAAGTGCCTTATGTTCAGACATTCAAACATCATCATAATGTTCTCCACTGTTGATGCTTTTGCCCATTGTTAATGTTGATACATATATATTATATAGATATATAGTTAAATTTCCAAACATGACTCAAAAATACATTTGCAGTACTGATGCAAGAAACACCTGAACAAAAAGCACAGTTGAATAATTTGTGCAGCACTCTGAAAATTCAGTTTCACTAATTAGTTAAGATAATGAGAAAGAAAAAACAGTTCAAAGTAATTATTTTTAATTGTTTCCATTTCCACCTGTTGCTACAGAGGAGAAGGGAGATACTGCTCTTTTTGCGCATATATGTGCAAACTGTTCAGGTCCTACAGCATTGAATACTGGCTTAACATGTCCTGATTGGACAATTCATAACTAGTTACCTGCCAACAGGGAGCACAAGAGTGGATGTGTTCTCCATATTTATTTCTCCTCTTGTTGATAAAACTTTAAAAAAACAGGCTAATTCTGCTTTGTCTTAGTGGGTGGAGTTTTTTTCAGAGCAGTTCTAACAACTGTATTTCTAAAATTACTCAGCCCCTGTGGAGGTTGAGGCTGGCCATGTCCTGCTTTGGTCCTTCAGTTTCCAGACAGTGCTGCTATCCCATCTACATTGTGGGTAAAATGGTGGTGGTTAAGTAAGGGGGAAGAAAAGCTGAATATGTTTTCCCCTTTGCAGTTCTGTAAATCTGTGGCAATATTAGACAGCCAGACATACCACATCTACATAGGTACTAGAGGGTTGTTGTGCTTTAACTCCAGTGGGCAGCTGAGCCCCATGCAGCCACTCACTCAGTCCCCCTTCGTGGGATGGGGGGGAGAATCAGAAGGGTAAAAGTAAGAAAACTTGTGGGTTGAGGTAAAGGGAATTCAATAGGGAAAGTGACAGTTTAATAGGGAATGCAAAAGCTGTGCATGTAAGCAAAGAAAAACAAGGAATGAATTCACTGCTTCCATCAGCAGGCAGGTGTTCAGCTAACTCCAAGAAAGCAGAGCTCCATCATGAGCAATGGTTACTTGGTAAGACAAATCCCCCAAGTCCAAATGTCCTCTCCTTCCTCCTTCTTCCCCCAGCTTTATATGCTGAGCTTGATGTCATATGGTCTGGAATATCCCTCTGGTCAGCTGGGGTCAGCTGTCCCAGCTGTGTCCCCTCCAACTTCTTGTGCATCCACCCCCAGCCTGCTCGCTGGTGGGGTGGGGTGAGAAGCAGATAAGGCCTTGGCTCTGTGTAAGCACTGCTCAGCAGTAACAAAATAATCCCTGTATTATCAACACTGGTTTCAGCACAAATCCAAAACATTGCCCCATACCAGCTACTATGAAGAAAATTAACTTTGTCCCAGCCCAAACCAGTACAAGGGTGTCGTGGTTTAAGCCCAGCCGGTAACAAAGCACCACGCAGCCACTCACTCACTCCATGCCCCCAGCCGTGGTGGGATAAGGAAAAATTATAAAGCTCGTGGGTTGAGATAAGGACTGGGAGGGATTGCTCCCAGCTTATGGTCATGGGCAAAAATCAGACTAAACTTGGGGGAAAAAGCAAAATCAATGTGTTACTAGTCAAATCAAAACAGGATAACCAGAAATAAAACCAAACCTTAGAACACCTTCTCCCCAGCCCTCCCTCCTTCCTGGGCTTAACTTTAATTGTGATTTTCAATGCCTCCTCCCCTTGGCAGTGCAGGGGGATGCGGAATGGGGGTTCGGGTCAGTTCATCACTTCTGTTCTCTGCCGCTCCTTCCTCCTCAGGGGGAGGGCTCCTCACTCTTCTGTTCCAGCGTGGGGTCCCTGCCACAGGAGACAGTCCTCAATGAACTTCTCCAACATGAATCCTTTCCACGGGCTGCAGTTCTTTACCAACTTCCCTGGCGTGGGTCCTTTCTGTGGGCTGATGTTCAGCCACAGACCGCTCCAGCGTGGGCTTTCCCATGGAGTCAGGGCCATTTTCGGGGGCCTCCGCTCCCCTCCCTGGGCT
>JANZLQ010000079.1:46185385-46236703 GCA_026212715.1 Elanus axillaris
GCCATTTTCGGGGGCCTCCGCTCCCCTCCCTGGGCTGGGGGGGTGGGACAGTCTGACGTCTCCCCACGGGCTGCAGGGGCATCCCCTCCTCCCCTGCTCCTCCTCCCCTCCTTACTGACCTGGGTGTCTGCAGAGGGGTGGTTCTCACATTCCCATCTCCTCTTAAATCTGCTTTCCCAGAGGTACTACTACCATCACTGATGGGCTTGGCCTTTGCCAGCAGTGGGTCTGACTTGGAGCTGGGGAAGCTTCTAGTAGCTTCTCACAGGAGCCATGCCTGCAGCCCTCTCTCCCACTACCAAAAAAAACCCCCATGCCACACAAACCCATAACAAAGGGTCAAAACAAGAAAAATAGATCCTTAGCACCCTAGAAGGGTAAGTGTGGATTGCTGGAAAATAAAACAGAGGGTAGGGATTTGTAGATGAATTTTATACAGATGAAAGTGTATCCAGTCTTACAGAGATGACAGAATTTTGTCCACCACTTTGGTCTGCAGCATGCAAAGGACCTGGATAAATAACTAACCAAATTATTGAAAGTCAAACCCAGAAGTGCATTTGTAGTATTTATACTAAGTAGCACCTTTTTCAGTAGATCCCCCTTTCCAATAATGCTTTCTTTGCGTAGAAATTATATTAGAAGAACACTTTATTTTAAGTATTGTTCATTGTTCTCTTTTTCAACATAAGAATTTCATTAAAACTGTGATTCTAGAACTGTGTATTGGGACACCCCTAAGTAAACATATTCCAACTTCTGACAAGTTCTGTCAGACTGTTCAGACAAGTACTGTCTTTTTGTCTCTAGAAGGAGTAACTAAAGATTCTTGAGCTATAAGATGCATAGTTGCCAGCAAGTAAGGTGTAAGCATCGGAATCTTTGGCGTACTGCAAGTATATAGTCTATATCATTTCCCTAAAGCTATTTGTGTTCTGCCATTCATGGTTTGATCATTTGAGATTTCGAGGGTGTGATACTGGCATAGCATGTAACACTTAGGGAATATCCTGCTTTGAAGAAGGGTTTCCTGGGTTCATGAGCTAAGTCTTGTTAGATTCAACTAAGTGAGGAATGATACTGTTCTGCTCTTTCTGCTTTCGCCTGTCTTATAGGACTTCTGAGTAATCACCACTGTCTCAGCAACCCATGTCACTTACAACAGTTGAATTTAAAAAAATGCAATTAAATACTCAGCAGAGACAGTGGCAGTAAATATAAAGAAGAAAGCTTTTTTAGTAAAGAATATTTTCCATAAAAAGACATTGATTGCTGAGATGCCATAGCCAGGCTGGACCCAGAATTGTTACTGTGGAGGAAAAGGATCTGGCAAAAGCTGGAGAGAAGATAGTAGTAAAGTCAAACTTTGAATTGTCATCAGGACCACATGTTTTGCTCTCATCCTGAAGTAATTCTGTTGACAGTGTATGGCTCATGTCCTCATCTTTCCTTATGATGTTTTGTTGGGGTTTTTTTCTGATAGTTACTGGTCACAGTTAACATTTCCTAAACTGTCTTTATGTTCATCTTAAGATGTTTCTTAAAAAAAAGAAATCTTGTTCATAAGATAAAAACTAACTTGTCTTGCAGATATTGACAAGCAGTGGTAAGTGCTCATGTTCCACCACTTTGTGACAGAGAAGTTGACCAAAATGATGGGGTTTGTATCTGTTCTTATACAGGTATTTGCAGTTTCTGGTTTTCAAACTGCAGTTTCAAGTTTTTAATGAGTCCTGTGTCCATATTGTATCTGGTTTTGGAGCTTTAAGGATTCTTCTTTTTTTTTTTTTTTTTTGGGTAAGTAAAATTTTGTGTCTACTTTTTGCAGGACCCGACTAGGATTCTGAATACAAATAGCAGCAGCAGTAGTAACTGTTTTTCAAAGACCCACAAGTTAACAAAGGAGCACAAGGAAAAAACTTCTAAAGACTCAAAAGAACATAAAAGTGCCTTCAAAGAACTTTCCAGGGAACACAACAAATCTTCCAAAGAATCCTCTAAGAAACCCAAAGAAAACAAACCACTAAAAGATGAAAAAATAGTTCCTAAAATAGCCTTCAAGGAACCCAAGCCCATGTCCAAGGAGCCAAAATCTGAAAACACCACCATCCTTACCATAACAAGTGGGCAGCAGCAAGAAAAGAAGACCCCCACAAAAAGGCCATCTGTTCTGGACTCTGATGAACCTTCTGCAAAAAAAAGAAAAAAAACTGCTTCAGATTCATTTTTTAAAAATTTTTCTAGCACCTCTCCACTGGTTCTTACTTGTTCAGCTGAAAAAAAACAGGCAAAGGATAGATCTCAACTCAAGTTGGGGAGAGTCAAAATTGAAAATGATGCACTGGAAAGGAAGACACCTACTCTGCCACCGTTTGATGATATTGTAGATCCCAATGATTCTGACATGGAGGAAAACATGTCCTCCAAATCTGAAGTAAGTGGTGTTTGGTTTTGCTTCATATGTGTTGGGAATTCCCAGCCTGTGGGATTGTGCAACATATTTGTATTTTCCCCTTCCTTTCTCTTGTCTACTGGCAGATTGTTCAAACTGAAGGATGCTGACTGCTGGCTCTTTGAACTTACGCATGTTCTAGTTGAATTGTATTGCCTGTTCAAGCCTACTCAATTTATAAGTCTGTCAACATTATGACAAATGAGCATATAGGAGTTGGCTATAAATGATATTGCTCTTTTGATCTTGTTCTTCTGAATTTCATGCTTCTTGTGAGAGAAAAGGAAGTTCATTTAAATGCTTGTATTTCATACCCTAAGTCTTTGTGTTCAGGTGTTAGACAATTCGGTAAATTCAGGAAAGGGTTGCAGTAAAAAAGAGTGTTACTTGTTATTTTTCTGCTAGAAAGAGCAGTTCTGTGAATGATTCCAGTTTTGTGGATGTGGAGGAGTTCCTAGAATCCTCACTCTGATGAGGGCAATCTATCCAAAGTAACAAGCTTGCCTAACAAGAAAGACTATTTTTATGAAAGTTTGATTTCCTGGAAATATTTGCCTACCATGCCTGCTCATCTGTTTCAAGCACCATTTGCTCTTGATAATTATGATTTTAATCATTCTCCTAGCAAACTTCAGTTTTCAGAAGCATCTTTTATGAAGAGATGAGTTGAGAAGGGAAGGCTTGTTTGGTGCCTTTGTTTGTGCTTATGGCGAGAGGTAGTGTGAATGGTAGAGAGGAATTCTTCCCAGCTATGCCTGTTCAATTCTCTCATTTTTCTATTTTCTGTTGTGTGCCTCTGTTACTGCCATCATATTCAGAGACCTGCTTGCCCTTTCTGGAACAGACAATAAATACCCTGCTGTGGGGAGGTGTCAACATTTGGTTTATACTTCATAGAAACTTGCCATGGGGGGAGAAGGTAATTTATTTCTGAAGTGTTCTTTTAATGACTGGTCCCTTAAGGCATGCAAAGGCTGTAAAATTTAGAAGGTATGGAATAGGACAGGCTCTGCTTTACAGCGTGGCACTGGTGATACTGTGGTTGGGGTGGCATTCCTGTTCTGGCTTAGAACTCATGAGTTAGTCTTTAAACCTGAAAATGTTCACACTTCTCAGCCTTGGTGTGAATTAACTTTTAATGTCTTCAAAATAAGCTGAATCTTCTATTTTAATTTATGTCAGTACCCTTAAGACTTGCTACCTACCCTCAGTATGGCGGGCTAATTAGCATAAATTTTGCTTTCACATTTCCTATTCATTCAAATAGGTGCCATGTAGTGGCACATAGGTTCTTCATTTGTCTTCAGAGACAAAAGAATTGAGAGGAGCAACTGCAGTGTAACTGGAATTTTACAAATGGAGGCATTAGAGAGGTGTGTGCTACATAGCAGCTTGCAGATAGCTGATACGTGAAGGATATGGATCGTGATTAAAACTGATTTGTTTTAATTGTTGTCATGTGTTTCTCTCCTTGTTGGCTTGCAGCCTCTTGTTCATTATGAATGGTATAATGGGTACACCCTTGGGTTTTTCATAAGGTGACACAAATCCACTTGCACTGCTGTTTGTCATCCATCTGCAATTGACCTGCAGGACCTAAGGAGTTCCTTAACTCTCTACTACAGCAAAAAAAGCAGATTCAGGGCTTTCTAGGTCTGTGAGCCACTGTTACTGAGAGGGTAATCTACCAGAGTTGGGTCAAAGAGCAGCAGATCCTGCTGGCCTGGGTTCTGGTATATTTAATGTTGATGTCCTGGATCATGGAACAGATAGGTATTCAGTGGGAGGGCCAGCGTGGTCCATATCTGTATGGGTGAAAAGGATGTCTGCCACTTTTGGGACTGTGCTCATTAATAAATCAGACTTAGTATGGCTCCAGTCAGTGACTGGATACTATTTAAAAAGTCAGTAATATACTTATTTTAGAAAATGTATGTAGGAAACCTGGAATAATTCCCTAAGCTGCCTGTGGATTCACACCATTCTTTATGCTATGGGAGAAAGAGCTGGGCAGCCTGGTTAATGAGTGTCTGCAGAATTTCACAGAGTCATTTCTTCTACACTTCATTAGTTTTAACCAGGGAGCCTAACGAAAGATGACTGAGCAGTGTTAATAGAGGTAAATCTGCATGTTGGAGAAAATAGTTTGAACTTTTTGTATGTGTTGGTGGTTTTCTAAGCATTTCTGGAAAAGAAGTGGATTTTGCAGCTAGATCCATAAGGGGTATATCCTATAAATATAGACATATAAAGAAAAAAAAACCAAAGTGAAAAGTTGCAGTGTTACACAGAGAGTAGCAGAAGTGAAAACATGATAATGCTTTTGCTATACAGGAACAGTTATTTCAGGGCTGTTAATGCTGCATGATACTAACCAACATAGTATCTGAAGCTGGGAAGATACTTCTTTAGTGCCATGTTCTGGCATAATAATATGCTATAAAATCCAGTCTAATGTTATTTCTTACTGTGATACAGTTACAGTGGTGGGTATTGTAGCATTGATGAACAAAGAATGAATCATTATTTAGGACTATATTCAGTGGTAAGGTATCCAGGATTTATTCCTAAAGTCGCTTTAAAAAAACAAAACCACAGAACTGAACTCTGCAGATTTGGGTTAGATATAACAAATCAAATTACAGATTGATACCTAAAAGAAAATTTTTAGGGTACCACAAAAACATTAATTTTGAGTCAAGTGCATTTTCTCTAGTTTAAGTTACATTTATGACATAGTGCAAAACTAATACTGTATGAATTGTATTAAAATTATGAATAACTTTGCTAAGAAGTTTGAGGACAGTATTTTCTTCACTCCATGGAGTAAGAGATGTTCTCATTCTCAAACACGCATGTCCTGAAATGGTGACTGTTCACTTTCTTGGTATTAGCTCATATGCATAACTATGCATATCAAACATGATAAATTTGTAATAAAAAGTGTAATGTAGCAGAGCTGTCTGTAACAGCTCTGTAGCTAAGGTTGTATTACTTCACCTAGAATTGTTTTAGTCTTGCTTTTACATTCTACAGAGAGTTCAGTTTGTCAGTAGTTGCACAAAACCAAGTAGTTTTTGTGTGCATTTCTTTAAAAAAAAAAAAGTCAGGGGGATGGTAGAGATCTTTATTTCAGATGTTTTGGAGGAGTCTTCCCTTGGCAAATGTTCACTGCTTCTGAATTTTGCCCATTAACTCTTTTTTTTATAATATATAATACATGCGAAGAATGTTAAGAAGTGGGACATAAGCAAACAGTGCTGGCATTATGTCTGGAAAGTTTTTCAACGAGCTGCACAGTAGAAGTAGATGAACTTGTACTGCTTTTATCAAAAATATTCACCAGAAGCTAGAACTTCCTGCAAAAATAAGTTTCTTCCTATTGCTGGTCACACCAAAGACTGGTTTTAGTGCTAGGCGTAGCCCATGATGAGTTTTCAACTGCAAGAGCTGGGTTTGGGTTTTTAAATTAATGATGACATTCTGAGATGTTCTCACCTCATGGCAAGCGAAGCTGACAAGCATCATTAAACAGAGGTGCTGTTTCACTGGACAGGTGCTACAGGAAGGCAATGCTGCTGCTCCCCTGTTTTCTTCAGATACAGCCTCTGTTCAGTGAATCAAGATGGGGTGCATCCTTTCAGTTAATGTGCTTTAATTTCAGACAGAAAAGCAGAGTGTACTCAACCCTTCTCAATATTGTCATCATGCTCTACGTTGTTCTGGGCATTCGGACTTGAAATACTGGCCTTCACCTTTATGAAGCAGAGGACATAGAGGTTTAGCACCTCCAAGAGCGGTGGATTCTTTTTCATGTGGTAGAGCATGTCTGCCAATGGCTAATCCACCCTCTGAGCTGTCACTTGAAATTCAGGTTTAAGAACACAGCCAGGTTACCATACTGTTGCCTCAGGGGTGTTCCAGAAAGCCAGACACTGTCCTCTGATGCCCTGCAGTCAATCCCTGTTTTGAACTCTAAAGACTTCTATAAAATTGCAGTGGGAAATAAAGCTAATCACATCCTTGCTTAGTGATAACTTTCTGCTCTAGTTTAATAGCCTTTCTGTGCATGACTTAAAGGGTAAGTAAGGCCTCTTACGGTTATTTCTCTGTGGTCTATTTGGAATACGCTGTAGTGTGGTGCACTGCTGTATTTATTTTAGCTCTGTTTTTCTGTTGACTTTGAGCTGTTGGCAAGTTAAATGTGTGTCTGCATTTCTTTTCATGCTGCTTTTTTTTGAGTATCACTTTTCAAATATGTCCGTGATTTAAAGTGTGTTGGACTTCAGCGTTAGTGATAGACTTGGTGTTCAAAACAGTGTGGGTCTTTTTAGAGTTGTGAGCTAGCAAAGGTATTCAGGAGCAGCATGTAGTATATTCAGTTAGAAATTGCACATAAAGGCTGAGGAATTATTTTACTGGCTTTAGTATGAAGCATGTAAAGTAGGATATGAAGAGAAAGCCTGTCAGATTTATGGTTTTATTGAGGCATAGGAATATTAGCACAGTCCACTTGAAAATTCTAAAGATTCTGCTTTTAAATTCGATGGCAGGATATTTTAGTTAAAGAAAACTCCATGTTTTCACTTCCTACGTTGGGATAGTGCAGCAACATGATTAAAAAAACCCACAAACTTGACATTCTTGATTTTGCTGCCTGTCTGATCATGAAACATGATGATATTCTCATAATGTGTGTGAGCTTCAGACTGGTGTGTGAAATGGGGAAATAGAGTTTTGGATCCGAGTAAGGCATTTTCCATGGCCAGAGCTGCCCCTTCTGAGCTGTGGAGCCATTGCAGAAGGGATGCTTTGGTACTTCTTGTTTGTTTATTAACCAGTTTTGCTGGTCTGGGTAGGGAGAAAAAATATGGTGCATAGCTCTAAGTGAAGCTGCTGCAGCAGAAAGGCACAAAGGACATCAGGCAGATCATACATACATGTTTAGGTGTAAACAAATGTTCTTAGTGTATCCCCAGTTGCGGTGATCTGAATAAAAATTCTTAAAAACTGCCATGCATCAAAGTGATTTGTTGGTGGATTTTTTAGAGCATGCACATGGCTCTGTTGGATTAACTTCCCCTCCTGGTGTGATTATTTTGCATGTGCTGTGTATTGTTTTTTCCCTTACTGCCTGTATAAGTCCCTGCAATTTTAGCATTGCCATTAATAATAGTAGCAGTTTTTTGGCATGTCGAAGCCTATGGAAATGCAAACTGAGTAGAAGTGCATGTTAGCAAATTGTGACAGCTCCGGGATGAGGAGTTTCAGTTATTAAAAGCACAGTACTTTAGTGGGTCTTTTGCCTTTGGAAAAAAATATCAACTCCAAAAGAAGTCCATTACAGAACAAAGAATATACAGTAGCGATCACATAGACTGGGTTTCTACTTAACTGCTTGCATATCTCAAAGCAGTCTTAAAGTTACAACATGAGTACCTTTAAAAGTAATCCATAAAATGCCACTTTGGATCTGGCACATGATCTATTAATTTGGCTGTTAAAAAAAGTAGAAGAATATTTTGGAAACCCTCATGGTCTTGTAAAACCTCCATCCCTTGTTAGCTGAAAAATGCTGCATTCTGCCAAGACTGGGAGCCAAAGTAAGATCTCTTTCAGATAACATTTAAAATCAGAAATAACAGTAGAGAAATAGAGCTCCATATGGAATTTTCGTGTAGTTACCCAGGAAAAAAAAGGAACTTAGGTTTTAGGTTTTTTGTGAAACTGTGACTCTGTTAAGACCTTTAATGATGCAGAAGAGGATTGATACTGATGTCCTTCCTGGCAGGCTGGGCACCGTGGGTTTACAACCTGTCATGTTCTTAGAATCTTTACTTTTTGCTTGATATTTTAATGCATTGTTTCTGCATTTGGTTACTTTTAGTCCAGGTGTGAATGCTGCTCTTAAAACCTTGCCAACCACTGTTTGCCTGTAGTACTTCTGTGTCGAGGAGGTAGTTCAGGAGTCACAAACAGGCGGGTGCTAGCAGGTCATGTAAATACTGTACAGTCCAAGGTGTTTCCTTGCAGATAAGTGCTCAGAGAGAAATAGTGGCCTGAGATACACAGAAATGGTATAAAGCACAAGTATGCTCCATGGCCATCCGCATCTACTGGAGTGTGGCACCATTCAGCTGCTATATACTAAGCCTATTTTTATTAGCTGTTACTATGAATGGAAAAATGCTTTGGCTTTGCTTACAAAAGCTTAAATGCATATTAAGCTGCTCTGTATGTGGTGAGATGAACCATTGCTGGATGAGGAAGCAGCAAGATTGCCAAGTAGTGATTCCTCTGTGGCAGCAAGCTCCGATGTTGAACCGAGATACTTTTGTTACCACGGTATGTTAGGAAATCACTGGCTTACAGAAATGTTAAGGATTTAGAAATAAAAAAAAAAAAAAAAAAAAAACCACAGCGGAGATAAACTATTTAGATATGGTTAAATGTCCAGGTTGCAAATGTACTCTTTTGAGAGTCAGGAAATTTTGCGTTCTTGAGGCAGAGTCATGGGTATTGAGTTGTTTTTTTCAGTTTTAGGCAATGTCATATTTTGACCACAGAGATAACATCATATGTTACAGGCTACTAGTTCAGGCTTCAGTATTTTACTTTATTCAGAAGTCTTGGCTACATCTGTTTCAGTGGGCATTACTTATGTGGATTAATTCAATCATTTGCATAAATGCATTTTTAGATTGGGGCCTTATTTTCTATATTTCAACCCTGGAAAATTCTATTCACCTGCTAGCCTGCAGAAAGTAAGGATTTTAACTGGGTACGTGCAGTGCCAGTACTTTAATTATATTATTTCTTTGTGGCCAAAAAAGACTTTGTGACTGGTCCAGTAAAGTCATGACAGTTTCGTGAGGCCGAGATGATTGCAGTAAAAATGCTAACGATAGGAGATTTTATTTTAATCATGATAAGGTGAGATCTTCTTGATATGGATTTCATTGCTTTGAAGTGCTTTATCTACATACATTATGTTGTGATCCAGAGAAATGGCTCCATATAATTAAAATAAAATCCAACACCTGTTAGTTATAAACTGAAATAGTTAAACTATGTCTACAATAGTTAGACTATCCAAGGCTTTTATGCCCTTTGTATTTTATGTGGAACCATCAAGTTCACAGTTGTTTTCTTTGGCAAAAATGGCATGTTTTACTCATGTACTTTTGAAGGTTTGCTGCCAAACTCGCCATGAAATTAATTAGTTAATTTTCATCATGCTTCCCATTCAGAAGCTTGTAATCTAGTGATGACTGATGTGAATTCTCCAGGACTCACCATAAATGCACAATTTAATTTTTACATTTTAAAGACTGAGTAATCCTCTGAAGTTTAAATTTTTTAAAGGCAGGACAAAGGCTGCCTGAACTCACTACTACCATGAGTGTATCATGTATCATACCTGTGTAGAGTTAATGACAATTCATTGCCTGCTGATGAGGGGCTGTTGTTCAGCTCTCCTTGCTGTGGAGCCCTGGGGTTGTGCTTGGTGTTGGCACTTGATGCCACACCATGGGGGGATAGTGGGGGACCCTTTTGGAATGGGCAAGGGATGCTCCTGATGAGCATCACGTTCCTGCCCCAAACTCGAGGCTGATAGTGCCTGTGTGTCACTGTTTTTCCAGTATTGAAATGTGTGGTTAGCTGTTCTCTCACAACAACAGTGTCCACTCCTTCAATGCAAAATCAAGGCATACCAGGCAGCAGTTACTGTTTAGGGAAAGCCTCATGCCTGTGACTAATTTTAGCAATAATTTGGGTATTTGCTGAAGGGGGTCCTACATCACTACACCAGCAATAGAAAAACTGTCATTCACTTAAACTTTAAGAAGTGTTGGTGTGAATTTGGTTTAACTCACTTGCACACCTGTATAGCACAGCAAGACAGGGCTGCCTGATTCTAGGACATGTATGTAGGGTTTTTCAAATTATCTTGAAACATGTTCCTTGCTCTTGTCCTGGATGTCTGAGCCTCTGAGAAGGAGTTGCTTACTGTGTACTAACTGTGCTGCAAGCCACCTGGCAGAAGCAGAGGAGGTGATGTTCTGTGTTGTGGGAATTATTGTTTCAGACAGCAGAATTAGAAGATAAGGATAAATGGAGCTATTTGCACTTGTCTGAATACGTTTAAATATCCACAAAACTTGTATCATCACCTCAGAGTGACGTAAGAGGAGAATGTTTAAAGCTGACTGATAAAATATACCCCATCGCCAGCAGAGCTGTGTTTTGTAGCTGAGGTTAACAGGCAGCTGGACTGGTGCCTGAGTGCCCCAAGGAAAGATTATTCCTGTATCTGGGGATAACAGGTACCAGGGGCTGCCATAACTGGATCAGTGGCCTCAATATTGATTACCCTGATCAGAAAACCATTGCCAAATTTATGCCCTTTAATATAATTGCTGGTGAGCAGTTGTGATTAGGACAGAACTAAATCAATTAACTTTGCTGCTTTGTGTGAGGTCACTTTAGGTATTACCTAAATAGTGGTAGGAGATTACATATGAGTCCAACCTCTGTGGTTTTAATTATTCAAATTATCAACCACAAAAGTATTACAATTTAAACCATGACAAGAAAAGAGTATATATATGTCATGATAATCTTGATTTCTTTCATTGTATGAATAATCTTTTTCCATTGCCGATGCTGCTTTAATGCAGTTTAGTTAATACACTATGACCTTATTCTATGGGTGAAAAGGATGTGGTTTCAAGACAGCGCTTATTGCATTGTGTCTTCCACAAGGAGAGTAAAATATCACAAATGGGCAGGAATATCGAGCAAAGAGCCGTGGTCTGAATATTCTGGACAGCAACAGTTTGGTTGCAAAGTTTCTCAAGTTCAAGGCAGGGAAAGGCAGGTTCAAGGTAAAAGGAAGAAGCCTCTCTTGGTGTCCTCAGTGACCTAAATTTGCTTTGGCAGAGGACCATTAGGAGTAGATAAAATTTTGTGGGTTAAATATTACAATTTTAGCCAAAGAAAACAGATGTGATAATTCAACTTGATTTATTTGTGCCATATGCAGCCTTTTTGATCCTTTGAACACTGTAAAACTCACGATTGATCAGGGTTGTAGTAAGTGAGTTCTTGATGTAGCCAATATCTTTAATAATAATAATAATAATAATAATTAGCCAATATTTTAATAACTTCAGTTACCTGTATCAATTATGTTACAAATATATTACACTACATTATAACAATTTGAGGGAAATGCAGTTTAAATATAAACAAGTATTAGAGATTCTAATTTTTTAAAGAGATTTTGTCTTTATCTTTTGTTAATAATTTAATACACCTTATTAAACCATTGCAAAACTCTTTCTACTAATGTAAAGCTGATATCACACTATCAAAAACCTATTTTAAGTATCCAAAGCAGGGACAAGAAACTTTAAATGAGTGTTATTTTTTGTAGTAATCAGTAAGAGCGCATGAGCAGGCAAAGTTACAGCACACAGATGTGTCAGCCATAAATGATAAAATACTAGTAAGACAACAGCAATCTGTTCTGTGGGTTTTTTTCCTCACAGAATCAGCATTTTATAGTTCTGTGTGTATATAATATGCATGATCTTTTGTGAAAACTACTGACAAATACATGATAGTATTAGCAAAGAGCAAGTGCTTAGGAACCGTACTGACAGATGCCTCAGAAATATCTATAGAGAAAAATGTGTGTAGGTCACTGTTGCCAACCATGATGTCTAAAAATCATTGATCAGTCTGCAGTATCACAAGCTTGGCTAAATATTATGACACTTTGAAAAATAGCATAAGGGACTTTGTATTGTTTTAGGGACTTGAGAATTTTTTAGTGTACAACATAGCTTTTTGTATTTTTCTCTCTACAGCTTTTCACTGAAGCTGGAATGTAGAGAAATGAAAGCTGAAATTTTCACATAGTCATTTAAATCCCAGGATTTAAATTTGAGAAAATAGTAAATATAATGAGGCTTGCTGTGAAACTGACAAGGCCATAAAGATGGCATGGAAGAGCTGCACTAGATCTCTCTATAGTCTGTGGTGAAATTTTGGATAAATTTTTTTCATTTTCTGGGACATAGGTTCAGGAGCCAGCAGTCTGCAATAGCAAAGATAGTGCACAGGGACTCTGCAGCAGCACTTCAGAAGAAAAGCTGTCATTTTTCATATATTTAGGTATGTATGTACTTGATGAGTATGACCTCAACAAGGTTTCTACATCGTAAAGGTTTAGTGTAGGGCTGTGCTGGGAGCACTCTACAGTTTGAGCTACATAAGAAGAGAGGGGAACTACAGTTTGAGCTACATAAGAAGAGAGGGGAACTACAGTGAATTTGCAAAGTCTGTGGGTACCTGCTGTGAAGACCAGATCTCTAATGATGTGGAAATGTACTGTAGTGAAGAATAACAACCATAAAAGAAGTTTTGCATGTAGTGAGATGGTTCTCCAGCTGCTTCTTTGTTAATAGGAGTCCATGAATTTCTAACATCAGGACCTGAGATCTGGGAGAATGTAGGTGAACAACCTTCTTACTGCACCAAAAGTGACAGCAAACTGTCTGTTCAGTTTCCCAAACAGGGAATTAGGATTGTATCAACGTCTGCCCTCTCAGTGCTGATATGTAAAATAGGGCACAAGGGAGAAAATAGGGCAAGAGAAGAGAATTGGGGAGTGTTGGCTTCTAATACAGCAGCTGTCAGGGCTGGCCAGATTCACCTGTATACAAGAGCTACCACCTATCTTCTACCATTGCTATTAGTCCCCTTAGAGCAGAAAATGTAGATTAGTTAAATAAAATTCTCACATCGGCTTTAATACCTAGGCTGAATTTTCTAGTAGGTATCTAGTACTGAAATTAGACTTTCTTTCTAAAACATTTTCATCTCCTTTGTTGGCTTGTGAGAGCTTTGTGCATAGTGTGTGAAGGTTCTCAGAGGGAAAGTTTAAAAATTGTAAAGTCAAACTCCCAGAAAATCAGTATCTGAGTATTGCTTGTCAGCTTAAATTGGCCTTTCCACACTTTACTAGAGTACAGAGGGACAGTCACCAGTTTCTCATCACAGGGCTTTCATGCCACTGAGCTTACAAGAAAAGCATATTGTTCAAACAAGTGATTTATTTAGGGTATCTTCTTCCATCAGTGGGCCCCATTTTTGTGTTGTGTTTTTTTTTCCCCCCCACATAAGTCAGGCTTTGACTAGAATATAGAGGTGTTAACTTCCTCATGTTGTGCTGCTCATACTGTATTAATTCTTCACAAATATTGATGTCTTTTCACATATTCCTGGGGAAATGGGATCCAGCTAACACAGTTTTTAGTGCCAATTTTGAAAAGCCTGAGACTTTATATAATCCTGTCTTTGCTAACATTCATTTTGTCTACAAATTCAGAACAGTTTTTATCATTCTTGGTTTGGGTTATCTGACGAGAACTTCCACCAGTTTGCACTCCGCCTCTTTCAGTTTGTTAAGGACTATGTTCATACTCACATAACCATATACATTTTTAGTTTATTTTACCTTTAGTTTACTCATCATCTTGTAGGCAGGAAATCCATGGAAACTGTAGTATTAGCTGTTCTAAATGAGAAACAATGATCTTCTCTCCTGTACTTCTTTGCTGCCTGCTTTACTATGTGTCTTCCACTCTGACCAGTAAGATTTCTTCAGCAAAACTATTCCTGCAGGCAACGGCCTTCACTAGTGCTTCATCTTTCACCTGTGTCGTGGAGTGTACTGCAAAAGAATTTTTTTCTCCACATGTGTTAGCTCATTCTCCTGTGCATGCGTCTTACTCTGTCTTACACTAGCTTGAGTATTTCTGAGTTATGTTTGCAGTATCTTGAATTTATCTTTTATTTATAAAGTAAGACAAAATATGTACACAAATATAGAAGGAAAAGGATTTTCTTTCAAAAGTAAACACGTTTCAGTAGGATGGTCTCTAAAGAAATGCAAATGCTGCTTCACCCAGTGCAAATGGTCAGATGAAACAGTTGCAATGTTTGTCTTGAGGTCTTTTCTGGATACTAATTGTTAAATGAAGGATCTATTTTAGATTCACAAAATCACAGACTGGTCAAGGTTGAAAGGGACCTCTGATGGTCATCTGGTCCAACTCCCCTGCTCAACCAGGCAACTTAGAGCTGGTTGCCTAGGACCACATCTAGACATTTTTTAAATATTGCTAAGTATGGAGTCCCCCACAACGTCCCTGAGCAACCTGTGCCCATGCTTGGTCACTCTGACAGTACAAAAGTGTTTCCTGATATTCAGAGGGAGCCTGCTGTGTTTCTCTTGGTGCCCATTGCCTCTTGTCCTGTCACTGGGCAACCACTGAGAAGAGCCTGGTTCTGTCCTCTTTGCACCCTCCCTTCAGGTATCTATATACATTGATAAGATCCATGAAAACCCCTGGGTCCTTTTCTGCCAAGCTGCTTTCCAGCTGGGTGGCCCCTAGAATATGTTGGTCTGTGGGGCTGTTATTCCCCAGGTACAGGACTTAACACTTCTCCTTGTTGAACATCATGAGGTTCCTGTTGACCCATTTTGCTAGCCTGTCAAGGTCCCTCTGGGTGGCAGAGAGACCCTCTGACATATCAGCCACTCCTCCAGTTTTGTGTAGTCAGCAGACTTTCTGAGGGCACACTCTGCCCCATCACCCAGATCATTGACAAAGATGTTAAACAGGACTGGACCCAGTATTGACCCCTGTGGCACGCTGTGAGCTACTGGCCTCCAAATAGACTTTTCACTACTGATCACCATCCTCTGGGCCCAGTCATTCACCTAGTTTTCAGCCACATCACTGTCCGCTCATCCAGCCTATACATCAACAGCTTGTCTATGAGGATCTTAGGGGAGACAGTGTCAAAGACCTTACTGAAGTCCAGGTAGACAATATCCACTGCTCTCTCTTCATCTACCAGGCCAGTCATTTCATCACGGAAGTTTATCAAGTTGGTCAGTCATGACTTCCTCTTGGTGAAGCCATAGTGACTACTCCTGATGATTGTATCATCCTTAAGTGCCTGGAAATAGTGTCCAGGATTAGCTGCTCCATCACCTTCTGAGGGATCAAGGTGAGGCTGACCACCCTGTAGTACCCTGGGTCCTCCTTGGCCTTCTTGAAGACAGGAGTGACATTTGCTTTCCTCCAATGTTTGGGCACTTGCCCTAGTCACCATGATCCATCAAATATTATCAAGAGTGGCCTTGCAATGACATCTGCCAGTTCCCTCAGCACTCATGGGTGCATCCCATCAGGGCCCATGGACTTGCTCAGGCAGCAAGTACAGAGTCAACTGAATTAACAAATAACCTCATCTCCATCAGTGATGTGGAATTTTTGTTTGAAATTACTATAAATAATTAAGGCAGCTAATTGTATCAGTAGCTTACATCATATTCCCTACCATATGACTGTCTCTGCCTCTTCTCAAAAATCAATAATCTGGCATTTCCTGTTTAAATTTTACATCTTCTTGATCTTAAATTACTTCTCTAAATAATTGTTTATTTCCTTAAATATCACAGTTATGAATAAATATTTCCATTGTAAGAAAATAATTCGTTCCACTTCCCACACCATACCCCTCTTCTTCCATCTCCTCTGTGAGCTTGCAATCTGCAAGCTAACTTTTGTGAATGGTTAAAAAGGAACAGCTTTACCCTGCTTTGGAGATGTGGTGATAGAGAATTTGCAGGGGGTGCAGGCATCTCAGTTCAGGCTTATGGTATCACGGACACACAAACAGTGTCTTACCTTGGCAGTGGCAGGTGTAGATAATTGGTGAATGAGGTGGGTTTGTTCTGTCCTTTGAGCTACAGATGGGTTGGATTACTCTACTAAAAGCTGAGGCGGTGGTCAGTGACAGGGCTCTTAAGAGGCAGTAGTCATTTTAAATACAGGAGTCCTGTTAGAGAAGAAGGCTTGCCTTGGGGGAGCATATTCCTCCTCCCTGACAAGCTAATTTTGTCCAAAGTTGAAGTGGAAATAATACTCAGCTATAAACATTTTTAAGTGTATAAGTTTTCAGTATGTATGGCACAGGCAAACAGAAATCCTTAGTCTATTGTGCATAAAAATATGAAATATGTAGACTGGCTGATATGAAGTGGGATATTATATACCACTTAAATTTTATTTCAGGAAAGAATATGTAAGCTTCCTTTAAAAACAGTCAGGGGAAGGCAAGAAAAGCCATTGTCACCCACATACAGATGATTTCTATTTTTTAATGTAAATAAGGAGCTTGAAATGATGTGGTTTATTTTTAGAAGAAGTTATATGAATCCAGACAACCGTGAAATATTAAAGAAACAGCTCTGTTACATCCTGTTTCATAAACAGGTGAGTGTGCCTGAGAATTGTTTGCAGCTCAAGAGTAAGTTGTTGTACTACTTGTAAAAACAGACAAGAGTTTGGAAATGACAGAAGCCAAGTGATTTAGAGCTGCTAAAAAAAGTACCTTTTCAGGGAAAACTGAGCCAAAGGATAGTCCCCTTTTCCTGCCAAACAGTTTCAAAGCACAGAATCCCTCAACCAGTCCTAATAAAGATGTCAGTGTCTCCTCCGCATCAATGTGAGAGTACTAAAACGAAATAGACTCTCTTAGAATGCAATAAATCATATTGGGTCATTGCACTAATGAACAGTGTGGACCCAGACTCTCATTAGCTTGTCTGCAGGAAGAGAAAACTAGTAAAACAGGAAAAGGACATATGAGAGAAGCTCTTTGCAGGTACTTTCTTAAGCTTTTATTGTTGAAGGACACCCTTTAGCTAATTTCAGACCATTAATAAAAAAATAAATCTGTTTGGTGATTAGTAACCAGTGGACAAGAGCAGAAAGCCCAAGTGAATAAAGCCATAAATACCTAAGTCCTTGGGGTAACAGCCTGTAAAACTGTCAAAAAGCATTGCTTAAGTGACAAAAGATAAAGATAGCCTCTGGTCACTAGAAGCTTTGGCACTATTGGCACTAATCCATATTCATATATGCAAGGCATATTTTTAGTTCCTTCTAAAATGCTGTCTTGTATGGTTTTGAACAAGTTCAGATAGTAAAAAAGAAAATAATGCTTTTTCAGAATTACTTGATTTTGGGAGCAATGTCAAGTGATGCTGCAGTGTCTTCCTAAAAGATCTGATGCTGTGGACCATGTAAGAATGTCTCTTGGTACTCAGAAATACATTGCATTGTTGGCTGGGTTGCATTTTCTTGTACAGGGTTGATTCACCTGTATACAAGCGGTATAAACCCATACAGTCAGGTCCAGAGTTTGCATTTTGACTCTGTGTCTGTGAGGACTGGAGCTGGTGTTGATTTGAGGAGAGCAGATGTTAATCGTGTTTTTCTCAAGCATTCTGTTGCCCGAGTAGTCATTTCTCATTGTGAGAAAAGGTGGTAAAAGGCTGTAAATCTGCCTGCTCATTATGAAAAACAACAAAAGATTGATTTATGGAGAAAAAGCAAATGTTAGGCTTAGGTAACCTGTGTGCATGAAAACTGAGTTTTACAGTGACTGGATATTACTGCTGTTATTTTTGAGAGCAATTTAATTCTAACATAATCACAAGAGATATTGTACAGGCAAGGAGAGTCAGAAACTTTAGTTAGCCTGGATAGCATGTCGTGATAACACAGTTGTATAAAATTTGAAATGTAAGCATGTTTTCTTTTCAAGAGTAGATTTTTTTAGATCGTTACTTCCTAACCTGATTTTCACCATTCCTTTTGTATGGACACTTCCTTCTTGGTTTATGTTCTCTGTTAATATCCCCTGTACCCATATAGCAGATTTGTTCTTTGTCTCATGTACACAGGATGAGTGTGCAAGTATGTACCAACACCTACTCGCTTCAAGCCACTGAGCCTAAGAAACAGCAAAAAAATATTTGAAGACATGCAACAGAGCAGTAGGAAGCAAAGACTTCTCATTGCAACCACATAAGCCATAACCACTATGAGAAAAATTATATAGGATTTTTAGATGAAGTAATTGTCCTTTCTCAGTAATTTTATAGAATTTTAGAGAGAAATTTATAAGTTTTAAACAACACTGGAAAAACAATGTATAGAACTGTTTGTTAAATGCTGTAAACTGATTTTAACAACTCTGTTCTAAAAATCTAGTTCTCTTTTGTAATCTGTGTGTTCCAGATACTTTCTCTGTGTAACAACACAATATTTCCAATTCAATCACTATTACAATCTGTAGGGTCTTAATACATATGGACAATGTTGGGATGAGGAGAAATCTAATAACAGCAGAAAAGTTTATTTTGAATCCTGATCTTAAGACTTATAAAATAAGGAAGAAGAAAGAAAATTGTCTGAGGCTTTCTGGCATTTAGTGTGGTCTGCTCAGGTCTTCTGTTTTTCAATTCTACTACATCATTATTAATTTGGAAAATGTTGCAACTACAGTATGGCAAGGAGCCTTAGGTCACTTATAAACTCATTTCAGCTCTCATCTTGTATAGCCTTTCAAACAATGTGTTGGGAACTTCTTGTTAGGATATTTGCTTTACTAAAGAACTAGACATGATGTAGTAGTGTGTATGTATGTTGAGTGCATAGCAATTTCCACAATGACACTTGAAATGAAGATCTTTGAGTTCTGTAGGTTTTTTTCTTGACAGCATGCCTTAGGCAGTAACTAACAGTAAGAGTTTTAGGCAAAAATGTTTCTTACAATGTTATTTATTTTCTTTTTTTTTTTTCCTTTTAAGTCTGAACAGCCCAGTCCTGCCAGTTCCAGCTCCAGTTCCAGTTCCAGTTTTATACCATCTCAAAACAGCAGACAACAAGGTACCAACAAAGGAAAAGAAAGGAATGTGTGAAATGAAGGGGGCAATAAAACCAGAACTGGTGGCATCTCATTACCCCTTTTCTTCTGCCATTCACAGCCTGAACTGGCCACAGTTTTGCTGTAGAGACTTTTTTCCTCAAGTTGTTTTCAGATGTGGCTGTAAGAGCAAAATAGAAAGGGGGACAATGTGTATCTGAGAAAAGGGTGTGAAGGGTATTTGTTTTGAAGCACTAAATGCATGCCAGTCACTTAACAGATGCTGAACTCGAAAGAGCTTCTGTTTCTGACTGTGTCCTTTTGCAGGGTTATGTAGGATGGCACCTGGCTCCATCTGAAGCCCTGCTCAGGAAGGTGTGGCTTCCTATGGGAAGCCCAGGTATGTGTGTATGTGGACCCTTTCAAAGGGCTGTGATCTTCCCTATACTAGTGGGAAGTTTTAAGAGCATACAGTATTTACTTTACATACATGGCATGGGAAGATGATGGTTAGACTTTAAGTTGACTTTAAGTTTGCATGTTGGTTTTCTGGCTAATAGTTACGGTTTACTTGGAACTCAGTAAAGAAATGCATTTTTCTTCCCAGAGAACTTGCCAAGGCAGGTTTTCTGTAAATAGCTTGAGATTCATTCTATGTGGTCTGGTAAATTACTTAGTTCCTGCTTGGCCTTTTTCCCTGGGTTTATAAGATTTTACAACTGATACATTCTTAATCAGCTTTTGTTTTGTTCATTCGATCAGGAGCATTAAATAGCAGCTTTTGACTAATTAGAATTGCATTTGTTTTATGTATTTATGTTCCTCTGGTAGACTTGATTTGAGGTGATGAAAACACATTAGTGCCTCAGGTAGACAGTTTGGTTTTAAATAGATCTACACATGATGTACATCTGTCCTACTGCCTTTCTATAAGTGACTGGTACTGCTTTTCTAATGTGTTCTGGCAGTGTTATTCCCAGTGAAAGACATTCAGGCATTTCATTTTTACCTGAGGCTAAACAGAACCCCTTCTTGCTAAAGCCCCATTTTTGCTCTCATGAAAACCTCATTAGTGGTGTGAACTGCCCATTAAAAGCCAAAAGATTTGGATACCCTTTCCTGTATCTGTTACCTTATGTTGGTCAAAAAACTGTTGACTTAGCTTTTTCTTCTGAGCAGACTGGATCCATCCATCTCTTGTGGGTCATACTCAAGACATATCACAGACTGTCTTTCAGTTTTTTTGAACCTTCTCAAGAAATAGATAGGAAATCTTTCCTCCAATATGAACAGCTCTGAAGTGCAAGTGATATATATGTCTCGTCTTTCTTGCCACAGTAAATAGTGATTACTGCTTCTTTCTGGGAGTTCCAGTTAACTAAATGCCTTTATTCCCCAGGCCATGCATTTGCATATCAAAGGGATAAAACACTAGGCATACTGTGGCATGTTCACAGGCATGTTGTGCTCTGGTCAGAACCCATGCTTTTTTTTTTAACTAGAAGTTACTTGTCAGGGCCATTGCTCTTTTTCCATTGCATTCAAGATCCAGTGCTCAATCAAGTGTCAGAAAACCACAGCATGAATCTTTTTCACCTCTTTTTGTATATAAGCAGTGGGCTAACCTAAGGTTCTTCAAGTTCTCCTGCCCTTGGGGCTTACACTGATATTTCTGTTTCCTTACCAAGAGCACTTGGGCAGCTCCTAGTTTTCAACTTCTTAACTATTCTGACCCTTTAGGAGATAACTTCTAAAACACTTTAAAAGGTTGTCATGGAATTGTAAATTGTTAAAGGAGCAGAAGACTAACAGTGACATCGCTATCAGTGCTAGAAAAAAAAAGACCTAAAAATTAATGCTTTGCTGTTTGTTAGGAAAGTCCACTGAAAATGTTAGCTAGCTGGGTACAAAATGCCTATTCAGAGTCCCAGACATGGTCCTACATTAAGAGAAAACTTGTCTGAATGACAGGTTGTTCAATGTCTATGGGACTGTCAGTGATAGATGTGTCTCAGGAGCCGAAGTTCCTTTTTCTCCAAGGAAGAGGAATAAGCCTGTTGGCAACTCAAGACAGGAGTGTCTGATTCTCCCAGAACACAGGAGCAAGAGAGTATCAGGGGATAAAATGCCCCCCTGCTATACTTGGAAAAAGGACAAAGGAACGAATAATGAATTAGCTTAAGCTTGGGAGAGCAGGCTATGCAGGGATCATGAGGAATGTGTGCTGCTTTTCTTTCTGCTTCCATCAAAATCAAGGACTGGTGTTTTGGGTGACTGGCAAGCACAGCTACCAGTTTCCGCGTTGTGGAGTTAGGTGCTGGTGTTTTATGCAAGATCAGCTATTCATATGTAATACTAAATTTCCTTACAAAATAAGGTTTTGGTTGATTATTTTACCTTTCCTCCCACTGACCTTTTCCTGTGCTCTTTCAGCAAGAGTATGCTGATGCTTTCCTTTCATCTATCCTTTACCAAGTGTTTTCTATTATTTTCTTCCACCTGTATGTTGTGGAGAGGAGATGAATGTATTCTCAGAAGCTGACTTTAATCTATGGGGGTGGAGTGAGACTCATCTGCTCTCAGTGCAAAGATGACTGTCTTCGGTAGGACTTTGATGGTGGTTGTTAGTCTCTTTGCCCAGTAAAGTGTAAGGAAACTAGCCTTTCTAGATTAAGCCTAGCCTGTGGAGATACCCTTGTGTCCTACCCTTTTATGTCTCTTGAAACATGGAATCCTTTTCCATATATTGATAATTTAATTCTCTTTTCTAACCCTTTAGCTCAATTAATTTAGCTCACTATGCCATGTCTCTCATTTGCCCACCTCAACAGTCAAGCTGGCCAATAAGAATGTTTTCCAAAAGATCAAAATGTGAAAATTCTTCCTTCATCCCTGTGCTGATGCTGCTGAGAGTGCCCTCTCTCCTCCATTTTAAAGGGAATATGTTTATTACTGCTCTTATTAAAAGCTGAGGAAGGAGTCTCTTCCCTCCTTCAAGGGTCAGATTATTAGATATTCAGTCAGACTACAAGTTACCATTTGCAAATAGCTGAGCATTGTCTGCCTGAGACCCAAGCAGAAGCAGAAAATGGAGCACAGATCAGTGGCTGTGTGGACAATAAGTGCTTCAGTATAGCTCACCTTTCCCTATCACCTGTACAAGTGTCTTGTCCACCAGGAATTTGCCCATCAGCACCACCTGGGCTTCTTCCCAGCCAACCTTAAAGCACAAAAACAGAGAAGAGAAAACATTGATCTGAACCTGGCCAAACTGTGCCAATTTAGGAAAGTTCAAGTACAACATTAGTGGTAAATCATTCTCAACATCAGCTTTGAAGTCACTCGCACAAAGCTAGTCAAAATGCCTGTGACCTGAGCCTTGCTAGATCTGGAATAATCCATAAAGCCATTTCTCCCATGAAGGGAACACCCTCCCTGTTAGGAGTATGACCCTGACAGACAAAGCTCTATCTTCTTTTCTGGCAGTGATGAGGCATGACACTCCTTGTCTCTGTTTCCCCATTAGCAAATACAGTTGCAAGCTCCATCTCCGTTTGAAGAACACTCTGAGGTTCACTTCATTCACATTATTACTTGGTGTTTCCTGGGCTGAAGGAATTTCAGAACCCTAATAGTAATTGCTGTTCCTGCAGCTGTCACTGTTTCTTTTACTTGCTGCTTCATGTCTCAAATGGGCTGTACTTCAAAGTTAAGTGCCCTGTGGCATCAATCTTCCTTCCCTCTTCTAAGCTGTTTCTGCCCATTCTTATTTCAAGCAGCTGTAGTTTTACATTTCCCAGATAAGTTAAACATATTCCTTTTCCTGTAACTGTCTTTTACAGTAAAATCAAACCAAAATACCAAACTGAATTTAATGCATTTTTATGAGCAAGTCAAGCTTTGTACCGTGGAAAAGAGATAGCACGTTGTTGTGTGGGATTGATGCACTTTTTACATGTGAACGTTGGCAAAGTGCTTACTTGACTTCAAATTGACCCTGAAATAAAACTAACTATATAAAAAACAGGAACACAAAGACTGCCTTGGCCAGTATGAGTTAGAATGATTTGTTAGCCTCTGCTTCTCAATACATGGATTAACCTAACAAATGTAGTATTACTGATCAGTATGTCCCTGTAGATCTTTACTTACATATAATACCATTTGAGAAAGCAAAAAACGCTAAAACCCAGCAATGCAAAAGAATCTTGCTTCTGATAATAATACAGTAATAGTCAATTTCTCCTGGTGTGACAGTATTTTACTTACTTCAGCTATGGTCCAGGCAGGCAATCGTGCAAACACTTGAACATATCAGTCACTTCCCTATCATGAGTAAGTGTATTGAAGCTGAGTTGTTCGTGTGAGTAAATGGTTCATGGATAAGTCCCTGCAGCATAAGCCCTCAGTACATTACTTGTTTAATGTTAAAGACTCTCCCCTACCAACACTGTACAGGGAGGGTGGTTTTCTATTATCTACAAAGTTAGATGAATTGCCTGGAACACTGCAAAGTGACCATCAAGTGTGTTTTATTGTTTCTGTTGTTTCAGGTCCATTGAGGTCTATAATGAAAGATCTGCATTCAGATGACAATGAAGATGAATCAGATGAAGCAGATGAGAATGACAATGATTCTGAGTTGGAACGACCTGTAAATACGCGAGGAGGAGGTAGGAGTCGCAGGTGAGTGTCTTGTGATTGCGAGTAGCCTGGGGGCCAAGACTTTGTGCTTGTTAGTAATGAGTTGAGGTCTAATGAGAGTGTTGAGGTCTAATGAGAGTGTTGAGGTCTAAAGAGCATTGAATAACAAATAGGCAGAATATTCAGACTCTCCTTTTAAGGCACATGCATGTAAAAGTGCCTCTTCTAAAAACTAACAGAATTAGCCATTCCCAATACAAACTATTTCTGTACTAACGCATATGGTCATGGTGATCCTCATTCATTTGACTTTCCTTGATTTCATGCCACTGTGACTTCAGGGGAGTAGTCATAATTACTCTTTGGCATAAATGAGATAAAATTAAGTCCTTCAATTGCCAGATGAGCTATTCTGTATGTAGTCTCATTTTTAAGATCTCTCTGCTTACCAGTTTTAGATTAGGTTGTTAAATTGGATCAGAATCAATGAAATTCAAATTTCAAGTAATTTCTGCAGTGCATGCAGTACATAATGTGTAAAAGTGCAGACAGAAGGTAAGAAAGCAGATGTCACAGAAGTGACTTTTTAAAAAAAGCTTCTGCATGCGAGCTGCAACCTTAAGAGGGTGTTTGTTCCAAAAAGCATCTATTCCTTGGGCAGCTTGAAGCTCCATCTGAATGTTGTTGAAGGTTATGGAAAACCTGAAACAGTCTCTCTCGAACCTTTTCGTAGTGGGTTGTTTATCTGATACACAGAGTTTTGCTGTGATGCACAGCACCTGAGTGCTGTGTCAGCTACTGCTTAAATGGAAAGGTAATAGGAAAACACTGATGAATGTCAGCTGCTCCCCTTGTGCACTTTAGCAGCTGGAATCAAGGAGAAAAAGACCACGATGACTATCAGTTTGAGAATTTGTTCATCAGGGATTGTATAAAGGATTATCTCAAGCTCAACTTGTCTCTAAATGTGGTGATTTTGTTTCATTTTTTTTAAAAAAACCCTTAAGACTAATGTTTTTCTACCTTGTTTTTATCCCAAATAACTATTTTTCTTTCTTCCAACAAATAAATATTCCCTGTTGTTCCTAAGTAAATGAAGGGTGAGACTGACTAGGAGCTGAGCTTTTTCATGTGGCCTCTCCTGGGATACTAACTTCCTAAATTTTAGCCAGGAAAAAGAGTGTTATTTATGATGAGAAACAAGGAACTTTTCAGTGAAACACTTGTCCAACTGGGAAGTACAGCTGTTTAGAAAGCTTTTAGAAGAGCAGAAAAGTAACTCTAAAAAACATTTTCCTTCTTCCATGAGGCTATGAACCAAGATACAAACTTGCTCTAGGACCGTTGGGAACAGCAATGTAATGTTGTAAATATTTAACCAGTTCTGTAATGTTAGCTGCTGTTAACCAGACATGTCATTTCAGCCAAATGCAGGCAGACAGCCTTGTTCTCCATGCTACACAGAGCTTTTTCCAGGGTGCAGCCCTGCTCAGATGCCTGTCTTCCTTGTGACATTGATTAATGATGGCTTGCTTAGCAAGGGTTCGTTCTTCGTGTCCTACCCCAAAATGCAAGCTCTGTTCACTCCTGTTAACAGCCCTTTGTCTGGAGGTGTCACCTCTTGGCTCTATTTTTTATAGGGTTAGTCTGAGTGATGGCAGTGACAGTGACAGCAGTTCAGCTTCCTCACCACTACATCAAGAACCAGCACCACCTTTACTGAAAGCCACAAACAACCAGGTAAAGTCAGGGTTTATAAATGCAGTCATGGGGAGCTGATAATGACATTCTGATTACTTCAGTGCCATTATGTAGTCTGTAAACTGACGTAAGAGCTTTTTTTCAGGAGAAGTATTTGGTTTAGCAAATATAGACCAAAGTAATGTTTTTATCAGTATTTTAAGAAATGTATCCTTACTGTGTGAGTTAGCTTTGTAAGGGAAACAATGCAAACTGGCTATACAGCATCAGTCGTAAAATTGATACAGATTTGGGTTTGTATTAGCAGTAGACGCGGTTCACATCAATAGGCTCATACTCAGGACTTTATTCATTCATCTCTTCCCCTCTCCCTCACCAATGTTCATCTAGAAGATACAGGATTTTTTACTTCACTAGAAAACACAATAGTTCTTACTTCAGTGTCAGAGTACTTGTTCCATATCTGTAAAAGCTAACTGTTATTATTTGTTGAGGTAAGAAAGTAGGGTAGTTGTTCTGTTTTCAGAGAAAAGAAATTAAATAACCTGGAGCTACAATATACATCAGGGACAAATCAGAATTAGAGTTTGGGAGTTACCTCACCCCCAGTCACCAGTAAAGTAAGGCTCTCTAAATACAAAAATTAAACAGAAAAGCTGATATTCTTTAAAACAAACAAACAAACAAACAAAAACAACAGAATTTATAAAATACACCATTTGTCACTTATTTTAGGGAGCCATAATTCACTCCCAGAGTCAGTTGGATCATACACAAAGTAATCATGAAATTTACTGACTGGCAATAAATGACTGCTTACAGTATTGAAATAGTTAGAATAGTGTCTACATGTATTAACAGAAGTTTGTGGTTTCGAAGGCGAATGTTATGGATAAGTTTTTCCTGTATCTCTTAGATTAACTGCTTCAATTATCTGGCAGAAATTATTTACTTGTTATTGTTTTTCTAATAAGGTTTCCATTACAAGCTTAGTGATAGTGCAAAACCAAAACAGTGTTCTTCATGTTGGTTAAGTTCAAATACACTGTGGAGGAAAAAACCCTAGCAACTAGTTTGTACATAGGGAGAGGAAGGAGAGTCCATGTCCAGAAAGCATTCTTGTTATCCACCAGAAACTCTGTAGGCTCTTCTAAGTTGATCTGTACAAAGGTTACAAGTTTTTAAGAAAGAGTCTTTTGGGGAAAAAAGCAAACTATAAAGATGAAGAATATTGCATTTACTGGAGACTTAACCACAAGAAAAATAAAATGCCTATCTATGGCTTTGTAATGAAGACTAACTTCTACAGAGGCAATGTAATTTTTAAGTAATTTTAAGTCTCAGTATCAGCAGCCCACTCAGTCACATCTTTCATGTTCCTTTCCCCTTTGGTGATCTAACAGAAGGTCTACCTGTGCATTTAAAAACTCCAAACAATAGCAGTGTGCCAGCTAAAATTGAATGTTACATACCTTCTTCTCTTTATATAACTGAGATGAATTTTATAATTGAGCTGAAAATTAGAAATTTAGGGAAGCATTATAAGAATTCAAATTGTATGGACCATAGCCGCATTTGAAATCTCTGCTTGGTAGCATAGTGCTGCTTGCCAGGATGATGCGCTTTTGACTGGTATAATCAGGCTTGTGTTGACTGAGTCCATTCATAGAACTAAAGAGCTAAGACACAGTTAATATTTCTATATGCTTCCTCAGATGTGATTAGTGCTAGAGTGTTTAAGATGTTAGATTTCAACTACATATCAAGAGCACTGTAAGGAAGTGACTTTTTCAAATATTCTGTCTCTTTGCTAAGGTTCTATTTGAAACCAAGAATTTTGTTCCTTTAAAAACAAGAAAAGTATCTAAAAGGTACTGGATCCATGCCTAGAGGTCTGTTTTTGTTTAAAACAAGGCTTTTTCTTCCATTGGCCTACAGAGCAGTAACTCCAGGGGCTGTTGAATTGAAGAACTGGGATTTTTCTTTGGAAAAGTATGTTTTGCTTTCTGGCCATGCATCACTCTTGGCTTAGCAAATCCTTATGTTCAATTAACTCAGATCTGCAGTTACTTTCTCTATATAGGAAAGTAGCTGACTCTCTGCTGAATTCTTATGGTGCTGGTCAACCTGGGAGGCATTTACTCAATGTTAGCCATTTATACCAAGGAAAGTAGAAATTAAAGGGAACTTACAGAAAGCTGTCAGTGAGGCTTCTTGCTAGTCTAGAACACTTGCTTTTACAGACCTTGTTTCCTTGTGTTATTTGCTGAGTTTTGTCCTGTGTTGTGACTATCCAGTGTAGTTTCAGAGATGATCATGCTAGTGATGTTAGTCTCACTTACAATGAAATGTGAAACAAAATCTCCCATCATTTGTGATCAATTATTTTCCTTTGATGTTTTTCAGAAGAACTGGTCATATTCCAGGTTAGGAATGACATGGTGATTTTTTTTTTTTTAACTCTACTTCTAACTTCAGAAAATGTGTGTTGTGTGTGGAAAAATTGAAAGAATAATCAACAGTTCTCTTTCCCCAAAATATTCCTCGCCTTAGTCCTAAAAACTTTATATGGTGTTCTGCTGCTTGCTGACATGCTCTTCTTGACTGTGGTTCAAGATTGGATGAAGTATTCTTGGTTTGTATATGTGGTAGTAAATGGCTTTGTAAGGCACTGAAGGAAGGGTACCACATAAGTGCAAGAGAAATTACCATCCAATGCTTTTTTTTTCAGTTACAACTCGTGGTCATTTCAAAGGCTATGTTTTAAAATCACTGTTGTGGAAGAGACAGCATAAGTCAAAAAAAAAAAAAAAAGAACAGGGAAAATATACTGATCATGTGACATTTCAAAGGCACTGGAGAGTACTGCAGCATTATTTTGTATCTGCAAAATCAGATGTCTTGCCCTACCAGCATACAAAACATGCAAAAGAAATGTTGAGGACACTTTAAATGACATGAAATTAATTCTTTTAGGGATTAATAATATCAACATCACAACATTCCAGCAGCTTATTTTCTGCTGTAACCTGCTTTTTTTTCCTGAAAAATGTAAGTAGGTTGTATGGATTAAAGAATAAAAAGCTCAGTTTTGAGTTTTGATTACATTTTCTCCAGATGTTATATTCTTTGTTATTAATTGATAGCAGAATTTTTCATGTGTAATTGTATCCAGTGTTACATTTAATTTTTACAGGATTTTCTTTCTTTTCCAGATTTTAGAAGTGAAAAGTCCAATAAAGCAAAACAAATCTGATAAACAAATAAAAAATGGGGATTGTGATAAGGTAAATGACAATGAGGTAACAGTAAACTACTCCAGAAAGTGATATTAATGTATTTACTGAACACTAACCTTTGTTACAGAATGAAAATCTTAGTAATTAATACATTTTTGCTTTGGGTTCCTTTAGGTGCAGATTTTTTTCTGTAATTTTTTCTTCTTCTGTGCTATTTTGAAAGTGTTTTCCTTCTCTTCAATACATGTGGTCATTTGGCAAATGTCACCAGTTGGGAATCTGCGATCTATTATTTATTTTGTCTACTCTCTACCATGACTTTGCATTGTGCTTCACAGATGAAGTGATAATTTTTGAAGATGAGAATTCACAGCTGTGTTCCTAGCCAATAAATCAATCAATTAAACATATATATATGTTTTCCAGAATCCTTTCTGAAGGCAGTGCGTTAGGAAGTGTGATTTAGTGATTTAGTATGTTAACTAGACTGGTATGAACTAACAGTTACCATTTAAGACTGAGAAAGACAGTTTTGTTTAAAATAATGTCAGCTGGCCATAGGTAAGAGCTCTAAGTCTTGTCTGAGTGAACATAGCATGATTTCCCAGTGTGGACAAGTTCCTCTGAAGGTTCATATTTTACAAGTTTTAATGTCAACTTTGTGATAATGTGAGGTAGGAGACCAAAGTTTCAGTATCTGTTGCTAGATTTTCAGTGGCCTGATCCATATGCATTTTGGTTTCCTAAGCTAGGTGCTGTATCTCTGCTTGAAAGAAAAAATGGTTTCTGATGCCTCAGGCTGAAGGAGAAAGTTGATAACTGGGTAGAGAGATGGGACATGTTTGACATCCCAGGAAGGAGGACAGTGGAATTTACCACTAGATTAATCTTTCTTGATCTTTCTCCCCTTCTACCTCCTTGCTGACACAGAAAATTTATTATGTAGCTTTAGAGAAAAAGAAAGATTTGATTGTGAGCCTTTGGATTTGGGTCTTATGTAGAAAGTTGGGAGATGTTTTTTAAAGATGCCGTGTACGCATGCCCAGTCTGTTTGACACTTTTTGCCACAATTGAGATATAGACATTATCTTCTACAGCAAAGGACCACCTAAGAAGATTTTCATTGGCATGAAGTATCTAAGAAAACCCACAAGAACTTATATTTGGGTTGTATTAAGCTAGCAAAAGCTAGACTACTAAATAAGAAAATTTAGCTCAAGGAAGATTTGAAATAAAACTTTCATTTGTTTTGTTTTTGAAGACATCTGAAGTTTTTTAAATACATAACTATGACTTAATTAACAAGTTGTTTATGGGGGGGGGATTTGTTTCTAGGCATATCTCGATGAACTAGTAGAGCTCCACAGAAGATTAATGACACTGAGAGAAAGACATGTACTGCAGCAGGTGAGGAGCACTCTCATGCAGTATCACAGCGTGCTCATTGAAATTGTGAAGTCACATGTGTTTTTTTGCCTTCATCTAAAACTCTGTAATAATCAGGTTTAATAGCCTCTATAATCTGTGTACAGCCCATCACCACTGTCAGTATACTTTATGGAATTTTTACACATACTTTAAATTGTGTTGTCACACTAAATGACAAATTTAAAAAAAAATGCCTATCTGGGCTAAATGTTACATTTCTCAACTTACTGTATCAGTAATTATGAAAACAGGATGGGAGAATGGATGCAGCCATGCACCATGACTTGATAAGAATCGTGTTGCTTTTTCCTGAAAATGACTGGCGCTTTCTCAGAAACAATTAAAGATGTTTTCTATGGCAAACAGAAACATGGAACTCAAAGCAAAACTCACTTTGGGGAAAACCACAGTATATTCATTGAGTCTTCTAAAGTCATGGAATGAGTAAAATATGAAAATGTGCAAACCAATAAGACTCCAAATTTATTGAAAGGTTACATAGCAGTAAGAACAAAGAATAGTATTCTTTGTTTTGGGCAGCATTGTCAGGTAGTATTGAATTAAAAATTGTGAAGATTAAACAATAAGCTCTGTTAACAAAGCAGATATAACTGTAGCAGAGATGTTTTTATTATTTTTTAGCACAATTATGTGCCACTTGTGGACATGTAGTAAAGAGAGAAACTTTTACCACTTCTGTATGACTACAATCACTCATCACATTTCTCAACACTTGGATAAGTGTGTTAAAAGTACTTTGTAAGCCCTAGCATTAACCTGTTCATTAGTTCAGGCTCAATATTTTGAGTAAAGATGAGAAAACAATTGAAATGTCAGTGAAAAAGAAGACTTTGCTTAAGGATATTCTTAGTGAAAGAGGAATTCTGATAGCATTGTAAGATTACATAAGTTACAATACATAATGATGCATATTGGTTATATTTCATATTTAATCTACTGTTGTTTCCCAAGTTCCCATTTGTCTACAAAGGGAACCAAAGCACACTTTTAGAATGCTGGCAGAGGCAAATTTTTGGGAAACTGCTGCACAGGAGGCAAAAAGGTAGGAATTGTAACACCCTCTCCACTTTACATTATTCATTAATTCTTAGAGACTTCACATAAAAAGTGAATCTGAAAAAGCCACTGTATTGTAAATTCACACCCTATCTTTGCTTCCTGAGCACTTATTTCCCCAGTTATCCAAGGCATAGCTTTTGAATGGTTTCACTTCTGTTAGACCTCTGTAGCCAGTGTGACACAGGTACCAGCTATCAGTATGGAACTGCAACACTGTCCTAGCCTGCACAGTCCAGCCATAAATCCATCTTCCACTAGGGCTGTATTTGCTGCAGAGCACAGGGCTTAAGTGGTTTCATGTGAAATTTTGGAAAAGAAAACCTCTTATGCAAAGCAAAGATAAAAACATGCAAGAAACATTTTTTCCCCATGAGAGTGGTCTAACAATGGAACAGAGTCCTGGAGAGACTGTGCTGTCTCCATCCTTGGAGCTTTTATAATCCTGACTGGATAAGCCTGGAGCAGCCTGATCTGATCCCATGGCTGAACCTGGGACATTCAGCGCTGGGACTAGCAAAACCCCTTCCAACTGGAATTCTTCTGTCATCCTAAGAAATATTTTCCAAGCAAATAGATGGTTCAAATTGAATCCATAATCCTCTTGCTCATCTAGTAGTATTTAAGTGTAGTTGGTGGGGAAGAAATATTCACCTTTGTTAGAAAAATGATGGGTTCATCACTAAAGCTTCTTCAGTCTGATGTTAGAGTACTGTTACAATCTGCTTCATGGAAAATAATATAAGGAAAAATTGTGTGAAAAGAGATATAACTGAGCTGGAAATTTAGAGTACCCTATTCCAAGTAAATGGAAAAAGGACAGTATATTCTTGTGCATTTTAAACTAAAGATGGACTTTTTCTTTTCTGCTGAGTGTATCAGACAAGAGAAAGCATTCATTCCTTGTCCTTCACCTCACACAATCATGAAGAGTATGATTTAAGTATTGTAGTTCATGACTTCTCATAGCCTAGCGTTTAAAATAGTTAGGTTGATGTAGAATCAATGTTGCTTTTTTTGTGGGGGACTCTTCTTCCAGGTTGTTTCCCTTTGTTTGAAGTGTATGTGCTGTTGATACAGCTCCAGTGAAACCTGGATTTATGGCTGGACTGTGCAGGCTAGGACAGTGGTGCCGTTCTGTACTGAGAGCTGGTAACTGCGTAATACTGGCTACAGAGACGTAACAGAATTCAATGGAAGAACCAAGTTACTTGCCAGTTGTCTGTTAGCCAGTCTGCAGTAGCCAATGGTCTACACTATTATAAAACAAATAATGCAGTTTAGTTTTAAAGCCTTTAATCCCTTAATATTCTGCAATTCATTAGTTCATATGATTTTATAAGTTTACAGAAATATGTTCACAATATTGAATGGATAACTTGCAGAGCATCAGTGCCTCTCTGCATTACAAATAAACTGTCATCCCATCTTAAATGTCCTACTGCTTTACATCTATGTAGTTAATGTAATATACTTACAGTGAGCACAGAAATAAAAAAAGTACAGAGCTGAGAAAGTGTTCAGGAATGAATGTGAAACTTCTAGACAAAGAAATACAAGTATATAGACACTAGAGAAGGTACAAATGTCGGAGAGCAAGGGGTAAACTGTGGAAAGGGATGGCGGCTACTACATGAGAAGAGGGATTGAGTGCAAAAATATGCAACAGAAAACTGTGAATAGCTGCAGGAGTTTTAAAGGCAGTCGCAGTGTTGAAGTGGAATGGTGGTGGAGTTGTCTGTTCCTGGGTGGTGATTGTCATCTCTTTAGTTTATGTCAGGGCAGGTAATAATCTCTTGCACATGTCAAAGTCTGCTATCCACAGACTTTAGGGAATTTTTAAAGAAGGAACTTGCAAGAGAAGAAAGAGGGCATTGATCATTCAAAAGCACTGGCTTTTGAAACTTATGCTGAGGAATGTGAGAAGGAGAGGACAGGTTTTTGCAATTTCAGTTGTTACCAAGTCTATAGGCATGACAGCAAACAGGAATGCAGCCAAGTTGGAAATGAGAAAAATCTATCTGTTTGAGAATGTACCTCTTTCCCCAAGAGAGGTATTTCTCTTTGAGCAACTTTGTTAAAGGAAGCTGAAATAAATCTGCAAAAAAGAGGGAGGAGGCAGTAGAGATGTGATAGTGAACTGCAAGTGCCTGGATATGTAGCTAAGTAGTCCTGATGTAAAATGATACTTGCAGATATATAAGAATTGCCCAAGAGGGAGAAGGCAGGTGAAAAAGAACATTTGAGCAAGAAATTAGTCCTGTGAGAATTAACCTGCGCAATTTTTATATGA
This sequence comes from Elanus axillaris, assembly GCA_026212715.1. Taxonomy (NCBI): domain Eukaryota; kingdom Metazoa; phylum Chordata; class Aves; order Accipitriformes; family Accipitridae; genus Elanus; species Elanus axillaris. Next base: position 46,219,020 of record JANZLQ010000079.1, read on the forward strand.
ATACTGACCATGGATAGACAGAAATTGGTCTGAAATTACATTTTAAAAAGAAGTATTTTTCCTATCTCTTTCACTGTGAAGAAAGGGGTTGGGTTTTACAGTGATGAAGGGTTTGGTTTAAAACTCTGAGATATCCAGTGAAATGGTAGAGATAACTGAGTCTGCAATCAGATGTCAATGCTGCATGTCCCATATGTTCAAATTTGGCTGGCTAAAGCTGGGGTTTTAACTTTGCATTTTCAATGCAATTGTTAGCATGACCCCATGAAAGGCAACAAGATTTCTCTTAAGACTTTGCCTCCTGTTTTGAGGCATCAAGTCATATCTTCACCTGGTGAAAAATCTCCTTAAAGCCAGTGCACTAGACAGGACAGGCATAAGGAAGAAATTGAGAGTATGCAGCACTGCTGAAGATTACATTGCTTGTGTCCACAAGGTGCTTAACTTCAGATGGCAACTATCTTCAGAGAAGATTTTCTGCAAGGGGTAGCTTGCAGTTCTGGAAGCTATCACATGGCCTAAACCCCTCCATAAATTGAAAAATGATTATGTCATTAATTGCACTTTGGCTTCCTTAAACACACACATTCATTTGCTCTCTTAAAGGGAAATAAATAGTTTTACTATGGTGGATAATGATGAAACTGAGCTGGAGAGACATGTAAACAGAGATGTACATTACAGCAGAAAAGCAAAGCCTGCTACAGCAGGAACAAAGGGGATATTTTTGTTCTTTGCAGCCTGAGCTCTTGGAATAAAGCAATTTAATGCTGTGTTTTTAATATCATAACTGTCAGACTTCCTGGCAACTAATCTCAACCTTTTATTCTTTTGCAAGCATTTATGAATACCATGAGGATGTGTATGCTAACATTGTAAGTCATGAATTCCTCATTGACTGGCACACAGGCAGGTGTTTTTCACTGAGCTGTCTGGGTTTATCTTGATACATTTTTGTACATCCATTAAAACTTTTGGGGTTCATTTTAGTCTGATTTACCAAGTGCCCTGACATAGTGGCTGTATTTCTTGAGGGCTGGATGAGGCATATGTTTAAAATGTTTGTATTTCCCTTGGCCTAGAGCTTAAAAGCACAAAGAAAAACCTGATCAATAGAAGTGCTTATAATTTTTTTAAATATACAGCTCTGTTTAAAAATACTTGTGTTTAATGCTTTTGTGTAATCTTTGTTTCTAAAATCAGTTATATTGCTGGGGGGTTATGAGGGGTCATATTCTTGCTCCATAACACAAGGAAGCATTAGACAGAATTGTTCAGCGTAGCTACATCTTCCTGGCCTCAGTTTCTGTAAACTTCTTGTGTAGCCATTTATTTATCACTCAGTAGATATTCAGAGACCAAACCTGAGATTAGATTCCTAACTTTACAGAAGAAGGCTGGATTGAGTCCTTAGTTTCTCTTTTAGATGAGGCCCAAGAGAGTCCCAAAAATGAGAATGACAAATAACACATATAAAAGTTTCCTTCTGGTAACAATCAGTTTTGTCCCATTTGATTTTTTTTCTCTCTCATGTTAATTGCAGAGCAGCTGGAGATGGAAAAATGTTACAAAAATCTGTGAATCAGCAAGTGGACAAATGAATTTGACAATTTTAGATTAAAAATTCCCATACAGAAAAAAATTAAAGCCAAGAGGCACAAATTTAAATGAAGTGTTAAAAAGAGCAGGATAGTTCCTAAATACTTTCAGAATTTTGGACAGCTGCAAAGCAAATTAAACAGATTTTACTTTTATTTTTTTCCAACCTGGAAAATGGGAGGTGATTGGAAAGGGGAATTTTTACTGTAACAGGCATTTCCCTCTTATTATTTTATCTGGTTTTCATTCTGTTTAATCCACCTAGACCACCTGTGTCATTCCATGCCTGACAATACACTTGAAGTTATTTCATTTATCATCAACATAGTCTTTTCTTCTGTGGTCTGAGGAGAAGAAAACACCTGTTTATATAATGAAATGGGGAGCGGACAATTACAAAAGATTTAGCTTAAATTAATTTTTCTTTTTAAATTTGGTATATTCCTACCAGATTTGTCATTTTAAGGTATGCTCTGTAAGCCATGTGTGTGTACGTCTGTATCTCCTCCAACTGTGGAAAAGGAATTACAGTCAGAGTAATAAAGCTCAAACAAGCAAGGAATATGTAGCAGCAGTGTTTTGAGTGGAGGTATATGTGAAAGCCCTAGAACTAAATGGGTTTCAAATTGAAGGGTGCAAACAGGACATTGAATCTAGCCTTAGTGCTGCAGAAGGGATGGTTGGAAAGACTGAGCAGAAGAGCAGTGTTCTGTCAGGCCATGACACTACCCAGAGGGCTGCTTCAGGATGAGGTGCCTTTCTTGGGACGTCTTGTCTCTTGCAATGAAACAGTGCATAAGAGCTTTATAGCCATAGTGTGTTGGCATTGTGTTAGCCCTACCTGACAAATAATGCTTTGGCTTTCCGAGATGCAGAATGGGTTTTTTAGGTAGGTGCACATTCTATCACTTAACATATCTGGAGTTACTTGTTACAGCAATTCAGTGTTGAGTATGACCACTCTTTAAAAACGTAGACTACAATTCATAGACTAAAAATGTCACAACTGCAGAGAGGCACAAGTTAGATATGTACTGCTGATTTCACAGAATCATAGAATGGTCGAGGTTGGAAAGGACCTCTGGAGGTCATCTGGTCCAACCCGTCTGCTGCTTAAGCAGGGACATGTAGAGCTAGTTACCTACAACTGTGTCAGATGGCTTTTGAATATGTCCAAGAATGGAAACCCCACAACCTCCCTGGGCAACCTGTGCCAGTAGTCTGCCATCCTCACAGGAAGAAGGTGTTTCCTGCTGTTCAGAGAGAATGTTGGTGCTCATTGCCTCTGGTCTTGTCACTGAGCTCGACTGAAAAGAGCCTGGCTCTGTCTTCTTTACACCCTCCCTTCAGGTATTTGTATACATTGATAAGATCTGCCCTAAGCATTCTCTTCTCCAGGCTGAAGAGTCCTAGCTCTCTCAGCCTTTCCTCGTAGGAGAGATGTTCTAGTCCTTATTCTTCTCAGGAACTCCTAACAGCTCTTCTGTTTCCTGCTTGAATGAAAGCTGTGATTATATATTAATAGTCACCAGAAGTCAACTTAGGCCATTGGTAGGAGTCTTTCATGATTGATTTAGTTTAAAACAAATTGATTTAAGTTTGTTACTCAAGAAGTAACTGCTGGTAAGTGAACTAACAGTTGATGTGAGAGCTCTTGAATACACTTTTTTTGTTTGATATGGACTAGATTCTGTAGGGATTTATTTCTTATCCTTGCTTGCAGGAAGGCTTCTGCCAATTATTTTCTAAAGTAACCTGCTTAGCAGCTATGCACACAGTAAATATTACAGACAGAGATCTACCTGTTTGGGTTTTTTTTATTTGTTTGGGCTTGCAGGGAGAGGGAGGTACTTTTTTTTTTTTTTGACTGACTTACATTGTCTTTTTAACATTTGAAAAATGTATTCTAAATGGTAATGTTTGCTAGAACAGCAGATAGGTAGGCTGGCGTTATGGTTGGTGATGATCTAAAACAAAGACAAATGACATACTGTAGTCTGGACCATAGTTCGTGTCAGAAAGGAAGTGAGTGACAAGGATAATGGTTTAACCTGCAAGTGTAGGGGCAGTTGGGCTTGGTTTATGCCTTTCATATGATACTTAGTGGCATGTTAATGTATGCAGTGGGCATGTAAAACTGCTGAAATTTTAAGCTGCATCTTTTTTTTTTCCTTTCAGATAGTAAATCTTATAGAAGAAACTGGACACTTTCATATCACAAATACAACCTTTGACTTTGATCTTTGCTCACTGGACAAAACCACAGTCCGTAAACTACAGAGTTATCTAGAAACATCTGGAACCTCCTGAGGATTCAGCATCTGGCTGCATCAAAAACTGTTCTTTAAATGAAACATTCAGAGTGATGCAACCAAAATGGGGAGAAAAAACCAGAACAACCCTCTTCAGCTTTATTTTTCCTTAAAGCCAGTCAACATCTCTTGGTAGGGGAGAGAAAAAGTGACAACACTCAGAGGACCGCTCTTCTCAAGAAGAAAATGCTCTGGAAGAGTTTGCCTGGATAGCCTTGAAAAATAAACACAGAAAAACAAACAAAAATACTTGGTCTTAATGAATGTGTGTGGTATCATGTATCTTTCTCTGTGGTGTTCCAGTCCACAAGATGAATGCATGTTCAACACACTGCCTTATTACCTAACTGATCTATTTATTATTGCATACATGTATTCTAAAGTCAAAGAGTCATTGAATGACGCTACCAGATGTTGCAAGCAATGGGGTCCCATGTGTGCTCTTTTGATGCAGTACTATCACAAGCCTAGTAACCTTATTCATGTTAAAATGGCACTTGTTGCTGTCTTTCTCTAGTCACTTAAAACACTACAGTCTTGTTTCCACTTCTGTAGTTCCAGGAAACAAGATACAAAGTTGGGGACCAAACAACAGTCCTATATTTTGTTTCCTGTCTGCCATGGTGGGGTGGACGACAGCAGGTTGTACCACAGGTCCTTGGTTCTATCCATTTGTTGATCTTGGACCATGGTAGAAAATGCACCAAATAGGATAATATGACTTGCTGTCTAGCCTTAGTAAGTAAACCAGTAGGACTTTTAACAAAAGATCTTATGTATACTGTCCTGAATCCAGCATCTTTTGCAGTCTACATTCTTGTGTCTGTTTTAATGTTATAAAATTACATATATATAGGAGTGAAGGTGTTCTTCAGGATCATCATAAAAGAAGAAATACTGGTCCTGTCTTCTAAGGAACTGTTGTAGAAAATTCTTAATTTGGAGCTATTTATTACTACAAATTTCAATACTCCTCTGCTGCCAGTGTGTGACTCACTTTTACCATAAAACTATTTGCATAACTTTTTTATTTGTTCATATAGTATATGGTGGTCTTAGTTTGTTTGGGGGTTTTGTTTCTGGTTTTGTTGCTTTTTTTTTTTTTTTACAACTGCTAAATTAAACCCCTTTATTTGAAAAGAAAGAAATATGTTATTGTACAGTTACATGTTGGACTAAATACATATATGATGTGTCATATATATGTGTATGTGTATATATATACACACGCACCTGTGTTTATATATGTATACACGCACCTGTGTTTATATATATACGCACTTGTGTGTGTGTATATATACACGCACCTGTGTGTGTGTGTGTGTCTGTGTGTGTGTATATATACACACACACATACATATATGCTTTTTACATTTTCTAGATTTTGGTATCTGTTCAATAACCTGCTTGTGTTTCCAGAAGGATTTCTTGTCTATAAAAATCAGTATTCTTTCATACCATCCGTTATTCCTTAAAATCAGGATCCTTGTTTATGCATGATCAAATGAGAGGATGTCTATTCAGTTTCACATCAGACCTCCATGCTGTCCTATTGCTGATGGTTTCTTGATGAAATCGTCACCCTTCTATTACAAGTTCAAATCCCCCAGTGAAAAGAGAAGAGAATTAAGAAAATACTTCTGGATGCAAAGGTTTATTCAGGTGTACCAGCCTTAAAAAATGTATCTTGTTTCTGGACAGGCCAGTATGTCATGTGTATGCTTATGCCACATGTAGTCTGTATGTGTAGAGCTGAACAGTAGTATCTGTATGAGTTACTGTTTCATGCACAGTTTATGCAGCACTGTAAAACTAAATTCCTATTGGGGGTATTTCTTATTCCAATGGTAAATCTTAAATACTGTTTCTTTAAGTCCAAAGAAAATTTTACACTTCACTGTTTTTGAGAGGGCAGGATATGGATTGGGTTGGGGGGCTTTTTTTCTTATTTAAAATATTGTTTGACCATACTCTGCAGGAAGTTCTTCTCAGGCTTCCCAAGAATAAGTGTACTTTTTCAGTAATGTTATGACTCTTATTGACGATTGGCATGAAGCATACTTGAAGCGTTATGTTGTTCTTTTAAGTCCATGTCTTAATGTGCAATTGGGAGGGGCAGGGAGGAGTGGAAATGTAATTTTAAAGTTACTTTTGACATAAGACACGTAATGGTGGGCAGGGGAAAGGGGTGCATATGAAGGGGATAAACTTCAATTTTTATTGATTATTTTATATGAAAATGTTTGGAAATCTAAAAGCAACCTTAAAAACGTTTGGTCTACTAGTGTGTGTTCAACTTCCTATCTTTTAGTTATACCAGATACATAGGGAATTTTGTCCATTTTTACTTTTCTAGCTAAGTTTTGCGGTAAAAACTCATTAAGTTTCAGGAGGGGAAGAGTCCCATGATACTTCTAGTATGTATGACTATTGCACTGTTTTGTTAGAAATGGTGAAATGAATCATTTTTCCCTTAAAATACTAGATAAGCTTTATTATACACTGAGAACATGGGTGGAAGAAAAGAGCAAATAGGACAACAGGCATAAAAGGGAGATGACAGCAATTACAGTATCAAGTTAGTGCTGAATTTCATGCAAATTGTGGATCATCCTTAAACTCTTAAATTTTCCAATTCAGTGGGAGAAGGAAGAAAACAGGCTGCAGTTGTATGTGCATGTGTATGTGTTGGCTTTTTCACAAAATTCTGGTAGAGTAAGAGTTATGAAGTGTTGATCTAAATTAAAAAAATTAGCTTTTTAAATCTGGTTTTGTATGCAGAAACACAAATCCTTGTTCACTTAAGTTCAGACATTCATATTTCCCTTAAAGAAAAAATAATAAGATACCCTTCTAAGTCTTTAACATATGTGAACATTGATCTTTGGGATGGGTTAAAATGTTTTCACTATAAATGTTTTGGAGTTTTACTTAACATCAAGCTGTTTAAAACAGTTATATGTGAAAATTTGGATTAATTGATTGAGATGACCAGACAGAGGTTAGTAGTAAGCTGCAATGCCTAAAACATTATTTTCAGTGTAACCGAGTCGCTGTTACTAGAACAGTAGTTGTATCTGATAGGACAGTTTTCATCTCGCCACTAACTTTTCACCTCAGGAAGTGGATGTCCAATTGGGTAGACAAGTTAATATATTTTTAGAGGTTTGAATCCACTGAGAGGCTTTACAGAAATTTCAATATTATCTAGATTTGAAGGCCATCTTAGTCCATGCTATAGAGAAAGTACAAGAAAGGAGGAAGGCGCATACACTGAAGTGAGGAGAGTCTTCCGAGGTAAAACAAAACCTGTGCTCTGTCTTCAGTCCTGGAATTGTAAGAAATGGTTGATCATTTCCCTCTCTCTTTGTTTCATTGGTTGGGTGTTTTTAGGTTAAGTCTATGCTTTCAATTTCAGAAGTACAGTGCATTTGGAGAGCCCAATATATTTCTATTAAAGTTTCCTTTAGTCTGAAGGAAGAAGGTACATGTTCTTGGGGTTTGCCTGACCCATTGTCCTTCTTTCACATTCTCACACTGAAGTAAAGAACGTTTACAATCTGTTTTGTGTCCTTGGTCCTTACTTGGTAAGTATCATTGTTTTCTTAGAAGCTATACTAGTGTTTTGGGTCTCTTGAATGACACGTTGATTTCAAGCCCTGTTACTTAGTTTGCAAAATTAATGGGAAAGCTGTAGAACAGTCTGAAGAGGAAAACTACCCTGTTCAGTTGTTGTATGCATATCTTACTCCAGACACTGCTCTGATGGTAAGATGTTTGAATTGCTTCCTACCAACTTTGTTCGTACACATTATATCCCATCTTACCATTTGCAGTTTAATGGCGAACAGTGTATCTTTTAGCAAACTCTTGTTTCCAGTCTACAGAGGGACTTGTTAGTCTTCTGTTTGCTCATTGGTTTATTGATTTGCACAGTTTGCTGTAGTACAATACACTGAAATTAAGACGTTTGGTGAAAATTTTGTCAGATTTTCAGCCACAGCAGGAGCTAGCAGGAACTGCAAAAATAAGCAGTGCAAAACATGTTCCAAAGTTTAACAAGTGCAAGGTACGTGTTTTTATGAGCCTCCATAGTTTTCTTAATCATTAAGCAGTATACAGTAGGATGTTGTGTACTCCAGCAAGCTATTCTGTGTACTGTACCAAGAAGCTTTATTGTTGAGCATAAAAGGCTTATGAACAGATGATGGGGACTAAAACTTATACAGCTGCAGTGCCTTTGTGTGTGCTTGGGAAGTTAATCAGTGCATTAACACAGCTAAACCAATGACATTTACAAGGCTGGGTGTGTGTTTCAGTGAGCAAATAAATTAACCTCAAAGCAGAGTCACGTAAGGGCCTTGCATTTACTTGAGCAGCAAGAAATGCCACTATGACTAGACAGGAAAGAGAAGTATTACCACAGTGAGAACAATACCCTTTGGATCCCTTAGCAGCTGGATGTGGTTTGTTACATTAACATAGTGAATACAGTTTGCTGGTCAGCAGTTCTGTCTGCTGTAAGATAGGGTGAAAGCTTGCAGAGTGGCAGCTTCTTTGGTTCACGGCTGTAATAATTGTGTTGTTGCTGACTTGGTGAGAGAGAGATGTATTGCAGCATCATACAAAAATCCAAGCTGTCTTATGGTTTGAGATGCTAATGTCTGTTTAACATTTGTTTGAATATTACATCTAATTTCTATTCTATGTTTTACCTGAGCCAGATTGATTCTACTGCAAAATGATAATCTTGCATTTTTCATGCTTCATTTACTTTTAATTTTTGCAGTCTGGAAATTTGAGCAAAGTCAAATGTAGGTCTGTGAATACAGCAGAAATTTTCATCACCATTTAGTATAATTCTGGCTGGAAGTAACCCTTTCCTGAATGTTACGTCAAAGGGTCATGCATTTTCCTATGTTCTTTCAGAGAACTCATGCCATAAAACTGGAATTTCCATTAGTAAACTTTACCCTTCTCATCACAGTGAGGAATAAATGATTACCTTTTATCATTGCTCCCAGGGAGACAGAATTCAAGGTCTGGGTCCTATTCAGGAAATAGTAGGCTTGTGAAGCTGTCAGTTACATCTTTTTAGTAAGACCTAGAAATAAAGCCTGTCTCTTTAGGGGTGGAAAAGAAGAAGAGGAAAAATCCCCTAAAAATATTTTCATTATGATTAAGGTGTTTTTTTCCAACAGTTATATTCCTCTTTCAAATACTTGATTATCTAATGGCCAGTAGAGAGACTACATACAAACTATTAAGGAATCAAAGGTATTGAAAAGATAAAACACCTAAGTTGTATTAAAAGCCTGGTGGTGCAAGTAATAAGGTCATAATGCTGATAGTGCTTTCAGTGCAGGGCAGACATTCCTAGCACATGTGGTTTGTGTATCCATGTCTGAGTGGGTGGTCTAGAAAACAATGCAAACTACCACAGGAGGGCTTAATTCTTAAGCAGTGCAAGATAGGCTCAGCCAGCATGTCCCAGGCTATCCAAGATAAAGCAGTTTTCTTTCAGCTTTCATGAGCAGCTAAGTTTTCACTTTGCCTATTCATCTAAATATTTTATTTCCTTTTTTCAACTATATTAGTTCCCACTCAGACTATTCATCTAAATATTTTATTTCTTTTTTTCAACTATATTAGTTCCCACTCAGAAGTTTCATGCTTGCTAGGAATCTGGTTAGGTTTGGGGTGGGGTTATTTTGATATTGTCACTTGCCTTGGGCAGGGATGACAAGATAGAAGTGGAATGTAGTAGTGACTTTTTTATTTTTATTTTCTACTTCTGTCCAAAAAATATAAGCCTCTGAAATGTTTTCCCTCAGAAATTCTCTTATGCATGGGAAGAAGTTAATACTGATTTCATTAGTATCACTTTTTGTTAGCACAGTGTATAATAAGAGGATGAATTAAGATTAAGCTTCTGTGAAAGTGTACATATCTAAGATAAGGGTATGGCTTGATGGAGTGCTTGATGGTCTGTTGGACCACTGCAAGCAAGATGGCCCAGTAATGTTATTTTTGTTAATATTAAAGAAATGTGATTAAGGTACACAATTAGGTTTTGACTGTCTCTTGCCTAAGCTTCCTTGGACATCTGCACACCACCTATGTAAAAAATGAATTATTATGAGTGTCTGCTGGGACTTTTTCAGTGCTGAACAGCCCCTTCTCTTTGCATTAGCACAGGTATCAGGAGTGCCTGGCTAGAATAGGCACTTGCTGCTGTCTTACAGCTATGGAACGGCATTCTGCAGTGCTTTGCTTAAGTTGAATTATGTGCAGGATTAGCCATGATGTTGATTGCTCAGATAAATTTTCTTTATCCTTTAGTCTTCTGCAGTTGCAGATTTTTTTATTTTTTTTTTTTAGAGAGATTTGTTCTGTCTCCTTCTATCCTCCTGTCTATCCTTCCTTCCTGGTTCACATTCTTAAAATGGTCGACAATAAAACATCAGGAATCAAGCTCTTCCTTTGGCAATGTGATGCATTAGACATCTGCTGAAACTTTGATGGCCTAAATCAACAGTGGATCTACAGTTTCTTCTTCAAAAGCAGTTGAAGCAAGGAAAGCAACATTGATTCTGTTTCACAAAATATTTGAGGTTGGAAGGAACTTCAGGAGGTCATCCAGTCCAACCCCATGGTTTCTCCATGCAAGTCCCATTGAGCTTTTGCCAGACCTTTTGGGAAGCTCTTGGTATTGGGCTTTTGTCATGCACTGAGAGTCAAAGTAAACTAAATGTTGCTTTGAGCATCCAGGCACACTCTTACAAAGCTCCTTTAAGAACAGGCTTGGTTTTGTCCTGGATAATGAGTTTTTCTCCAAGGACCAAAGCTGGTACAGATGTCCCTCTATTAACAGTAAATGGAAATGATTTTTAAGGACCCTTTTCAACACTTTAGATATACCGCCTTTACATTCCAAATGCAGTTGGTTGCCAGTGGATTTTATAATAAGGATAATTTTTCTTCTTATATAATTATTAATGCACTATATCATAGATTCACATATTGGTTTGGGTTGGAAGGGACCTCTAAAGATTGCCTAGTCCAAACATCCTGCCAAAGACAGAGACATCTTTCACCAGATCAGGTTGCTCAAAGCTCTGTCCAACCTGACCTTGAACACTTCCAGGGGATGAGACATCCACCACTTTGCTGAGCAACCTGTTCCAGTGTCTCACCACCCTCATCATAAAAAAATTTTCTTCCTTATATCTAATCTAAATCTACGCTCTTTCAGTCCTGTCACTACAGGCCCTGGTAAAATGTCTTTCTCCATCTTTCATATAAGCCCCTTTTATCTATTGAAAGGCCACAGTAAGGTCTCCCTTGGAGCCTTCTCTTCTCCAGGATAACCCCAACTCTCTCAGCCTTTCTTCACAGGAGGGATGTTCCAACCCTCTTATCATTTTCATGGCCCTCCTCTGGACCTGCTTTGACAGGTCCTTGTCTGTTGTTTACTGGGGTCTCCAGAGCTGGATGCAGTACTCCAGGTGGGGTTTCACAAGAGTGGAGTAGAGGGGGAGAATTAGCTCCCTTGACTTGCTGGCCATGCTGCTTTTTATGTAGCCCAGGATACGGTTGGCTTTCTGGGCTGCGAGCACACATTGGTGGCTCATATCCAGCTTTTTGTCTACCAGTAACCCCAAGTCCTATTCCACAGAGCTGGTCTCAATCAATTAACCCCCCAATTTTAACTGATATTGGGGATTGCCCTGACCCACATACAGGACCTTGCACTGGGCCTTGTTGAACCTCGTGAGGTTCACATGGGCCCACTCCACAAGCTTGTCGAGGTCTCTCTGGATGGCATGCCTTCCCTCAAGTGAAAATACTGTACCACTCAGCTTGGTGTCACCTGCAAACTTGCTAAGGGTGCACTCAATCCCACTGTCTATGTCACTGATGTAGATATTAAATAGTATTTTTCCCAGTATGAACTCTTGAGGTACACCATTCGTTACTGGTTTCCACTTGGACATTGAGCCACTGGTATAGCTCTTTTGATGTGGCCCTCTAGCCAATTCGTTATCCATCTAGAAGTCCATCCATCAAACCCATATCTTTCCAATTTAGCAGCAAGAATGTTGTGGGGGACTGTATAAAAGGCCTTACAGAAGTCTAAGTAAATGACATCTGTAGCTCTTCCCTTCTCCACTGATGCAGTCCCACCTGTTGTAGAAGGCCATTAGCTTAGTCAGGCATGATTTGCCCTTGGTGAAGCTATGTTGGCTGTCTCTAATCACCTCCCAGTCTTCAATATGCATTGATGTATCTTCCAGGAGGATCTCTTCCATGATCTTACCAGGCACAGAGGTGAGGCTGATTGGTCATTGGTTCTCATGGTCCCCCTTTTTAACTTTTGTAAAAATAAGTGTGATGTTTCCCTTTTTCCAGTCACTGGGGACTTTGACTGCCGTGACTTTTCAAAAATGGTGGAAAGTGGCTGTGGCTTGGCAACTACATCAGTCAATTCCCTCAGGAACCTGGGATATATCTTGTTGTGCCCCATGGACTTCTGTATAGTCAGGTTCCTCAGCTGGTCTTGAAGCACATTTTCATTTAAAATGGGAGGGACTTCACTCCCTCAGTTCCTGTCTTGAAGTTCAGAGGCTTTAGGGATGTGGGGAGAGAGATAACCATTAAAAAGTGAGGCAAAAAAAAAAGTTGAATTCCTCAGCCTTCTCAGATCCACTAGCTCTGTATTATCTATGAAGGGCAGGGAGGTACATTTTCTTTCATCTTCCTTTTCTGGTCAACATACCTGCAGAAGCTCTTATTATTCTTTACATCCCTTGCCAAATTCAGCTCCAGCTGTACTTTAGCTTCCTTGATCCCATCCCTACACATCCAGGCAGCATCACTATATTCCTCCCAGGGTATATCTCCCTGGTTCCACTGCATGTGCATTTTCTTCTCACAGTTTAGTTTGGCTAGGAAGTCCTTACTCAGCCATTCTGGTCTCCTGCCTTCCTTTCCTGATTTCTTACACATAGAATCAAGAGGTTTTGCACTCTAAGAAAAATGTCCTTAAAGAGTTGCCAGTTCCGTTCAGCTCTTTTGTCCCTGAGGGCAGTTTTCCAGGAGGTCCCATCCAATAATTCCTTAAACAACTGGAATTTTCCTCTCCTACAATTCAGAATCCTGAGGTCTAATCTTCATCTGGCCCTTATATCTCAAGATTGTGAATTCCAACAAGGCATGATCACTGGAACCCAGGCTGTCACCAGTCTTGACATCTTTAATTAGTTCATCAATGTGGGTAAGCAACAGGTCTAGTAACACTCCTCCTCTGGTTGGGCTGTCTGTCACCTGGATTAAGAAATTCTACACAATGCTCTCCAAGAGTCTCGTGGACTGCTTACATCTGGCTGTGGCACTTTTTCAGTAGATGTCAGGGTGATTGAAGTCCCTCAGCATGATCAGAGCCTGCAAGCATGATGCTTCCTGAAGTAAGAACACTTTGTCAACAGGCTCCCCTTGGTTGGGGTACCTGTAGTAAATGTCAACCATGAGGTTTCTTTTGTTGGTTTGGCCCCTAAATTTTACCCATAAGCTTTTCACTTTATCATTGCTGTTTTTCAAGGACAGCTCTGTGCAGTCAATGCATTTTTTTACATAAAGAGCAGCCATCCTGTCCCTTCCTTCTTGCTTTGTCCCTTCTGAAGAGTTTGTAGCCATCAACCACAGCACTCATTCTGTGATTCACCCCACCATGTTTCAGTGATAATTGTAAGATGGTAGCTTTCTAGTTGTGCAGTAGCTTCCAACTCCTCTAGTTTCTTACCAATGCTGCATGCGTTGGGATAGAGGCAGTTCAGTTGGGCAACTGACTGTATCACCTTTTTAGAGAAACACACCCTAATTCCTTTGAGGCATTTCAGATGTGTTGCCCTTTGGTTCCTAATACATCAGCTCCTGGCTCTTCTCTTTTGCTCAAAACTCTGTCCTCTTCCCCCACTATGTCATCTACTGAATGAAGAAATTTGATAAAGTCTTCGTGCCATTTCAATATTGGATCTCTCCTTGGAACTTGTGAAAATCTTCCTCATACTGTTTTGTTTGCCACCTTCACTGCATGCCAGAATTCTCCTCAGCTTAGAGAACCAACTTCATAGAGAGATATCCTGGTCTTAAACAGGATACAGTATTTTTCTGGTAGGGATTTCTTAGTCCATATGCAATGTTATAGCAGCAGAAAAATACTTCTGTCTGGAGAAAATAACTAAAATATTTTCTTCACTCCATGACCTAGTCTTCTGTTGGTTTCTTCTGTACTTCAGAAAAAATACTGTGTATGCTGACATACTCTCACCTTGGCATGGGATAGATGACTCTAATTTGGGTCATCGAACTCATAATGAATTTGATGAACATTGATATCTAAGAATCATCTTTCTCTCTTCTACCAGGACCGAATGTCTTCAAAAGGGACATTTTTGCTGGTGGATGCAAAAAAAAAGGCTAGCACACCATAACAGAGACAGAAGTTCTGATGAACCCGAAGGAATGTTTGGAAGAGCTTGTTTTACTGTGGTTGGTCAGCAAGCCTTTTCATCTTTCTTGGCTTCAGATTCCATTAGGAAACTTCACCATACAACCTGTGGAATTGTAGGTCAGTTTTATTGTAGTGCTTTGGGAAAAAATTGGCTTGTTTGATTAACTTATGGCTGATGTAATCTGCTCATACTAGCCATAAGGTTTCTAAAAGGAATTCACTGAAGTGTCTTACCAGCTACCAAATACCTCTCTTACATTATTAGTGGCTAGAATGATGATGTCCCTTAAGATAACCTTTGCTCTTCATTGATGATAGTGTCCTCCTGGTAGTCATCACCTTGAAGACTGAAGAGACCAGTGTTAAGGTATTCTGTAAATATGATTTTTTGTGGGTGAGAATCAGTTGTCCTTAGATCTCACCCAAACATATCTGATGGGAGCCTCCCATTTTTACACTGGTGGTGTTAGTGACTTTCTTTGCAGCACTCCATTCTACTGCAGAGGTAGTGAAACTGTTGGGTGTCACTGGCTGGTTTCCTTCTTTTTCAGCTTGGACAGAATTCAGCCTTTCCAGGTGTATGCCTGCATTCCTTGTTGTGTTTCCTGCCAGAAATAACATACTGTTCCAGAAATTATCTCAGATTTGCTACTTATTTCCTCCTAACAGTCACGTCATGGTATAGTCACCTATCTTCAGTAATCTACCTGTGCCATTATTCAGAAACTTGCATCTTTTAAGATTGTATTGGCAAAGAGTATGGCTGCCTTGCACTTTTCACTGCTATGCTACACAATGTCAGAAAGTAGCCGAGAGGCAAGTAAACTTGCTATTGCGAGTAGTCTGCTCATGCATATGTATGCCTGTGCCCTATGAATGGACTACATATCTCAAGGTACTTCATTACTACGAAGCAAACAACTGGTTAATTTCACCACATATATCCTGTGTGACCTTCAACTAGGCATTATGCCACTTTGTGCTTCAGTTTTTTTCTGTAGTAAGAGACTAGCACAATTTTCATCTTCCCCTCTCTTTCAGTGATGAGAAGGTTTATATGTCTGCAATATAGATCAATGGTATTTAGGAGGTCACAGAGTCATAAAACGGTTGAGGTTGGAAGGGACCTCTGGTGGTCATGTGGTCCACCCTCCATGCTCAAGCAGGGTCACCTAGAGCCAGTTGCCCAGGACCATGTCCAGGTGGCTTCTGAGTTTCTCTAAGGATGCAAACTCTACAACCTCCCTGGGCAACCTGTGCCAGTGCTCAGTCACCCTCATAGGATAAAAGTGTTTCCTGATGTTGGGAGGGAACCTCCTGTGTTTCCATTTCTGTTCACTGCCTTTTGTCACTTGGTACCACTAGAATGAGTCTGACTGTTGATTTTACACCCTCCCTTCAGGTATTTGTACACATGAAATCACCCTCCCTTCATAGTTCTTTTCTCTAGGCTGAACAGTCCCAGCTCAGCAGCATGCTTCACTGAGTTCATGTGCCTCTGTCATTATTGTATGGTGATTGATTTTAAAATATTTGTTGAAAGAGTTAATGATGCTATATAATCTCCTAAGCTTGTGAAAACAGATGTATGTGGTTTTCAGTCTGCTTATGAGACTTATGTGGATGTCAGAGGGGTGTTTTTTTGCAGGATCAGAGTCTTTATGGGGGAATTATGGGGCAGCCATCAGGATTCCTACCAAACTTCTAGTGTTTGTAGAATAGGAGAAACTTAAGATGAAAACCTATAATGCTGATGAATCACCACAGCTGACTGGACAGTAAGTGTCTCCAATACCATGATAAACTTCCAATGGTTACTTCTTAAGAGAGAGCAAATATAAAACCTGACTGTCCTACCACAATGATTACTGTGAAAGCTTGAGCAAGAAATGGTTTTGACTTTTGTGTTATGGTAGTTTTGGATAAAGAATGAATCTGTGATTTCTGAAAGGGAAATTTAGGAAATAGGAGGAACTGAGTGCTCCTTCTAGAGTTTATTAAGAGCCTGTTTTGGTTAATAGGATTAAAGTAGTGATGTAAGACTTGTTAACTTTCCTGGAAAGCTCCTGAATGCATTTTGTTTCACCAAGGCTGGATGGTTTGAATTTCTTTCTAATCCAAGACTGTAATGTGTCTAAGTAGCGAAAAAGAGGGATAGCATGTAGGTTAGCAGAAAAAAAAAAAATCATGGAATATTTTAAGTAGGAAGGGAGGGGAGGTGTCCAGTCCCAAGCCCTGCCCAGAGCAGGCTCAGCTGAATGGACCAGACCAGGCTGCTCAGGGCTTTACCCAGTCAAGAGTGTGAAAAACACCAAGGATGGAGACCACCCAACCTCCCTGGGCCTTGTCTCCACTGCTGGGCTTTCCTCATAGGGAAGAGGTTTCTCCTTATCTTCAGCCTAATCCTCTCGTATTTCAGCTTGTGCTGCTGCCTTTCACCCTTGCCCCATGCACTGCTGTGAAGAACCTGGCTATGTCTCCTCTGTCCCCTCCTGTCAGTGCCTGAGATGATTTTGGGTACCCCCAAAGCCATCCCTCCTCCCATCTGAACCAGCCCTGGTTCCACAGGCTCCCCTCACAGGGCAAGAGCTCCAGCCCCACCATCTTGGTTGCCTCCCCTCAACTTCACCAGTCTGTCAATGTTTCTCCTGCATTCAAGGCAGTATTCCTTATGTGGTCTCAGCACAGAGAAGAGGGGATGATCCTCCTCCGGCTCTCAGGGCCACATACTACTCATGCCACCCAGGGTGCTCCTGGCCCTCATTGCTGCCTGGGTACATAGCTGCCACCTGCTCAGCTTGCTGCCTGGCTGTTCCCAGAGATGCTCCCTGGACCCAGCCTGCATTGCTGCAGGGCTCTGCCTTACCAGGGCAGAGCAGTGATGAGTGGACCCTGGCTGGATGCCAGGTGCCAACCACTATCCATTCTATCACTCCCCCTCCTTCGCTGGACGGGGGAGAGAAAAATACAACAAAGGGCTTGTGGGTCAAGATAAGGACAGGAGAGATCATTCACCAATCACCATCATGGGCAAAACAGACAGCTTGGGAAAAATTAACTCAATTTATTACAAATCAAAACGTAGTAGGGTAATAAGAAATAAAACCAAATCTCAAAACACCTTCCCTCCACCCCTCCCTTCTTCCCAGGCACAACTTCACTCCCCACTTCTCTACCTACCCTCCCAGCGGCACAGGGGGACAGGGAATGGAGGTTGAGGTCAGCTCATCACAGGTTGTCTCTGCCACTTCATCCTCCTC
>JANZLQ010000079.1:46236803-46276031 GCA_026212715.1 Elanus axillaris
GCTTCCAGCAGCTTCTCACAGAAGCCACCCCTGTAACCCCCGCTGCTACCAAAACCTTGCCACAGAAACCCAATACAAGAGCTCAGTGTTCATCCTTGTTAAATTTCACAGGGTCGCTGTCACCCCCTTCCTCCTCCTACCTGTCTAGGTCATGAGCCCTGCCCTCAAGTATTTGACTGCAGGCTCCCCAACTTGGTGTCATATGCAAAGCTGAGGCAAGCGCACCCTATCTGCTCCTCCAGGTCACTGATAAAGGTGTGAAACAGGACAGATCCCAACAGACTTGAGGAATGACACCTGTAACTGGGTTCCAGGTAGAGCACAAACCATTAGTCATCAGCATTTAAACCTGACCACCCAACCAGTTTTTTTACTCATGTAGCTGTCTCTCCACCCAGACCATAATGTCTGAACCTGAATATGAAAACATCATGGGAGAATAGGTTAAAATCTTTGCTAAAGTTGCGGTAAACTACATTCACTGCTCTCCGTTTTACTCCTGGTAAAAAAATGCTGTCTGTTTCCTGGTAAAAAAATGCTGTCTGTTACCTACCACTGCCAGCACCACCTTCATATGCCTGGAAGAGATTTCCAAGAGGACTTACTACATTAATTTCCCTGGGGCTGAAAAGATGCCAACTGGCTTGTAGTTCAGCGGATCACCCTTCTTGCTGTTTCTAAGGATGGGTACCACATTTGCCTTTCTCTAGTCATTAGAAGATATTCCCTCAAGCTGCATGACCTGTCCAAGATGTTAGCAGGTAGCTGTGGTAAGGTGTCAGGCAGCTTGCTCAGCACCTTTGGATGCATCCTTTCAGGTCCCATGGACATATGGGGGTCAGGATTTCTCAAGAGAGGTTAGACCCAACCCTCATCCCCTCCCAGTACCTCCTTTCTTCCTTGAACCTTGTCCCTAGCACAGAGACTAGACTGGCAGACCCTTTCAGTGAAGGCCAAGGTGAAGAAGGCACCGAGCATCCCACAGTCTTATCTGTGTCTGTGGTCACTAAATAGAATCTGGATAATTAAGAGTGGGACAGTTATCAGACCATAAAGTTCAATCATATGTAGTGGGAACTGGGGCTGCTGTGCAGTTCAGAGTAGGAAAAGCATCCATCGTCCGGTCTGGGAGTTCTCTTCTATTGAATAGGGATGCCCGATAGGAGTTGCAAGTATTTTCTGGTTCTTCCAATTGTCACAACAGCACAAAGGGTCTGGAAGAGAGCTGAAGATAGATACATCCTTTATCTGAAGACAACAGATACATTCTTTGTAGAGTTTTTGTGTTGTTTCCCCCCCACACACAGTCTGTCTCAAGGCAGATGCCAGAAAACTGGGCCACACATATCCTTTTTTTCAAAAACAAAGCAAGGAACACAGTGATATATAAACTTAAGCTAATGAATCAAATGTTAAGTTTGCTTTGCAATGAATGCTATGTAACATAAAGGGTCAGAGAGGACTGTGGTCTTCTTTGAACTTCTACAGAAAGATCAAGGAGGTATTAGAGGTGGTACAGAAAAACTCCTGGGCAATATGTTTCTTATCCTAAGAAGTTATTTCACTGGAGAGAATCTTTCCTTTAGTGACTGCTTTTGACATAAAAGATGAAATGTAAAACTGGAGTCAAGCTACAGAAAGATTTGAAGAAATTTAGGCTGATGATATGATAAATAAAAAACTTAAAAAACAAGGGAAGTATCTGTTTAACTCCAGGAGATCTGGTGAATGAGTTTTCATGTCCAACATGTCATTTCTGATCATTTATTTTATCCATCTCCATAACACAATGCTGAGTTTCTCCTTGCAGTTGTTCCCAACTATGGGTAGCTGAACTACAACCTCATGTCTGAATGACATTAGTTTTAATATGAGAATGCTACATGACAGGAAGTTGTAACTGGTTCACTGTCCCTAAATTCCCTTAGCTTTCCTTCTTTTTAAGTGTTCAGTGTGGGTTATTTAAACTGTATACTTCTAGTTAGCAAAGTTAGTTATTACCTAACTTTTGTCCTCTGAATCAGACCCCACTTTTCCTTCACTATCTGCAGGACATGGTTTTCTTTTTCCATTAACTGCAACTTAATTTAAGTTTCTAATTTAACTCTCTGTTCTATGCTTATCTAGATGCATGAAGTACAGAGTATGGATATGCTCTCTCCTCCTTTTTTCTAATGTGATATTTGCTCATCTCACCAAAGTAGTTGGTCAGGAATCATAGAATATCTTGAGTTGTAAGGGACCCATAAGGATCAAGTCCAACTCCCTGCTCCTTGCAGGACCACCCAACACTAAACCATAAGAACATTGTCCAGAAGCTCCTTGAACTCTGACAGGTGTGGGGCTGTGACCACTTCCCTGGGGACCCTGTTCCAGTGACCAACCACCCTCTCAGTGAAGAACCATTTCCTAATGTCCAACCTGAACTTCCCGACACAGCTTCATTCTGTTTCCACATGTCCTATTGCTGGTCACCAGAGAGAGGAGCTCAGCATTGTCCGGAATGGTCCAGAAGGTCTGAAAAGATATGTCCAAATTTGACCTCTAAACTTCAATGGAAGCCAGAACAAATATAAACCATTTAGAGAGCACTCAGTAGTCACTGTATTTCAAAATTGACCAGTATAAACCATCTTACCCTCGAGCACTGAGAACTCAACTGAAATGTGTTTTAAAGTAAGGAGTTATAAATATCTAATTTCCTCTAAACTGGGAGAAGAAGCCAATAGAAATGGGACCATTAGAAAATTGGTGAAACATTTAGCAAATGCTGTTCAAACTTGAGGCTGATCAGTGACTAGAATAAATGGTTAAGATACCCATTTGCAGTGTTGGTGCCCTGTGAAGGATATAGATGCATACATGAAGAAGGGGAAGGTGCTTTAGTTGAAGGTGTGAACAGCTGTAACACCAAAGTTGAAACCTGATTAATAATTCCCACTTGAAGTTACTAGCTTTGCCTCCTGGAGAGAAGCGGGGCACATGAAGTCCCCTCACCAAGGAGCTGTGACAAGAATAGGGAACACTGTCTTCCCAACTGTCCCGCCTGCAGGCAAGCAAGCTAAGAGGAAAGGTACTGTGTGTCTGCTAATAGGAAGGAGGGAATAAGCTTTTGTGCTGCTAATTGTTTCCAAGGCGAATACTAGGAGAAATCATTAGGGGTGGAGGCTGGGCTATACAGAGAAGCAGGAATGCAGGGTGTTGACAAATGTGCAACTGAGATGAGGGAGGATGAGGCATTAATATTAGTGTTAGAATTTACTTTCATTAGGAGAAAAAATCGAAGGGCTGGTGTGGATGAAGGCATATTAATTTACTAGTGGGAAGCAGAAAGATGAAGATGTGAACTAAGAAAATGGGGCTTTGTGGGCCTAATCTTCAGAAAGTATTTTTAAGTTGAAGAATATCAGGCATGGTTTTGTAGACGCTTTCAGAATCCCATTACAGTGGCTTTAAATGTGAAACTACTACAAATTTTTCTGGTGTTTAAAAGCTGAAACACAGATGCAGACTGTACCCTAGGAAACTGAGTCAATATAGAAAACTGACAGTATTACTTCACTTGGTGAATGATGGCTGTATGGAATACATTTCTGAGAAAAGCAAGTTAAGCAGTAATTTAATGAGATCAGGATATTTTGATTTGTTCCAGGGAGGTGAAGATGCCAAAGAAGCAGGGTGAAAAAGTTCAAAAGTGAGCTTTTGGTATATTTCAGTATATAATATCTTTTCCTGTCCCTAAATTTTAGTATGCTCTTACCTCTGATTAACCTTTCATCCCTGTTGTGTGGCAGAACAATGGTGTCTTTGTTAAACTCTCAGCA
The DNA here is from genome assembly GCA_026212715.1 of Elanus axillaris. Lineage (NCBI taxonomy): Eukaryota > Metazoa > Chordata > Aves > Accipitriformes > Accipitridae > Elanus > Elanus axillaris. The sequence goes on from JANZLQ010000079.1 coordinate 46,240,628, forward strand.
GAGCTATTGATTCATTGTGTCCTACTTAATGTCTATGGGTAATCCTCCAGTTTATCAGTGGTGGGGTTTTTTTTTCTTTTTTTCTTTTCCTTATCAAAACAACAGAAACAAAAAATAGAACTCAGACCATTCTGCCTTGTATTTCAACCCCAAATGCTGAAACTTTTGAGAGAAGTAATTTCCTTTTAACCAGTCTAACATATTCTGTATTGAATATTAGCTTTAAAAGCAGCAAAGTCAGGGCTTGCACTCTGTTATCTGAGATGAAAGAAAAGCACTAGGGGTTTTATACCTCACTGTTCTTCCATCTCTGGAAGTGCGCAGGATTAACAACCATTTGAAGATTTTTGCCAAAACAACATGGTAAAATTTTCCACAGTATATGAGCAATGTTAACATCACTTTTCAAAAGGGACCCACAGTCACTGAGGCTTTTACTCTGTTTTGTTCTTCATGTGCATAATTATTTTATGTATTTGTCATTGCAGTGGGTATCCTCTGGTATTGCCCAAATCATGTACCATAGTATGGGGCCTATAGAATAACACCCATGTGCCTCCTACTGAATGTAAATTGCCCGAGTATGTAGTATTGGACAATAAGCTCATATCGGACTATGAGCTCTGGCCTTTAGCAACAAAGATACAGCAGTAGGTCTCTATACATTTGATATACAATCTTCACAACAGTCTCCAGAGTGGTTTGATAAACTGTGAAACTGAAAAGTAAAGAAGTCAGTTAAAGTTATGTCAATGTTTATTCTTTATGTATCACAGTGAGAATATACACAGAACTCATTCAATCTGGGACAATTTCTGTACAGCCTGCACACTGGATTTGCAGTACTAGTCTGAAATGTAATGCACCTGAGAATGTGTAGGGTGTTTTGTCTGCTGCTTTAGCCTAAAGACTTGGGGTGTTTGGCTTTTTTATTAATTTTTCTTATCACACAGAGCCCAACCACTCTCCTTTGTTAGTGACCACTTGAGGTTTTGACTTTCTGTTTTCTTACTATTGCTGAAAGCATTAACTGTTGATTGCATAGAAATAAATCTCTAATGAAAATTTAATAGTTATTAATAGTTAAATTAATGGTTAATAGTGTGGTCTCTTTACAGAATCTGAAACTTTCAGAAGAATTTTTTTGTCTCTAAATTTAAGTAAATAAACATGTGAGTTTTTATGGATCTGCAGAGAGCCACAGTAGCTGAAATAGATTTTGCAGGCAAGATGCTTACTATACACCCTACAGCCTTAACTGAAACAGTTATTAAATCACTTATTCTCACTCACTGTAAATCACTTTTATAATGCTTTAGAGATCAAAGTATTGCTTACACAGCACTGAGTAGGCACAGCACTCCACAGGTGTCTGAACATCATGGAGAAGTTTACCATCTAAGTAAGGTATAATTCAGCTAGTAAAACAAACAAACAAAAAAAAATTGAGAAGCCCAGGAGCAATTGCATTGAATTTGTTGTAGGCAATGTGCCAGTTTCAAAAGCACTATTGTACCAGGGAAAGTTAGCAACGCCAACCTATTCAATCTGTGTGCTGTGCGTTTGAAAACAAATTGATCAAATGATTGAAACAGAATCAAATGCTATTATTTTTGAGTGAGTCTCCATTAGCTCATTGTTCATTGGCTAGATGGCCCAGGTTTGATTCCAGACAGTGCCATACCATCACAGACCTTGGTCTGGAAGTGTGAATGCAAAAGTGTATTCATTGAAATGGTCTGCAAGGTAAATATTTTCACATCTGAGATTGAAAGCAGAGCATGGTTAATGATCTTATAATGACGAAATTCAGCTCGTCTTTCCACACATCTTCTCTTGTCACCCCTCTGGGAAGGATTATCTCACATGTGGTCAAAATAATCCCTTTTCTTTTGTATGTGAGCCATAGCCCGTTCTTATGTCTCATAGCAAGTCCTTATCAGAGTAGGAGATCTGCCTGGGTTTTGAAGTGTGCAGCGTCCATGATCAGTGATCTCATCATCCAGTTATTACAAACTGGACACTACAAACCTGTGCTATAGCAAAAAACCAGCCATTATGGAAAGGTTTGGGGATTTTTTTTCCCCTTTCCCTTATGGTGCTTTATGGGACCAAAGTCATTGATCATTTATGTAGTCAACTTAGGTTAAATTTTTTTAAAAGATTTTGAAACCTTAGGACTGCAACTACTCTATCCTTGCTAACTGCTTGCCACAAAGCTACCAATCTTGCTGAGCTGACAGTATATTCCCAACTCACTGCAAGTTTGGTGAAGAGACACAAATTTATGCACAGCAGCACTGGGTGGGAAGGATTTTTGGAACATAACACTGCTTCCACAAAGCACTCCTCTCTGGTTGTCATCAGACTCTCAGTTTTTCAATACTAGTTTTAGTATGGTAAAGTGAGAATATTCCTTTACCTCCCAGGGGACTTCTGAAGTTGGTTTTATTATTAATCTACAGTCACTCCTTTCTTTCATTGTTTCTCAGATGAACAGAGTGAGTTCAGAGGCATTAGGTGTGCTCAAAATAGCTACATAACTTCTCAAATATGCCACCAACTTTGGAATAGCTGTTCGGCTAGTTGTTTCATCCCATGATGACCAGCCACATATTGCAACTGCAAAAGTCTTTTGAGCACTTGCAGTTGCCTAGTGTGACTATTGCATAAGATGCAGAGTCTGAACTCTTAGTTAGCAACATAGGAATGCAGAAGGCATGTGATGCTGTAAAATGTTGAGTACCTTTAAAGATTATACGTTGCCAACCCCAAAAGAAAATTTCTATTGAAATGCCCTAGGGTACTGCAAGGTGAGGACTAAAGAAAAAAAAACCACTGAAAAAGTGGAGACCTTTTGGAAGTTGGAGCCTGGAACCTGTGTGTAAGCCTAAGCATTTATTTGTTTATGGCACTGCTGAAATATGAATATAAATTATCTGCTATATTATTTGAGGGATTGTTTTGTGTGTCTCTCTCCTCTACTCTCTCTTCTCCAGAAGCTTGCACAGTACATTTTCTGAGTTGTTTTGTGACTGAAAATGGGAAGCGATAAATATTTTTCAGGGTCTGTATTTCTGGGACTGGAAGATATTTTGTGGACACATATTGTGACAGGATGTGTACATCCCATTCTTCTTCTGTGAAAATCAATAGCAGCATGATACATAGACACAATCCTTAAAGAAAACAAAGCTTTTCAAACACAGCTTTAAAACTAATAAACTTTGAGGATGTTTTTCCATCTGTGTACTATCCAAAAGCACACAGTACCTCTGGTGCCAATTAATATAATTGGTTTGCTTATTTGGGCAATGTTTTCAAGTGCTACTAAACTCTCTCAGGCCTTTGCACGCAATTAACGAAGATGGTTTTAGTAGTTTTAAAAAAAAAAAGGAAGAAAAAGAAGAATTAAATCATATTTAAATGTCTTTGTAAGAGCTCATGAGTAAATGTGTATACTATTCATACAGATGCTTCTGCAAACACGAGTCTGTTACTGATTTGGAATATTAAGTAGTTTCAAGACTTTTGTCTTTCATTAAAATTTCTTTGAAACCTTAATCATGTACCAGCTTTTTAAAAAGTTAAAGTTCTTTCTTCCAGCACACTGGGTTTTTTTTTTTCAGTCTTGATTCCTTCCTCTTTCCTCTTGCTTTGATTCTTGTTTTTTCTGTTATGTCTTGTTCCTGGTTCAAAGAGCAGAATGGAAGCTGTCAAGGAGCAGAGTAACAGTGAGGTGGGATGGGATGTGTGGCTTTCTAGGTCAGCTTGGCATTTGCAAAGCTCCTTCAGCAGCAGTGGTCTGTGGACATAATTAAACAGTAAGACTTTTATTTTCAGTTTACTGCTTTTTAAAATCGATGTTTAAGGAATGTACTTGCCTACAGGAGACTGAAAATACTGTCTTGCAGTGTCCCAGATAGTGAGTTTATATAAAACAAATGCCACCACCCTCTCTTGACACTGCTAATGGTACTTGAGTGCAGAGCTGAAGGTGGTTCAGACTTTGAAGAGACTTTGTCCTTGGATAGCTGTGGCTTCCAGCCTGCTCTCTCCTCTGTGTAGAGGTGTTTGGCCCATGCCAGAGAAGCCCCAGCCACGCATGATCCACCCCCAGCAGCAGGTGTCCAAATAAATAGCTGTTTGGAGAACTAGTGTCACCTTCCAGTCTTGTGCCCTGGTGTCCTCAGGTCTGCAGCTCCAAACAGCAGTCATCTTGCTTTGCTGTGTCTGACATTGTAACGCCATCTGTAATTCGAGGAGTGCTCTCATGCTTTTCTCATTCTCCCTGCCTGCTCTCCTCACCTCCTCTCCCACCCCGGCAGGCTCTGTGTTTGCTCCGTGTGTCCTGGTTTCAGCTGGGATGGAGTTAATTTTCTTCCTAGTAGCTGGTATAGCGTTATGGTTTGAGTTCAGTATGAGAATAATGTTGATAACACTCTGACAATTGTAGTTCTTGCTGAGTAGTGTTTATGCTAAGTCAAGGATTTTTCAGCTTCTCATGCCCAGCCAGTGAGAAGGCTGGAGGGGCACAAGAAGCTTGGAGGGAACACAGCCAGGGCAGCTGACCCAAACTGGCCAAAGGGGTATTCCATACCATGGGCTGTAATGGCCAGTATATAAACTGGGAGGATCTGGCCTGGGGGGGGCGGATTGCTGCTTGTGAACTAACTGGGCAACAGCCGGTGAGTGGTGAGCAATTGCATTGTGCATCACTTCTTTTATATATTCCAATTCTTTTACTATTTTTATTGTCATTTTATTGTTGTTGTTATTATCATTATTATTTTCTTCCTTTCTGTTCTACTAAACTACTTTCTACTTATCTCAAGTTATGAGTTTTACTTTTTTTTCCCCCCAGATTTTCTCCCCCATCCTAATGCGTGGGGTGGGGAGAGAGTGAGTGGCTGCATGGTGCTTAGTTGCTGGCTGGGGTTAAACCACAACACCATGCCATCACATACATCTAACACTGGGCCAAAATTAAAGCCTGGGTGAAAAAATGAAAGAAGATATAGACACCAGGTTTTAAATTAGAGGAGATGCAATGGTTTGGTAGGGGAAAAATGGTCTTGCCACTGACTTTGGCAGAGATGTAGAAATTCACTAGTGGCTAACAATGATGATCCCACTCTTTCAAAGAGCAATAAAATATAACTGCAGTAGGAAATTAGGTGGGTGGTCAGTTGAGTGAAATTTTATTTGAAAAACAAATGATGCATAAATATGGAGGGTATAAAGGAGGGTTACCTCAGCTGATTACATTTTTTTACTGTCCTCTAGCTTTGTTTTACTGGGCAATCTTGCTACGGATAGTGTATCAACACTGTGAGATATGGAGAATCAGGATGTTTGAAGTTAATGGCACAAAACACATTAATCTACTTATAGTTTGAATAGTGTGAGTAATTCTATGCCAGCAAGTGTCTTATGTTCCTGTGTTATTCCCTTTAGAGCAAGTGAGAGTTCATGGTCTTAGGTTTCCTAAAATGGAATTAGATACCTAGAAGCCTGCAGTTTGTTTATGTTTCTCTTTAAACTAAGGGAACAATGTGGTTGCTTTCAATTAAGCCTTTTCTTCCAGCTTTTGCAATCTTTGAAACATCTTCATATTTTTTTTTGATCCCCATGTAGCTGCATGTATGCTAATTAGATTCAGTCCTGCACTGAGATTCTGGTGTACAAATGCTAAAATAAGCGAAACAACCTCTTGAATGTTGCCAGTTGCTGCTGCCCCACAGCAGTCTTAAAAGCAAGGCAGAGCTACAGGGGTTTTTGTGTATATATATGTGTAAACATCCATTATATTTTGCTTGCTTACATGCTAATTCTTCACCACAACCTCTTAAAAATTATGTGAGGTGAAAATATCGCCCATTTCTTGCTTAGAGGTAACTATGAGTTTTAATATGTGAGACTAGGGGTAGTATATAATTATTATACTACTACTCATTTTAACTGCTTATGATACTGAAATCCCTGTCAGGCTGAGGTGTTTATACTCCAATGCCTTGTTTCTCACAGGTGCCACTGAAAATCCCTGAGAGGAAGGTAAAGAAAACTCCACAGCTGACAAATAAGGATTAACTAGTTTTTATGGGAAATCTGTTGGCTTATGAACCCCACACTTCAGGACACAGTCTTTCTTTTGACTCTCTAGCCAGGGTGGTTGTTCTCCTCAACCATTAACTATGCACAGAATGGCTTGTTGACTCATTTGGGGAGTGGGAAATAAGACTAAAAGGAGGAAAAGAAGAGAAAGTTAATCTGTCTTTATTTTCCTCTTGTAATTAGTGAACAAGATGGAGTGAGTAAAATGAACAGGGAAAACTTTCTACATACATGATTTCTGCTTTCCTTTATTGAAAGAGCTCTGTGAAGAGCAATGAAATACACAAAGTACACTAATGAAAAGTGGCTGTCATGGACGTCTCTTGTGTCCAGGAACCAGTGGGACCCCATCTCTGCTGAAGGACTGGATGATCAGTTTGCACAGGTCAGGCCCTCACTCCTGTAAAACCAAATGTCAGAGTTCTCAAGTTCTTAGCAATGTTCTCCATTAGATGCACCTGCACTGGGTTGTTAGTTGTGTTTAGCATCTAGATTCACACATATTATTTTCTTCTGTTTTTAAAGGCAAAGGAATCTCTTTTGCAATGGATCATAATGCAAATAATTGGGTTAAATAGACATCTGTGCAGCGAATAACATTGCTCAGTTTTTAAATCCCCCTTGACTTATTCTCAAGTATCTCATATTTAATGGAAATAGAGGAGAAGGTCTCAGACATCTGGACAGGTTTTTTTCACAAAGAAATGTAGAGTTGCTGTCCTGGTTTCAGCTGGGATAGAGTTAACTGTCTTCCTAGTAGCCAGTATGGTGGTATGTTTTGAGTTCAGTATGAGATGAATGTTGATAACACTCTGATGTTTTCAGTTGCTGCTGGGTGGTGTTTATACCAAGTCAAGGATTTTTCAGCTTCTCATGCCCAGCCAGAGAGAAAGGTGTAGGGGCACAAGAAGTTGGGATGGGACACAGCCAGGGAAGCTGACCCAAACTTGGGGTATTCCATACCAGGGGATGTCACATTCAGGAAATAACGGGGTGGCGTGGGGGTGGGAATCGCCTCTTGGGGACTAACTGAGTGTCCATCGGCGGGTGGTGAGCAATTGCACTGTGCACCATTTGTACATTCCAATCCTTTTACTATTACTGTTGTCATTTTATTACTGTTATTATTATCATTATTAGTTTCTTCTTTTCTGTTCTATTAAACTGTTCTTATCTCAACCCACAAGTTTTATGTCTTTTTCCTGATTTCCTCCCCCATCCCACTGGGTGAGGAGTGAGCGAGCAGCTGCGTGGTGTTTAGTTGCTGGCTGGGGTTAAATCACGACAGTTGCCTTTTCAAAACTTCACATTCTTTTTTTTTCTAGTAACACTCCTTTGAGTGGTGTGTTCACCTTCTTCGATTTATGAATGTTTTATGTATCTAGTTCAGAAGGATGGGAGGAGGTGGGGATCCTGAAGATAAAATATTAACCAAAGTCCAACTTCTAAAGATTTGTGGGGTTTTTTTAAAACAGTCAAGCAGCCATTGACACAAAGATATGGGAATTGTGTGTCTTGAAGTGTAAATCTCATGTATTTGGAGACAGTTCTTGTTTCAGAGTTAAAAGTAAATGTTTCTAGTGTTAGTGGCTAAGATCTAAAAAGATGCTTCTTGTGTGGCTTAGTAGTCATGAAAGTTAGCTATGGACACAGAGGTTACAGGGCATCAGCAGAGAAAATGTTTCAAGGGGAACTCAGCTTTCTTTTGTCAGTGGGAATTTACACTACAAAATGAATATCAGGAGCATTTATGGATCTGGCCACCAGTAACTGGCAATGCAGAAGAGCATTGGCCAATCATCCCAACAAAAGCTTAGCTTGAAGCTGCAGGAGCTGATATAATAGTGGATTTGTCCTCCAGACAGCCTTTCACATGTCTGACATAAGCTATGAGTTGCAGTTGAAGTCTTTCCTGGGGCATTTCCCTCATTCCTCTGGGAGTTCTCCACACTTAGTCAGCCCTTGCAGCATACCCATGGCCAGAGGCAAAGGTGTCATCCTTCAGCAGCTTTGTTTTCCTGAGCAGGGTCCCAGAGTCACCACTTTTAACAGATGATTCCTCTTCCTCCAGCAAGGTCTCAGGTGTTACTCATGCAGGAAATGAGGCAGAGTATTTACACAGATGGCATGATCTTTTGAGCCCTTTTTCCTTAGGGTTGCTAAAAAGGCACAATATAGGCTTGCATCAAACCTTGAGAGGGCACAGGTTTCCTAGCTAGTCTCTCATTTACTTTGCTGTTTCATCAAATAATACGTTTCATGTCAACTGACATGTGCTGCAGATATGCTGGTGAAACTTGCTCAAATTCTACATAATACTTTTTAAAAATTTATTATTTATGTAGTATATTTTACTAGCACTTTTACAGTTTTAATAGTGTCACCAAGAACTCTAGAAGCAGCGTAAAAAAAGAAAGAAAAGTTGCTTTATAACAGAAGCCTACTGTAACCTGGTGTGGCATGCTTTATTTTCCTGTACTACCAGAAAGGCTGTGATACTCAATTAAGGCCACAGAGAAATGATACATCTTCCAGACACTAAGGGTGCAAAGACCCAGGAGGAAAATGGTTAGGTGGTATATTGCTTCTATGGTTTGTCATATTATGTCATGAAAGCATTGCATGTAGAAATGAGAGCTAACTATGTTAGGTGGGAGCTTTTGCACTAACAAATACATAACCCAAGACTAAAAATTCATCCATGGAACTATTTTATAATGAAATTTAACTGTGACCATCATGGAGTCTATCATGCCTTGTGAAATCATTGTGCACTGAGGAGCATGTGATACAGTTACACAATTGCTTGGCAATCATCACCCCCAGCCCGCAACAAAAATGCAAAAGCCTGTGAAAAATCCACCTAGAAACACCGTAGAAAGTGATGGAATTGTATGATTAATAAAACTCATGTGAATAGTTTTGGTGGTTCTGCTGTAACTGCTGGTCTCAAAGCATTTTGTCATAAGCTCAGTGAAACTAATGACGGTATTTTAATGGTTTTCCACTGCTTTTGGATAGAGTACAAAGTACTGTTCAGCTCAAGTGATAGGTTTCATTACCTCAGTTTTAATATTATTTATTGTCTTAGAGCTAGATCTTCCAATATTATTCAGAACTTAAGAGAACATTTGTCTTTTGTTGCTGTAGTAAATTTTCAACATATCTGAAAATCAAGCTTTAGATACCCAATGTTTCTGTAAAAATAGCAGACTGAAGATCATATAGACAGGTAGCAGTGACAAGAAGGAGCAAAGGCAGGCACTCATGCCCCACGGAATATCTCCACCAGATCAGAGTGTAAAGAGTGTCTACTCTAACCAGTTCTTTCAATACTTGGCTCATGAACTCACTGCCTTCTGATAAATCCATTCCCTGATAGACAACTTCTATTTGCAAATAAAGAAACCCATAAATATTGATTGAAATGTGGGAACAGTCTGAATGGTTTATAATTTCATGCTAGGAAACAATGTAATAAATAAAGTAGGCAGTAGCCTCCTACTGTAAATGCTTTAAAGATAGTCTCAAAAGAATGTTTACCTTATCACTTAAGATATCTTCAGCGTTATTATTCATTGAGCTACCACTTTATGGTAAGCACAAAGTATGGATTCAGCAGGCCAAGTGGAACTTATAATCAAACAATAATCAAAGTGTAGATCAAAATTTGGAAGTGTGAGACAGTATTCTTCCAAACTCTTTTTCTTCTGTTATCATAAACCCATTCTTAAAAGTTTAATTACTTTTCTAAAGGAATAAATAGAAATTAACACTGTTCCTATTGTATTCTTACACTAAGTATCTTGCAGACATTATACCACAAGCTCTGGTTTAAAAAAATACATCTTAAGCCACACTTCCTCAATTTTTGATCTGCAATGCAAAGATGATAATGATGTCCTGGCCTTAAAACATCTAAGGCCTGAGTAATAAATTATTATTTTTTTTTATTCAAGGGTATTAATTAAAACTGTTTGGAGAGAGTCTTTTTGTCATTATTAAAGATTTTGATTTTTTTTATGTTCTCTGTGTAGTAAGCTACTTTCCATATGACTTTCCAGATGATTGCTTGTAGCTGTAGTACAGATAGACACATTTCACAAGTTTAAAGTGATTCTTATTTCTTCAACATGGCAACACCATCTGGTATCTAGAAATGACTCTGTATTTCAGTTAGTGCCTTCTCCTCAATAGAGGTCTTGGATGCTAGCTGAATAGTTTGTCAGTCCATTTGTAGAACCAGAAGGAGTTATTAAATCACCAAGTCTGATCCCCTGGTAAACGGGGGATGAAAATTTTATCCAGTTAATTGTGAACTGAATCTAACAGAGAATACAATACCGCATCTGCTGGAAAGCACAGAGCTCTCTTTCAACTTCTTGATTTGTGTTGATCTGTTTTAGAAGGTGAAAATGAAAAGCAAGACTATGCAATGTGCTCTACAAAATACAGATAAGACATGGTGAAATGATATGACCTTATGAATGCTTCCTGACTATATATAAATACAGCCTGTTTTAAAAATAAGCACAAGCTTATTGTTAAAACAAGTACAAGTGCTAAACTAGGGGATTTTCAGAAAGGCCTTTGATAATTTTTAAATCCTTGTTAATTTAGCTTTTGGAGTTTTTTTCTGAGATGTTATGTCTTTTAAAGGTCACTTGCGAAGTTACATCATTGCCATTTGCTTCCTGCTTTGGTGCAGACTCTGTTGGCTGAAAGTGTTTCTATAAATGAGTGCACTGCTTGTTACTTTCTTTAATGTGAGTGCAGTGCTGTCTTTGGCACAGCTACAAGACAGTGGTAACCTGCAAAATACATTGTGCTGTGTGAATTTCTGTCCATACATGTTTAATGGGATTGGTAGTATATGGTGCTGCTGCCATTGAGAATACCATCCGATAGCATGTGGAAAAGGCCAGGCATGATGAGCCACCACACCTGCAATTATCACTGAACATCTTTTCCTACAAAAAACATTTGCAAACTCATGCTTTTCCAGATGGCAATTCAGAATGGATCTCTCTAGACATACTGGAAAAGTTAATACTTAAGTCCATCATACCCCTTCTACACTCTGTGACATTTTTGACTCTTACTGATGCTGGATACCCCCCTCATCCTGGCAGGATGCCCTGCAAGACTTCCCTTGGTCACCTGCTGCTCACCCAGCCCACACATCCTGCAAATCAAAACCTTTACCTCTAATACCCTAGCCAGTACAATCCAGCAATAAATTGTCCATCCTCTTTTGCATATGGAAAGTATAACCATCATGCGGCAATAACCCTCAGAATGGGCTATGCCAAATAACCATAGTTTAACTACAGGCCAAAAGCAAGTACTGCTTTATTTACTTCTTGGTTTCTCATCATATATAGTCTGTGTAAACTTATTTTTCTAGTTGCTGAGATGTGCAGTGAAACCTAGTCGTGGACATCTGTCATAACTGAAGGCTGTGTTTGGATCTTTCTGTCAAGTACCAGTGTCAGATTATCTATGTTCTGCCTATACAATTTCCTATTGTACTTCAAAGGGAAATGATATGCCATGCTTTTCTCTGATGCTGTGCAGTGTTCAGCTGCTGAAATCCTGTATCCCAGACTTGATCATGTTCAAACGCTGGATGAAATGACTCAAAACTCCTAAGCCAAAGCACACTAATGTGGCTGGTACCCAGACAATGGTAAATGAGTGCAACTCTTAATAGCATTTACTCAGACATCTCCTGTGCCTTGGGAAAGGGGAGAAATCAGTAAGCATTTTGAAACTACTAGACCAGACTGAATAAATTACCTACCAACTGGTGACAGTATAAGAGTCAGAGCAAGACACGGGTAGGATTAGCATGACTTGGTCATGAGCTGCATCAAACTGTGTGAGGCTGCTTGCTATCTCTCTGTCTGTCAGCTACATACAGAGTTCTGGTTTAGGATATCTGGTTCTCAGACTGGATATGCCAGTTTTGATTTTCCTGCAGCCTACAGCTTCTATAAGATGACTTCTGGGATTTCAATGGAACTGAAGTGAAGAAAATATTAAAAATCTACTGTGTTGGGCTATTGTGTTCTAACTGGGATTTAATAAGTAGCAATGTTTTTATAATACCATTTGTATATAATTGCTGTTTTAAGATGAGATTTTTCAGTGAAAAAATTTAATCTATGTGTAGTGTGTTAAAAGTAAAGACATTACAGTTCAGAGCATATAAATATTATCCTTATTAAAAAAAAAAAAGAAAGCACAATCTTTGTTTTCCAGTTACCTTATGAAAAACTGATAATGATTATTATTAATTCTTAAGATTAAAGATTCAAGAGGTCTGACTTCAACTTTGTGATCTCTGGAACAATCCTCAGGACTCATGCTGAAAGTCCTAACTGTTTGTTTCTATTTGATGAGCTTTTTTCTATAACACAAGTCTTTCCTAAAAAGTAGTCTTAAGAATAAATATGACACAATTTTTCCATAGTGTACTTCCTGTAACTCCTGTGATAACAGGAGATGGAGAAATTCAGCGATTTATAAAAAAGATATTGGATTAATTTTAGCTACCCAGCTATCAGCATTGCACTTAGTCACACTCATGAACTATTGCATAATAAGCATGATGGACTGAATAAATGTTTTTGCAGAGCTGACAGCAGTCCATTGAAAACAATGTGGGAACACTATTTGCTTCACTGAAATGAACTGATGAAAATCTAATGATTTCTGACTTCAGCAACAGTTTTCCTCTCCACACTGTGCTTTGGTTGTATTTCAAGTGGATGAAGTATGCAAGTCAGTCAGCTCTTTGCATCCATAAAATTGAGGAGGGCTGTAAACTCAGGTCAGCTGTACAAGCAAACCTGCTGTCTGGCATCAATTCCACTTGGTGTAAGTAGGAAATCTGAAACAACTGCAGCCCTCATGGTAGAGTATTCATGCGGAGGGAGCAGTCAAATGCCCAGATTCCTTATTTAAATGCAAAACATTTTGATAGTGTTAACCAGCAGTGTTTTGCTTTTGAAAAAGAGATCCTTGATAATATGCTCATCTCCACACTGGAATATAGTAATTGTAAAGTATTATATATATCACATCTGTTAATTTAGCTGAAGAATTTTCTTCTGGGTTTTTTCCAGTGTTTTTGCAGGCCCAGCCTCCTGGTGTGTGGGGAGATGACTTTGGATATTGTGTTCTATCTCCTTAATCTATGGAAAAGCCTTGGTAAACGTCAGTGGAAAAGGTTATGACAGCCTTGAGAACCTAGGTCTTAATTTTGTTCATGGAATGGTGAGCTGCCTTTGCTTGTCCTGTCCTCTGGACCAGTGCTGAAGAACATAAGACAGTTTTACAAATGCAGGTGCCTTTTGGGCTAAACTTTTGCTATGATCAGAATAAACTGATGCATAAAATATGTTCTAAGCCCTCTTTTTGAAATAACTAACAAGAAGCTTTATTTAAGTAACTGAAACATCTGTGTGCCTCATCAGCAGATCGGTATGCTTGGGATGTTACGTAGCTGAAATCTCATTTAAAGTGCTTATCTTAAAAGTGAGCTCGTCAAAATGTTGATACCACTTTCATATGCTTAAATGTTGCATGTCAGAGTTTAGTGTTACACTGCATCACTGTCAAAAGTTACAAGAAAAAAAAAAAAAGATCCCTGCCTTTTATTTCTGCATGGAGCTACTCTGAGCTGCAAATGCAACAGGCCTGGGAAGCCTAAGTTGGTTGTTGTAACCCATGTTCCTGCTGTACCAGAAGATGGAAGAGAATGCATTATATTACCTTCTTCTTCACTGCAGAGACCAATAGAAATGTGGAATGATTTATTTTTTGTTGATATGCCAAAGCCAATACCAACTATGTAGTAACAATAAATAAAAAATCCATGTAGAAACAGGGTATTATTTCTTCTGTCAGGGTAAATTTAGAGCTTCTGTCACAGGCATGACTGAAATGTTTTCATTACATCATTTCATCTAGACCACCCCACCTTGCTCAGAGCAGGTTTAACCACAGCAGATTGTTCAGGTCATTGTCCAGTCAGGTTTTGAGAATCTCCAAGGATGGAGACTTCACAACTTCACTGGGCAGCCTGGTACAGTGCATGACCAGCCTCACCACAACAAAGTGTTTTCTGGTTTTTAGCTGGACTTTCCTGAAATTCAGTTTGTGCCCCTTTCCCTTTTGCTAAGCATTACTGAGAAGAGTCTGTCTCTGTCTTCTTTATACCCTTCCATTAGATATTTACAAACATGAATAAGGTCGCCCTCAGCTTTCTCTCCCCCAGGCTGAACAGTCACAGCTCTCAGCCTCTCCTTATATGAGAGACACTCTGGTCCCTTAATCATCTTCATGGCCTTTACTGGACTTGCTCCATTGTGTCCATGTCTCCCTTGTACTGGGGAGCCCAGAATTGGACCCAGCATCCAGTTGCGTCTCACCAGTGCTGAGCAGAGGGGAAGGATCACACCCCTCCACCTGGGGGCACCTTCCTAATGAAGCACAAGGAGGCTGTCGGTCTTCTTTGCTGCAAGGGCACATTGCTGATTCATGGTCGGATGTTGTCCACAAGGACTCTCCAGGACCTTCTTTCCAGCCAGTGAAAACCTAGTATGTGCATGGGCTAATTCATCTCCACGAGCAGGGCTTGGCACTTACTTGTGTCAAACTCCATGAGATTTCAGTCAGCCCATTTCTCCAGCCTGTCCAGGTCCCTCTGCATGGCTAAACCACCCAGCTGGCCTAGCAACCACTCCTGCCAGTTTTGTGTTATCTGCAAACTTACTGAAGATGCCCTCTGTCCCATCGTTCAGGACATTAATGAAGATATTAAATTGTATTGGCACCACTATCCACCCCCAGGGTACATTGCTGGTGACTGGCCTGCAGCCTGACTTTGTGCCACTGACCACAACACTTTAAGCCTGACAGTTCAGCCAGTTTTCTGGCTGTCAATTCACTGTCCATTTATCTGAGCTGAACTTCAATAGTTTGTCTGCATGGTTGTTACAGGAGACTATGTCAAAAACATTACTAAAGTGAACAGTAAACAAGATGTACTGATATCCCTTACCTTACTGCATTACAGAGGAACATCTTCAAACCTTTGGAGGACCCTTACCTTGAAGTTAGTTATTAACTGTGAGAGTGGACTGGCAACCAACTATCCTGAGTACCGAAAAAGGCAAATTTAGAATTATTTGCTCCAGGTCATGTGAAAGGTCAGTGGCAGAAAAGGAACCATAATACAAGTTTCATGACCAAGACCTTTTCAGTGCCATCTTTACTGCTTCCTAAAACCAAGAAGTGAATGAGAGTCACCATACTAAAGAAGAAAAACCAACAAGCCCTGGAAATGTTGATCTCAATTTCTTTTCCTTTAAAATAGTTATAAAGGCTTGTAATTCCTCTATTCTTTTTCATCACCTCAAACAGACAAAGTCATAATCTTTGCAAGCATCCCTTTGCTCTGTCAGTCTGCCTTTTTACACAACACAAAGTATTGTCATGAGGTACCAACTTGGTATCAGGCCACTGAATGCTTGAAAGATGATAATTTTGAGCCTTTGGCAATATCTTTCTGTTCATCTGCAGCCACTTGTGTTCTATCTCACAATAGACTGCTGCAGTTGCATGTGTCAAAGGCAGAGCCCGCATTGCACCAGTCTCACACATAGCATTGTAGCAATAACTGTGATAGTTGTGTGTCTCTTGTGGGCTGTATGCAATCTGATTGCTGGATTCTTAGTTCTGCAGCAATTCTAATGAGAGCTTTAAGGTAGTGCTGAGGGGAAAAAAAAGGCATGGGCTGTGGAGAAAAGTTGCAGCAGTTCTACAGGAATGTGCTTCTCTCTAACTAGAAGTGTTCTATGTTCTTGTTTGTTCATTGCTAACTTTTTCCTAGGGAGAGAAGACAAAATCCTTATCCATGACACCTGTTCCACATTAGAATCAGCAACTGAAGTCTTGCACAACAGCAGGAGAGGGAAAGAAAACATTAGCAAGATCCTTCAGAACAGGCCAGTAGAGCAGTTGAAAGGAAAATGTTTATGGCTGTTCAGGCTGACTAAGAAGGCATTGCTGTATCATTCATATATTCACATTTGAAAGCAGTGGATAACTACAGGAAATATGAAGGTAGGTAAATGCCACCCGTGCCATTAATGAATATAATGGAAACATACTGTGAAGCGTGTAGGAATCATGATTTAAAGAGGCATTTTCCAAGCTTTCTCCAACAGCGGTGTCTAAGATAATGTTACTGGGAAATCAGATCCACATCTTAGGTAACAAGGTTTACAATACCATTTGTAACCAGTATGGTTAATGCTGGTTCCTATTAAATCTATTTACAGTTTTGGTGAGTCACTCAGCTCTGTTAAGCTAATGGAGTTAGTTGAGGTCAGCTGTGGAGAATTCAACATACACTGTCTTTGCAATGACACCGCTGAGAAGAGATGATTAGCTCAGTGCTTCTCTTTACAGAGCCTGGGGGGGAAGCGAAAGGTCTACCAATCACCAATATAGCGTGTGTGCACATTTAGAGACAGTGATGTGGGAAAACAGAGTCCTGGAAAATAATGCCAAAAAAACAGGAAAAAAAGAATGCTAGTGTCAACATTTCATTTGTAGATGACTGGGATGTTGCCAACTAAGAAAGAGAGCAGAAATCTTAACAAAAAGAAAAAAAAATGTTTGGAGAAGAAGAAAGAGATTCTTACCATCACTGTGAGCTGTTGAATATTTAAGTGCAAGCATTTTTCACTGCATTTTGTCTAGAAAATAAGTGGTAGATTCACTGTGACTTCTCTCCACCTTTAGCAGAGTAATAGTCTGCATTTGCTCTTCAGCAATACTAACTGTTCAAAGCAGCATTGTGTTTCCATCATTGTTTTTCAGCACAGTGCAGTGACTGTTGAGGGAAGACATGCTGTGGCTGTCAGCAGAACAGGTAGCCAGCAGTTCTGCTTTATCACTGGGAAATGATAGGAGCTCTGAATATGAATCAAAAAGAAAAAAACCCAAGACAATAACCCCAAATATGTAGGCCTCAGTGTGCAGTTAACTTTGCTTCTAGGGAGTCTGGGGGAAGCACCAGCAAATGCTATGACTTGAGGGATAGCTGGCTTGGAGCTGGTTCAGACGTTGTGGACTCCCTGCTCTCTGGAGGGAAAATGAGATGTGTGTAGCACTGTTTTCTGTTGCTGTAGGTGAGAATGTAAAAGTGATTGTACCTACCTGTAGAAAGCCACAGTGAACAGGACTGCCAGACACTGTCCTTCCTCCCTGTGATGTGACAATAGTTTATTTAATGCAGTTCATTGCACTGATGTCTGTGCAACCTGAATGTTGGCTTATCTGATCTATCCAATCCTGAAAGACAGGAAGGAGCTGATAACACCACACGTTTCCTGTTCAGTCTCCCTCACTTCCATCACACACAGAGTGTTGCCTATAAAGCCTACTACAAAGCATGAAAAACTACTAGTGTCATGCAGGCTGCTTCGGCTGTAATGTGTCATTGCTGCAGCTATCTGACATTGCAAAGAAGTGGGGGCACAGACCAGTAGGCCAGGACACCGCAATAAGACCTTCTCTCCAGGGTACCTGAGGTGGGGAACTGATCCCCACTATCTTCTCTGAACACAGGCTCTGTAGTACCTTGAAATCAGCTGCAGTGCTAAAACTGAACTTGGAGCTCTGAACTCTTACTGTAGTTTTGGTTCTGCTATCAGTGGAGCACAGGCTTAATTGATAGCAGGAGGTGCCAGCTGAAAATGAAGTTTGTGAGAGGCTTTCTCAAATGCAAGAGAGGAAGAAGTCCCAAGACTTGGAGAGAGACTTACAAATCAGTTGGCTGGCATGGCTGGGTTTCAGCAGTCAAAATCAGAGACCTCTACTGTGGGGCTCTGTATCTAGCCCTAGACAGCATCTTCAGACATACACACACGGCAACAAATTCTGACCTGGCAGAATCACAGCGACTTTAACAAATCACAGTATTTCATAACACATAATTAAGCCATCTGCTTTTGAGCCCAATTACTCCCACAAAATTTTCTTTAATAAGTTAAGATGCACAGTAACTTTTGCTCCCTTTTTAGTAGCCAGAACCTGTTCTGGTGTGTATAATCACATTCCTGCAAAAGAAATTCCATTATACAGCAGAGTTCTCTTTTCTTGGCTGTTGGGGTCCAAGACTAAAAATAATTTTCTAAAATTAGTTGATCATAAGGAAAGGAATAATCTGTTCTGTATTCTTCCACTGTGAACTGTCAGTGTGGTCAGCACAGAAAGACAGGATATTTTCAATGTCTGTACCTTTTGTTGGTATATATGTGTTTAGGAACTAATTTCTTCCCCATTAATTTAAACTTGAGTTATTTCTTATATGTAAAGGCCTGCAGAGAACTGAATGCATGGTTTGAGCGGCAGTGGGAAGGGAGGCAAAGCTGTACTAGCACCTGGAAGGCTCTAGAAGAAGAATAAGTATGTGACACAGGCACATCCAACGACAGATGCACTTATACCAGGAAACTCCAGAGTGCCCCAGGGCATGTGGGCAATCTGCAGCTCATTTCCAAATGAATTTTTAAAGTCATTGTACTTGCCTATTATATGGGTACAGTTGGTTGTTACAGGCAAAAGCTGGGCATGGCTGAATGTTGTCCCTAATTCTTATCCTCCTGTGGGCAGTGCAGTTCAAACCAAAGGTTTTGTGTGCACTCTCACTCAGGTACTCTGTGCATGCAGTTTCACCCCAGGACTAAAATTGGTGCTTATATAAACCTCTGTGCTTGTATGAGCACCCATGTTACTCTCAAACTGAAAAACGGTCCCACCAAAGAAGGGAAGGGATGGTAATGACTGTTTGCAATGCTGATAGGATTACTAGTGGTTGACATGGTGCCTTCCCACAGGGATATATGGAACAATGCTGAACAGGGACCTATGGATACATCCAAGTTGCCTTTTCAGCTCTGAGTGTAGCCACAGCTCAGTGGTCATCACCCCACATACTTATATGGTTATAAAGGCAACAAATGTTTGTCTATTATATTGTTTGATAGCTGGAAATAAATAGCAGATGTATTGCATGGCAATGAAGGTGAAAGATGTTTGCAACATTCAGCTTTGTGCCCCCTGAACACTTTTACCATCTTTCATTCTTCCTTCCTCATGACTGATTTCATGGTCAATGACCATAGCATGGGTGTACACCTGTGTACACATAATATTCCTTACCTAGATTTCCCAGTCAGCTGGGTATTGAACCTAGTGAGATGACTCTGAGTTTTCATCTAGAGACAAACACTTCATTTCACCCTGACTGTGAAAGGGAAGTGGCTGTTTTCTGTGCTGCTTTAAATCCTGATTACCTTCCCAAGTGGAAAAGGGAATATATGTATGTTTCTAAGCTGTTTAATTAACTATAGCCATTGCATCTTACAGCTCTGGTGCTCCTTCTAAAATAAAAATAAAAATGGAGGTCGGAAGAGAGTAACTGATGGTGTGTGGAAATACAACAACAAAGAAACCAGAAGATGGATGGAAGCTGCCTCATTCTGGGCTCTTCCTGGTCTGAAATCCAACTGTAAGTAGCTTCTGAAACGCCTGCTTGGCAGGTACATGTGGCCTCCTTGTTGTCAAGCAATAAGAAAATGTCAGAGTGATTCAAACGAGCAGATATTCATGTTGATGCTGTTTGTTTTCTCTCTTCTTCACCAAGCTGTTGAGTGTGAGATCCTTATTACAGGCTGTAATGCTGTTCAACTGCCTTGGAAGCTGGTCTAGATTTCAGAGACCAGTGTGCCTGGACTGAGGGCAGCTTATACTCTAATCTAGGCACTGCCTCTCGGGCCATCTGTCACATCATTGATACTGGTATTGCTGCCCACCTCTCACAATCACAGTTTTACAATGTCTCCATGGCGATTACAGTAGCTATACATTTGGTAGAACATTATTCCTGTTAAAGTGTTTTCAGTTGTGTTAGTGCTGAAGCAGGAAAATCCAGGACAGTTGGCATCACATGGACAGGCAATAGTCTGCAAATGCCAGCAAGTCCCATTTGGTGGATGGAAGAAAGTCATGACTGGTAGAAGGTTCTTTTTCTGTGAATTCACTGTTCCTAACTGGGCACCTAGCTGTGACTGTGAAATGCAGCTCTTGTGTACATGGAAAATACCTAATCTTATAATGTCTGTGAGCAGCATCCAAAGTTTCAAACAAGAAATTAAGACCTGCATACTGTGTTTTGCAACACATTTCAGAACTAGCCAAAACCTGCCCGTTAAGCCTCTCTGTATTGATGAACCTTCTCTTTTAGTCTTATTTTTGCTTTTTAAACTCTCCAGGATGTAAGGGTAGAGATGTCAAGTCATTGCTTACCTGACTTTTTTTTTCTTTTCTTTCTTTTTATTTTGTCTTTTTCTATTGAGAATTCTACATTTGTCCATGTTGTTAGGTTTTGTCTCTACAAAGTATGGACATAAATTGTGCATTCATTTTTCTCTTTCCTGTAGTAGTCAGTTTGAAATCCATTGGGCAATGTAGGAAATGACAGCACTCTGATTTTGGCAAAGTCTTCAGCAAAAGTGCCATTTTACTTTTGAAGTTTATGTCTCTCTCAGATGTTGGAGTTGCAGTTTCACTTAACAATAACTGACTGACTGCGTGATGATTATTAGTACTACAAAACTTCTGAGGGATTACTGTGGGCTGTAAGAGAGGCACTCTGAATCATGTGTTATTGTGGTGTGCTTTTTTTGGCGTGCTGCCACTGTCAGGGTGCATATCCAGAATAGTTCACAGCAGGACACTGGCTGCTGGTTTGGGTGCGAGGAAGGCTAGTGCTCAACATCAGTTTTGCTATGGACTCAGTGTGACCAATTTTGTGCAAGTGGATAAATCTCTGCTTGGTGTGGTGCTCTCTCTCCTGGTGAGGGATTGGAGAATGGCTGGGAGATTGAGGCATGAATCTTTTACAGTTTGTCAGCTTTTACTACTGATATATTAATGTAGCTCAGTAAACAGAAGTGAACTGTAAAATATGACACTATGTTTACAAGTGCTGATGGCAACATTAAAGAAACTCTGTTCATAATAAGGACAGATGCCATAATTTACCTAACATGGCCTAAGGTAGCTGTTGCCTGTATCAGATTTTTTCTATCAGCAGGAAATACAGAAAAATTATTACTTATTTATTTGAAAAGGCTTTCTGTAAAGATGTGTAAGAACTTGACAGTGTTGTATACAGGTATTTCCTAACACAGTGCTCTGTTCTTTGCTCTCTCTAATAAAAATAATGGACAATACAAATACACTTGGTAGCTGCTGTTCATGCATAATGACCATACCATTTTTTTGAGGAGATACTGTTCAAAAATAATAGATGCTGAACTAAATTCTGATAAACTAAGTATTATGTGATTTTTAACCTCCTGGTATGTCTTTTGCTGCAGAACGCAGTAGAAATATTTAAAACCTGAATTTAGAACTATTTGCCTAAGATCTGTTTGTGTGTGATTTTGTATACCTGCATAATCGCTTGCATGCAGCATTTTATAAAATTGTCTGGGGGGCTGAATCACGATTAGTTCAGAAGGCTCTGTGGATAACAGGTATATTCAGATACATGTTTTAGCATGATAGTTTCTAGCTGGCTTATTATCCGGAGGAACTGCATACCTAGAGCTGTCTGTTAAGGCGGCATCCCTCTGAGGTTTGTGAGTCTTAAAGGAAAAAAGCTAAAGAAGAATTCTGCAGCCTAGTATCACTGGATTAACTTAAGCCATCTTGCGTCACCGGCACAGCCAATGAAACAGAGTCTTTCACAGCCTGGGACACCAGCAGGAAATCCTGTTTCGGTTTAGAAATCACCCCCATGGCCCCCACCTCCCCACCTATAAAACAAAGGAACCCAAGGAATAATCTCTGGCTGAAGAGGCTGTTCAGGCACTGATTGTCACTCTGGCACCCAGCCAAGCCCAGCGTGCCACAAAAATGAGCCTAGGAGGGGAGCGACTGGAAAGCAGTCAAAGAGCACCGAAAAGCAAAGTCATTAAACTACCAACAACAGAACTCTCATTCGTTCTGTTTTCTTTTCTTCTTGTTCTCCCCCCTTTTCTTATTTTCTTTTTTTTTTCTTTTCCTTTTTTAAAAGAGTGAATTCAATACAAAACTTTCCTCTGGGCTGTAATAAAAGTCTAAATCTGCTTATTTCTATTGCCCCAGTGCTGCTGCTGTTGCTCTTTTGTTTTGGTTGCATTTTTTATGAACTTTTGCCTAACTTGACTTCCTTATTTAAAAAAAAATTAAAAAAATTACTAGACTGAGTTTCTCCAGAATGAAAGGAAAGGTTTTGTAAGCAGCATGAGTCTTGTAAGTGCCTTTGTGATGATACCCTTACAGTTGCAGAATCATTTATTTGTTCTCTTTTGGAGTGTAATGGGGAAAGGGGAGAATGACATTTTTTGCCATTCAAGGACTGGATTCCTCCTGGTGCAACTGATGTCAATACAGATAAGAGAGTGAAGTTAGGTTGATTTATTCTAGTTGAGAGTCTGTTCTTTAATTATTTTATTTTTTAATTCAGAAGAATGTAAATACTTTGGAGAAAGTAATGTTGAGCTATAAATATGTACAGTGTGTGTACACTAGGAAACTGGAAGGGATGCTATTATAATTAAGATTTTGCCTCATAAAATTAAGAAAAGGTGAGTAGATGTTAAAACCTGCACTCAATGGAGCTCTCTCTTTTCAGACAATAAAGAAAATATTGATCAAACCCCAGTGGTTTGTGTGATGTGTGACTCAAAAAAAAAAAGGTAGTGAAATAACACTCATTCTGCTTAGTAAAATAAGTAAGTGACTTGTATATGTATTGTAACAATAACCAGACCACATGATAGTAATGGCTCAACAGTGGGGGCCTACTAAGCAAAACTAATGGAGCAAGTAATGAATGTTTTGGCAGATAATGGAGACAGATTTTAGATAATGTTTACTTTTCCTAAATACTGTTTTTAATTAGCACCAGGATGCTTCCTCTGTAGCCATTTGGAGTGCAGCTTTGGCATGGCTCCTTTGATATAACACAGCACTTGGGGTGGCTGTTCACTTGTCAGCACTTGACACTGTGGAAGAAAGATGCAACTTGAGACCTTTCCTAACATGTGGCCCAGAAGGAAAAGCTTTTAGGGAAGGGGAAGAAACCAGGGGTGTGACTGATCAAAAGTATTGTAGTGGATCTAAAAATACCCTCTGAGAGTAGGCTTTTACCTGGCTGGCACATCTGCATTGTTTATGACAATCTGATCAGTCTTCTGAACAGATGAGAAATACCCATTTGCTGCAGCAAAACCTTGGGCTTTTTTAGTGTGGCCATATTTTGCATGCAGTGTCTGAAGGATGGGGAGAGGGGAGGAGAGCTGGGGGGGCTTTCCACATGAAGGGAAAACTATAGCAACCAATTGTAGGTGTGTAACTGAAGCACCTCCTATAATCATAGGTTTTTGTGATTTGTGCTTCACTGTAGATGAGATTTTTATACAGAAAGTGGAACTTTGCAACCTAAATCTGAACTTGCCTCTATGGAGAATCTTTGTTTTTAATGCATTTGCTTACTGGGTCCAAGAATCTTTAGCTTGAGCAAAGGGGCAATGCCAGGTTGAGCCGCTATTTGAGAGACAAAAGTATATTTGATGGCAGTGCCCTTTTATTAAACTGTTATCTTTGCACATGCAGAGAAATTTCTCAAATCTGCTTCAGGGCAGCTCTTTGGGCTTCTTGTTCTCTTCCTTCCACTCACAGCCCTTCATATAACAACTTAGTAATAAAAGTTCTCCTAATTAAATCTCTTAAAATACAGCTTATGCAAATTCATTAGCTGAATGTGTATGATATGCAGAAAATGTATTTGGGTAAATATATTACGGACAACAAGCTTGCCACTCACACTCTTTTTTCCCCCCTATCCACTCACAATCATCCACCTGCTGGTGTGCTATATACCTCTGGCTTTTGGGCAGTGAGTGGTGTCACTGTGTGAGTCACTGCAGCTGGGGCTTTGAAGAGGTCCCCTCGTTACCTTCACTGTAAACTTTCCAACTGGTCTTCTGCTTCTTGTAGCCATTTTGTGTACTTTTAATTGTTTCTGGATGTTGTAACATGCTTAGTCAACAAATTAAGGGAAAATTTAAAGCCATTGTCATTTAAAAAGTATATGCGTGCAAGTCATGTGGACATCAGTTTGTGTAGGAAACAGAGATGTGGTTTTTCTTGCAGATAGATGTTATTACAGAACACATGCTTTCCAAAATTTTACAGTCCTACTGAACCTATAGAACTGAGCTGTAGTGGGAGAGCAGTGCTGCTCATAGTCTGGTCCACAACTGGCTTTTAAGGAGGCATCTAAGCCTCCCAGAAGAGATAGGAGCCCAGGGCTAGCAACTCGGCTTGCAGTCCAGAAACCACCTTCAGGTTGAGTTTTGTAGTTGAGTGCAGCATTTGTTAACACATGTATATCCAAAAGGGTTTGCAGGCCTAGATTTAAGATCCGTGTAAATAAATTTCTGGTTATATAAATCAGTGCATTTACAGGGACTACCTAGTAACACATACCACCAGGAATGGTTTACACTCACACACTGATGGCATTTAGCCATGTTTCTCAAGTGGAATCCTTTTGTTTTCATCAGATTTATTTTTCACAGCCCCTTTGGCAGAAAATTCAGCCAGATTGTTCAGCTATTGCACAAAGAAAGCAATTCCTTTTAGAATAAGCTGGGTTTGGTGGGCAAGGGTTAACCTGTGGTCGGGGAGGTGGGTGTTACAACACTCAGAGTCTATAAGTGATGGTGTTGCAGCACACATCATTGTGCTCCCATATTATTCAATATTTACAGAGCCTGTCACCTCAAAATACAGTTCAGTTCCTTTGTGTTACATCAGCCAATCTCTGAGGATCGACAGCAGAGAGCTGACTGTAGGCATTTACTTCTAGGTACAATGACATAAGGTGTTTCCTACAGCAACTTTTTAAGCTTCAGTGCCGTGAATATGAAAAGATGTAGCATGGAGTGTCTCCAGAATAGGCCGTGCAGCATGTGTGCTTAAAACTGTACAGGAACTGATGGTTTCTAATTACAGTCAAACACCGTTGACTCTTGCACAAGTTGCTTAAGGTGGCTGGATGCAGCCCTCCTTGCAAAACCTCCATAGCTGCCATCCAAATCTGTTCACACCAAACACTGGTGGCCATTCTTGTCTACTTCAGCTTCTCCTGTATACAGGACTTCAGGACAAGGCTAGGTGCAGAGGCCACCATAGATTCCTGTAGCTTCAGCTAAGCAAGCATATGGGGCTGCAGGTAGTCAGGCAAATGAAAAGAGGCAATCCACAGTTTAGTCTGGAGTCAGCATGACAACTTTAGTCTCCTTGTAAAGCAACATGTGAGAATGGACAGGAGATTGAGGAATGAGGCATGTTTTTCTCCCAGTAATCTTTAGACTAAGCTAGTGGACTTCTAATGCCTGTACTTTCTTCTGATCAGACCTGTATGTGGCCTCCTTCTTTTCCTCACAATGATGAACAATGACATGCTTATCTGGTGGGCAACTCACATATGCAGATGAGAATTTGTAAGTAAGTCCAGTGTCACTGATGCTGAAACAGATTAAGCACTGGTGAGAGAACTGCAATTCCTTTTCTTCAAAAATGTCAACCAGAATCATAATGAAACTTTTCTGGAAGAAATGAAAGAAGGCTAAAGGGCAAAGGACATGTTTGCATTATATAGACATGTGTTCAATGTGGTAAACACAGACAGGGCTTTATAGACTCAGATTCTCCTCTTAAACCTATTCCACAAACTTCTATCCAAAAATCTGTTTTGGACTGGGCAAGTCTTCAACAGGAAAGTTTTTAAAAACCAAGGCATGTCCACAAAATATTCCATTTCTGAGGCCTGATATTTTTCCATGTGCAACAACCTTGCTTGGTTTGTTCTGTTTTGTCATATTTTTCCGAACCACTCTTTGTTAGCCCTTAACCATCAGAAGGACCTGAAAAATATCCGAATTCTAACATCAGCAGCCCAAATGCTCTTGTCAGGTAGTTTAGAATAACTGAAGCAGAAGATTAAACATTAGCTGGAGCAACAAGAAATAATTTAAAGGGGCAGTGGTAGACATGGGCTAAAGAGAGGCAAATAGCTGCCCAGCCTTTCCATCTGGTAGGAAAAGAAAGACTGATGAGTGCGTATTTGCTCTTCCTTTTGCTGCAGCTGCTTTTTCCTTGGCTGGCATGTTTCTTCACAACCCAACCTTGCTCAGACTGCCTTACTGTGAGCCAGAGGAATTTTTCCTCTGTCTCCACTGCTCTCCAGGGCCATCTGTTGACTCTTGTTCAGGTCCTTTTTTTTCTGCTCTTCTCATGCCCCGTTGAGCCAGCACTGAAAGGGCCAATGAGAGGAGGTGCTCCCAGACGGGAGAAGAAGGGATAGGGGAAGGAAGACAGGTTACCTTCATCGTGGCATCTCTGTTGGGTCTTCAGAACATGGACGTAAGGTGAGCATTATGAATAAGGAAAATACATGTGAGACACCCCTGTTGTGCCTTTAAAAAAAATTCTTTCCTGTGTACCTGCTTAAGGACTTATGGGTTTGGTATTTTGTTTGGGTTTGTTGATTTGTTTGTTTGTTTGTTTGTTTGTTTTAAAAGTATTTATCATATCTGTATTCAAAAGAAAATGTTAGGGAAGAAAGTTCAGCCCAGGTTTCTGGAGCCAAACAAACCCAAAGATCCAGACTGCAGGTTGCTCAGAACATTTCAGGACATAGTTTACACATCCCAGCAAAGTGTTGACTGAATGAGTGACTACAAGGACTCTTCAGGGGCAATATCACTACTTATGCTAGGTAAAAGCAAGGCCTGTGTCTTCCTAATGCGTCAGAGCAACCCTAAGTCTCCTTCCTGTGAGATTGCTGCTATTTTGCCTGGGCAGTGAGAAGTTCCAACAATAGCTACCTTGAGCAAAAGTTCTTGAAACTATGAGTTACATCTGCTTCTTTTATTATTTTTTTTCTTTTCACATCCTGTGTGGGGAGAAAACCTGTGCTTTCTCTGATGTTTTTGCCTGTTTGCTGGAAGTTCCCACTTTAGTACTAAATTTTTATTGCTTCTGTTTGTTCTTCAAAGAAAAGCAGCTTCTGGCATCATTATTTGTTGCAGATGCTTTTAGCTGTCAAACTTTTCTATTTAAAAGAGTGGCCTTATTCTTCTAAGTCAACAAAGCAATGCAGAATTGGGAAATCCCACTCCAAAAGAAATTGTTGGAAAGAATACCTTTCTGGTTTTGTGCAGTGCTTTTGGTCTGTAGCTACCACTACAGAAGAGTAGGCACTGACAAGAGAAAATGTTCTGTTCAGGCTGATGGCAGAGCATCAAGAGTACCACAGGAGCTTTCTGTGTACCAGGCCAGCCCTCTCCCCATGAGTTCATGCTGGTTTAAGGTGTTCTACAACTGATCGCTTATCTAAGGACCTCTAAAGTCAGAGCATGAGTAAAGTGAGACTAGATTTAACTCTAAAACTCATTATGTTGCATGGAATGGTGACCTTCACCAGGAGATGTCTGAGGAGATCAGAATAGCACACTAGTATATGGCTTAAATACCTATTTTGTGCTAGACTAGGGTGCTTAAGTACATATTTCCCTATTGTCCAAGCAAATAACATCTTCATGTATGTGCCTAGATGTTTCCAGAAGTCTTGCAAGGTAATGCCTCTGTACTTAAAAATCTGCTCCCCATTAACTCATTCTGACTCAGGTCTGTGACTGACTTACTTACACGGTGAGCTGTTATCTTGTCCTGTAACTAGTCATCCCTAAAGGATATAACCGGAAAGTTAATGATGGTGAATAGTACTTACTGCTCTCGCATTGATGACAGTGTTTTTATTTGGTTTAGATATATTTTACCTACACAGTATAGTTACTTTGACTTGTAATTACCTTTCTGTTGCCATGAATTATTGTTTATTAGTTATCAAGAGGACAAATGCCAGTATTCACTACAAAAAGCCATGACTAACCTGGTGGGAAGACCTGAGGCTGACACACCCATAATCATCTGCAGCTTCACTTCTTTATTTACTGTGACCAAAGGGACTCTGGGTGTCCTCACAATAACAGGCTTTGTGTCATCAGATGGACCATAAAAATGTGTACAAGCATTTCCCTTTTTAAGAGAATGAATGAGCTATTAAACTTATAATGCAACTTCTAATCCAGGTGTATTTTTAATAAAAAGGCAGAGCATTTTACTGAGCAGCCTTATGCAGACGATGTGTGACAGACAGCACCTTTGGCATCAGCCTGGGTCACCAGCCAGCCATGCATCTTATGGGCATGCATGAAGCTGGCACACTGGAGCTGTAATGCTGTGGCCAGCTGGAAGGAGAAATGCCCAGGGAAGTGTGATTGCTGGGGTGAAAGATATAGAAAACACTGTTTCCTCATGGCCTCTGGAGAGAGGGGGCAATGGTGGCATTTCAAGCATCTGGCCTGACAGCAGCCCAGGCTCACGGGCATCAAGAGGCACGGCATAATGGGCTGCAGTAATGAATCTAAACTTCAGGAGAGGGAAAGCTGAGGTGACCAAAACTGGTTGTGAGGGGTGCTTAGGAACTCCAGTGGTGGTCAAACAAGCAGCCTGTCTTTGGGGAAGAGGCAAAAGGACTTCTACTGAGACCTTGACTTTTGCAGAGAGACCACCAGGAGAGAAGCCAGTTAGTGCTATGAATGATTTATTGTGTGATCCCCTCACAGTTTCAGATGAATAGTGCTCACGTGTTGGAATCTAGGAATTTGGATAATGTATGTCCTCCTTGTGCCAGCTGAAATCTGGAGCAACTCTAACTTCCTCGCATGTCTTTCTTT
Organism: Elanus axillaris; assembly: GCA_026212715.1. Classification (NCBI taxonomy): domain Eukaryota; kingdom Metazoa; phylum Chordata; class Aves; order Accipitriformes; family Accipitridae; genus Elanus; species Elanus axillaris. The sequence goes on from JANZLQ010000079.1 coordinate 46,269,685, forward strand.
CTCACCCCTCTCCCTGAGTGTTGGCTAATGAGGTGACAATCAGGAGCTGCAATCTATTTATTTTCTTGTAGTTTCTTACCATACTTTGCCTAAAGAAGCATGTACTCCAGTTCTACATGGCATCATGTACCCATCAGGCAACTCTGGTCCAAATGTCTTTTCTCCACATCTGCTGGATTTGTCTTCTATTACAGTTAAATTTACCCATGTTCCCTTTTGGCTTCAAATATTCAGCAGTAGAAAGGAGCTTTCTTCTCAGCAGTTTCTTACTCTGGAAAATATTTGGCACTGTTCAGGATACTTCTCGGCTCACCTCCATAACAAACCCATGTGCTTCTAGAAGGGAAGGGCCATATGGGAACATTTGTCTAGTCCTAGTGTACACTGGCTTTGGACTAATAGACTCCTTCCAAATCTCTTGAACAATTTGTCGGATAATCCATCAGCTATTGCTGTGAGCTACCTCTAGCATTAGCCTTGCTATAGAGGAATAAAAGCTGAAGGAGACTAACAAACGTTCTTCACAGTCTTTTACTACTTCATCATCATCAGATGCTTGATAGTCACAGTGGTCTTCCAAAGAGCAAACAGAGGTCAGGTGTATCACATTTGGCAGTTCTTTATAAACCAGCTGAACTGATTCCAAGACAGAATTTCTTTGAGCTTTGACCTTTTGTATTTGGTTTTCTGCCCAGACATCTGCAAGCAGTGAAGCTCTCCAATCATTATAGACATGCTCGCGACCTGCCCAGATACTGGTGTGCTCCACATTACAGGATACCTACATGCTTCCCAGTGCAGGAGCACAATTGTTTGAAAGCTTGAACATGAAGCACAGCTTCACTATCAAATGCAGTCACTTGCAGTGAGAAGCTGGAGACTGGCTGGGTTTTGCTAGCAACTGAGCAGCTGAAAAAAGATTTACTAACAAAACCATGCTGACCACATGACCAAGGAGTTGCACATAGTTTTGAAAGTGACTAAGGCTGTAGTTTGATGGTAGGGAGGGATGATATTAAAGTAAAGATTTCTTCCCTCCTACTAGTCACTTGCCCCTCAGCTCTACCAGTGCAGTGGGGTACCTGCCCTGGATTTGAAATTAAGAAATCTTTGGATTAAGGTTTTATTTCAAGCCATCCCTTGCATGATCTAGTTTATAATACTGGGACTGGAGGATGCTGCTAGGGCAGGAGGAAGCACAAGGGAGAGCAACAACCATGAACACTACTGGATCACTGCTCCAAAGCTCATGCTACTCTAGTGGGCCTGTGGTATATCTCAGCATGGGCTTGTAAATAGCAGGAGCCAATGTGCAAATCAGTTGAGCGATGTTACATATCTGCTGCTGGACCAGGTCAAGAAACTGCAAACAAGTTCAGTCTTTCACAGGAACCTGTCTCAGCTGGGCACGTGCTGCTGCAGGACCACCCTTCCTGGCGTCTTGCATGAGGCAAGTGGCTGGACTCACCATCAACACAGGCCATTCTGCTGAATTCAGCCGTGTAACACGCTTTGTGTGAGTACGCTGTGTGATACCAAGAGCTGTTTTGTTCAGACTGGAATGTACGTTGTGTGGTCTGCAAGTCCAATCTCAAGAAAGATCTTTAAATATGTGAAACAAACCACTTGCAGATAGACTGCAGTTCAAAACTCTGTGTACATGTAACTTTTGGAAACAACTTCATATAACAATCACAACAGAGAAACCGTTGCCTTCTAGATGACAGTTCAAAACAGGGAGAGAGTGAATGAATATTGGTAAGCATTAAACACTTTGGTTTATGCAGATATATATAGTGGCTAGAAACAGAAGAGGCTGTGCCACAGCACAGACAGAACAGTATCTTGAAATAACACTCAGAATAACACTTTAGCTTTGATACTGCCAATGTGAAACTTAATTCCAACTCATTTCCAAAAATACTGGGCAGTGCATGACCTTGTTTATGTAAGCTACACAACATACTTCTAGTAAGTACTGTGGGCAGCAAAAGTAATTTCATCAAGATTTACAGGTTTGCAAACATTCTTCATGGCTTTAATTTAAGAAAATGGGGCTGACTTATAGGGATAGTTCCAAGTACCCTGCATGTCAGCTTCATGTGTTAGCATATCAGTGATCTTTTCAGAATCTTACATAACAGTAGACAGAGATGACCCAAAGTGCAGTGCAAGCAAACGCTTCTGTGCCCTCTCCTGCTGTGCTGAGTTAGTGCACAGCATTTTGCTTGCTTGTTTGGGGTTTGTTATGGTTTAATCCCAGCTGGCAACTAAGCCCCACGCAGTTAGTGTCTCACTGCCCATGATGGGATGGGGAAGAGAATCAGAAGGGTAAAAGTGAGAAAACTCATGAGCTGAGATAAAGGCAGTTTAACAGGTAAAGCAAAAGCTCCGCACACAAGCAAAGCAAAACAAGGAATTCATTTCACCACTTCCCATCAGCAGGCAGGTGTTCAGCCATCTCCAGGAAAGCAGGGCTCCATCACGTGTAATGGTTACTTGGGAAGACAAAATGCCATAGCTGTAAATGTCCCCCCTCCCTTCTTCCACCAGTTTTATATGCTGAGTGTGATGTCATATGGTCTGGAATATCCCTCTGGTCAGGTGGGATCAGCTGTCCCAGCTGTGTCACCTCCCAACTTCTTGTGCCCCCCCCAGTCTGCTCGCTGGTGGGGTGGGGTGAGAAGCAGAAAAGTCCTTGGCTCTGTGTAAGCACTGCTCAGCAGTAACGAAATCATCCCTGCATTATCAACACTGTTTTCAACACAAACCCAAAACTTAGCCCCATACTAGCTACTATGAAGAAAATTAACGCTAACCCAGCCAAAGCCAGCACAGGGGGAAGCCCTGACCTAAAACCAGAGCACTAATCTTAGAGTGTTGTGTTCTTGCTGCAGCTTGGGCCCTGCTATGAGATCCCTGCAGAGGCTGAATCTGAAACATTCCTACTTGGCAGCATCTGTGGGAGATAATGTCATGAATAGTGCCAAAGTTGCCTCTTTTCAAAAAGAACCTTGAATGGATAGAGGGGGGCATGAATTCTGGAGAAGCATGCTAGCTTTAGAGATGCTACTAATATATAGAAGATATAATGAGAGATTTTGAGCATGCAACATGGCCCATAGTGCCTGACCTGTGCAAGAAATGTTGTTTTGAAATAGTTCTTCCTCTCAGTAAGTTTCGAAAAGGTCTATCAACAGTAACAACATTGGGAGTTCATTAATGCTATCTATTTTCAGTGTTTTAATATCTGATAAATAACAGGATTCAACAAGAAATTTTGATTTGTGTCTTGTGATATCTAGAATAGAAATAAATAAAGCCAGTTGCAGAAAAATTTCTGTTCTCACTTGAGCACTTAATGGTTTTAATAGTGCTGGAATAAGAAAAATTAGTTTGAAAAAAATCGTAGAGCTAGGTGAAAAAAATTTGTTCATCAGCAGAAATACTTGTTACTCAACTGCTGAATGAGAAGTTCTGAAACACTACGAAGGGCTGGAATAACACTTGTGACAATTTAGGGACTGTTCCTTCCCAGTTTAAACACATTAAAACCTAAATTTCTTCTTTGAGTGAGCAAAGTCTGGCTCGTAAAGCAAGCCACTACTTTTAGGTAAAGTATGAAATGACAAGATCATGATCTTTAATGCAAAAAATGTGGCTTATATTTGTTGTTGTCTAGTTTAAGTTTTGAGACTGATTACCCATTGGTTCTCACACCTCATTTTAACCAAAGAGGCTGACGTTTATATGCTGGCATAAGTTTATATGCTGGACTAAGTAGTGGCAGCAGGTCAGTCAGATAGTTTGCTGAGAAGCATGTAAAAATTGTAATTGAGCTAACATTCTGTTTCATGAGTAATAAATAGGCCGTTCCCTCCAGTAATAACATTAATATTCATTGTGAAGCTAGCAGGAAGCACCATATTTCCAGCAAAGTATTACACCTGTGGTTCTGGGTCCATGGTTTAGTGAAATCACTCTATGAGAAAAATGAAGGGAAGATGGAGGCATCTTCTGGTCTCTGGGCAGCTGAACGGCTACAGAACTCAGCATCGTCTGTTTGAAGAAAAGATACACATAACATTGCAAGTACTATCTTCATCTGCATTTTTCACAACATGAATTAAAGGAATTCTCTCTGCCACTATTGCTTTTCTTTAAAGCACAGAGAACTGAGCCAAAATGATGCCTGAAGCCAGATCTTACACAGTAGAGCCTGATGCAAGGCTGAAGGAGGACCACCACCATCTCTAGCTTGAGTTTGTGAACAAAGGCACATCTGCTCCCTCCACCCAAGGGAAGCTGACCCTGTCAGCCACAACACCTTAGCCTGGATCCCAACAGCTTAGCTTCAAGAAGGTCTCCATGGGCATGGACAGATGCCTGCCATTAGCTGCTGTCTCCTCCACAAAGGCTGCATGAAACTGTCCTACCAGTGGACAAGGCCAAGCTGGCTGCCCAGAAGTGCCAGCAGTGCTGAGAACCAGGCTTCTGGGCAGCTGGCACTGCTTTCTCTGTGGCTATCCTGTTCACCATGGGTGAGCCCTGAGCACAGCGGCAGGCGTGCTCCTCCCTGATAGATTTTTTGGGGAGAGGTGTCCACCAGGAGGCTGTGCTCTTGGAGAGAACTGCTGCCACAGTCAGGCTCTGGTTTTGGCTGGGAAATGGCTATTCAAGGCTAGGGTGTGATGAAGCTGCTCCACAGTTTGGACTCTCCTTCTCAGCCATGTTGTCCAGACCTGAGCAACATGGTGCAATGGGCTGATTTTGAGAGCTTAGTGACTGCATGGAAGGCTCAGTAAGGTTGGATATGTGTTGTGGCTGCATATGCAGTGCAGGCACGAAGGGTGGTGCAGGCTGAGGAGGGCCTGCTGGTAAATTGGGCTGTTTCCATGTGAGTCTCTGAGTGTTGAACTTGAGCTGGTGGGGGAAGGCAAGAGCTGCAGGGACGGTCTCTGCATGGCCATACTGCAGAGTGGAAACCTTATCATCTTTTAAACCCTTGGGGGAATTTCCTGCCTACTTATGGGGTAATGCAGCAACCAGCTCTGAAATTGCCTAACTTCTCTGTTGCTGGGGATAAACCACTACATCTGACAAGAAGGGGTGGTGTGTTCTCAAGAGCAGTCTTGGGAAATGTGCTTCTTGCTCGGAGAAGCTGTGAGGAGGCTATGTGAATCCTGAGCACTGGATCAGCTGAAGGCAGGAACTTTCATGGCAGTGTTATATGAGGAATGATGACCTCTGCAGAGTGCTATGCTTTCCCATCAGCATCAGTTCAATCTCATGATGATTCAGCTTAGTCAGGGCTCTGTATTTGGGAATGGTACAATGCCAGAAACAGTGCTGCTGCTAAACAAAATAAACCTAATAAAACACAGGCATTGTCTGAACAGATCAGACTTCAGGTCCATCTATTCCAGGGTCCTCTCTCTCACATTGATGAGACCTTCCAAAGACAGTGGTGGAAAGTAACAGCAAGCAGATGTGGACTAAGCTGCCCTGTTCCTTCCCTGCCACTGTATTAGGTCTCTTCTTGGCCTATAATAAATATTGGCTTAAGCCCTAAAGTATGAGTTTTAATATCCCTTCTAAAATATTTTCCACTGATCATAACTCTGGCTGTTTTTAGTATTTCTTTATAAAAGTCCACTCTTGTGTTTAAAGTTCAGATTCTTCTAGATTATTTCAAAACAAAATTCACAGTGATCATGCTAGAAGCAGTTCCTTTTCAATTCTTTGTAGCTTTTTGGCAAAATCCCATAGGTGGCCTTGGCATGAGAGCAATAGCTATTATACATAAAAACCTTTCTACTGTCCCCACCAAATTAGTTTTGAATCCAAATTATGGACTGCAAATAATACAAAAATGTAACAGTAAAGCAGAGGAAACACAAGTCTCACTAACTCCATAATGTAGATAAACTTCTATATCCCATTTTGTTTCTACCTTCAAGTCATAGCTTACCTTTTTGTTGTTTTGCTTTTCTGAGTCCCTATGTGTTTCAGGGTTCTGAGAGGCTTTTTTGGTCTCCTGCTGGTGGATACCATAGTGTGAAAAGTACAGAATATTTTGAAAAGTACAGAGCATTTAAGGGAAGTGTGATTATTAGTTGTTCTTTGTCTTTGTGGCTTCCCTCCTCCCTTTGCTCTGCACCATGTTAGTGGTATGCTATTGTCAGGCTTTCCCCAAACATGTTCAGCCTTCCCACATTTGTGTCTGTAATAACGTGGTGAAGCTGACAGCTTGGGGAGTTTTGTTGTTTTTTTCTTTCCTTTCTTTCTTTCTTTCTTTCTTTCTTTCTTTCTTTCTTTCTTTCTTTCTTTCTTTCTTTCTTTCTTTC
>JANZLQ010000079.1:46276131-46301650 GCA_026212715.1 Elanus axillaris
CTTCCTTCCTTCCTTCCTTCCTTCCTTCCTTCCTTCCTTCCTTCCTTCCTTCCTTCCTTCCTTCCTTTTTCTTTCTTCTTGTGTGCTTTTCTGTATTCCTTCTACCCCCAACACCACACAAGCTCACAAAATCCATCTCCATCCCTACAGTAAATTAATTCTCCCTGCCGGTAAACTCCCATACAGAATTCTGGGTGGCAGGTTCTGACCAGAGTTGCATACAAATTAGCTTTTGGAAAATGGCATCAAGCGAGGTAAAGAACAAAAGCAAACTGACTTCAAAGGGAGTGAAGCAAGTGGAATCTACAGTTACTATACACCAGGGGTTTAACGGAGCCCATGTTAACAAAAAAAGAGAAACCACCTACAAAACAAGCAGTAATCAGACCCTCTCTTCTTTCTCTCTGTTACATAGGAATTCCTTTTAGAACAAATTATGATCAAAAAGTAGCTCTTTGATATGCATTTGTGTTGCAACCACTGCTAACAGCACTTTGTTCTACATGGTATTCCACAGCAATTCAGTGTGACTCCCTGACTCACCATGTCTGGACCAGCTTACAGACACAGAGAGGGAGAGAGTCTCAGCTGGCAAATCTGAATTGGCTGGCTATAAATGAAATCTGGCTAGCTTCCCAAAGATTAGATGCCTGGATGTGCTTCCTCTTGCTGTTTGGTTTTTTTTCCTTTCCCCTTTCTAGTCAGTCACTGATGTGTGTATATCTAGCAAAGACACAATGAACCCACAAACTGTCTAGAATGTTCTCATGCTTGTTCCCCTTGTTTCTTTTTTTTTCTTTCTTTTGGGAGGGTGCAAAGGAGTTTCAAAACAGAGGAGAGGTTAACAAGACTTTTTAAAAGTCTATTTTTTTTTTCTCTCTCGCTCATCAATTCAGCAGATTACAGTAAGAAAGATCTTATTAAAATCATGTCTTCTCTGCTTTATGAGATGCTGTGTATTAAAATGCCATTGCACTTTAATTAGGCCTGTCCACCTGTGAGTTTTTTTGTAGCTTATAAGATTCTTCCCTTTTGAAGGCAAAATTACTTTACAGACTGGGATTCAGAGGCAGCCATTACTTGTGTATGGGTCTTGCCAGCTGTCTTTAACTAGAAAGGCCATGCACAGCTAGTCTTAAACCTATGTCAGACAAGAAGAAAGTACCTACTTTTGCATACTGAAAGTTCTGGGACAGAATTAAGAGGAGATTAAGGAAACAAAAGGGAATAGAAAGACAACTGATCTCCTAAATATGGAAAGGAGTGAGTTTACAGTGTGTGCCTTAGGTCTGGAAAAGGCAACCATCCAGCAAGTTTGGACTTGAGCGCCTGAGCTATATCATAGTCACTTCATCTTATTTTATTTACTTCTAGGCACACTCCTGTGTGAAGGGTATGAAGCCAAATTGCTAATATGTTAGTCACAGCTTTCATAAGGTCATATTAAGGGAATCTCTTTTCTCTCTCCCTCACTCTTTAGTCCCCCCACAAAACCCATTAAAATAGTTGATTGTCCCTGATTTGTCAGGTGCAAAAGAAAGGAATTGCATTACTCCTGGAAATGAAAGTTGCTCAGTTGTTTGATGTGGGGCTCTGGGAGGGGTACCCCACTGTCTGCATGAGGTGCAGATACAGAACACTGTTCCCAAGACAAGTTTAATATACATTTTGTGTCCTGTGTGCAGCAAATGACAATTTTTAGGCTCCTGCTTGTAGAGTGGTGATGTAAGAGAGTATATGTGCACTGCAAAACCCCTCTCATATATGTATGTAACCACAAGAATATAGAGTAATATAGAGTAATTCTCCCTTTGTCCATAGACTGCCTTTTTCAGCTATCCCAGATGAGTCTGCTAGACCTGGCTTTGGGATACTTGTTAAAGAGTACAGAGTAAGCAGGGAGAAAAGATTAAAGGAAGAATACAATCTGTGTGAAACAGTGGCCCTGACTCTAAAGAAGCAGATGATCTAAGGGAAGGAAGAGCTTCCCTTTAAACAAGAGACTCCGCATGCAATGCAAATGATCCCATATGCAGCTGCCACTGGCAGACAGCCACCCGCCTACAGAAGAATAAAGTCAAAGCAACAATTCCCCTGAACCCTGAAGCTCAGTGACTTCAAACAAGAGAAAAAGTGACATGATTTTTTCCAGTGAACTCTTTCCATCTCTAAACTGTATTGATGACCTCATCGGCTACAGCTGTCAGCTTGGAGCTTAGCTTCTTTGTGTCCAATGGACAACATCTGGTACTATCTGTGTATTTGTACCTAGCATAGGAAACGTGAAGCATGCTGCCTCAAAAATATGTAGTGAGAGCCTTAAACACAAACCTCAGCTTTTGCTCACATTGGCAAGCACATGGAAATCCATTAAGTTAGTGGGAACTACATACAGAAGGAGACATCAACATAGATAATTCAGGAACTATTGGCTCATTAGGCAAATTTTACCAATAACTAGCCATGACTATGTCAGCTTTAAGTACTTGTATGATCCCTACACATAGCCACAATGATAAGGAGTCTCTCAATTAGCAAGGCAAGCTTGCCCTCTCTACTGGACTCATCCATACTCTAAAGAAGGCAAAGGGGTCTTGGTCATACATCTAGATATTTTCATGCCATTGCTATCTTGTGCACCTCAGAAGTATGATCCTTGCCTTTCTCTGGAAGCAAATTTTAAAGTCCAGCAATGTACTCCAGTTTGCAATGTCTCTTACTTCCCAGACAGAAAGATGCAGATGCTTGGAATGAGCTGGGACCATAGTACCAGTGCTCTTTTGGGGAGGAGTGGCTGGAAAGCTGCTCAGCAGAGACAGACCTGGGGTGCTGGTTGGCAGCCAGCTGAATAGAAGCCAGCAGTGTGCACAGGTGGCCAAGAAGGCCAACAGCATCCTGGCCTGAATCAGAAATAGTGTGGCCACCAGGAGCAGGGAGGTGATTGCTCCCCTGTACTCGGCACTGATGAGGTCACACCTTGAGTACTGTGTTTGGGCCCCTCACTACAGGAAAGACATTGAGGTGTTAGAGCATGTCCAGAGAAGGGCAACAAAGCTGCTGAGGGGCCTGGAGCACAAGTCTTATGAGGAGCAGCTGAGGGAACTGGGGTTGTTTAGTCTGGAGAAAAGGAGGCTGAGGGGGGACCTTATCACTCTCTACAACTACCTGAAAGGAGGTTGTGTAGTGAGGTGGGTGCTGGTCTCTTCTGTCAGGTGGCTGGAGATAGGATGAGAAGAAATGGCCTCAAGTTGCGCAGGGGAGGTTTAGATTGGCTATTAGAAAAAAATTCTTTACTGAAAGGGTTGTCAAGTATTGGAATAGGCTGCCCAGGGAAGTGGTTGAGTCACCAACCCTGGAGGTATTAAAAAAGCTGTAGACAAAGCACTTCAGGACATGGTTTAGTGGGCATGGACAATGGTTGGACTCGATGATCTTGAAGGTCTTTTCCAACCTAAATGATTCTATAAATCTACCTCTGGTGCTGGGAACATAGTAGACTCCAGGGGGACTTCTCTCTACCATATACCAATCCATATTCAAATGTGTCATATTAGTATTCATGACTCCCCAGGAAATCTCTTCAATGTATAAAGACATCATTGGATTTCCACTTAGTTCTATGTGGCTGCCAAACTGTGAAAGTTGGCAGCTGCTGTCACTTTGACTGCGGTTCACTGAGTAGCACCTGAAAGTGTCCATACAGTCTTAAGTCTTGGTGTAAGTACTTCGCAAATGCATTGGAAGAGTGATGCCTGTCCCAAAAACTTACAGTGCAAGGCCTTAATTCAGCAGAACATGTTTTGCTGTACATTCACTCACTTGTGTGTCTGTGGTTGGGAGGAGGCCAAGTGAGTGAGGATTAAAACCACAGTTTAAAGTCAATGGCAAGCTTCAGTGCTTTGCTGAATGAAAGCTTACTGGGAGACAAGGAAAAGGAACAAGAGAGGGAAAGTGAGAAGCCATGTTGCAAATTTAAAAGCTGCTTTTGTGTTGTTTCTTACTAACATGCAGCTAGAAATCTACCTGCTAGGTGCTTAGTTTTTATAGTATTTGAAAATGTATTCAGTGGAAGGATTTGAGGAACAGAGAGTTGTGGAGGTATGGACAGTTCTGAAAAAATGCCCCTTGTGGGAGCAGCTAACAAGATCACAGCTGAGACTGCTGCAAAGTGGAGGAGTAGAAATTAACTCCTAAAGATACAGAATTGGATAAAAAAGGCACACAGAGAGCTGTGGAAGAAGCTTAGAAATAAAAAGCACTCTTGGTTTTGTCTCTCTATTTGTTTTGGGAAATATGATGCCACCTTTCAGAGAAGTTCAGCCATTGGAAGAGTCTTTGCAAATGAGCTTTTAAACATTATCACGTTAGTTAGTGCATTTAGTTGTGAATGCCACCCTATTTCCCTGCTCTTGTCTTATGAAAGGCCTGGAGACAATAGATAAACAATAGTGCAAAGTGAAGGGAGGACACCTGGTAACTTTGTGGCTCCTTAGTCTCAAAGATCTGTCAGTTTAAGTGGAGAAAGGGGCCTTCAATTTGTGAGAATGGGATTTGTTTCAAATGATGAAAGCAGAATGGCTGAAAATGGTCACATCAAGTTTTGCTCATGGAAGAAGTTTTTCTCTATCATTTATCCTGTATTGTGAATCATCTGTTATATCTCTGAAAAATGCAGAAACAGGAATAGATACAATCCCAAAATCTTTAATAACTTACAAAGAATGAAACTGAGATGTGAGCATGGACTATCTTAGAGATTCTGGGCTTCATTTTTGCTGACAGCCCTGCACTTGGACATCAACAGATTTCAGTGGGTATAGCTGAAGAGTTTTCTAATGTCTATGAGACTATTTCACTGCTCTCCACAAACAGATCCAATGCATTAAGGCTGGAGTGTGAACGCAATTCATGAATGTAGCTGAAGCCAAAATTTGGCCCAAAGGCCAAAAATTTAAGTCTGGAATCAATTTCTCTTAATCTTGCCCGTTTTTAGCTATTATAACTTCAAGAAGAAAAGTAGGTGCCTTATATAAGAAAAAATTCAATGCCAATATCTGTATGTGAACTGTTTATAAATTATGTATCTTATCTTAAATTTTGTAAGATGTTAGTCTATGTGACAAATATCTCTGGTATAATGTTCCAGCTGGATTCAGCAGAACAGAAATGACCCTAGAAGCGTCTAATTTATAGAAATTTATGTAGAAAATTTTCCTATTTTTTCTTAGATTTCCAGGATTTTCTGGACATACTAGAAGCAGAGGTAAGGTCACAGTTGCTGCTTATGCTAATAAGCAACATCTTAGGACGCCTTTTGTGCCATAGGTAAAACACTCCACTGATGATTTTTTTAAGCAATGTAAGAACTACTTAGCTTTGAAGTTGTTCAGTACTTGTATATGTTCTTGCTATTCTGTGTAAATCCTTCCTGGCTAAATTAAATCTAAATAAGATGCCTGTATGTTTGCAGTGTCAGAAATTCATACACAAACACACATGATCAGTGAGAATGATGTGCTTTTTATATACAAATGCAAGTTCCATGGTTTTACTGTTGTGTATATGGTACACCTTGGGAAAACGTGCAGTTTAGACTAATGATGGTTACCATTTGCTCTCACAGCTTTGCCAAAAAACTCTCACAGCTTTGCCAAAGAGGAAATTTTAATTTTTCCGTTAAATCTAGGGCCAAGAGCTCAGCTTAAATCTTCCTCAGGTGAAGATGACTAGCTTCCACTGGAATTGTGTGCTTATCATAGAGATTTGTTAAAAACATACAAACAACAGACATGCTAATGTGTTTATCAAGAATGATGGGAATTGCTTTTGTCCAAATCTTCATGCTTGCCTACAGTGCCTCAGTTTAAATGTCATTCTGCCCCTGCTATCCCTTTCTCTACTCATAACATTGCCACAAAGAACCTGCTTTCTGGTATGTCTGTAGATTTCCAGCTTTGATTTTAGATTCAGTGTTGGAAACATATAACATAGGAGCTGTGTTTTCTAGGAGGAAGAGATGACATTCAAAGACCATCTGCAGATGTATGCCTTGTCACAGACTGAGACACCTGTGAGCAAGTTATGATCTGAGGTGAGAGGGGAAATGCAAAACCCAGATATTTTTTTTTTCCTTTAGACGGGAATGGATATAGAGATTGTTTTATCGAAATTCAGTTTTTCTTCATTCTCTCACAAGCTTATTAGTTGTTGTGTGCTACCAGTTAATTGCATTTCTTCCTTCAGTGGAGATGCTCAGCAGATTAGAGACAGAGGATGGTAGCACACTGCATTTGGACACTGCAGTTAACACTGCCCCTCTGGACCAGCAACGTCAAGTACATACACTGCTGGAAGATTCTTTGTGTGATCATTCTTCTGGAACAGTAAAAGTATATTCCAACCCCTCTTTTCCCAGCTGTATAACCAAGTCATAACAACTGCAGAACTTGCAAGGCACACAAGTTCAGTCTGGGTACATATTTAAGTACTGTAACTAAGTTATAAAAACAAGGGTGACGTAAACTATTTATGAGCACTGTGTGGTGAGCAAAGCTCTTTCTGCTTCTCTGTGTGTGAAGGGTATCTGAAGGGTATCATTAGGATGATGAAAGTTGTTGACCAGTGTCATGCACCAAAGGAGAAAGAATGGATTTCCTGTAAGTCTTTCTAGACTAAATGCCACACTGTGGCAATCACTCTGTGATTCAAGAGAGGTTGCTCTAGGGTTTCCTCCTAATCTTGCTTTTCCTTCATGTTATCATGTTCATGTGCATGGGTGACACTACCTTTGAGAAAGGTGGGGCCTGATTCCGATCTCCCTTAGTGAAATTGGAGTACTCATACTCAAAAAAACGGCAGTTAAAGCAGCGTAAGATGATGTGCCCACAGTGATGACTAGTGACACATAAGTTAATTTCATTCCCTGCATAAGATCTGGTGCTGGATATACTGTGGTTTAGTGCAGCTGTGAGCCATCAGAAGATCTCACGGGAAGTTGTGCGGCTGTGAAATGAATTAACCTGTATCACTGCTGCACAGCAGGGCCTGTGATTAAGCTGTAATTCCTGCCAGACAGTTTTGTAGTTCTCCTTTTGCAACCATCACTAATTCTAAACCATGGCTCTTCTGACCTTAACCCTCTCCAAACCCACAGAGACTCTACTGCATAGGACTGCTCATTCTGACAGAATTTTAAAGAACTTCACACTTTCTCCTTTTCCTGGTCAATCGATTCTTCTTGGGGCACAAATTTAGGGTAAAACTGAGCACAGAACTTGCATCAAAAACTGAAGAGGAATTTTTAGGAGTACATCTCTTGTATCAAAAGCTGAATTCTGTAGCAGCTTTACTTGGGAAGATAAAAGAGGTTTTAGCTTTGGGTGTTAAGGATACTATATAGTATTCAAATGCTTTAGGACTCTTGTCAAGCTTATTGTTAGCTATCCAAAGGAAATATGCTATGCTAAATGTAAAGCCTTTAAAAGCTTTCCTTTTGATGAGATCTTTCAAGATTAATAACTCAAACAATCCATAAGATTCATAATGACAAATTAATTTCATGGTAGGGATAGATCTAACATCACTTTTTAAGGCTTCTCCATAAAACATCACAAATGAAAAGTTCTGAAGTTCTCGTGGGAGGGCACTGAGATTTGTATTTTTATCTTCTTTTTCATTGAAAGCACTCTTTTTTCAAACATTTTTGCCCTAGGATTCCCCCCACCCCTGATTACTATGACTGATTACTCTTGTTGCCAAGATCCAGAAGCCTGAAACTGTTGATTTACCTCATTACAATAGATGACATCTTCATTGTTGGTATAGGAGTTTTGGCCTTCACAAAATAACCAGGGTCTGAGAGTTTAAAGATTGCACTGAAAAGCATAAGCAAGACCCAAATAACAATGTGTTTTAAAAAATAAATTAACCTTAATGTTCAGAATAAGTGGGCTATGCATTGCAATATCTTCTAGTTTAAGAACTTTAAGGATGAAATACTCAGGTTTTCCTGTCTCATCATACCTCTCAAGTATTCTTGAGTCACTAAAGGTTGATCAATAGGCATAATTTTTGTAATCCATAGATATTCTTTCCTACTCTGAATCCTCCTTCTCATTTATTTAGGTAACTAAAGGTCAGAAATTTCAGATAAAGGCAAAAAAAAGAGCCTGATATGCCAGGTGGAGGTACTTTGCTTCTGAAACTGTCCCCACAGTGTAATTACTGATAACTTGAAAAACATGGCTGAACATAACTTTTCTTTCTAATGATTATGGTTTTGATTTTTTGTCCAGCAAATCCATATAAAACTATATGTCACAATATCACCTCAGTGCTAGGCTGCTAAACATTCTGAATGTAGTTGGAAACATCAAAATTACTGCAGGTTCCAGCGATTACTCTGCATTTCCTCTTAAAAATTGTGGTGGCAAGCAGCTCTATTTGCTGCTTTTAATGAAAGAATAGATCCCTGAGCCTTCTTCTACTTCTGTCTGTGCAGCAGAAATTTTTCTGAGCACTCAAAGGCTTGGTTGATGCTCTGCAATATTCAAATAGAAAGGGTAAAATGCGTAAGGGAATAGGAAGGCTGCAGTGCCAACAATGTCAGTGTGCCAAGCCTACATTCAGCTGAACACTGGCTGGTTTGACAAATAGCTTGTGATAGGCCATCTCGCTCTGACCAGATCTCTGTTGTGTGTAAGCACAGTTACATCACTGTTATCACCAGGAAAGCTCCCTTTTTTTCCTTCATGAGGAGGTCAGATGCTCATTGGAGTCTGATTATTTATTTTGACTGTCATCTCAGAGATCACTGAGTAGCTGCACACACTTGAACAGGTAGCAATTTATGCTCCTTTTTTCTGTTGGTAAAGTAGACATATGAAGCAGTCTTAATGCAAACATTAGTGCTCTCTCTAGCAAGTCTGAAGACAGCAGCCTGTTTTCTGAAGTGGTGGATTACCAATATTTCCACAGCCTGGCTCACTGCAAATGATGCCTAAATTTGGACACCTGCTACTAATAAACTGCTGTTTTTCACTGCAGTAATCCAGACTGCAGGATTAAATCCAGACTCAGTGGCAAGTTTTTTGTCATGTAATTCCCAAAAAAGAAGAATAGTTGCCTTGGTAAGATAAGCATGGCCATTTTTCAGTGGCACGAGTCTTGAGAGCTGTATGTTCTTGAAACACTTTCTGATTTTACCTTCAAATATCACTTAGCAAATAAACTGTTGTTTATGCACATTGAAAAAGATGGTTTATTGCTCTGCTAGTAATTAGAGGTCTTCCTTCAATGCCATAAGTCTTCAGACTTTCATGGGACTGTAGGCCACTTTGTCTCTCAGAAAGAAAGACAGTCCTGTCCAGGGCAAGCCACACAGATAAGTTTGCACTGGCAAATCTGTGAGACCAAGTACTAAAATGTTGCATGGATGCTACAACTACTGATTTTTTTGTTTCTTTAAGTTCTTTTTGGGTGCTGGGAGTCAGTCACAAGTAATGGTGGGAGCCTTTCTATGAGCTCACATGAAAGAGAACACGGTTAGCTAACTGTGATCTCTCCCAGTTACTTAGATAATCATGCTGTTCACAGTAAGGTGAATCCTTGCACAGCTTCACTAAATCACTGGATCCCAAGGACACAGGAATGGACAAATGGCAAAAGAGGAGAATTTATGTTGTACAAGTAATAATTAGCTAGGCTAAGCAGAGAAGTTTCTACACAGTAAATATTGTTCATGTCTCACCTCTGTGTTCACTGGTTACCAAGATGTCCTCAAAAATTTGCTGAAAAGTCTTTTCAATGATATGAACACATACATGGATTATTTAAATGTATTCGACATATTTTCAAGTTTTCAGTGAAGTGGAAAATTTCAGCTGGATATAAAAAAGTTTTGACTGAAACATTCAGACAGTGGGCAGAAGATGAGAAAGACACTCTTATGCCTTTCTGGCAATAAGAAGCATAAGTCTGCAGATGTCTCAGTGCAATGGAGAGACTAGAGAGGAAAACAGAAAGGACTTTGGTACTCTGGGATCACAGGAAGCAGCTGACAGATCAGAGAAGTGTACAGAAAGCCAGTCCATGAAAACACTTGCTGATGATAGAAGCTGAAAAAAATTAGGTACCTTTTTAAAAATTATGGAAAGTGTACAGGGGTACTTATATTTTATTACAACACTATCCTGAAGTTTTACTCTGTAGTCCTCTTCCAGATAACATGCTGGAGAGAAAGGCAGTAGGATTCTTCCCTCTACCAAAAATAATCAGGAAAAAACCTACTTGTCTTTCTGTGAGGTGGAAGATTATACAGAGACAAAGACTCCCAGGTTGCTAGCTAAGTCAATTTTATCCTCTGAATGAAATTCCTGTAAAGATAATAGTGTCATCTCAGAACTTACCTCTTGCACATTGGGTCTACCACATGCAAATTGAGCAAGGAGCGTGTGTTGGGGATCTTTTTGTTGGGATTTAGTATGTCAGTGGTCACTAGGCAGGACTTCAAATTCAAAGTAAATTTTCTGCATGGTGCTCTAAGTTGTTCTAGAACCTGTTTTCAGAAGGCATTTGAGCTAAATTCTCTAGCCCTTTTAACTGTGTAAATAAGAGGAGGATTATATAGTCTCAGTTTTATCAGGTAGGGTCAATAACACATACCTATTGCTTTTCTTCCACTTGTTTTTCAGTCTCAAATGGAAGAATTTACTTCCCCAAAGAACTATTTGTCTCTTCAAGACAGGATGCCTTTTAGGTGCCTGTGCTTGGACTTCTGTAAGCGCCTAAATCTGACTTCTGATACCTGCCTGGGATCTTCATGTGGAGGCAGCAAAACCAGTTCACACTGAGCTTTCTCAGACATTTCTACTGGCATAACTGAAGTGTGGTAAGTGAAGAATAAGGTTAGTAGACAAGGAGGGAAAGGCAATGAAAGGGTGAGGGAGAAATCCTTTGTTAAATTTGCCATGAAAAGAAATGAAACTGAAACATAGAATATAGGATTTGGGAATCCTAATCCTATGCTCCATGCTATTGATTGAATAGTTTATCTGTTGAGCTCTTTCCCTTCTTTGTATACACATGAGAACCAAACGCTATTATATGACAGCAAAAAAACAGTAGGAACTTCATCATTTCAGTCAGTTTTCTGGAATGTGGTTACGCCATAATCTTAAATATCTCTTATAGGAGCTTTGAATAACTGGACATATTTTATGATTTGAATTCTGCCAGCTGTACTGTCATTGTCTTACAGATTTATGTCATATTATAGCTGGTGTCAGCAATGTGGGGTCAGAGTCTTCTAACTGACTGATAACTTACTAATGATCTCTTATTTTCCAGAATTTTTATCTTTTGTATTTCCTCTTGCAAATACAGATTTTTCAGTCTACATATTTTTTACTGTGTTATTTCAGGACCAAATAGACATTGTATTAGCTAAGTGTAGCTAGTCTCACTTGGTGATGGCCCTTAAAAACAACAGAAACCTAAAAGAACATTCAGATAATGAGACTAGTAGGAGACTAATAAAAAGATAACATGATAGTATACTTTGTGCTTTTGTTCTTTTTTTGGACAACCACAGCAATCTGAGTATCCTTTTTGTTTTCATGACATAAACTGTCAAAAAGTGGTTTTAATGCAGCTAATGCACCTACCTTTAACATGTCCATTTGTACCCAGCTAGCAGCAGAGATTGTGGGGATTTCCCCTTTTTTTTGCAAACTACAAATTAATAGTCTTTTGGTATTTCTCTTTTCTTCTCACCAACTCTGTGGTGTTTTGACCAAACTATTTACTGACTATAACAAAAAAAATGTTATTGAAGCATTTCCTGGAATGTGCAGCCATGTCTTCAGCCAAATCCATATTTCATTTTCAGTATGAAAATATTTAATAACATTGTTTAGAAGTGGAAAGTTTTCTATATTCTGAAAGTGGAACCCAGAAAATGTAAGGGAAATGTTTTTCTCTCCCTTCAGATAATTTCTTTTTCTCCAGATTTCTTATTTGTCAGATTCTATATGCAGTTGGCACATTTGCTGAAGTTTCTAACAATCACTAAGACTTAATGTAGCCCTAGCAAGGGATGGGATCTGTTTGTAAGATGTGTTAAGCTAGACAGAACAGCAGTGGACATTGTTGTTTTAATCCACCATCCTTTAAACCTGCTGAGTTCCAGGTTTTGTAACAAATACCCTTCCTGAGCATAACTGCAAATTACAGAAGTCTGGTTTTTTTCTGTTTCCCACTTTTTGAATTTAGTGTAGTTGGCTGGTGGATGAAAAGTCTGTTTTTCATGTTCAGGAGGTCCAACAGAAAAAGTCTTCTGTGACTCTCTAATTTTTTTGTGTTTCTTTTACAGACAGACTTTAGAAAATGGATTATTATTGGTTTGCGTGTGTGCTAGAAAGCTTCCAAAGCAAATAGGTGCAGGTGCAGTGCGATTGCATCACCAGACCCCAGATGTCTAGGTACCTGATCTGAAGGTGGAGTCAGGCAATTAAATCACCATGTTATCTTAACTGTGTCGAGATACATCAGCCCTTGCTGGGTCAGGGAAGGGAATATCCATTACAGGGAATGGTTCTGTCATGATTATAACCCAGGCTGGCAGCTGAGCACCACACAGCTGCTCACTCACTCCCCTCCAGTCGGATGGGGGAGAGAATCAGAAGGGTAAAAGTGAGAAAACTCATGGGCTGAGATAAAGACAGTTTTATAGATGAAGCAAAAGCCATATGCACAAGCAAAGCAAAATAAGGAATTCAATACTTCCTATCGACAGGCAGGTGTTCAGCCATCTCCAGGAAACAAAAAAACAACAAATCAAATTAAATGATTCCTGGTTCAAACACAGAAGTAGATTTATTTCTTGTATGCATCATTAGTTTTATTGGGGATTTGTAAGATATATCAGTTGAGTATTTCAGAGCAGTCATTCTCATAACATGAAACCATAACAAATACCCAAATTATTACATGTGGGGAATAAATGGCATTGCATTTCTCACAAACACCCACTAAAGCAACAATAATTTAATGTTCAGGCAGACATACTGAATCTAACTAGAGGCAGCTACCTTAGGTCTTCCTTAGTGTGCTGCCTGTCATTATTATGAATTGGGATTTCTGGCTAATGTGTGATTGTTTTGTTTTTATAGGTGTGTGCATATATGTGTTTGCCAGAGAGGTCCATAGTAATATTATATTACTAAAGTGGAAAATGTTAATAGTCTGATTTGAATGACCTCTACAGCTTGTGCTGTATCAGCGAAACCCCTGCATGTTAGGGCTTTCAGTCTAAATAACATAGCACTGTGAGGAAAGCTACCATATCCCTTCTGGGAAACCAGCATGACCGGGAGCCTGTCAGAAGTGCCTGTCCCCCTGCAGAGTGGCAGACACACAGGTGGAATTAGAGGTCTGTCTGTATCTGCAGGTTTATGGTCTCACTTGGATCATGGAGATGTGGTGGGATAGTCCACATGACAGGAGTGCTGCTGAGGGTGAATACAGACTTTTTAGAGGGACAAGCCCAGAAGGTGAGGAGGAGTAGTTTCTGTGATCCCTTTCCATGAGAGAGTGGTGGGAATGAATGGAGCTCTGATTTGGCATCGGCGGTGAGCCAGCTGAGGTCTCGTGGGTGGGTCGTGATAAGTGAGCACACCAGCGTATGAGCTATGTTGTAGTGGGTGTCTATTGCAGACTGCCTAACCAAGTTTAAGTAGATGAGGCCTTCTGAGACACCTGCAAGAAGTCTCACATTTGCACATTTCTGGTCTTCACAGAGGACTTCAGCCACCCTGGTAACTGCTGGAGGGACAACCATAAAGGGCACAAGCAATCCAGGAAGCCTCTGGAGTGCACTGATGATAACTTCCTGACAGGCGATCAAGGAGTGTTAGGGACATCAGTGTCCAAGTATTGAATTTTACCTGAGAACACACTTCGTGGCATGGTGACCTTAAATGCCATAGCTACAACATGTACAAAATAATTTCCTTACAGTCCTTCCTTTGCAGCCACTCATATTTTCTTCCTTTCCCACATCCTTTTACCCAGAGCAGGTGGTAGTTTGTCTCATCAGTTAAGGTGCCATCTTATGACATTGGCTTTCTAGCTAGCTGGAGTTCTCAACTGCCAATGATGACTTCCCTGCTGAGATGATGACTGGTGTCATCTCAGGTCTGTCAGGAGTGGAGTGACATCTCACTTCTATTCTTCCAGTAGTAGCAGGAAAGAGAAGTAGTTGTGCAATGAGCCATTGCAATTTCTCTTCATCAGGCTTCATTATGCTTCCTCTGTAGTAGCACAGATTCAAAAAATGTTCCAGTCAAAAGCAGAGAAGCATCCCTTTTCAATTCAGATCCATTTCTTGTAACCATGTGTATTTTTTCTAATTACCTGTGCACTTAAATCTGCCTCTTTTTAATTTCTATGTAGTAGCTGCCACAGTTGTTACTAGAAGTAAGTTTCTACTGGACACTCGATTGTAGTGTCTGCAGGGAAAGTAGATTTCTGTCTTACATTGATTGTATAAACAAAGTTACAGATGATTATTCTCATTTCCTTTATAATGCTCTACTGTGTATTATATGAAACAGATACAACATATGCAGAAACAATGTTTATTTTTCTTTATTGAAAATTCTGGATTTCTAGCTGAGCAGAGTATTTACATGCTGTTCTCCAGCCAGTGTCTGCTACTTAGCTGAGTTTAAAGGCTGGGTATCTTGTATTGTAAGCTGAATAATGTGTCATGTTTGCCAAATAAGGATTCTCCCCTGTGCCTCATTAAAATGAGGATACTGAATTAAAATGCTTAGTAAAGACATCACCTGGTTTTGCTAGTGTGCGTCATATAATTCCTGTCAGGCCTTGTGGCTGGAAGCAGAAACTACACCCTCTAAGGTCTCCAACCTACCAACACACACTGTCGTTTGTGGCACCTTCCTGCTATATTCTCTATATTATCCTCAGAGAAAGAATTCTGCTTTTAAAAGGAAAACAGAAAAAAATAAAAATCGAAACTTATGAAGGTTTTTAAGTAGGCCAGGTAAATGCTATGAGAGGAAAGATGTGCACAGGAACGAGGTTTCAGGCTATGCTGTTACACTCAGTTTCATAACATTTATGGCATGGGAGGCTCTGTTCTGCCAGCTCCTGCTTGAGCAGATTGCCTTATTTGTCTTGCTTTGACACTTCATTGTTTAGGATTTCTGTCCCATGTAATGAAAGACATAAAAATATTACTGAAAGTTTTAATTCCCTGGGGAGCTGCATGTGTTCATTCTGTGAAGCTGTTTGGAGGAAGGAGCTTTTGCAGTGTTTGATGAAAGGTGCCTTTAGAAGACAAACAAAACCACCCCTCATCCCCTCTGTTTGTACTCCATCCTGTGGTGAGGTGGACTGATGCAGATGGCAATACTGAAGCATCATCCAGATTTGGAAAAGGCCCATGGAGGGTCCAGTGTGTTTTATGGAAAGATGATTCAGGTTGTTTGTGCCATAAGTCAGCACCACATGCAAAGCTTTGAGAAGCTGCTGGCTAGTTACCTGGAGGGCTTTGCCCAGGGATGTCAGCTATTCAGAGGGAGTTAATCATCTCCCTCATCTCCCTTCAGCACAGGCAAAAGAAGTAATAGTGAAGGTGGAGTACAGCAAGAAAGAGGATATCTGTCCTCAGCACTTTCCAAGTGCCTGCATTTCACTTGGTAGGTAATGGTGTGGGGCTGGCTGTGATTTCCAAGCTTGCATTCAGTTATCATGTTAAACTTGCTTCTCGTTTCTGATACTACGATTAGTTTTTGGCCAATCTACACTAGCCTGGAGACAACAATGAAATTAATTGATTTAATATTTCTTAAATTAAGCTTGTGACATATCTCTTGCTCAGAGGAAACACACATTTCAGTCCCCAGGGTTGTCACACTTCCAGCCTCCTGAACATCAGAGGGGTTTTAACTGCAAGGCCATTCCCTTCTTGTCTTCCTCTGCTGCAGTTATCCTGCAAGCTATCCCCTGAGATTATGCAGCACAGCCTCCAGCAGTGGAGCTAGCCTCAGGCATGTACGGTACTCCACCTCAAGGACTCCCTGTCTCCAGTGGGCAAAAGACCAAAACAGCAGCAGGCAAAATTGCCTCTTCTGGGCATGGATTTTTATTGCCCTCTCTGAGGAGTACTGGTATGTAACCTTCAGTCAAATGCAACTAGTTGAAAGAGCAGTTCTTTCTGGAAGTCTCAAAACTAGCAGCTTTTTCCTGAAAACCCCCAGTCTGAAATAAACCAAGCTGCATTGAGGAGACCCTGATGGAGTCCTGAGCCTGCTGCAGGAAGGCTGTGGCAGGGCAAAGCACTTGGGTGCTACCTGCTCCTGCTCTTGTGGATGGACAGTCAAGCTGGAAGCTGTCACTCCCCAGCAGCACAATGGGCTCTGGCAGGCATGGTAGTGCATGGGGGGTCATCTGCCTCCTGCATGTTCCAGCCTCCTCTGAGGGGACCAAGCACAGGGAGCCAGTGTGTGCTTTGGTGGGCTCACAGCCTGTGCCCTGGGAGATCTGGGCAGCAGGGAGCAGTGCGCAGACACAGGGAATAATATTTTTCTTTAGAATGCCTGTAAGAGCCCATTTGTCACTTGCATACCTGCATAAAATTTTTCCTGTCACTGGGGTGGGGAAGGGCATCACTGGGGTGGGGAAGAGTCTCACTGGTTTTAGAAAGCAAAAATTTTCCATTCACTGAAATGCTACATTTTTATTATTGCTTGGGTTTGCTTTGTTTATTTGCTTTGGAACATTTTTCAGCTGGGACAGTTAATGAATATGAAAGAGATTGTATCTGTGTTGATTCAACTGGTCTCTTTTATAAAGTGCTCAAGTCAGCTTTAGTAGCTGAAAATGCAGCTGTTTCTCTTCAAATACAGATGGTATCATAGCTGATAAGTCACATTAAGCCTGAACAAGCAACCCTAGACTACATCTCAGCTAGTTTAAGAATCAATTTTAGAGATTTATAATACCACAGTGGGTACTGTTCTGTATTATCTTGATGTGCAATGATTTACACATTTACCAGCTACTTACCATTAATAACATAGACACAGAAAATCCCAGTCAGTGAAGTACAAAGTATGCTACTGAACAGAGTTCCCAGCAGTGCCATGGGGCCTCCACATTGAAAGGAAAGAAAGAAACTCTGAATAAACTGGCTTTGCATGTCTATAACTCTGTGCATTGGTGTATTGGCATTCATCCAGTGTGGTTGCTTTAGCATTTTTTCCTTCTGTTTAAAATTTTTTTTAATATAATAGGTTTCTGGTATGGAGTTGCTAGTGTGATGGAGGACAAGCACAGATAAACAAAATTTGCCTGTGTTGAATATGGGCAACTTCTCAGTTACTTCCGTACACCATTTGCATCAGGAGCAATGTGAGCCTGCCTACTTTTCTACTCCTGGCAGACTATTTTGTTGCTTATGAGCACAAGAAATCTGTGTGTTTGATGCATTGATAAGCTGAAATTTAGGGATTCTTAAGCTTTATTCTTGATAAGTAGATAACTATACAAACAGACACGTTTCTACAGGTAGTATAGTTAAGCTGCAAAACTGTATGTTGCCTCAAGAAGGTCAAGAACCCTCCACAAATCTAAACCTGTCATTCTTTTTTTTTTCCTCTGCCACTTCTGCTATGGTGTGCTGTCTGCCACATGTCTGGTCCTCACCACCAAAGAGTTTGTGAACATCATACACCTTAACTGGTCTGGAGTTGCCAGCTTCACTTCCAGCCCACACTTCTTCAGAGAAGTCAGTTTCTCTCTCTTCTGCCTCAATGTCCCCACCTTGAACAGTGGCATTAGGGAGAGGGAATGAACACTCTCAAACTACATTTCTATATTTTCACACTCATGAGAGGAAATACCTAACTTGGACAGGTCACAGAACACCTAAAAGAAGGTGGTGGGGGTTGTGGTTTCTCTGCTGATAGCAGTCAGATGCTCTGGCTTCCAAAAAAACTGGCAGCACACAGTACTCCCACAGCTTTGGTTTGAGCTGGAGACTTGTGGCTGTGCTGGCAAGGCAGAGCTGGAGACCTGGGTCAGGGCTCAGTGCCTGGAGGCCTGCCTTCACCTTCCAGCTCTGCTCCAGACCTCAGCCCCCTCCTTTCCCTTCATAAAACAACAATAACTACCTTCTGTCCATCAGTCTGTATTTACCTGGGTTGTGGGTCCTTTGGGGACTCATTTTATGTGAGCAGCACCTGTTTTGGTCAATCCAAGGCCAGCAACTAACTTGAACAGTGACAAACCAGAAGAAGCAGAGCTAACTCTGAATATGACAGAATTTTTACATGAGTCCATTCACTGCCCCAGCTGCTGCTGTAGCAGAAGCAGCTGCTCCTGTGCTCTTCTGTGAGAAGGTCTGGCTTATAGGGAGAGCTGCCTCAGGAGGACTACTAGGCATGCACAAACTCTCACAGTGGGAACCCATCTGGGAATTTTGGAGCTCAATTCTTTGTGTGACAAAGAGTTTGGAGAAAGGAAACTGCTATTCCCCTTGTTCTCTCCTTTCCTCCCACAAGTGAGCCTCAACATTCGTTTGAAATTATTTAAAGAATTATTACCCTTGAATGAGTGGGATGGGGATGTGCCTTATTTTTTATTGGTCACATTAATTGTATATTTTTGTCTATTATTTGGTAGGCTGGATAGCTATAACTTTCAAGTTAAGTTTTTAGTACAAATGCACTCTCTCATTTTCATAGTTTGCTTTCCAAATGCTTTATACAACTAGAAAAAAAATTGCCCCTATGACATAAATGTCTTCCCTATTATGCCATTATGCAGTTATTTACTGAGGTCCTGTGAAACGCAATCCATCAAAGATTTTAAGGGTTCTAAACTCAATTCCACAAAGACCCCTCTACCACCCCAACAGCTTATAACACATAGGTGAGATGGAGAATGTCCACAGAAGACATCTATGTACCCATGGTGGAGCAGAGAACAGCAAGGCTTGAAGGGAGCTGGTGAAGCTGCATGCTGCAGATGTACTTGCCTGGGCCCTAACAGCATAAAAAATGAATTAATGTGGTGTTTTTCCTGGGCTTGTTAGGACTACCACTGATTAGCTCAGGTGCAGCAGCACCTTTCTAAGTTTATATGCTTTCTGTTTCTGGGGATGGAGAGTGTCTGTTCAACACCATGTATTAGTAGTACGTGGAAAGTTATTGCTGAAGGCAGATCCAGGCACAAGTAAAGATTTCATAATTTTTGTCTGAGAAAGGAGCCACACTGAAGTAAAAGAGGCAGACAAGATAGACTGAGCTGTTAAACCTGTGTTTTGTGAGACTTTTTAGCATACAGTTCCCTCAGCAGGTTGCACAAATACCTGAGAAAACAGCTGTGAGGCTTTTCACCAGTGCTGTTCAGTACTTTTAAATCTATTGATTTGTTTTAGTTTTACATTGTTTCTTCTTCCCCTAGCATTATCTCTGCCAAAAGGTGCAAGACACTAGCTTTTCAGATTCCTCCCTGACCCCAAGACCACCTCTAGTGCAAACAGGTTTTCAGCAGCTGGTGAAGTCCCCTGAATATTGAAGGAGTTGTATGACACAATGTGTAAGCCACCATTAGCTAGGGCACGTCTCTCTCCAGGAGTCTACTTGTGCTGTAGACTTTCCCCTGGAAAATTTATGGTAATGTTGCTTAACCACAGACCTAGTGGCCTGGGAATACTTAATAGGAGAGGTGGGAGCTGAATAGCAGTAATGCAGCTCTTGGGCATGATCAGTTGCTTCTCCTTTAATGAGGAGTCCAGAGGAGAAAAATACTTTATTAATATGCAGGGATAGGTCAAATTTATGAGGGAGGTGTTCAACAAAGATTGAATACTAATATAAATAGCCACAACTAGGGTCTTTTCTGGAACAAAATTGACCCTCCCATACACATTGTAATAAAGGGCTGGCTTTTTCAGGCCCCTTCTTTCCCGTGTCAGTATTTTGGTTGTGGACACCAGTCCAGAGAATACTCCTGTTGTGATAATGTATTTCTAAACGTAACACTCTTTCATCCTGCAAGCAACTGCAAAAAACTAACAGCATGCTGTTCACCAACCAAACAACTGCATTAATTTACATAAAGGAATAAGGAATAAATGACACTCCAGGGGCATGCAAATACCTTCAACCCAGCAAGGCACAGACATGGCAATTGTACCTAGTTTGTCCCTTTGCATTTTAATTCTTCTCTTATTTCTTCATGAATTGTAATGAGGAAAATAAAATGAAAGAAATTAGTGGTTTGATGTAGAGACAGAAGTATACTTGTCACACTAAGCTGTAACTAATTGCCATTAAATACAAGTGATGTCTGGTCATGGTTATGAAACTGCTGTAGGGTCCTTTACAGCAGGTTCTTGACATTGTGGTTTGTGCTAACTTACTGGTCTGCAAAGATCCATGGTATTAATTTGTAAATGGTTCCAAACCGTTCTAAGCCATTCCTCAATGATTTGCTAAATTTATGAAATTCAGTCTGAATTTCTTTCTGCTGTTGTTTAATCCAAACCCACAAAGTTCCCCCTCTCATTCCATAGTTCTAACGACACTTCAGAAAATAACTCATCATTACCTTGATGCATTTGTTTTATTATGTACATGTGATTTCAGAATGACTTTTTAAGTTGCTCATCAACAGAAATAGGCCCATAGTGTTCCTTTGTCCTAGAGCAAGCTTGGTCTGTTCACTACCACTGAACATTAACAATCTTCTTTATATGTTTTGTTTAAACTGTCAAGTGACAGAGGAATAAATTAGTTGGGCTGTTCCTTTACAACCTGCTGTTCAGCAATGCATGTGAGGCTTTTAGAGATCCTGTACTACAAGTTCTAGTATGTGTGCTCTTTGTTCTAGCCCCATGTTGAAAACCTGGTCAACTTACAATGAAAGGTGCTTCAATACAGAGCATAGCAGCTGCTGTTAAAAAATATTAAGTAACACATGAGTGATTACAATAGCCTCTTTATCCTCTCACATCAACCATCCTGAACCTTCCATCGTGTTATTTCCTGTGTAAATCTATGCCCTCTAACAGTCCACATACCTCTCTGATTGCCAGGTCCAGAGCAATGAAGAGAAAGTCTTCCTGGTCTGTGAGACCAAGTAGTCATCAAAGTGATGAGGTCAATTTTTTTTTTTTAATTTTATATAGCAGGGAAGATGGAATAAAACCAGTTTTATTTCCAGATCTGGTGCCTGATTTTAAAAACAAATCCTCTTGCTCAGAGGTATGTTAAATTCACTTAGCTCTCGTTTAAAAACCTTGGTTTTTATAGATCTACCAAGTATTTTCATTTTCATACTTGCTGTTAGTTGTGGAAGGTGAATATTTTATGAGATTAAACCCCTTTTTTTCTTAGTAAACAGAAAGCTACAGAAAACCAGATTTTTTCTTTTCTGTGCAATTAACTAAATATTCCCTAATAATCACACAAAGCCACATCAGAACAAACATAAGTACGCACACTTAAAATCCTTTCCAAGCCTTTCTTCATTCAATTAAATTTGTAAACATTATTTTCCATTAGTCATACTCAGGCTCTGAATCAAGCTTCTGAGCACTGAAGAATGAAGAAAATACTCCTTTTTATAGCAGTGTGCAAGGAAGTGAGCAAGATGTGTAATAAGATGGGGAAGCTATAGCAGGAAGATGAAATGAGAGAACTGAGAAAAGAAGAAATTGAATGAAGAACAATCTGCTCTTAATTTGTGTCAGTTGGCAAGTAACAACCATGAAAACTATTTTGGGAATGGATATTCCTTCTATAACTCAAGTAACTGGAATCAATCCAGCACGCTTTTCCTTATCCTAAATTTTAAAACGCATTGTACCTGCGGGCAGAAGCACCAAGAAAGATTATTTTTCTCCCCTTGCTTTTTTCTCCTCCATTAATGCCAAATCTAATTAGAAGAAGGACAGCTTAAAAAAAAATGAAAGCTGCCTCACAGCTGTCCTGAAAAGTTACTAGTGAACTGGAGAAAAATGTGGCTGGTAGGACACAAAACAATTCCAAAACTTTGGGTCTGATTCTGCTGGTGTGGCATGAATAGATGAAATCAGTGTCCTGACTATAATCATGAGAGTGGGTAGCCATACTGTTATGACTAGCCTTTCCCAAATAAAGCCAATCTGTTTCATAAATACAGACCTAAGCATTAACCTCAGTCAGTTTATTCTCACCCATTGAATGAAACCAGCACAATTTTATCCTTTAAGTCCAAAGAAAAATTGTGTGTTACATTTTCAACTTAATGAACCTTTTCAACTGAAGTATCCAACAACTCCTTACTACAAAAATACTAATTCATATTATCAGGTAAATCTTTAAGTTCAGGTGTGAAACGGAATGTAATCTTTAATGAAAATAATTTAAAGAGAGGTGGTTATCATTTTGATGTGCATTTTGATGAAGAAAAACCCAGCTTGACATCATTTCACTGAAAAGAAACAGTACAAGCAGCACCTTACATATGTACCTGCCGCAATATTAAAATGTAAAGAACATCAAATTTGAAATAAAATGAAAACTATAAATATAACTGGATTATACTTCACCATTTTCTGGCCATCAAAACAAAAGAAAGATTAAAGTGATACAAATACCTTATGGCACCCTTAAGTCCATAGAGTTTTAACAGTATCATTAAATTTCACAAAAGTTTCTTAACTAGCTAAAAAATCACTTTTGCAGAATCTCACCTCTCAGTTTTTTCTTTTGTCCAACTAGTGTAGTCAGCTTCTTTTTACATATTGGCAAGGAATAATAGACTTTTTATTAATTTCAGGTTGCTGAATGAGCATTTGTCACCTTGTATGTTAGTTACTGGCAACACCAGACCTTAAAACAGTTGTGACATTAGCAAAACATCATGCTAACTGCATATCATCTATGGCAAACTGCACTTTGTTTACTTGTAAAAGCAGCAGACTAGGGCTGCTTAGCCATCATAAAAGCCCGGTGGCTTGGGATCCCTTCTAGAGATGGGCACCTTGATACAGAGCGTTGCCTGTGTCTTGTGGTTTTTGCAATGTACATGGCTGCTATAGGCTGATGCTGGGGGCAATAATGACCCCTCCAACCTTAAAAAAAAAACCCACATTGCTAAAGAAGTAATGTCTGGGTAAACAACAGTCAGCATGAAAACCTGAAACTCATTTCTTAGCCACAGTATGTCTATTGCTGTCCACTACAGGTTAGGAGTTACTGGGGCTCTCTTGATTGTGTAAAATGTGAGAAAAGTATCTTAGTGCTCATTCCTGTGCATTAGTGCCTCTTCTAGACCACCTCTTGGAGATACTTCAGATCCTATGTATTGACATAACACTCAGCAAAAATAGCAGACTCTGTCTACCAAGAAGCAGGCATTTCAAATGAGTAGGTGCTTGTATTAAGAGTGTGTTTACAAGTTTCTTGTGAGAGCTCAATTGCCTCTCTTTTATTACATGCAATTTGGGTGGGAAAAAGACCACTTCACTACTTGTGAGAAAGTGCAATGCAAGTTTTGGGGTGTGGGGGGAAGTCTAACACTTGTAAAATGCATTTCACTAACCATGAAAAATTAAACTTCTCTGCAGAAAGCCTTATGTTAGGACTCATTTCATCTGATACATGAAGAATAGCATAATGCTATATTAATATTGTATTACAAAGGACAGACAAACTGTAATATTTACTTGAGGCAGAAAAAGTAAATTTCCTTTTTCAGGAAAACTCACTCAGAAATTTGCAGGAGAGCAAAATGCACATTTTTATCTTGTATACACATAGTGAGTATTTGTCTGACCAGCTAAATTCGGCTCTATCAAACCTTGGTTGACATCAAAGAAGCATAATCTATTACTTGTCAGCGGGCATGTCAGAGTTGTTAGGTCATCTCTTGCCTTACTCTTAATTTCTTCAAACAACAATACTGGTGGTCTGCGTCAGAACTGCTGGTCACTGCATAGAAGCAAATCAAGAAGTTCCAGGCTTGCATTAATGTCAATACCTGCTGTGTGTTTAAAGGTTCAATTTTAATGCCATAAGTGCTAGGAACCTTAGCTGAAGGTAGTGCTTTTGCAACAATAGCTTAGTCATATGAACTGCCTTGAACTTGCAAGCGACTGTTTTAATGAGTGTGGGTCTAGAAATAGCTGGTCTTTTCCCCTGGGTACAGGCCAAGGGAGAGTAACTTCTCTGGTGCTGCTGACAATTCAGCATTATAAACTTGATTATCAGAGTTAGTGAAATCTGCTGTGTGCATCTGTTCATCTTCACCAATGCATTTGGTTTTTTAGAAAGTTGTTGTTTCCTTTTCTGCTGCCTATTACCCAGTGTGAGCCCCCATGAATATAAACAGCATATGGTGGCACTACGCCAGGCATCTTCCAATGTACACACACACGTGTGCATGTCAGATACACAGTCACAGACAGACACACACACATGCACACACCCTTCTCTGGTGACCACAGTCACAGTGGTTTCTTTGTGATTTTGACAAACTGGCTTGCAAACAGAGCAATTTCCATCATGAATTTCAGAGTACATTTCACATCACTCTGCAGTTATGGGTGAATTCCTTTGGCACATATGCCTTTGCTTGTTGCTTAGTGTTGCTCTGGACTGCAAGTAGGATGAGGAAGAATCTGTGCCTTATAGTGACTGTTGCTTCATGGCTGAAATTAACAATAATGCTCCCAGCAACATGATTTTTTGCTATTTTGCAAAAATGGTAGACTACCTATTTTGCAAAGCACTTTGAGAGCTGACAGTGGCTGTCTGTAATTGCCATGAGAGAAAATCAGTGCAGAAAGATGGCCTACAGTTGTCCTCTCTACTGCTTCAACTCAGACATTTCTTTCTAATGTAAGTAAATTTGTGATTTACTATTTCACAGGCATAAACATAAGCCTATGTGAATTGATGATAATCAGCAAGTGCCACTGGGCCAGGAAAGACAAGCAAGGCTTAAAAATGAAGTCTTCAACTGCCCCTGATCTGCCAGGGCTGACACTGTCTTGTAACCAGAGCCTCTGATGCCCTTGGAGCCTTGAGCTGAGACTGAGGGAATCCCAACTCCAATATTCTAATCTGAGCCCTGCTTGCTTGGTGCCCCCCTGGGTTTTCAGATTCCCAAACCAGTAGAGATCAGTAAATAATGGCAGTTGTTCTGTTATTTCAATCCAAAATTTTATCTGATCTCATGACATTTCTGTTTTTTTGCCACTTTCTTATGAGAGAAACTCACATCAGCCAGGTTCAAACATGGTTCCTTGTCTTTCCATACATCTTGTCCTCATCTCCAACAAAGATCAAACTCTATTGGTTTGCCCACCTGAACTAATCTCAACTTTTCTCATTGCCAAGACTTGGCAAAACATTTTTCTCTTTTGCTTTGGGCTTGTTTTTTTTTTTTTTTTTTTTTTTTTTTGTGGTTTTCTCTGATTTTAAATAATTTTTATGGTTTT
>JANZLQ010000079.1:46311602-46375688 GCA_026212715.1 Elanus axillaris
GAGGTACTGCCAAAGGGTGGTAGGGATGTGTTTTATTAGAATGAATAACATCCATGGTTATTAGACAAAAAAAAATAGGCAGCTTTACAGCCACAGTCTGAAGGAAGATTTTGAGGCCCACAAGCTGGAGAAGGACTTTTTCAGTGATACCAGTTAGCCTAACAAAATACTTACCTAAAAACCTTGTTTTGCATGTTTCTTCAGATCATTAGACTACAGCACAGCTACCACTGAGGTTTATTCTCATTACTGATTAAACCATAAGGATTGAGTTAGTCACTCTTAATTGCCATGACTTGGTTTTGTGTGCTCTAGTGAGCAATTGTGGTAGGTGCAACAGGTAACCACCTCCTGTAAGGAGGTGGCTTGTTAATAATGTTATACTGCCCTGCATTCAATAGCATTTGGGGTTTTCTTTAAGAAAATACCAAACTGGAATATCCCACCTGACCTGACCTGTCCTGTTGGATGTACTACTTAAAGCATGAGTCACTTGAAACATAATGCATCAGACTGCTGAGGGAGCAGCAATCCTTCAGTGGCATGGATTCTTTCAGGACAAAGTAACTGGGGCAGAGTCTGAGCGACTGCACACTCTTTTGAACACAAGTCTGTCCTTTCAGGGTGGAAAGAGCCTCCCATATCAGAGGCTAGCTTAAACAAAAGAAAAGCTGGCATATCAAAGGTCACAAAAACCAAGCACAGGAGGTTGTAAACAGATTTCAGCTCAGGCATGATCATCTCAAGTGTTGTCATTATATGACATGAGAAGAAGATTCTTTTACGCAAACAGAAACAAGATCTACTTATTTATATTTTTTTCTATTGAAAGAGTAGGGTAAAACATAAAGTCTCCACATCAAAGATTGTACAATATACTAATTAAATTATATGCCTGTGTGTGTTTCTTTGATGTTTTATTGCACTTCTGTGATTCCTTATCTGCCTATCTCCTTAATACTTTGGCTAAGTTAGTATTCTCACTTAGCTATTAATTTTATATTATAGTATTTAAGCAGCCGACACCAGTTCCCCTGGAAGAAAGCAAGCCAGGTGTAGGAGTTAGACATTGTGCCAGTCTGCCTATGGATACAGATAAATAAAAATGTATATTGTTGGGCAGGATGATGTATGCATTTTCATTTATATAAAACAAAACTCCTCTGAGGGTGGTTAAAAGCCTCTGCTTTTACAGCCTTCTGAAGAGGTTATTTCAACTAGCAGCTGTGGAGCAGAGAAAGCACCCTTTAAAGGCACACTGTGAGTGTTTTTCTAGAACATTATCAAAAAGGATGTCAGGTCTTAGTATAGCATCAGCACACAACTGTGCTTGTGAGGTACAAGATGCACACACTGAAATGTTGCTGTCATCTGACCTCCAGAATCAGTAATTACATTTGAGTGACATCTTTGTCAAATCTGTTTTATCTGGACAGCTACTGTGCTAAAAACTTCCACATTGCTATCCATGTGCCTATGAAATCATGTAGTTCTCTCTGCAGTGAATAAACAGAAAGTTTTGTAATTGGGCTCCACACAGAATTTTCTACTTCCCCATTAAAATTTGTAGCTCTCTTTTCACTGTTCTGTCCATCTGGAGCTTTTTTGCAATCATATTGGTCTCTTTCAGTATTGTTATATGGGATGTAAGCCAAAGTTAATTCAATTAGATAATTTTCAAAAATACTCAAAACTTGTTTTGTGAGATCACTTAGTTAGGGATTGGTTGCCAAAAGTAAAGGAAAAATCATTCTACTACTTTTGGCATGTAAATATGATCTCCTTATTCAGAGTATACTCAGATGAACCAAGACAAGGCAGCTCAAAATTGCGTCAGTGTAATCTTATATTCTTCAAGAGAAAGAACAAAATTTGCAACCTATTTGTCCCTTTGTTCTCATATACTGTGTCTGGATCCAAAAACCCTTCTCTATTTCTCCGAGAAACCTACTCACCAAAGAAAAAAAACCAAATGTCTACTCTACAAGTGCAGGCACAGAACTAATTTATAGTTCTTAAATTTTTGAAGTGATTTAGAAGGGAAAACTCTGTCGAAACCTCCCATAGAGCTACTCCATAGAAGCAGTTCGACTTAGAAACCCTTCAGTTTATCAGTATCCACACAGGTAAACCAGAATGAAATGCTAACATTTTTCAGTGGTGTGAAAGTCTGCCTCTTGGTGAATGTCATCAGCAATTGTCCCATTCAGGTAACAATCATCCCTCTTCCAGTGTTCTGCCTATGTACTTGCCACAGATCTTAATATGCCTTTGTATTTACATTACATACTAACATTACATACTTGTCATTCTTTATCCTGTTTTTGTTCAAGTCATATGTTCCTTAATGAATTTGTTTCATGTCATTTTTAAACTCACACCTGGACATTGTGAATTCTTAGTGCAATTATTGTCAGTGTCTTTTAACACTGTTGAAGTTATCTGACATGTTATTAGAATCTTGTCTTGCAAATGCTTATTTGCTTGGACAGATATAAAAAGGGCATGTACATTAAAAACTTGGAATGCCAGACTCATCAGCTGGCTAAGGAAAAACAGTATCTCTCTCTACAAACCTTGCCTCCCTTATGTTATGAGGCATTATGTGAGCACCCCTATTGTCTTTGGAAGTACATCGTTAGTGAATGTAAGCTACCAACATGAATGGTATGGAGCTGGGTCTTCAATATGGAGATGGCATTTGTAAATAATTTCTACAAATCTCCTAGTGCTATTTTGAATTAATTTCAGTGATGGTATTTTGAAGAAAGTACAGTCTTGGTAGACAGTGCTTCTCTTCTTTCTTAAATATTTATTTAGTGGGATATCCTTTACTTGGAGTCAAATCCAGGTCTGAGGTATGTAGAAAAATGTTTGTGCACCTTCAGTTACTACACCTCTAAGATTTATGTTTCTCCTCTGTTGCATCCTGTATCACTCAGGTATAGGGTAATATGCTCGATTCTGACATCTTTTATACTAACCAGACATGTACTTCCCTGGAACTTAGGTTGTATTGTTATACTAGACTCAGCTTTGTTGGACTAAACCCAACAGGCTTTCTTGTTCTATAATTAAGGTTTATTTCTGAATTGAATACAAGTATCCTTTTTCTTTTTGCTTTTCAGTTCTGTGGTATGAGTTTCTGTAACGTGTGTGTGTGTGTGTGCGCTTTTGACAGAGCACAAAGACTTTTATGAATTTTATTTAACCTTCCTTTATGGTGTTAGGATCCCTGGCACTCTCAAAAATATTTGTTCAAAAGCGAAGACCTAACTGTTTTTGAAATATCATTAAAGGCACCAATGATACCTCTTTCCCTGAGAAGAAAGAAAAACATACACAGGGTGACAGAATTCCCTCAAACTGTGCTTTTCTGAAGTGTAGGATTGTAGAGTAAAGAATAGTTTGAAGGTCAAGTGTCACAGCAAGTCTGTCAGCGGTTTAGCAGTTGAATACTTCAGAAGAAATATGCATGCACTTTAAACTAACCTCTTGATTTGCTTTTTTTCCTCCTTTTATGTACTTTCCTTCTTATCTTGCAAAACTCCTTATTCACTCCCTAGAAGAAGCCTTTCTTATAAAGACGCACTGGAAAGCAGGTAGCCTTTCTTAGAGCTGTCAGCACCTGCAGCTCCAAAAACAAAGTTGAAAGATTCAAGGGAAATAGCAATGGAAACTACTAGAACCCTAAAAACAATTTAGTCTTAAATTATCTTGTTTCTTTAAAACTTGGTTGAGCAAAGTTGAAAACACCTTTTTTTTTCATCCCCTCAGGACAACATAGTATTTCCAATTGTGATTCATGCTGTATTTCTCACTGTACACAGATTTATTTAATTCCCTTTTCTTCAAGGATACATGCCCCGTGTTTCTTCCTCCCTCACCTTCCCCTGCAGTTCCACCCAGCTGGGAACACTGCAGCCTCCCTTACTTGCTCACTTGTTAGCACCATCAACGAGAGTCTCAAAAGGCAAAGCAGTCATTGTTGTCAAGACTACCTGTGCTAAGGTATTGTATTCCTTCTGCTCCTGGTCTCCTGGGGGTAATGTGTTAGTTAATATGCAGAAGGATTTCTGCCCTGTGTATATTTATCAACTAATTTACAGCAGATAGCTGAGATGAGCTGTTACATATGTGCTGTGTTTCTGTGATGTAAGGGAGGAGGGGGATGGATGTCACAGTGTGCAGGCTAGTCCCTGCTCCCTAATTCTACTGACTCTGTCTCTGCCTCTCCCAGGTATTGAGGAGGTGCTCCAATGTGTCATAAATATCACACAGGTCAGGTGAGAACAGAGTGGTGCACGCAGGCAGAATTTTGTGTAAATTTATGGTTTGGTCGGATGAATCCATCCCAAATCTGGTTGGAGTTTCAGATGCTTGTATTTTTGATCATGGCTCTCCTGGTACTTTTGAGATGCAGTGCAGTGTGATCTTACAGTGATGAGAGCTTATGTGGCTTTTGCTTAGAGGCTGAGCTACCCAGGCCTGGTGGGCTTTTTGTGGCCTTTAAAGCAATGAAAAAAGGTGTTTCCATCATTTCTTTGGAAAGACGAACCTGATGTTCTCAATGGTTCTACAGTATGGGGATATTTTATGTATTGTTCTCTTTGAGGAAGAATCTTAGGGAAGATTCCCCAAGGAGTCCTGAAGCTGAATGAACTCAGGGACAAACCGACCTCAAAATATGACGTAGGTAAGATAGGTGCTGAGACACACCCTGATGGAAAAGTAAATCACTGAGACATATTATTAAGGGATTTAGTTGCATTTGCATTGGTTTTCTAGTCTTCAGTATGCATTGCACAGGAAAAAAATTGAACAGGGCAGAAAGCAAAGATGTCTAAACTGTGGCACTATAACTTGTCATACAGCCTGTTTTAACAGATTACTTTTTTCTACAATGCTCCTATGTATGAAGCTCTTGCTATTTTAAAAGAGTGCAAACTGTTACCTGTGAAAGTTTTCTATAATCATTTCCTTGGAAGGGTCACAGTCCATTTTAGGCAATTGTGTTGAACAGTTACACTTTATATTAGGGACAAGAACTATCCTAGTGAAGTCTACGTGAATGCACATTTATATACATGCAAGTTCATACCATCAAACATGCACAAACAATTCTGGGCATATCCATACCACACATGTTGGGACACCCTGCATGTGTTTTCAAGACCTGACAGGAGAGTGTTTGTTGGAACAGCACAAAAACATCCTGCTGTAGCATACAGGATACTAGTTGCCCAAGTATTCATGCTGACATAGTACTATGATAGACATGGGTCTTCTCTGCAAGCTTTTATCTGCTTCAGAGGCTGCTCTTTCAACAATACTGTGAGATACTTTCTGTGTCTGAGAAGAGCTTGTCATTAAGACTTCTCTCAGTGCATTTGATAGTATCCACTGGTTCTTCCATATGTGGTATTTTCCCCTATTTAAAGTGAGCCCAGGGACACAAGTATGTATTTAATATTGATATTGAGAAGATACGCATGGCTAAGAACATTTGAACTTTAAGCTAAACTTTCCTGTAGCAAGACTAGGCTACCTCACAGATTTCTAAAAGATCTGTTTGTTTCACTGCTGGACAGAAGAAGCACTCTTTCGGCCTCCTGTTATTTTACTGGTAAAATAGCTGAAACTCTCTGCATGTGATTATTCTCTTGCTGACTATGGAGGATGCCAGGAATAACAGTGCTGAAATCAGAAAATCTACAACTACAGTGTAAAATCAAGTCTTTTTTCTCTTTGTTTCTCTAACACCTGCCACGGCACTGTTCCAGCCTTGGCACGCTGTAATTATGTATAGTTATTACTAAATATAAAAAGTACCAAGAACAGCACTTCACATCTCCCAGACTCATACATTTAATTAGATTTATAGAAAAAATAAAATGCAGCTCCACAAGCTCTTGCTATCTTGCTTGCCTTCCTGCACTGGGCCAGACCCATTCCTAAAAATATGAAGAGAAATTCTTAAGTTTCAACATTTTTGTAAAATTGGTAGAACCCCATTGCAGGAAAGAAATAACCTACTATCATGCTTGGTCATTAAGTCAAAAGAAAAAAATTAAACATTGATAGGTTTTAAAACTGTAGTCCAGTTCTGACTTTGTGTCTCTTTTCCTTTCACTTTGGCTGCATGGATATATGATGGATTATATACCATCGCCTGGTTTGAGTGGGTCTGCTTTATGGCTTCTAGGACAGTAATTGATTGCCAACATTTTGGGTTGGAGGAAAATGTGGGAAGGTTTGAAGGCTACCTTACAGATTTAAACAGAAATCGAGAATTCACTGACAGCCTTCAAAACTGTCTCCAAATATGCAGTGTGCTTTCTACATGCTTAAGTGATGAAGGTAAAAGGAAGAGGAAAGGATGAACATTTATTCATTCTTTTGAACTGTATCATTCCTTTTTCTAATCCAGCTTTTCATAATAATGGTGAGGAGGGGCATAGGACAGCACCCAGAGCAACAGCTTTTATTTTTTGCATGTCTGGACCCAATGTCTGAAATACACAGAAATGGGCTTAAAGAGCTTGGAAGAAGGCTATATGTAACTGTGAATGTTGTTTTTCAGTACAGTTGCTGTGTTATTCTCAGCACATGTATACTACTGAAGAGCCTATGTATCCTCAGAAACTGCTCAAAACAGAGTACAGATTTCATGTGCAGTCATTTTATACATTGGTTTTACTTCAGTACTAATGCCTGGTTTTCACAGCTATATAGGAAAGCAGAGCTGGTACTTTCTTCTCTAACTCTTCATCTCTCTTCTCGTATGGGGGGGGTGGTGGTGGATACCTTTAGTAATCTCAAATAGATGTTTTAAGGCACAACTCATGCTTGAACCTTGCTCCATGATATTCTCCAGAGTTGTGATCAAGTGCCCTTTAAAATTAGCGCTAAAGTCCCTATCATTGAAAACCAAGCAGGAAAAAGACAGCAAGAGCAGAAAGGACTAATTTTCTGGTGTCTAGCCACAGACAAGATGAATGCAGGAAGAACTCTGGTTTTTAGCTGAGCAATCTTTTGTTTTCATTTTCTAACATGCAAATTATAGGAGAACTTGTAGAGGTGCATGTAAGCATACTTCAACTAGCCCAATACACCATTTTATATAAAAAAAAATCAGTCCATTAGAAGATTTTGAATGTGAGGAGAGTAAAAGAAAAAAAACCCTAACTTTCTTTTCAGGAAAAACAATCACTCAAACAGCAATTTAATCACTCAAACCCACCATTTTTGTTTGCTCTCTTGCCTTCACTCTTGGTGTTTGTACATTTATCTTGGAAGCAACTGAGCATATGCCTGCCTGCAAAACAACTGTGAGGAGATCAACCATGGCTTATGTTTGGGTGAGCTGTAGTCCATGGCCAAGTGCAGGAAGGCCATTTCCCACCTCCTGGAACCGCGTTGGAAAACCTGGGGGGAAATGGGCTCATCTTCCTCCTCCAGTATTGCCTAATCAGCAAACCATTTCTCTTTTTGTTTTCCTTTAAACGTTCCACATTCCTCTGAAGAGCAATCTAGTAAATTCCACTCTTCATTTTTGCTTCAGTGTTTTGAGGTTTTTTTTGAGCTAATGCTTGGGTTAAAAATTTCAGATAACGTGGGCTGAGAATTGCAAAGGGAACTTTGTAAAGCTAAACAGCTATTTTACTCTCAGCTTTTTCATTAAACAAACATTTCTGTCATATTCAGCAACTGCATATCACTTCTATAGGTGTTAAATTAGGAAGAAAAAAATTCTGGTTTGCTTTACCTTCTCTCACATACAATTCTTCTAGATTTCAGTGTTTTTAATTGTTTATTTAAGACAGATTTTTTCCTCCTGAAATTGAAACTGGGGTTTATTTCCTGCTGATCCTGGACAAAAGAAGGAAGAATTCCTTACATGTTGGTTTGATTCATTCAATGCACAAATCAGGTTTCACTTCAGAGATGCAAGTTCACTGCAGTCAAAAAATGTTTAAGAGGTAAGAAAATAATGGCAAACTTTCTCCCACAGTAAGAAATGAAAAACAATCTGTGTCCTTAAACTTCTGTCCAGTGTCCAGCAGTTAATGCAATCCAAAGGCTACAATTCATCACAGAATTTAATTGAGCCACATTGTTCTCACATCAAGCTTTTCTGTTTCTATTTACTTTCCTTTATGGAAAGCCAGGTTTTCTATTGTGTTCTGCCAGTCAAGCAGTGCAAGGTGTCTGGAAAACAGCCAGTCATCATCTGGGGAGCTTTTATCCTAATCCCACTACCTGTTCTTGGCCCCAGTGCAGGAGCAAGTTGTGGTAGCATAGCCAGAGTCAGCAACTTCCTCTTACCACACAGGGGCAATTACCAGTTGTGTGCTGCCATGCAATATGCCAGGTAATGGAAAATGGCATGCAGGTGGCACAGGGGCTAGAATTTCCCAGATGAAGCACAGATTACAATGTGGTAGAACTGTGTTTAATGAAGTAAATGCTTTGCAGGTAGAGAGCTGGCTCTTAACATGTGACAGAAAATCAGGCTGTGCAGGGAACCTTTCAAGGAATGAGAAAATCTTTGCATTTTCTTAGCCTTGTTCGTTCTTTCTTTTTACTGGTATTCTGAGTTGGCTGGGTGAAAATTCAGATATGTGAATCTTTCCCATGTAGAGGATGTTCTTAAAGAAAAGCCTTTCCCCTTTAGAAGCCATATTGGGATTCCTTGTTATTTGCTGTTCCAACTTTCCTGGGGTCCTCAACAACCTACAGAGGTAATCAGAAAGCTAGACCCTGCAACTCCAGTTTTCCTTCTTGCAGGGTGATTGGATTCAGTAATACCAAAAGTCTTGCCAACCTCTCCTCAGATGTAGCATACCAAGCGGGCTGCTGAGGGCTTGGAGGGCATATGCTGAGAGCATAGAAAACTGCCCTTAAAAGATGACTGTCATAATGATTTCTAGCATCAGATCATGAATAAATAGCTACAATAGAAGTAGCTAGAAGATCTTCATACAGATTCTTGTCTATTTCCACACATAATGGGTAATGGCAGTGCTATCTTTTCCTGAGAATGAACCACAATATGCTAACAGCTTTGTTCAGACTTGAGACTGTAGACTTTCTTTGTGCCTCTAGAACAGCTGTTTCAAAGTGTTTTAAACCACTGGGCTGCTGCCAGACCTCAGTGTTTTTCTGGTTTCCAATACACTTTTTTTCAAATTTTTAACTGACAACTGTTTAATATACTTCTGCAACAGCTCACCATGACCTTAGACCAGTGTTTTAGTGGAAATGTTGAACATGAAAGGATTGTATGCTGTGGATCTCTGCATTGAAATGCTTTTGGTAAATAAAATAAATGCTACAGAAACAAATTATTTGCATCACTGTTCCACTTATCCTTTGTAGGAGAGACATACTGGATCACAGCTTTTTCTGTGTAACTGTGATAGTAGCAGCTGATTAACTTAGTAAAATTAGTAAGAGTATTGCTGAGTTACATGGGTGCAAAAATATTGCTGATCAATACATTATGTGTTCCATGAGTTTCTATAAAATCTGTCCCCAGGGTATCCAGGACAGTGATGAAATTTGAATGTAATGATGTGTTTTAACAAACACCTTTTTAATCACTGTCCAATAAAGTCAAGTGCCTAGCATCTGGGTGACTAGCATATTGCAGGAAGGCAGTGTCTTTAGAGACTGTCTGCACTACTTCATGCTTTTTAAGAATATAGAAGGGTTCAAACTTGGTGGTTTTACTCATCCTGCAGGTAGCTAAAATCAAGAATAAGTTTTTGTTTGCAGATGCCTGAATTCACGAGTGAAGAGTGAATTACGAGGAGGTGTGGCATTTCAATTCTTGCTGTTAACAGGGTCTGTGTTCCCATGTCATTATAATGAATTCTATTGGCACATGCCCTGAACTGCTGAAAGAAAAGTGTCTACCTTATGTATTGGAGCAGTCTGAAATGCATTTGAGATGAGAATGTTTAAAAACTGACAGTAAAAGCAAGCAATGCTAATTGCACAGTGAGGTGTGCCAAGGTTGCAGGGAAACTCCCAGTTTCCCAGTGCATGTTACAGCAAATACCACTGAGAGAATCAATGACTGGATTGCAAGCACAATTAGGGTAACATTGTGTTATGTTAGTAATGCCATTTGTTGTAACTAATGTGGCCTGTCCGTTTGCTGCTCTTTGTTCTTGTGTAGAACATCTACACTGATTGTGGGAAACAAGAGGCAAACTTACACCATAAAGAAACAGGGAGCATTCACCACTGGTATGTTTGTGTGCGATACCTGCCATTGTTACTTCACTTTTTCAGCTTCTGCCTCTGTGCTTTCTGCTCCCCTTCCACAGCCTCCAGTGACTTAGAGAAATACAGACATTCTTTGTCCTCCATGCAGCTGTGTAAGAAGTGCAAGTATGAAGTACTTTTCTGATAAAAACAACAGAGTGTGAAAGCAGTTTAGGGAGGTAAATAAAAAAAACCTGAAACAATTTCTACCCCGACAGCTTTCTCAGAAGGTGTAAGTTCAGCTTTGCCATCATTGCCAGGAATTGCAGCCCTGTATAGAACAAAGGTCCTGAATTCTTTGTCTAGTGGAATATGGGCAAGTCACTTGATTTACCTTAGCCTGAGTTTCTTTCTCTGTAAAAGTCATGCAGTGTTATCCTTTGGTCACCATGGCTGAGGGACAGTAGCATCACATAATGAATTTTTTCTCCAATGTTTATCTGGAGGTATTACAGTGTTACTATGATAAATCAATGCAAATAGAAGCAGGAAAGCAATATTTTTTTTAATTAAAAAAAATGAGAACTAAACAGATATGCAGTATGAAATAACCTGTGGTAATCCTGTCACTTGAATTGTATTACCTTCAGGTCTTCTTCAATTAGTCATACTAGTTCTCTATTGATGTCTTCTCCATGCCTCATTTGAATCTAACTGTAAAATGTGTCTCTCTTGTTTATCATCTGTGGTGCTTCATGAAGAATAATGTTGTTCAGCATTGTTTGTAGTTACATTATTTCCAGTGATTAATGTTTTACTTTGCTTACAGGTTAAACTAACTGTTTTGTCTTGGTGTTTCTG
Organism: Elanus axillaris; assembly: GCA_026212715.1. Taxonomy (NCBI): domain Eukaryota; kingdom Metazoa; phylum Chordata; class Aves; order Accipitriformes; family Accipitridae; genus Elanus; species Elanus axillaris. Next base: position 46,322,679 of record JANZLQ010000079.1, read on the forward strand.
GTTTTGGAAGTCTTTACAATGTGTAATCTCTCTAATGATTTGAAATAAAGTGTACCAGAATAGCCTCATTCTGTCCTGTCTTAAGTAACAGACACAATTACTGGACTAACTAGGTAATTATCATTTGAAATAACAAAAGCTGCTAATTTTTATCCTTTGTGATTATTATTACTTCCCACCAGCCCACACCGTTTTCATTGTACACCTTCTGTTCCCATAGAGACATCCTCTAAAGATGTAATAGAATTCCAAGAAAGGGCAAAGGGGGGAAAAAAGTAAAACCAGACAAAATTATGCTTAAAACCTTTACCTGTGCTGTCCAGTGATGCTGTATTTGACTTCTTTTTTCTATAGCACCACCAAAGTTACCAAATGGATTGATTTCTGACCCACTCAGCTCTGCCTTACATTGGTGTGCCTTTCTTCTCAGTTTGAAAATCAGGTAACTCTGTGGCATTTGGACTTGCATCAGGTATAAATGCCAGTCAATTGACTTTGCTCCATCTGATGGATATTTCCCTTGCTTAAGAGTGTAAGATGAGTGTTTTCCCTTCAGTGAGAAGCTTCATTCATCCAATTTTTGCGCAGTCAGTGTTGTACCATCTATAATACTGTTTTCTCTTTTTGTTTTTCTGTAAAGAACCTCTTTACTTGCAACCTGTGATAGCTCAGACAAGCATTGAACTCAGTCCTGGGTTTGATGCAATCAAGAGGGAATATACTTAGAACATCTATTGGCATCACCAGAGCAGTTACTGTGCTGGAGCTGTTTACCACTGACTTCATTCAGGGGAAGACTTTGCCAAGGATCTCCAGCATATACTTTGCAGGTGTTTCTTGGGATGCCTAGAATTTCTATTAAGTTGTTCTTAGCAGAAATTAAGGTGACTGGGAAACCAGCTTTTCAAGAAGAAAATTAAACGGAGTGTTTTTAAAAAGAAATTGACAAATTAAAGTGTGTCAGTCCTGAAAGAAATAGTTTGTATTGGCCTCTTAGGAGGCTACTAGACAAGATCTGGAGCTGTGTCTGAGCAATACAAAGCATGGCTCAGCAATAGACCTCCCAACGCAGGTCCCCCAGGATTGTTCATGGACAGCTGTATCAATCCAGGGCCAGACAACTGCTGATACTTTGCCTTTTTGCTCCAGGAATCTCTCAGCACTGGAGTAGTCATCCTCTGGCTGATTGTGCTCTTTTTGCCATTTCTGTGATCACTGCCTTGGCTAAGGGACATACTGGCAGGGCAGCTGCAGCCAAAGGTAGTCCAAAAATGACTGTTGGTGACAAGATGCACTAGGGCATGAGAAGCAAGGGGAAGTACAAAGGCTAGGAGGTACAAAAAGCTGGATTAGGGGAGGTGTGATGAGTATGTCAAGATATTGGTCTGGGTTATATTTTTTGTACCCACTAGTCTCATGAGCTTCTCCCCTTCCTGTGATTCCATATACAGATATGAACCTTGGTTCTAGCTACATGTTGGCTCTGGCCTGTGTTCCTTCCTCTTGATAATCTTGCTTATGCTACTTAGAAACTGGTGAGGGCAACTACAATGACTATATAATCCCGTACAAACATTTCCCTCACAACAAAGGTGATCAAAGCCACCCAGACTGCAGTGCAGTGTTTCCTGCTGTGATAATCCGGGGCTGGCCTTCCATAGCCCATATTTCCACAGCCCTTTGCAAAGACTTGTCCATACCTAGTATTTCATTAAGTGAATTACCCCAAAGTAGGGTGAGGCAAACAGGGTCGGGAGTACATATAACTTCAGGGCTGTTCTGTCCCCAAATCCACAGTAGTGGAGACAGGGACCAGCTCTGATACTCCCATGCAGTGACTCCTCCAGTGCTGCAGCTGGCTCATATAGAACCAGTTCAGGGATGAAGATGCCCCAGGCCTGTATTTGCATAGGGTTCCTCAGCACATGTCCGTTCTTACTGTTAATGTGAGACCAGACCCACTCCCACTTCACCAAGCACAGGCACTAACTCTAGCAGATCCTCTGCATGAATTCTTCAGGCTAATGTTGATTATAGTTCATGACTAAGCAGAGTTTTCCACCTGTGTGTGACAAAGCATATCACCACAAAAGACAGTGATCACCATCCAACAAAGTAGACTGAGGCAAGCAGGGATAACGTGACACATCTCACTGTCAGTGAAGGTGACCATACCTCCTGCATCATAAGTAGACTGAATATGTAGCTTCCTAGTACAGTTCTATTCACTTTGGACAGAGATAGCCACTCCAGTATGTGCTTCGGTATTGAACATAAAAATGAACCTACTATATATGCAGCTCTAGGTCGTTTCATTAGGAAAGGTAGGATTGTATTGGAGAGTGGAGTTTGCCTCTGACAGATAGTGTCAAGACTGCAGCAATGTTTATTTTTCTATGTCAATATAAATCTTATTGCTCCATTTAGAGAATGAAGTGGGCACTGCCTGATGGCTGATTCAAACCCTACAGTTTTCCATTGCTTTTACATTGCATGGAGTACAGGGGTGAGCACATTTTATTACATGCCCCCATAGGGCCTGCTTAAAACAAGCAGTTGATTTAAGCTTTGTCTTGAAGTCTTTCTCCAGGGCTTACAGACACAAAGTTACTCATCTTTGTGGGACTTTCTGTCCAGAGAAAAAACATCCAGTGCTCTTGTTCAATAGTAACAAATTGCCACTGGGTTTAATTAAAACCAAATGCATTTTCACTGTAGTCAATGGCCTGACTGCCTCTGTCTAAGTGTGAGAGAGTTCCTGGCTGTTATTAGACTGTTGCAGTATTCCTGTTACACCTGTATTCGTACAAGACAGTAGCAGAGACAAACTAGACAGTATAATGTCTTCTATTGCTTTTTCTGTGCTTGTGAAAGAGGCAGGTATCTGTGCAATGTCTGCGCTGATAGCACAATTTAATCATTGAAAAAGGAGGGCTTTTTTCCCACCCCACTGATAAAGTAAAATTAGCCTGTGTTACTCTCTGCAGCAAGATATCACTAAGAGTAGGCACTTTAGTAGAATCCCAGAAGGATTAAAGGTTTCAGTGGATAATGAGAAAGTCTCTAGTTTCAGAAGATAGGAAATGCATGCGTGTATATGTGTTAAGAGAGACAGAGAAATCCACCTGCTTTCACTGATAAATTTTACGAGAAAATGTTACCCATGAGCAGGTTATGCTCCAAAGTGATTTCTCTCTGACTCCAGGACAGCCAATGCCACCTACAATCAAAAATAGTATATAGGAGAATGAAAACATAGTGTAGTCCTGTGTATTATGTTTAAAGTGTGACATAAGAAAAACCTGTTGTCCTAATAAAATAAGTCCAGGAAAAAGTGCTATGAATACTTTATTATTTAGCACTATAACTATGCTAATTGTGGGCTAGATTAAACAGACTTAGCTCACAGTTGACTCAGATAAGCTCCTTACAGAAAAATCACAAAGCAGATATGACAACTGAGAATCATAGCCCAATCAACCCAAGTCCCTAGAGTGAAGATACAATTACAGGAGATTGCTCTGCATGCAGTATGAGGGTAAGTGACATGCAGTTCCACAGACTGATATAGCTAAAGAAGAAATTGAGGCAGAGGAGACTGAAGAAGGAGAGGAATATAAAATGGAAAAGAGGTGAGGATGGTGCAGGTGTCAGCATGACAAGAATAGCTTATAATGAATGTGTGCATGGGGGCAGAGGACAAGAGGTTATGATGATCCAAGCAAGGGTGAAATTGAGAGCTGGGTTGCTCCTGACTACTAAACATCGAGCCTCAGGTCAAAGTTATGACGATTCTTTTCCAGCACCACTTCTTTCCCTTCACAGCCCCTGTAATTGTATTGTTGGGCTACCTCTGCCACTGCAATGCCTGAGTGCCAGACTTCTCACTCACTTTCATTGCTTCTGAAAGAATAGCTGTTGGCAGCTCAGATTTTCTCCCTCCTCTTTCTTCCTTTAAAATCACGGCCTTTAGGTAGAGGTATAGTTCTGCAAAAATGTGGAAATAGCCATATTCTCTGTATGTGGTCTGGTTTTGCTCAATTTTATTCACGTCTATTTATTGTTTTGGAGTCCAGAGGCTCCAGCTGTGAGTGGCTTATCACTGACTCCTGTGAGCTGTACTAGGTCTGTGGAGCTATACATTACTAATGTCTTTAGGATTAAAACTTTGAAGGAGAAACCCCTTTGCCTCAGATGGCATAAACAAGACAAGGCAAGCATGCCAAAAGCATGCTTAGAGGTTTTTATTTTCTCTTGTCAAGTATGGGACATAAAGATATCCTGGCACCAGTCTTGGATACATCAGGCCTGTACCATGGAGATGTCTGCCAGTGTAACTGGATAGAGAGAGAGGTCTGTTAGGGACAGCTGCATGCTGATAGATCTTCTGCTCATCAAGGTGGGACAAAGCTTTATTCCTATTTTTAAAACTATCATGAAAGCATCTTGTAAGTGATCTCTACTAGTCAGGATAAAGTTTCTGCAGGAATTCATGGCCACCCTTTCTTAGTTTGGAAGCTTTTATGGAGCAGACATGGATCAGTCAATATTACTGCTGGCTTAACATTGCATGTAAAATGCAATGACAGCTAAGAACTTTCCTGTTAGGAGGAATTGCCCAGACATAAAAATCTATTTAGACCACATCCTTCTCATACACAACCACCAGTTGATTTAGCCTTTTGAATCTTGCTGCCAGTGAAATGAACTATGTAGCTTACCCTGACTTTTCTTCTCTGAAGTATTTATTTCAAAGCATTAGATACTGAGTGTTACTGCTTACATATCGAATCATTACTACACAGCTCCCAGAGCTAACACAATTTTCTGGGCTGCACTAAAAAGACATACCAATTGCCTCAGAATGTAATTACTACTGAATTCTCTTGCCTGTGTTTTTAATGTGCAAAAAAAATCATCCATAAGACCACAGACACCCAGTCAACATATCAAAGATCAATCGTACCATTCCACATGGAAATCACAAACTGATATGGGCTGATTTTCAGGTTACAGATCTCCCCATGTTAGAGTGTTTCCTAAAAGCTCTGGGTGTGTAGTTATCAGTGACATATACCTAAGGGTGGCTGAACATCTAGAGATGGTAAGGGCGGTTTGATTTGGGACAAGGGGTGGGGTATTTTTGTTCTTATTTATTTTTTTATATTTATTTATTTCTCTTTTACCTTCAGCTGTTGTGAGGGACTACCTCTAACCACATTGGACTCCCTGTAGCAGTTAATTAAATCACTGTTTAAAAGCAAATTTTTTCAGCTTGTCTCCAACAAAGATCAAGAACATGAAATATGAAGTAACTGGAAAAGAGCTGGGGGGCCTTTTCTTCTGCCTGAAAATTAAGAGTGGAAATGAAGGAATAATTGTAAATTATCTTTTAAATAAAGCACAAATGGTTTTAATCCTGTGTTTATAATATAGGCTGTATAATCTGATTTATAACAACTGGTCTGGCATGATATATCTTGCTATGTAATTTGAAAGACACAGGAAAGATGATACATGATTAGGTAGTTTAAAAATAACCTAATCCGTGCCAGTTTTGAGCTACCAGCTAAGCAGATCAGTGGAATATTGTCCCCACAAGGCCCCAGCTAGGTAGGATATCACGTACTATGAACATCAACCCAAAAGCTGGACAGAGATGGAATGTAAAAATGACACGTGTTAGCCTGCACCCACCTGCTGATGGGATTTTTGCCCTAAGTTCAAGGGAAAGAGAAAATGCCACTCATTATAAGTTTAACATTTATCTCTTCAGTGCCTTTGAGAGTTAAGATGAGCACTGAGAGCAATTAGAAAGCATAATTTCATTTACATTCATATCAGCTTCCCCTAATGATTATCTACTGCCTTGGAAACCAGCTGCACGGGAATGTAGGCCTTAGCTAAACATTCTTTCAGTGGGAAATTTGGGATGCAGAGTTTTAAACTTAGACCTGAAAACCATGGCAACTTGACTGATTGGAAAACTATTTCTGGTCCCAGCGGCTTTACTGACACTAACTTTACTTCCACGTGGCCTTCTTCAGGTGCAAGGCTGTCAGTAGCTGTGACCTGTAGGTGGCAAACAGAGGTGGTGTCCTGGCTAGCTGTATACTCAGAGCTCCCTAGGAGCAGAGAAGGATGACCCAAGTGACTAGGGCATTAGTGAGGGCTCTACACCTGCTTTCTGCCTGGTCAAAACCTTACCTGCAGAAAATGTCCCCAGAGTCCAGCTCTGGATTTCAGTGTGTGTCACAGGCCCAGTTCCTCAGATCTCAGCCCTGGCCTCTCCAGTTCCCTTGAGTAACACAGGCTGGTATGGAGTTTTGCTGTGACTCTGCTTAAGCACTTCACTTCAAGAGATTTCTGGACATTAAGATGCAATACAAATGGCTGAGTTCAGAGAACCCTGGCAAAAGTGCTTAAGTCCTAGTAGCAGAGAATATGGTCTCTTACCTTCAAATATACCAGTAACACTTTTGTTTCAGTACAGGCACAGCTGTCAAGTACTAATAGGAGAAAATGCTTCTGCTGTGCTTTATAATTTAGCTCAAGCAGTGTCTTAGCTCCTTTTCCTCCAAAATATAAAAATTTCAGTCTTTATTGAAAGACCCAAATTTCATCTTTGAATGAGCCTGTGGGGAACCAAATGCCTTGATTTGCTCAGCCAAGTGCCCATTTGAATGTCTTTGGATGTCTCAGTAAAATGTGAATACATTTGGCCAGACAATCACAACAACATGGGTTATTTCATTCCCATTTCCCCCATTTTTTACCACAGAACCTTACTGGCTTTAAAAAGGTTATCCTGAGTCCTGCAAAAAGTTGGTTTTAGGAAAATTCATGGCAGCTGCTACCATTATATCCCTCTTTAAACCAGTCTCTTCCCCAACCCAGCTACCAGTCTTTAGTAAAAGGTGGCCCACACCAGCTTCATTCCTGGTATAATCTGGAGTTTGGAGTGCAGGGAAGCTGGATTTTTAATTTTTGCCTGCAATGCCAATCAGAGCTTTCTGAAAACGAGGATTAGGAAAGATGGTCAAAGTTTTGAAACCTTGCCAGAGTTCAGGGGGTGAACAGTCACTCTAGGAATTCAGCTTGGGCTCTTCTTCAGAGAAAACTGAAGACCTTTCAAGTATCATCAAAGCCTTCTTCAGTTCATCCCTTACTCCTCATTCACTCAGTGAGCAATTAAAAGCCCATTACTGATTGCTGCGGGGGACTGAACAAGAACTAAAGGGAAACTTAAAATTCAAATGAAAACAAACTGTCATTGGATTATAGAGAAAGCAGCAAGAGCTCAACATGGCCAAGAGTTATGGGGAGAAAGAGAGGAGTTCCAGCTCCACCACAGAGCCTGCTGAGGAGGGGTATTGGGGTTTTTGTGCTGCTAATGGACTCTCTTCTGCAATTAGTGCAGCAACATTCTCAAGTTCATGCTAGCTGGCCCCTCCATCAGAAAACAGAAGCACTTTGCTGGCAGTTGCCTCTTCTGCTGCTGCACCCAGGAAGAGTTTTTCTCTGATACTGCTTACACAGGATTTGTATAAGGCAGTTATCTTGTTTGAATGTTTGTTTCCACTATGCAGCTTAAAGTTCTGCAAATTTTTTTAGAACTTTTCAGATGAGATCACTAAATTTGGAAAAGGCATCTTTGATATCTGAGGGGGGAGATGCTGAAATAAGGTTGACTGATGTGTATGTACAGCTGACGTGTATGCATGATATGTGCCTAACATCTGCTGTGCACAGAATTTGGTGAAGCAGTTGTGGTCCCATTCAAACAGGGTGACACACTAAAGAAAAAGCAGACATGATGGGATTTCAGGGAGTTTGCCAGACCAGAAAAACAGCCAAATGCCTTTGTTAAGGACCATACTAAATCATACTGAGGCATAGTAACTTTTTGTGGTATGTATTAGAACAACAGATATCTCACTGACTGCAGGAAATTCCTTACGGCTTTTTGGCATATAGACCAGCATTATTTGACTGTCACTCTCCATGTAGTAACATTGTGCTAGCAATAGAAAAGAGCCTAGACTGATAATAGTGTATCTGAAAAAGGAAAAGGCTTAATTGTTGCAGTGTAGGTGATCATTTTTGTAGTATAACCAAATTCTCAGTAGGGATTGTCTTGGCCCAAATATACTAATCAAAGAAACTTGTTCTGTAAATGCTAGAGTTAATCAACACCGATTTTCAATGGATTGATATCCTACCCCCCTATACCACAATAAGTTTAATTCCTTTGCAGGTTTCCTTTGACCTCACAGGTCCTGTTTCTCCCCCTACGGCCAGTTCCTTTGCTTGTGTTCTCTGCTTTCAATGCTGAGTAAGTGCACTGACAGGCTGGGCCAGTGCGACATCACTGCAGCCTTTCGCCCCACAGCAGAGGCATTTAGTAGATTCTTTCTCCTTTTACAACCCTGATATTCATACTATTTGTAAATATTTCATATTCCTGAGCCTAGTATCCCTCTATTGCATTGGCCAATGGACTCGTAAGAGGGAGAAAACATAACTGTATGTACCTCATTTTCTAAGGAAATCTGGTTGAAAAACCATACTTCACAGCAACAGAACATTGAATTGTAGACCAAGCCTTCGGGAGATTTCTTGGTACTATAGCCTAATTTCTCACCAAATACTTTTGGTGCATTCCATTATTCCTAAACACTTACCATTATATGTCCTGTTCTAATTTGGAACAGGGTGCTGCAAAAATGCTCCATTCCTGGAACAAAGGAATATGTTGCCCTTTTTGTTTCTTCACCATTTTGATTTGTGATCCCCCCTGCCCTGACCTCTCTGCTGTAGAGAAAATAAATACTGACAAGTAGCTAATGAGAAGAAATTATTGTTTGGCACTACCTGTACTGTGAAAATCTCCTGCTTGTAATTAAAAGTACAGCATAAAACTTCTGAATATGAAAGTGGAAAAAAAATCCTATCTCTACTTGTGTAGTATCATTTCATATTCCTGTAATTGCAGCCCTTGGATGCAGTTATTTAGTAATTCTCTTCCATAAGCAGTCAAAGAATTTCACATAGTACACAATATTTTCCTTTTGTTCAGTGGTGGGAAGAAGTCCCTAGAAGTGATGGAAAATTAACTACACTTTCAGAACTAACAACACTTCAGTTTTAATTTTGCTGCAAAATACCTGGGTTTGAGTTCAATTCACCCTTCCTTTCACTTTTCTCAATTTCATGAGCATAAATTAAATGCTGATACATTTTCTTTTATGTAGTACTAAAGTTATTAAGTCAGAATGAGTGGTGGAATTCCTACTGGTGTATATCTGTTTTTAAAAGAAACATCTGTAAGACAGAGTTGTGCACAGTCAACCAAGTTGGTACTTCACAGTATATAGTACCTCTATTTCCTCTGTGGCAAGTTTACACCAAAATGTTTCTTTTGTTCCTAAATTTTGCACAAGGGGAGAATGGGGTAGTGAATTTTGCTGTGAATGGTACAGATTAAAATATCCAAGAAGGCTTTCATCACTTTTCTCTTTCTTCAACCTTCAACCATGCCCATGTTTTGGGCATGTCAGCTTTCTTTCTGCATATCCTCTCATATCACTTCCTATTCATATGTGATTCTCCCTCCCTTGTCTAGTTCTCAGTCAAGCGTAACACAGCCAGCTGGTTTTATCCATGCCACAAACAAAGGTACTGGGCTCTGCTAAATGATATTCTGCCAATGCCAGACATGGTTCCCTGTGTCCTTAGTTGGTTTCAAGTTGTGGCCTACCTTGCTTCCCATATTTAAATACTGTGTTTATTGGGGATTAAAATCTATGAATGAGTGGGGATGGGGGCAGTGGAAGGAGGAGGTCATTCTGGGTCCAAAGGGAATCAACATTGTCTCTTTGAAAACGTCCATGTCTGCTTCCCAGACTGACCATCTGGGACACCACGTGGCACTAAATCAACTACAAAGACAAAAAGGGAAACAGGGAAACGTAATTAAATTAGAAAAGGGAAAACTTTTCCAGGAGCTGCTGTCCAATGAACTTCATCAAAGAAAGAAAGTGGTATGTATAGGTTTCAGGATAATGAAAACAGAGCACAGTAACAGAATTCCACTCCCATCAGTAAACAAACATCCTTTTAATGGTGAATGCACCTCTTCTTTCCTTTCTAATTACTGCTCTATTTTAAGCACTTCCCAATGGCCATGATGTCAAGAAGAAGACATATGCCTACAAACACGGGAAACAGTGGAAATACACTGCGTTCAATATCTCTTCCTGAACTCCTGGCAAACCCTAACACTTGGGATGTGCTGGGTAGTCATTTAAGAACATCAGGATTTTCTGGTCTGGTGTTTATCATGACTGTGAGTGTAATGGCAGACTCACAGGACAGGTTGGCTGAGATGCTCAGGTTTCAATCCATGTGGAATTCTGGGTTCTGCATTTGGAAACCAGCTGGATGATGTATTTGCTTCTTCAAGTGACAATAAAATCCTTCCATTTCCAGCACTAATCCAAGAGAATATTCAACAGCAACTTCTGAAGTTAAAAACTGTATGTATACAGGAACTATTTGGTTTACTCCCATGAGTTTCAAAGGAGTGTTGCTGAGGAGCTGTCTAATCCACTGAAGATGCAATGTAATACCTTGTCAGACATTACGGAAGATTCACAGAGTATGGGGGAAAAAAGCCAATGTTGTACCAGTATATAAAATAGGTTTTAGAGTCTTGCATAAAATGATGAAAAACCTCAGACAGGACTCTAAGTAATTGATTTCCATTTTGTGCAATTACTGTGGGCAATAAAATGTTTTTATGGAAAGTAGGTATTGTCTGGCAAACTGAAATTTTGGATGAGAGTGCACTCTTGGTTGCAAAAATAAGCTTGCTCTAATGCATGCACAAGATCATGTAATCTTACATGAGATTTATCAAAATAGAAGAACTATCCAAATGAATGTAGTATATTACATAGATTTAAGAAAACATCTATTGAAAATTTTCAAAAATTATTTGCAAATTTGTTGTCATTTGTCATTTTTCTCATGGAAGAAAATGCAAAAAGTGTCACTTGAATTTTGAAGATCACACAAACATGAAGCTTTCTATCATTAAGTCAATTCCCTGCAACTGTTGTTTCTTACTCCTTTCTTTTGCATAAATATATAAAGCTTCAGATGTAGATTAGTTAAGCTTCTGGTCTCCACAGCTCTAAGTGGATGGCTGTTCCCAGGGGCTTGTAACTCTGATTATTAGGACTATTGCAATTCACAGACAACATGTGGGAAATTACTGGCTCATAGCATTTTTTTTCCCCCTGATCTAAAGTTACTATCTAGAAACAACTCTTCTGCTCTCCTTCAGATTATGTATAGACTACCTACATTCCTCTCAGCCCTGCTCTGATATTCTTGCCTATCTCTGTTGGAGCCCTCTTCCCTGAATGTCTTTCAGAGTATGAGTTACCCTCAGCAGACCCAGATTGTATAAAAAATTCTAGATAAAGTTTTATTGATGCTTACCACTGTAAACTATGTCTCATGAGCAATGTATGCTGTAACACAGCAAACATACCAAGGAGCAAGGCATTTTGTTACAGAAGTAAAGGGTGAATGCTGGAGGACTAAGGGGTCGTTGGCATGCCGTGAAGCAATGCATTCTGGAGGCTCAGAGTGCAGACAGAGCCTCTGAATGCAGGAGCAGGAGGACAGGCTAGTCTGGTGAGAGCAGGAGGTGCCAATACCTGGGGTAGCTCTTTTTTTGGAATACTTAAAGGATAGACTTACCTTGACTAAAACAGGTGTGGGCTCAGGGGCTGCAAATTGTCAGTTTCCTTGTCAATATTTGTCTTTGCTTAGGGCTATGGTTATCACCTTAGATATAAGTAAGTTTGTAAAGCCTGTTCTACAGCAGAAGCCTTTCTTCTTTTCCCGCCTTTTCCCTCCCACTCTCTTACATTGAGTTTTTTATCAACAGAGGTGATGTATGCCTCATGGCAGGGAGGTGTATGGTGGTAGTAGTAACAACAGTACTCCTTAGGTCTGGGTTTCACCCACTCAGTGTCGATGGAACATCCCTCCCTGCCTATACCATCTATGCTTAATATTAAAACCTGTGCCTCTCTCCATCTGTCTTCCACCTTTCATGGTACCCTTCTGTAATTTTCACCCTGCCTGCTCTGTTTCATCCTAAGTTTTCTTCCCTCTCTCTATCCCTTTTTACTGCAACTGATCCCAAGCAGAGGAACTCAGAAATGTTTGAACCTAAGTTCATCTTTCAAATGCCTGATCTGTAAGAAGCTTTTCAAAATTAGACAAAGCAAACTCATCTATCCTCAAGTACAATTACCAGCCCGAATAATCAGACCAATTTTCTTAAATGGTTGGCATCAGCAATGTGCCTGCAGGGTTTGAAAGAAAAGTGTTAACACAAATTATTAGGTAAACACCAAAGTAAGCTCAAGGGCTTTTTATGTCAGGTTGGGGGTACAGTTATGTTACAGAGAATGGAGTGGAAAAGAAATGGCCTGGGGGCAAAGAGGGCCATCTCCAAGTAGAGGAACTGATCTGTTTAGAAAGCCCAGTCAGAGAAGAGACAGCTTGCTTCCTACCCAGCTCCATCAATGTGTATTGCACCAGCACCTTACAGGTGTGGAGGGCAGGCCAGATCATGCCAGGTAAGTCAGCTGGTTGGCAAGCTGCCGCACAGACAAGTGCTTTACCTGCGTACCTGGATATCAGGAAAGTGCTAACCTGTGGCAAAATAAAATTATTATGAGTTTCTGTACTAAGGGATAGACTATACAGTTTTTGAGGCTTTTGTTCTACTTTCAGCATCCTTTTTTGTGACATTACTGTCACATCAATATGCTGACCAATGCTCCTCACTAGATTTTGTCAGAAAGGTAATCTTGGTAAAAACACAAAGAACCTTAGAATTTTGACTCAGGTAGCTAGCATTTCTAATACCTGATTATCTGGGAAAATTCAGGGCTGAATGTCTCACTGAATGAAAAACTTTCCCTACAGACAAATTATAGGTATATCTGTCCTTGCTGTTTTAAAAGCTTTGTTTCAGGTTGTGCTAATTTTGTTTTCCAAAATTACTTTTCATCATTTTAGCATGTTGCTCCTACTGACTTCTTCCAATTGAGGACAGGAAACTTCGTTCTCACTCCTTGAAAATTAGGAAAATAATTTCAGTTGTTGCATCCTTTTTAAAAAAAATCTAGATGTCATCTGTTTGCTGATGGCAACCTTCCTCAGAAATTTCATTTGGAACAAGAATCTTTGCTGATAAAGAGGAAATGTTGCAATATACTTCAAAACCAAATACAACTTTGGCCAGCGTTTTTCCTTTTCGTAACATTGTTAAGGAAACTAAAAAGCACTTAATACTGCAGTACAAGGATAGGTGTTCTCCTTATGAGCATGCAACCTTCTTGCATAGAACATGAATATAAATTCCTTGCTGAATCAGGCTAGAGAAGCTCAATGCTCATTTATTTCTGAATATTTCATAGCTCTTAGCTGTTTATCTTACCTTCTGAATACCTACAGGAATGACGGACAACTTCTGTTACGAAACTGCAGATGGAGGAACCTGACATGAGAGACCCCTGAAGCAGAAAGGGTCCTCTTAACAACAGCTCTTGTATTTTTAAGAAAAACAGAATGAACTCACCAAAGGGCATCTATGATCCTCAAGGTTAACAGCAAAAACCACTGCTACTTACTGGGCTTGGAAGCACTTCAGGTGTGTAAAACATACAGGATCATGAGTTTTGCTTTTCATGGGGTGGTCAAACATCCCAGTTAATGCTAGATGGTGCAGGCTTATTGAAACAGAGCTATAACCAAAATGGCAACACTTTAAAGGGATTCTAAATATGGTAGATATTTCTAGATTTGCTTTAGGTAATGTTCACCCCTCAGGACAGGACAGTAATAGGGATGCTGTCCATAGCAAGAAACTGTTCGATGCATAACTGTCTCTGCCTCACAGCGCTAGGCTTCCCCCAAGCACCAGGACAGTAATCCCAGCCTCCAAAGCTCTTATCTCTGTCCTGCTCCTTTCCCCTACTCTTACCTTCCCTTTCGCATGGCAGAAATGCCCCAGCCTTTATTTCCAGGACCAATATTTCCTATACTGCTAATAAGCCTGGAGTGGCCTGATCCCTTAAATGGCCTTATTTTCTACTACCCAAAGGTAGTATTTCTGTTAGTTTTAAAAAGGAGTTGGCATCTTTATTTTTTTGATCAACCCTTATAAATGTCCCCTTCACCTTCTAGTTGGCCTCGACTAGTCAAGCTGAACACAGCTCATACTGTACCTCCCTCAGCAACACTAACTTCAATTCAAGTAATAAAACTGTGTTTTACAAATACAGCTCAGCTAACACAGACAGCTCAGTCAGGGCTGGAAGGTTTTTGTTTTAATCTACAAATTTATTTGGAAACTGGCAGTGTGAGAAATACTGAAGTCTCTCCATCCCAGTTTTGAATGATAGGGACTGGTAAGGTGCCACATCTCTCATTATATCACTGTATTTGAGGCATTTCAGTTCCGGAGTGTGTGAGGATCTGGACTTTTACTTGTTCTCATGACCATCCTTCAGTTTTCCTGAGTTTCTGATGTGATTGTTCATTCTTAGAATCTATCCATGGCTGTTTTAATTTGTGTTTTATTACAGAGAAGGTAGCAATTCTAACATGTCCTTTTATGGTCTTACAGTGAGGGTATTAGACACCTCATAGAAAGGATTCTATACTCAGCCACCAAATCATCTGTAATGACATAGAGTTTTAGGAAGAAACTGGTGACTGTCTAACTTAATATTTTTTAAACTGTGCTAATTAAAATAGTTTCCATGTTTAATAATTGCAATGCTAGTTGTCAATTCTCAAACATTTTACAGCTCTGGTTTTTGGCAATTATATTATAAAAATAAAAAACCCAAACCAAATTGTGATGGGGTATTGTGAAGAACTGTGTTTTAGAAAGAAATTGCAAACTAAGGAGACTGGCAATAGTGGCATACATCTTTTTATTTCTAGGTTTGAATCCACTCCGGAAAAGTTGCTGTGTTTTGATGACTATAAAATTCCTTACACAAGAGCTGTTTGATCTCAGTCCCATTCCCAGTGGAAAAATATGTTTGTCACAAAAAACCACTACAAGTCTCACTAATTGGTGCCTTTGTTGCTAGTTTCAGGAGACTGAACAGGCCCTGAATGGACTTAAATGTTCACCCAAGACCAGCACCAAAGTGAATTAAAACGCTGGAAACAAAGTTGTTATTTCTGTTTGTATGTGATGCATAGGTAAAGTGAGACTCTGGGCCTATAAATTCAGTAGCTTTTATAAAAAAACCCGTGATCTTCATTTTATGCTATTGCTGAGGCCCAATATACATTCTTTATTCAGAAATAAGTCTTAGTGCCATCAGTAGGAGTAATGAGAAAAAGAAAGAATTCCAAGGACCGCCAAGTTTGTAAAATTATTTTAAAAGCATGTATCTCAGTAGCTTTCCTTGCACATGACTTGTAATATATTCCCATACTGTATCATTTGGCTTGATTGTCTAAGGTGACTTGTATGTACCAGGCAATTATTAAAGAAAGGTTTGGGATAGCTCAGGGGTTAAGCCTCTGGGCTGGGACTCAAGAAACCCCAGGCTGTTTGCGGCATGACAGGCTTCCTGGGAGATGCTGGACAAGGCAGTTAAGGTAGGATTAATGCTGCCTATTTTATGTGTTTGAAAGTGACACGTCTGGTCTGAGTGAGCTTTCTTGGTTTGATTTTCGATGGAGAGAGAGTGAGAAGCAGCTTCAGAGGGGAATTACTTCTACAGTACAAATGCTTCCTATCATTAGGATGAATTGCCACATGAAAATGCTGGTGTCACTTTCACCGAACTAGGACAACCCTAACTTTTGAACAGCTGATGTGAGGTGAATCCTACCTTAGTTCTGCCTGAGTCAGCTCCCACGTGAGAATAAGAGTACATTGGTTACATATGCGTGCTAAGAAGCACGTCAAATATATAAATACTAGCCATATAGGTATGGCAGGCTGAGAATGATCGTCTGAGTGCAAAAAGGCTGGACAAAGTGATGTATACACGCATAATATAAAACACTGTCCGGTAACTGTTCATGGGATATAATTGATCCTGTTACTTTTAAGATCCCAGCTCCCATGGTAGTGCATGCAAGTACTTCCTCAGAACGGGTCCCTAAACAACAGACTTCATGGTCCATGCCACTGGGCTTCTGCAGAGAGAGAGATCACACTCCATACTGCCTAGTACCCCTTCACGCACTAAATTCGCAAAGGATAACCTCCCATGGAATAAATAAAACTCTTTGAAAATAAATAAAGTAAGTAGGTAAGTAAGTTTATGGGCCAAGATCCCTATGTCACCACACAGAGTCCCATAGTTGTACTGTGGGAGCTCGAGGTATTGGGGTGATGGGCAGTCCAGCAGCTGTCTCACATCCACATTGTATGTGACTGAATGCAGCAGAAGTGATACGAGATAATCTTGCTGCATTTCTTTCTCCTGAGTCTCCAGAAAGCAGAGCAAGTATCGCTCATTTGCAAGGAAAACCTAAGTGACTGCTACGGAAGAGGGTCTCATTTAAGCAGATGAGGTACCGTCCTCTGCTGGTAAAAGGAGGCAGTATTTGCTCGGCTTTTTACACAACACAATGCGATGAAGAGCCTGGAAACAGTAGGAACCTTGTATCCCCCATTTCTGATTGTACATATACATAATCTCATGCTGAGGTCACTGAAAATAATAGTTTTGCATAATTAATTTTTAAAGAAAATGCAAGCCACAGTGGTCTGGAGGGCAAAAGAGAAGTCCAAATGAAAGCATACAGGAGAATGTAATGGTTTCCACTGTTTTAATTCACTTCAGTGCTGGTCTGGGGAGAACATCTAAGTTCATTTAGGGTCTGTTCAGTGAGTTTTTGGGGGGGAGACACGCAAACTTGTTTGTCCACTGGAAGTAGGACTGACATCAGTAATACACTTAAGCTCTGTGCAGCATGCCATTGCTAGCTTGTTTTGCCTGTGTGCTTGCCTTACTTAAAGTCAGAGTGGTACATGGGGTTTTGAGACGTCTAACACCTACTGCCTTGATACAGAAGAGCTCGTACTAGGCTTTGCTTTGTTACCATGCCACACCAAGCCAAACCATTGTGGAAATCAGCTGGCCAAGGGGAATTTAGTCCTGGATCTGGAATTTAGTCTTGCTAGTACATCCTGGTACACAGCTGGGTGAGATACTGCTTTTTGCTGTTTTCTGTCCAAAATCAAAAATCAGTCTTTCAGGCCCCCACTTTTTGTAAATATTTGCCTAACTGTTAAGTCATCCTGGCTGGAGTTTCTCATCTGTTAAAAATTCAGCAAAAGACAAGTATTTGCTTGGGCTTAATTTGGCAGAAAATGTCCTGACTGTGTTAGACTTCATACGTTTATCAACAAAGTAGCTGTCACATGTAAGTGCAGGGTTGCATGGCATGCATACAGTCATCACAGTGAAGTATTTGGAAGTGTAGCCTTATGGGCTTTTTCTAGCAGAGAATACAAAATATTTGTCAAAAACATAAGGCTATAGCATTGCTTAATATAATTTCTAATAACCATGCTTGCAGTACTCAGAGCAAACACTATTATATGAAAACAATTTCAGCCTCCAACTTCAGGAGGTAACTTATCAAAGACAAATAATAGAGCATTCAAATTTTGTGATGTGGCATGATGTGCCTGAACAATCATTGTACGTGTCAGTTCAGTACTCCGTAGAGCTGTTGGATTTTTATGGTGTCCCTTATGTTTGCAGCCATGAATCCCAATGTTGGTATTGTTCAGGCTGAAAAAATCCATCACTGATGCCGTCTTGTAAGATATGAAGCTTCACTAGCTGTGGAAAAATGCCCATACTTTTTAGAAGTTTTGGGCCACAATTATGGGTACGTAGACAGACTTTGACACTGTTGACTGCCTTTCACTTTGATTCCAGGCTTGCACTAGAAATTATACTTAATTGTTTCTATCCCTGAATTTGAAACACTGATTTGAAATTAATGGTATGCTGAGTTATAGTGAAAGAGAAACAAGCAAACAAAAAAGCAATGTGGGTACACTTTAAATATGTGTATGCTACAGTAGATCAATAAACGGCATTCTGTCTGGTTACACACCTTACCATCATGTTTCCCAGAGAGTGGGCAAACTGTTCACTTCTTGATGATTTTTCCAGTCCTCAAAAGTTATTTCTAAAAAGATGTCCCAAATACCAAACCTCAAATCTTGACATAATTGTGCTGTGTTCTAGAAAACTGCATTTTTCAGTTTGTTATACAGCAACATTGGAAAGATACACACTGAAGCAAAAAACTCTTCTTGCATTTAATTATTCAATGTCCAAATTATTTGTAGTAGGTTCAGAAAAAATTAGAGCTGAGGAGGTGTGCAAAACATTTTTTAGAGCTAGGCTGGACGGATCACCAGAAATTGTTAATGGGGTTAATTTAGATTCATTCTAGAGTTTAGAGTTTAAATTTTAGAATTTAGTTTTATTTTAGATTAGCAAATAGATTCTATGTAAGGAATGGTACAAGCTATAATAACTCACCAGCACTGCAGATTCTCCTAACATAAGCTCCTACTTCCTTTACAGAGGCATAATCCTTTAGATGAGAAATTTTATAAACAGGTGATAGGATCCTGGAAGAACTTAACATTCATGAAGCTTGGACATTACAAATTATCCAGTCATGCTATGCAAGCAAACGTGTTCTAAAATTGCTTAAGGCCACCTTGGCACTGTACAAGGGTCAAGGACTGGAGACAACAAATTTCACTCCATAGAGCTCAGATCCATCTTGTCCAACCTTGGATATCAGCTTTCTAGTATGTCACTCCATACTCACTTTACAGACTTGAGAGAAACAGATGCCATTAAGGCATCATTTATCACCTATCAGAATAGTTAATGCAAAATAATAAATAATAAAATAATGCATTGTCTGCAAGACTGCTTCTTTCCGTCTACCTTCTGTCTACCTTTTCAAATTCAGCAGCCTGAACTGTTTCAAGTGGGGATGTGTGCCATGCATGTTCGGTTGGGTTAATCCAACCTAGGGAAATTATGTTACTATTACCTACAAGTTGAAGGGAACAGAAGAAAAGTGTAAGTGTCCTGAAGAGAACTAAGAATCTTCCCACAACACAATCCCTTTTTCAAATGCATGCCAATATTTCAGCTTTTCAAAGAGCAATACGAATGGATCATTCTTACTTTCTGACAACTCACCCTCACAGAAATACTGCTGTGTCTCACTCTCTGTACTTTTACTGTTGAAGAAAAAGTTTCCTTCCTTCTGTCACAATCCCCTGCTGGGTTGCAATTAATTTGGCAGAAGTTAAACCCCCTTGCTTTCCAACCAACCTCAGACAAGCCTGGGTGGCTGTGGCAGCTGGGCTTAACTCCTGAGTGATGTCCGATCTGCCAGGTTATCGTGATCAGGTTTCTTGTATTCTTGGGAACAGAATTAAGAT
Organism: Elanus axillaris; assembly: GCA_026212715.1. Taxonomy (NCBI): domain Eukaryota; kingdom Metazoa; phylum Chordata; class Aves; order Accipitriformes; family Accipitridae; genus Elanus; species Elanus axillaris. The sequence goes on from JANZLQ010000079.1 coordinate 46,342,240, forward strand.
TCAAATGGAGTCAAGTGCTAAACTACTTTATTTTATCATAAACAACCACCAATGTGAGGAGTAGGGGAGAAGAGAAAGAGTGAGAGAGATAGAGATATGATAATAGTCACCACCACCGCGAGTTCACCAGTCCCGACAGTCAGCTCATCTGGCAACAAGTTTTCACCTGATGTTCTCTCCGGATCCAGTGGGGAGAATGGTGTTCTTCTGCTCCCACCACATCTCTGCAGGTCTTGCCTTTTGTTACACTGATTCATTGCATAACCAATGAGTTCCTGGAACTGTTTTGGCACATCCATGCCTCTCCCTTCGGTGATGTGGCGCGTGCCCAGTACCATCCCTGGAGGGTCCTGGAAAGTTCTGGTGGGTCCAGACTCACCCCTCCACATCTCTTGTTTACCATCTTTTGCTGACCCTGGGCCCGGGCGCATGTGCAGAGGCAATATTTTTCGAGATAGTCAACAGGATGCATAGGTGCCTCTAAAGGGTGAGCTATGCTGCCAGAAATGTTGAGGCAGATTTTGCAGTACCTTACATCTTCCTTTTACAAAAGAAAAAATATTGTCACCTATTCAGAGAAACTGGAAGCAAAATTGTTCTGACCTTGCTTTGCAATTTGCTGTCCCTCCTGCTTGTTTCTGACAAATACATAGTCTGCTGAGCAAAATGTTTCTCTGGTGATGTTCTGATTCTTTAGGTCAAAGAAAATTAGCTGGGGGAAAGAGCCTTCAGCTGTACGTCTCCCTTTCTTCAAAATGTGGTTATTTTTTACAGCTTAAATATTGATCTCAGATTCCCTTCTCTAACTGATATCGCAAAAGCTCAGTGGAAACTGAACCAAGATATGGTGTGTCATCCTGCTTATATTTTTTCTCTGATACATGTATTTGTATCTAGGACACATCATTCTACAATAGTTGATTCATAAGATGTGACAAACGTGAAGATCTGTATGTCTCTTGCTTATACTACTGTTCCCTCCAACCCTGATTCTCTACTCCTTGTTTTTCATCTTGGTTCCAACACTCTACTACATCTCAAACACATAATGGTCTGCCAAGGGAAAGTGATCCTCTGGTTATTTACTCCAGGTAATATATATTTAGTATGTACATCAACCATTATTCCTCAGCATGGGAAAAAGAGGCCTTCTCTTGGTCTGCATCCCTACTTTTCTCTCCATTTAAAATGTGAAAGTTTGATAGGAAAGCAAATACTTTCAGTTTTGACATAACTTCCTTCCATCAGTGCTCCAAAAGTAGGCAGGAACTGTCTTAACTTCCAGCAGATCAGTACCATGTGCATATGCCCTTTTGTCTCCCAGCAAGGTCCTGGAAACTATGGATTTTTTTAAAGCATGTCCCAGATTTTCCATCTGTCATTCTGTGGTTTACCCTTTCTCACTCATCATTCCCTTGCTCTTGCCCATGCTTTACCCTGTCAGAGAGCAACCCCAAACATTTTAAAATGTTATGCAGCTGACCAGGAAGCAACAAGCATTGCTCCTTGTATGTGTTGAGATATAAACAAAAAAAAGCAAAGAAAAAATGACAAGTCAATAATGTAGCAAATATAAAAAAGCTTGGACGCTTGCTTGTAGGAACATGTTCCTGTTATTACTGAAGATTATGGAAACTTTCCACTTACCAGCTCCTACAGAACACAGAAAATACAGATCAATGCAGTGCATTTTCTTGTAATGCTAAGGCTGGATCCTAGAAAAGATACTGAGCAGGTCCCAAGCTTTGTTGGATGCTTCTTGAACTGCTATTGATTATAAAGAGATAAGACTGCAGCACTGGCTCACAAGCTGGTACTGACTTAAATGTTTTTTAAGGAGATCACAGGTATCACAGGAAAATCAAAATTATCAAAATATGGGCAATGGCTGGTGGGATTAAATTGTCTGAGTATCTTAAAAGCTGAGTTCAATTTGCCATGCTGTGTATTGCTTGAGGCAGTTTTTGCAACATCTCATAATTCTCTCTTGGACTCAGTTTCACTGTGAAAAATGGCAACAAAACCATTCTAGCAGCTAGTATGCCAGGATATATGGATGAAAAGTGGATTGGGCAAGCTTGAAAGCACAGTAAAGTGAAAAAGAGTCTCTCCATGCATGCAAAATATTTCTGGTTTCATTGCACTGCTTCAATCTACATATTATTACATATATGTATATAAATTGCTTTTAATATCCAGTATTATTCCATATATAGGAAAAAGAGAGGGATATTTTATTCCTTATATAACCAGCTGAGTTAGTCAAGATGTTTCATGGCCTGCCTTACTGTATTGCTACAAAAGAGAGTCCCAAAGACTTTTCTGACAGGAATAGTTTTTATGAAACATAGGGAATAACCTAAGCTGGATTCATAGCTCATAAAATAGTACTTCTATTCCTAAGCAGAGTGAGAATATGCATATTTCTTTGGGCCTGTGCCAACTTTGACTTGGAAGCAGAAAGCAAGAAACATCTGGAAAGGAGGGATGGTGGGAGTTTTCATCACTGTGTCAGTGACAAACTGCCTCTTCTGAAGGTGTTGCATCAAAATAGGTGGTGACAAAAGAGGAATGGGGACAGAAGAGGAGGCTGAAAGAAAGCTTTAGCTTTTGCCTTGGTGGATCAGTTCTGTTCTAAGCATTAATTTCAAGTACCCTTTTATGTGTTCCTGCAGTAAAATAAAACCTGGGTGGGCAAAATTCTTCCCCCATTGAGGAGACTGTATAGCCTCTTAAGGTTTTTTATGGGACTTAATATTCTATTCCCCTTTACAGAGTGGCATTTTATCTTATCTTTCCTTCTGCACAGGCAGAACACATCCAGTCTCTAAATCTTCCTCACTCACCTTTGAAAATTTATAGAGGCTTTCAGGCTGGCTTGCCTGAATGCCATTGACCTCTGTGGCCTATGTTATTGACCAGAACACAGAATCTTCTGGCCACGTAATATACACCTCTTTTTATCCCTGAAAGAGAAGGAAATGACTCTTAGAATGACCAGGACCACAATAAAATCTGGAGCTAGTTTCCCAGTTTCTGTGCATTGCTGGGCTTTGCAAGAAGATAACATAAGGGATCAACATGCTTATAAAGGATTGCTTTGAACCCCCTGATTAGACAGCTATTACTTCCCTGATGATCTGCTTAAATAATAACACTACTGGCCGTGCAGGCTACTTGCCTATTACAACAGTGAACAGTGCTCTTGAAGAATAAGCTGTATCATAAAGCCACTGTAGGCAGTAGTAATGCACAGTCTTTTGCAAGGTAAGATCTGCTGTGGAGGTTTTCTAAAAGAAGTTTGAAATAGATGGAGTCCTACATGTGCTACTACCTTTTCAGAACCACCAGCTAAAATGTTACCTGACAGCTTTCATCTTCCCTTTCTCAAGGATTCATGCACATCCTTCAGAGCTGTCATCACCTGGTGTCTTCAAGAAGGAGCAGCTCTCAGTCAGGTTCAGCTTTCATTCAGGAAATCAGTACTGCTGAGAACAAAAGACAAAATACACATTGGGTGTTCTAAGAAATCGGCACGAAAGGATGGAGATAAATAAATCATGAATAGACTATTCATAAGTTATTGTGGGAAATAATACCTTTTAAGAATTTATTTGCTAGCATAACAGAAAGCTGGTTAGATGATGAGTGCCTTGATGCCAAAGCAAAATTTGAAAGAGTGAGAATAATCATTCAGAAGTATATAAAAGCAAAAAAAAATATTGTACCACTGAAATTGTGCAAAGGTTTGTACTGTCATATTAAATTATAAAGGCTGAAGGCAAGAACTGTTTAGAGTGGAGCTGCTAAATCATTATTATCATGACAATAGTTTTCAATCAATGTAAATTTTACATATTTTAATATCTTATTAACACATATGTATTTCTGGGCAGATATCTGTGTACATGTGTTGCTGTACCTGTGTGTATGTATATCAATATCTGTTTCCATTTTCATTTAAATCCAAAATCTCTCTTTAATGTTTGGTTTTAGAACATCTTAAAACTGGTGGGAGAGAGGCAGATCCTGTATTTCAGTGTCTTCATGGATATCTGTGTTTAAGTATAGATAGAGGAAGCTTAATTCTCTCTCTTTCCTTATAAAACATGTGCACACACAGAATGAAAACTGACACATGAGAAAGTGGTAAAATCACCATTTTAAAACCCCTACTTCTATTTTAAAAACATGAATTTTCAACTACTGACAAAATCCAGTTGATAGCAAGATGGGAGAATTTGAAGAAAATGTAGCAGATTTTTTTTCTTTTTTTAAAATTTCAAAATTGAAAGCATTATTAGTAATCATGTGAACAATGAAGAAAATCTGGTGGTTTCGTCCCAATTGCATGAAGAGTGAGATATTCAGGAACTGACACTGGTAGGCACAGTGGATGCAATGTGTTGCATCTCCTTATTTTGTTACTTCCATGTAAGAAGTGAACTCTTAGGTTTGGGTTCATGGCTGTAATTGTATCAAGGGACTGTGCAGCTACCTGCAACTTTTGTCCTGTCCCTTTCCTCTTCCCCAGAGGAGCCATTGCTCATTAGAGATTTTAACAGCCCTCTCTCCAGCTACCCTTACCACTCCACACTGCTGGCTCACATCTCCTGTGAAAGCCCATTTTATATACATCTGTGTTAGCCTTGACACTTTTCCTGCAGACATCTGAAGGGAGTTATCTGAAGGTGCTCTGGCAGATGGGGTCTGGTGGCCTTATGACATTTGGATGGCTCGCAACAGGAAGATGCTCACAAGTGCTCATAAGGTAAGAGAAGCTTTTTACCCTTCCTCTGGCAGAGATAAGGGGAGAGCCACACACTGTCTAGCATGTGATTTAAGTCAAGCACAGCCTTAAGTGCATAACAAGCATGGTCCTTAACTTGATTACAGCTGCTCTAATCAGCAAAACCGTTAACCTTTGCACTTTAGTCTAGCCTGGTCTGCATACCTCTGGGCAGAGCAGACCTGCTTTATGAGGCTTTCCAAAAGCGGCACGTTGTAATCAGTGTGCTTACATCCCCCACACTGTGTGGGAGGCGATAGCACAATCGTGTTAATGGCAGCTCTGTGTCTCGGCACCCAGCTATTCTGGTGACAGGCGTGTTTGAAGAAGATACCTCTGCCTTGCTCAGTTCTCACACAGCAAACGTAATGCTGGATCGTCTTAGCTGGCATTAACAGCTCAGCTTCTTATCCTGCCTTCTCCTCTTGTCTAGAATAGCCTGCTCTGGTGTCAACTGTCTTGCAGAGCCAGTAACAGCAGTATGGGACTCCTGTAGCACTTCTTATGTCTTCACTGTGCTACACAGTGCTTCCTGCTAGGATACACTGGGAAACATGAATGACACATACAACATGCCTTTTTTTCTTTCGTGTGCTTTCCTCTGTGCTATCAAGATCAAGGTCATCAAACATCTTGCACTGGGAGAGGAACTCAGTAACAATCTACATAATCCCAGAGCAGACAGTGGTACTGAGCAATCAGGGTTCACCTGCCCTCCAGTGATCACTATGTATGTCTGCTACATGTTAGCTTCAGCCTTGGTGAAACAACAGCTTTAACAAATCTGTAGGGGTGAGTCCTTGGTTTACAGTGGAGTTCATTTCTTAACCCCCAGTTAGCAACTCTGAAAGTTCAGCCTGCCATTCACAGACCCCTGGAGATTTTGTTTGTGTCTTAGGCAAGCAGAACCACATTTCAGGAGCCTCTTGAAGACAAAGATGAGATTTATTATACAAAAAGTACTAGAGGAAGACAGCACGGAGAAGGGAGGATAGTTTTTAAGTGCTCGTAATAAAGTTTCTTTAATGTCTTATTCTGGTTTATCTTTTGCCAGGTGCTGAGTGAAAAGCTCCAAACTAAATTACCTTTTAAATCAGTCAGGATGTACATTTGTTTGGCTGTAGACTCGGACAACATAAATGCTCCTTCTCCGTCCTTCCTTCTCCCCCCTCAAATGCACTGCGTCTTCTCTAAACACCGGATAAGAAACGGAGCAGGAAAGTCATAAAGCAAAATTGCACAGATACCTGGGCTTGTTTTGACATTCCTTTTATCCAGAGCTTGAGAAATAAGTCTCTTAACACCATTCATTATAAATAAAAAAAAAGAAAAGTGTATGCCTTGCCTGTACTGATGGTGCCTTTACACAGAGTCGTCCATTTTGGTATTATATACATATATATATATGTTCTTTGAAAGTCACTGTTCAACACAGACAGTAACTTGAGTTAAGCATGCAAGTGGAATTACCCTAAATACATTTAACTTATTTATCAATTGGACTGTATACTTTCACATAGGTAATGGAATGAGGGTCAGATTTCTCACACCTTGCAGGCTTGGCCACCTATGTGTATTTTATTGTTGTATAAGTTTTACATCATTTTTACTTTATTAATTCTCCCACCTTTCCTCTTGACTAAGACAAATGCATTTTGGAGTTAGGAAGTTTGATCCTGGGCATAGGAGATTAATTTATAGTTTCAGAAGAGATCAGTTTCAACTCCCTAATTTTTCCCTGCACCCACAGACCTTGCAAAATAAATCTTTCCATTCCCAGGCCAGCAGCTAATCACAAATGTTAAAAACACTGGCAGAATTACCACCTTCCAAATCTCCCCACACAGTGTGTGCCTTCTGTTCTCTGCTTGTGTTCCCTTGGCCACACTAGCACTCACAGCTCTTTGGCAGCATGGTCTCATTCAAATAAACTTATTTATTTCATTCAAGGGAATTCAGTGAAAAGGCTGTGAGCCAAACATACACACGAATATCACTTTTCCATTCATATCTCTGTTGTTTTTTATACTGTATTTCTTTGGCAAAGAAAGACCCCCCTACCACCCACTCCTCTACCCCCTTTTTTTTTTTATTATTTTACACTAAATTGACTTTTTTTTTTTTTGCAAGATGAGAATACTGAGAATTTATTATCCTTATTGTGAAATTGCTGGTACTTGAAATCATGACCCTGGATATTAGATGTGAGCGAGTCTTGACCTTGCATGTGATCTTAAGGTCATTTTATTGTCTAGCTCATCTCACCAATCTAGTTCTATGAAATAGCTTTTCCTGGAAGGTACCATGTGTCTTGTCTGATGCAGTTTTTATCTGTTGTCCAGTGTTTATCTGTTTTCCCAGTGATGTTATGTGCCTGTTTTCTTCCACACTGTCTCACATTCCATAGTTAGGAAGGTCATGTCTGCCCCTTCAAGCCTTATTAACTCTCTGAGCTCAAACATTTCCTTGCTGAGTGGCAGCTCTTGGTGGAATATTTTGCGTAATTCTGCAGGGAATAGTTCAATAGGACTTAAGAGAGGAAGCTAGTATTTTCTAGTATCAAATGTTTTTCAAGTTTTTCGAGTGTGTGTGTGGATTTGTCTTGCTATTTGGATGGTTTTATAACAGCCTTCCTTAAAGTCACCGACTTTGCACATACGACTGTAGGAATGAGGTCCTTCCCTTTCAGGTGGCAACAGGGCAGGGATGGTAGATTTCTTCCAAAAGGCTCTATTATCTAGTACAGTGCTTACATGTTAACAATATTAAGCAGGTTCCTGAAGCCAAAAGTAAGATGTACAAGATGCCTCTCTTGAGTTACAGTCCAAGGGAATTACTTTTTTCTCTACATGGTAGAGGTCTACTTCTTCAGAACAGAATATTGCTGGTTTAGCTGATTTTTTTGTTTAATTAAATAAAAGGAATCAAATGAGTAAACGTAAGTGAAACTACCCCAGTAGTTTCAATTTTTAAACTGTGATATTGCTGCTTGCTTTGGTACTTGCCAAGAAGACAAAGAACCATCTTTGGAAAAAGCCAGCACTTACAGGGAAACATGTTCAATCTGTGCACAGAAAAACTTACCTCAGAAGCATGGTATTCTATTTAAGGCCAAAAATATGCCATGACAAGAAAGACACTTTGGACTCATCTGTGTAGCAATTAAGTAACTCCTGTGTGCTTCACTGTATGTTATCATCTTCTGTTGGATGTGGTGGGCCTGTGTGTATAAAGTAGCTGTGCTGGTGTACTGTGCTGTGTATAGGTGTGCTGACCTGCTACACCTGATGTGGTGCCACAATGCAGGCCTGAGACATAAAGACAGCATCCCAGAAAATACTTTTCCCAAGTGTGTTATCTTCATACTTCAGCATAGAAATAATTCTAAAAAGCCCATCTGTGTTTCTCCTACACTTACTTGTGAATTGGAGACTTTAAGCCACTTTAGCACCTTCTGCATTTTAACTTTGCTTAGGCTGTGGTTTAATATCTGGAGTATTGGATTGCCCCCCACATGCCTCTTTTATTTGTTCTTAGCCCAGCACACCCCTCTGTAAAGGAATGGATTCCTTTTGTTCCATGCAGTTCATTCATTCAGTCACAATGCTAATGAAATTTCTGGTCTGGTCTGGTCCTGCAGCTCAAAAAAGGGTACAGAAGAACTAGGAAAAGTAAAACAAAGTGTAGCAAGGGTGATCCTAGGTATGATGGTTTCCACATGTGGAAAACTCTTTGCTTCGGTGCTTCACTTCATAAAGGAAAGGAAAAGGGGAGTATAAATGCAATCTATAACATCATCTGTGGCTGGAGAAGGATCTCGTTTAATGTCTCTTCTAATAACGCAGCAGAAGGAGCATCAAATGAAAACAGGAACTAAGGGCTTCAAAGCCAACAGTATACAATCAGATTGGAACTCCTTGACTCAGACTGCAATGGACATTAAAAGTTTGCTCATGGCAGGGAAGAAAAGCTAAACTACAGAGGGCTACAAAATGCCAACACATCCTATCAAGTTCAGAGATCAGTAAGCCCCAAATCTGTGGAGTATGAGTGAGCAATCTGGGGAAGCAGCAATACATGCTTGTTTATTATAGTCTTCCTAAGGCATCTGATATTGGTTACATTTGGAAACAGAACCGCTAAACCGGATAGACCTTTGATCTGCTGTGATATGACCATTCTTATTTTCCTCATGGTCCACATATGCTGTTAGAACATCTGGCCAGTTGGATATCTGTCAGCTTCATCTTAAGAAGTGAAGAGAAATCTGGCCAATACATTGTTTTTATTATTTTGGCTATGAGGCTTTACATATAAGCCAGTGCAATGCCTTTGGTGCAGCCTACTGCAAGGCAGTACCTCTCTTGCTTTCAGAGTAGAGGTGTTTCAGTGAAGGGGTAGTGTTTTGTGCAAGACCCAGCATTGTGGGAGCTGTGTGCAGGATGCCCTGATCTCATCACCGATTTTCACTGTTTGCTAGGTCAAATGAGCAACCAACTAGGTGTTGTGGGTGCCGTAACCACCAGAGAAAGATTGCAACCAGAGAAAATACGGGTCTGCGTTTGCATTCAGTACATGTCTTCCAGGTCGGCCTGTTTAAGTAGCTTCCCATCTTTACAACTTAACCCAAGAAGAGGCTAGAGAATGAACAACTGGTAACATCTGGAGTTCAGTGCTGAATAACTGAAAATTTCAGAGATCTATCTCCAGGCCGCTTTCACCGTGTGAAGTTCCAAAGGCCAGCTACACTTCCTACGAATAAGGACATTAAGAAGAAACAGCAGTCAAAACTCGCATCATGAGCTGCTGCAGGCGCAGAAGAGGCGTAGGAAACTCACTTTCCAGTGCGAGCCCCATTGCCCCCCGCGTGCCAGTGCCTGTGCCCGGCCGACATTAACGGGGGTGGTGCGTGGCCCCGGCCGCGGGGGAGGCTGAACGCGCCGCCGGGTCTGGCGGGGACGCGCCTGGCGGCCTGGGGGCCGGGGCTTTCCCCGCGCTTCCCCACTAGGTGGCGGCAAAGCGCCACGCAGGCGGCAGCGCCCCGCGGCCTGCGTGAGGCAGCGGCCTCTGGCCGCCGCAGGCGCCCCGCCGGGCGGAAACCTGCCAGGATTTTTTAAAGCCTGAAGGGCCGGCACACCTTTCCAGGCTGTGGTAACACCCTTAATCGGTTTATCTCCCTGGTGTCTGAAGGACCTCGATGTCTACGATAGCCCGTCCCTGCCCTACCCGGAGAAACCCCTGCGGCCGGTGCTTTCTGGATGCGTCCACGCCTGTCGCAGCTTTCTTCAACAACGCGAGGCTAGAAAATGAATGGATTTCCAGCTCTGCGTGGCCTTCATCGCCATGCTCTACCCCAAAGCAGCCATGTGGTGGGTGTGCTGGCCCTTCATGTGGGAAGAAATGGCCCTTTGGTGGTGCTAATGGCTATGCACGCTGCCACCTGGCCGTCAAAGGAGACGGACACATCCGGGCAGTTTGTACACGGGCAGAAACGGTGGTGCCTGGCAGAGGAGTGTTCTGTCTCCCATCTCTACAGTTAAAGGATTAGCTGAGGTGTATTGTGGGATATAGAACAACAATTTATTCAAATGCACAGGTTTAGTCTAACACTTTACAGCTTTCAGGCCTAAAAATGGAGATACGAACAAAAGTTTCCCTCAAGTTTGAGATGGTCAGGTGGAGAATTACCTAGATCTAGCTGAGACTGTGCTAAGATGATTTAACTTGTACTTCTCTTGATACAACAGGAATCTCTCAGCAGCATTAACCAAACCCCTAAGTATTAAAGTTGTGTAAAACATATTTTTACTTTCTCCTTTCTCACCAGTTTCCCAAATTTTCATCATCCTGGATTCTTCAGATCTCACCAGGAATGTAAGCTATCATGCTATGCCAAGAAAAGGGTTGCTCAGTAGGAACTAGAGTATAAATACCATGCTTACAACAAAGGCACACATCCCTGTGCAAATGCGCCAAGCCAAAAAAAGTGCACCAACAGCAGTAATGCCTCTCTCTCTAAAAGTTACCAGTTGTCCAAAGGAATAATGTTAGAAACATGAAGCATGTAAATGTACAGACCCAGCAAAAAAAGTACAGTGAATGCATGGTCAACATTTATGTTACAGCTATATCTTCTTATGAGACACAAGTTACTTTTGCTAAAGTTTCTGGGGAATGCACTACAAATTTTGTGCCTGACATGTTACCATTTTAGCTGTAGACTTCACAAGGCCCCAGTTTATTTCCCCTCCCAAGATGCAGGATAGCTGAAAGCTGATGGCAAATTATGTCAGCAGCCTGGTTTGTTTCCTGGCTTGTGGCTGATAATTTATTTGACAAAGAAGCACTTTTAAATGACCACATTTATGAATTCAGTTGAGCCCAGAGGCCAGATTGTTCTGCCTTTACTCAAGGTAACTTAGTACTCTTAAGTTAACTCAGGTACATGTTTTGTAACAGCTACATCAGTGCAAGACTGGCCACCAACCTGAGTGAGAGTGCAAGGTCAAAGCTGAACCCTACAACAGCTAGTATCAGAAGACTGAAGAATAACATAAGAAGGAACAATATCTAAGTGTCAGGACACACTGCAGGTCCCTTTGAGATGGACCAGATGTTAAAGATTAAGCATGGAAAGAAGAAGCTGGTTCTAGACCAAGAACACTCTCTTCTCCGTATGTTCAGATTATTTATATCCCTGGGATAAAATGGCTTGTCCCTGTGTGGTAACTGACACTTCCAGATCAATAGCACAGACTGAATCATTGCTGTCTGAAAGCAGTAGGGCCTGTGATGTTGGAGAGGACAGGCCATGTCCTTGTTAAAACCTCAGGAAGTGCAATCCCATCTGGCACTGTTTAGCTAAAGCTTTACAGGAAAGAAACTGCCTTCTGGAGTTTGTCCTTTTGAAACAAGACTGAGGAAATACTGAGGACAAGTTTGTCTAGCATTTTCAATTTTATCCTCTCACTGATAAGGAGAAACTTTCCTTCTGCTAGGTTGTTGAAGGACTAGGACATATCCTATGCTTCAGCCTGAAAAAGAGATGAGAAGGGGCAATATAACAGAGCACACATCATTGTGGGTGATGTGAAAGGCAGGTATCTATTTCTTTTCTGTCAAAAGAAGCTGTGTAAAAGCAGGCATAAAACAGAAACCTCACTTAGCAGTTCTTTCACCTGTCTCATGAGTAAAGAAAGCTGTGGAGCTCACAGCCATGGGATGCTTTCTAATGGGCTTAAGGGGAGACTGCAGAAGCTCATGGAAGACAGACCCAGCGAGGCCTTTAAATGGGAAGGAAGAAAAAGCACCTCTGGTTAAGTCCTTGAACATGAAAACACTGCAGTCTGGGAGAGAGTACTGGGGAAACGCTGCTGTGAGCTGACTCTTCCTTGGACAGCCCCTTTCAGCTGCTGAACTCAATGAACCTCTGATCATTCATGCTGTGGTGGTTGTTTTCTTCCTGTGTCATGAGGAATTTGGACCATCTGTGGAGGCTTCTCAGTTGCCTCTCTGGCAAATTCGTGTGATTATTAATCTTACTCTATTCTATGAACAACTTTCTTGCATTTATTGCCATCGGTGAAATGCAGGAGTGCTTTGTAAGGTTTCTGAAGCTTGAAAGAGTATCACAAGACTGAGATAGAATAGAATGATGCTTCATCAGGCAAACCTAAGGTGCTGAATAAGATATAGGAGATGGATTCTCTGTAGCATTCATAATGGTTTAAAAGCTTAGATGCAGTGTGTGCCACCTGCAATCATGTCTTTGCAGTATTACTTATTAACAATGATCATAAAAAAGTAATTGGCAAAATTTAAACCATCTTGTTACCTACTAGTGGAAGAGAACTAGGCCTTCTGAGTTCAGCTGCTTTGCACTGCAAAATGCTTTTCCTGCCAGTACTCTACTGGCAAATTAGAAGAGGCACGTGCTGTAAACATCGACCTTCCACCTGCAAATATTTTAACCACTTGCATTTCTACAAGGAGTTTGTGAGTCAATGGAGGGAGAAAATATACTAAAAAGTCTCTGCATTTTTCTGCATTTCTTCAACCTTAGGATATTTGTGTATTTTGGATTGCTACCTTGAAACTGTGCACAGCTGGTCATGTTGCCAATGGTCACCCCCCTGCACTGCATCTGTTCTACCTATTTCCTGCATAGTGCAAGGCTGCCTGCCTTATAAAAATGGTGTATATGTACGTGCTGTTAGATGTAGAAGCTTCAAGAGAGCTGAGCTGGTCTGACATTATTCTTTAGATGGCACTGACATGAGCTCGTTCTGCACTGAATATACAGGTCCTACAGGAGTCAGAACCTCAGTGTAGTCTGTCATGGGTTCCAGTGCCCCACAATTTTGCTTTCAGTAACTGACCCATCTACTGACTTAAGTGTTCTCCTGCAACTTTGCATGGCTGTGTCAGAGAGCAGAGCTTCATTTTCTCTTGTTCCATTGTTCAGAGGTGAGTGGCTGAAATGCCAGCCCAGGCCTTGTCAAGGAAGTAGGATGTTCTTTCACACACGGGGTACACATTGGGCTAGACCCAGAGCTTTCTTGACCTTCACTGGCTTTTGTATCCTGCATCTTGCACCTTGTTTGTACTATTAGGGGTGTTTTGCTCTGTTATTTCCACTGAGCCAGCCCATAGCAGGTTGGAGGAAAAGACTGGTGCTGAGGAGGCAAAAAATTGTGTAAGTCATTTATTGGTTCCACATATGAGATGTGAGTGTAAGTATTACCACTGGAGAACTGATCAGCTGGAAGCAGGCTCTTGTGACAATGCCTGTGCTATCTTCAGCCTGTGCTGAAGAACAAATGTGCTACAGAAATGAGGCAAATCATATAGCAGCAGCCTTGGTTCTCACAGAATAAAAATGAGCATGGTTTCAGTCTAATGCACCTTCATGCACACTGAGTCAAAAGAGGATGTATGGACAGGGCCATTGTCAATTGATTAAATAATTAACTTTTTAATCAAGAACTGAGTAAACAGATGATGGCGTGTGTCGAAGGTTGAGCTCTTTTGTTGGAAATGGCCCACACAAAGAACTGCCTGGCATGAAGGAGATAAGTTCCAGGCTGCTGTGCTAATCACATCCCAGGACTCACTGATGCACTTAGGAGTCACAGCTTCCTCCATTACCTCAGCTGTGTGAATGCAAGATGCCACTTGAGTGAGAAAGCAAGCATTTTAATATACAGCTGTGGCATGAAGTAATTGCTTCTCCAATTCTCTTCTGTGTATTCTCAGAGGGTATTCCAAGAAAGTAGATCAATCCCATTTTTAGCTCAGTCTTAAATTATTGAACATACTATATACCAGGCCATTAACCAACAAAAAAGTGGTTAAGAGAAAGACTTTTGCATATAAAAGAACAGAATATTTTTTAGAAAAAAGAGGAAGTACTTTCTATTTTTTTTGTGTGTAAAACAGTTACATTGTTATTTTTAAAAGAAAAGCTTTTTTAACATACAAGGATTCAGTTCTGAATATGGAAGAATCATTATGGGGATGGCAAATGCCATGAAAGTCAATTTCCTTTTTATAAGCTCTCTCTCTTTATCCTAAGAGGCTCTTCTACAATGTAATGTTAATTCATGCAGTGCATGGAAATGTTAACAACTCTAATGCCTCTCACACTAGAGGGACATCTGCACTGCAGATCCAAGGCGTGACTGCTGTGCACAGTAGTATCTGTCTTACTCAGAAAGCAGTAAAACTACAGCAGAGCAAATTGCATTCAGTAAGTACTTAGCTGAAACAGGTACTACCATAACTCTGCTGCTAGTGGTCTACAAAGCATTTAGTAAATGTTTGTCTATATAAACTGCAAAAACATCTCTGCATATACTATAACTTGTGGTATTAGTGAACTAGTGATCTTAAGTCACAATGGGCTAAGTAAAGGGAAAACAGACAAAAACCTGTGCCCGGGGGTGTGCTAGCCATTCCATAGCATGGCATGGCACAGCTGGTACAGAAGTACCCACAGTGCCACAGTAACTACAGCCTGTCATTTGCTCTGACCTCCCTCCTGCCCACTCTGCCCACTCCATGATTCCCTGAAGGGCCCCCGCAGCTCCAAGGAGAATGGCAGTAAGTGGAGGGGCCAGGGAGAGGTACCTCCACTGGAGGGTAAACAGTAAAGATTGGAACACAAAGGATTAGGCTGCTTTAAAAGTGATCCAAGCACAAGCAGTGGACATCTTTCCAAGTGGCTAACAATCACCTAACAGTAGTAAAAAGAGCAATGAAACAGTAGAGTGGAACCTTAAAAAGCACAGCTACTTCACATCACTGCATGCTGTGCTAATCCAAAACCAGGTGAAGGTTGCTGGCAGCTCAAAATTCAACTGACCACCAAGACAATTAACCCACAGTAACTTCCTCACCACCTGCAAAAATGCTGTGTCACCTCAGTGCTGAGCTACGCATATGGGAGGATGAATTAATTATACAGGGCTTCTTGAATGCATCTGTGCAATCAGTAAGGATGAGTTATATAAGGCTCCTCTTTCTGACAAAGGGGAAAGTGTTGGTCTTCTGCACAGTTCACCCAGGGACAGGTTCCATGCAGGAGAGCACTGGCGGGCTCTCTTGTAAAAGACACAGAAAATAAGGTGATGGTTTTCTCTGCAGTTCTCAAAAATTTCTCACAAGGGCTAAATCCTAGATACAGCATCAAGGTTGAGAAAAAAAAAGCTTTTAGGCAAAGGATGTCAGCAGGCACAGGAAAGCATCTCCTGCAGGTTGTGCAGTCATTGTTCCCTTTTGCCTAAAAAATAGGCATACATTCTTACAGATCCCTATTCCCACAGTTACATTCCCATTTCCACTCTGGCAGGTATCTTATGACCCTTCCTGTCATGCAGGAGTGGTAAGCCTCAGCTTGTATGTTAAACACCCTTCAGGAGAACCACTTCTGTACTGCTGCCAACAGAACTTCCTGCATTCACAAATGAAAAAATCTGGCTGATGGCTTGCAGACACAGAACGGTAAGCACATAAAAGCACCTCCAGTGAAAGGAGTATTTCAGTGACTACTTCACAGTGCACACTTGACAGAGCAGTTGCTGATACTTCATGGTTAGTAGTGGGGACAGACATTTTTTCCAGTTGCTTTAAGAAGCTATGAACAGATGGACAGAGGACTGGGAGTCCTCTCCTGAGACTTCTGCTTAGCATTTGGAGGAGAGGGGGAAGAGGCCTTTCCCAGAGATGCCGGTGGGAACAGGTTTATCTGTGTAAAGAAGAGTAGCTAAAGAAATGCCTATTCACACACTGAACTGCGGTAACTACATGCTGTTTATTAGCAGAAAACCCACAATACAGCTTGCTAGCCCAGTGGAAGACATTTTTTTCCCCTTACTTCTGCAGTGGGTTAAGAATACCAACATGGACAAGTACCATAACTCAGCTACTTGTGGTTGCTTGATTTAGCAAATCACTTTGTGTTTTCAGAAGCTAATCTGCAGTTAAAAAGTACTTTCTTCTTATATATACATGTGTGCGTGTGTCTATATATATATACACTTTTTGTGATACCTGTGTGACAAGAGAAAACATGACCCAAAAATGTGCCAGGTACTAATTAGAAGTTTCTGACACAAAACCTCTGTGACTGCCACTGCTGTTCTGTGAATCTGAATCTTTGTTCTGACCCCTATCTATAGCTGAATGCCTGGTGAAACCTGCGGTAACTCTTCTACTGTTTTCTCAATCAGACTGGCAAGAAACCAGATTTCAGTGTTTATTTCCAGTGCTATTTAAAATAAGAGATTCACTAGAGACATCTCAGCTGCCCCTGCCTTCTTGCAGATGGACTCCAACCACTGATCAGAACCCAGTGGAGCAGGAGCACATGTGGACTCTAAAGCACTCTATTCATATTTCATGACTGGGAAGATGCAGCTTTCTTCCTATGTGTTTGTAGATTAGAAAGAAAGAGACAACAACAACAATAATAGTAACAGAAGTATTCTAGTATGGACCATAGTAGAGTCTTATTAAGAAAAAAAAATGTGAAAAATTACCTCTGGATTAGACTTCTGTTTCTGTTTTGAATTCTTTGTTTCTTTTTTATATTTGTCTTATTAACTTGATGATAGTTATCACAAGAATATAAAAAAACAGTAAGAACTTAACTTCACAGGGAGCAATAAGTATCCAACCACTAATAGGAGCTTTATGGGTTGTTTTTCGTATTTCTTAAACACTCTGGAGGGCACAGAAACACCCCTCTGTGTGATGCTCCTTTTCCTCCTCATCTTTACCCTGCAGTCATTGCCGCAGATAATCCTAACATGCAAAGCCTCCCTGTCCATTGCACTGCTGATAGACAAACAGTGAGCAGAGCTGTTCCCAACAATAATAGAGTTAATGCTTGCAGAGCAAGGGGCTTGTACTGCGCATCCCCAGAGAGGAGGTGCCCCCTGAGGTAGGCACAAAACTGAGTACCCAAGGCACTGCTCAACATAAAAAAACACAGCTCTCAATGATGACATACCATTCTGAAGAGGGTGTCTGTAATAATGAGAAACCCATTATAAGCTCTGAGCTTCTGACAAGAAGCTTTGGATTGTAACCATAAGCTGTAGCTTATACCCCATCACTCCAGAGCAGACATGCTGAGGCTGAGACAGCTGCTAGTAGTTAAGCAGGAGATCACCGATATAAAATTGCTAGGCAGTATGGCTACAGTCCATTGAGTAAGAGCTCAGACAAGTATGTGAGCAGACAGGTAGATGAGATGAAAAATACTATCTGTCTTGGATAGAGTGTCTTCAGAGATAGGAGGATGAGAAAATTCTTTTAACATACTAGGCTGATAGGACAAATGGGAAATCATATTCTGGTTCACAGGTATCAAAGTTAATTTTTTTCAAGTCAATTTAGTCACCCTTCTCTGTCTATCTGTGTTGCTTTTTCAATAGTAATACATCTCCCAAAGCTGTAATCACTGGCTAATAAATTTTCATGTCCATGTGCAGAGACATCCTCAGTATAAGTGAAAGGGCCTCATTAGTGAAATTAGCAGCACTGAAGGACTTGAACACAGAGCAGGCCTGACATTTTCTTATGCTTAAGCTTCTAGGAAAGGGCTCAGGACCTTACTGAAAAGATAAACACATGGAAAAGTCTTTAACAGTAACAGAGAACATGGGGAAGGGGAAGGAAAAAAACCAAAAAGCAATCTGCCAGCCAACGATGTTATACCTGTACTGTTAACAATAAAATTAGGATTGCCAAAATTCAACATAAATTAGAACTTTTAAATAAAATTAAAGTTTGTAGTCACCAGCGCTACATGCAGGAAGAAAATAACAACAAAACAGAGACAGCTTTCTGCAAGGCTGAAGTAAAGATTAAGGTAAATCTACATGTTCCAAAATAAAATTAGTATTTTGGCTTGATTTTTTTAGCAAAGGTGATGATGTTGAACATGGAAACAGAAAATGTGAATAAGGATATGGAAAGGGAAATTATAGCCCAAGTAGCAAGATTAGGGCTAAATACAGAGTATTCAATAGATATGTTTTTGAAGGTATTATTTATTTACAAAATAAGCTTTCAGTATGATTCAACTAGAAAATAGTATCAATAGTACCTGTATTTAAAAAAAGGAAAATACAGATCCAGCCACTAGGCTGTGGTTGTATGATAATTAAGGTCACATTTGCACACTAGCAGATCATCTGGCAGAGGATAGCTGAGCTGGACCAGAGACAGCACATGATTCCCATTTCTGTTGAATTAGGCAGAATATATGATAATGTGTTTATGTCAACTTTACGCTGTCTGTAGGAAGACAGATAATACTTGATCTAGAATAAAATCTGTTAAGCTCCCTCCAAAAAAAGAGGTTAGAACAGTTTTGAACTGCCAGAGAGACTTAAGACCATTTCAGTGCTTTGCTTTATATGACTAAGGTTTTGAACCAGTCCTTTGAAACTGGATTTACCGTAACATGACCACTGCCTAACATAACCTTAATATCACATAAGTTTTCAGAGCAAATTTTCAACAAGACAGTAGTTAAAAACTTGGATGCAAATGGGACAAAACAAAGACCAGTTGTACAAACTGTAAATGAAATGAAAAGATGGTATCTTTGTTTAACAGAGTACTTGAATTTCCCTGTTTTCCAGACAAGTAAAATCTCGTAAAGCTCCTGTGAGTAGACTTTTTCTGACACCTTTAACATATTGCCGCATACTAAAATAGGCAATGGAGCAGAGTATTGGGCTATGTAACCCTGGAGATTATCCCCAGTTGTATGTAACAGTTTTTGCAGCAGTAAAAATATAAATGATAACCAGATTATGAGTAGCTGCTTGGGAGTGAATTTCTGCTGAAATTCATCATCAGTCTAGTGAGTTTTAAAAAAGTATTATCCCTTATGCAGTTGGGTCTTTTACTGGTTGTATTGTAAAGTTTTTACAAACTCTGAACACTTAGTCCTCTGAACACTTAGCTCCCACTTAGAGGTTTTTTCCTCATCCTTTCTTAATACCTACAGAATGTAAATTTTCTTCCTTAAGGAGCAGTAAAATATTTGAGAGAGGGGAGCTTATTGTAAGCTGTATGGACTTCAGTACAATTTAGCAGTGCAGTGATTGCTGTAGTTTTCTCTCTTGCTTTGTAGTACAAGGAAGTTTTACTTTGTTCCTGTATTGCTGCCCACAAGGCATCATTAGAAGCCCTGGTTGGTGGCAATTTATGTACACCTGATTACTTAGTAAGTCTGATCTCTGTGAGGTCAAGGCTAATCTGTTCTAAAATCCAGACCTTCTGCTTTTGTTTAATATAGCCCACTGAGATTAAAATGGGATTAGAGTTCATCTGATTGGGAGATAACCTCTGCAGATGAACTCTTCTACTGTTCTTTTGCAAAAATCACTAGGTGGAAATGGTGTCTTGCAGTGGCCATGGGTCCTATACATCAATGTACATAAGGTATTTGTTGATTTTTTTTGTCCCTGAGACAGCTTTGAAACCAGACTTTGAGTATATTATTTCCTGGAACCAGATCTCTATTGTTATTCTACATATGGAATATGTGAATACAGATATCAGAATGGTGTTTTTATCTCATTCATCTCCATGTATTTTCAGTTTTCTGCAGGCATAAAACTAAGGTGAATTTAAATAACTGGAACCTGTCAAGCTGTACATTTAATAAATTATTTAAAAATTCACCTATTTTATTACCAAGGTTTCTTTTAAAATGTTTTCTCTTCTTTAAACACATGCAAGTGCTAAGTGTGCAGAACTAAGATGTTTTCAGTTCATCTTGGTTCAACATCTATATCATAGATATCACAGAAACAAGCATGTCTACGTGGTTCAAATTATATGCCTCAAACTTGATTTGTGATGAAGCCAAGCATAAAGATTGCCGAAAACCAAATTAAATTAATAGTACTCTTCTGTGGGCTTTCTCCTAGTATTTTCAGTAAAGCTATTCTATAGTATTTTCAATCTCAACTTAGTATTTTTATCTTAAAATGTAAGATTGTGATATGAGCCTAAAAGTGGAAGTGAAAGAGCAAAACTATTTGGTCAGTGTGTTCTCATTATCCAGATTCTATGAAATGCAAAAATAATACAACTGTCAATGATATAGCACTGGTAGCATGCAGTGAAAAGCTCTACATGGAGAGAGTTCTGAAAATGCTATTTTTATACAGAGAGGCTGTTTGGCTGCTGTCATGGATCTCAGCCTGCTCTAGCTGAGGTCATGCTGTGGCTAAAGTAATTAACAAGGTCAATCTCACCAGGTCATTATAAACCAGGAATAATTCTACTGAAGTGTAGAAGTAGAATGACTGTGAAGAAAACCTGGGATTTTGTCCTGGGTTGCAGTACTGCTCATGCTAGCAATTATACTGGGTTATGCTACAAGTAGATTTCAGGACTCCTCAGCTTTGGGACGAACCTTGGCACTTTCACTCCACTGATGCAGGGGGTTATCTTTTGGGTGATGTTATTTCCTAACAGTGGTCTGAGAATCATTTAACAACGACAATTAGATCCTTACCTTCTCTAGAAATTAAGGTTTGTCTTTGGTCCTCTTTGAGTATCACAGTGAAGAAAAAGCCTCTTAAAAGACAAAAGTGCATGTTAAAGGGTTGATTGACTTCTTAAACAATTTTCATTGGAAGAAACAGAAGGTACTTTTAGTGATATGTGTAATTACATTTTCTTTACCATATAGGATGACCTTCTATATGCTTTTTACTTGAAGAGACAATGCATCCATTGAAAGTATCAAGTCTCTTACTAAATGAGAATGTGTGAGGATATCAGTATCAGTCCATAAAATTTAAGATTCTTAATTTTATCAAGTTCATTATTTATAATCTTAGAGTATACAACTGTGTGAATACATGAAGATAAAAAAGCAGCATTATGCAGTCATCAGCACATTATAATAATTCCCCATGTCTCTCTGAGAAGTTACCTTGCATTCCCACCTTATCAGAAAGCATAGTTAATTAATTTTTTTCTGGCTATAGTGCATATAAGGTTTTCCTTGAAGATTGCTTGTGTCACTTGCAGTTATTCAGGAATTTTGGCATGGTAAATAACGTAGACATTTATTTTTCACTGGTTTTGAGAGGTCACAAGAACCTGCAAAGTTACTTTATTCACCATGTCATTACAGAAAAAATTTTCTAGTACTCAGAATTATTCACTTACTCCATTAGATTGAATCATGCAACTACTGTGGTTAGTGTGATAATGGAAAGTATAGTTACTGAATAACAAACATTTTGATGTCTTGGTGACCCGCTATGCTCATTTTGTAAAACATAATTTGCAGGCTACATAGCTAGCATATTCCAATTTCTGCCTCACTGTAATTTAATGTAATAATACATTATTCTGAGTCCTAAGTTGCTTAGCAGAATGATTGGTTCTTGATTTATCTTAATGGCTGAAAATGGAGCTGTAACTTGTTAAGGTAATTTTGTTGCTTAGAATTCTTGGAATTCCATGGAATTTTTGACAAATAGTCTATCTGTTTTTTCCCTTTAAATGCATATGACATTGTGAGTGCTAGGAAAACCCAGACTCACCTTCTTCCTGTTGTCTGTGATTCTCATGGAGGCATAAGTTTGCTGTCTTAATCATGAAGCCACAAGAGCACATAAGCATTGGACCTGCATACTTAAGCAGGGGAAATACTTTTTAAAAGGGCCAAAGCAGTAATCACCTTTATAATCAGGCGTTGAAGATACCTCCTGTGTTGAACATTTTCTCTGAAATTATTTCCTAAATGTCATATCCCTTTCTCGATTCCTTCTTGTATGCTATGTAAAGCAATGCAGGGTTGTTGGTTAGGAGGAAAGAATAAACTTCCTGCTCTTCTAAGTTAGCAAATACAGGGTTTGTTTGGTTTTTTTCTTTTCATTCTCACAAAAAGAAAGGTTTATTCTGTAAAAGCAAGAGTTGACACCCAGCTGATGTTACATAACTACTACTAAAGTGAAAGGTCTCATCCAACAACTCTGTTTTCAACCAAAATGTTAAAATTTGGCCTGGGTGTTAGAGGTAGAGGTCAAGCCAACACCAAAAATATTTACACTGAATACCAGGAAAAATGTGGCCCCTTTACATAACTTGGGTTTTGTTGACTGGGAATTGCATTATTATTCTAACATCTCAGAGACTGCTTTGCTAGAAAACAGATCACAGACTGCTACATGATTGTTTATCAAAGTCTTTCTTGCCAGATACTATTCAACTGATGACGTCTGAGTGGGATGTTGTATAATAGTCATCAGTTTAGGAAATTGCCACAGGAGGTGGATTTTGTAATTGACAGAGCCTGCAGAAACTAATTCAACAGGTTAGTGGAAAATGATATAAAAACAATAAAGCAGCCACCTAAAATGGCATTTGATGTAAGACTCTGAAGATAGCACTGTTGAATGGTAAGATAACATCACTAAATCATGGTTAGCCACTACAGAGGTTTTTGGTGACCGCAATTTGAAAATGGGAATATGTTGTTAAACTGAGGGCTGGAATCTCATGATTTGCAGAACTATGAAAAAATAGGCAAAGCTGCACCCAAGAAAAAACAAGCTATTTGGACTTACAGGAGCAGTCACATGCTTATATGTGTATGATGGAAATTAATGGTTGGAAACTATAGGAGTGTCACATAGACTGACCAAAAGAATAGCTGATACCTTTGCTTTCAGAAGGAAGAGGGAGAAGGCACATGAAGAGACACGCTATAGCACATGGGAGAGCCCAAAATCAGCAACACCCACATCAATGTAGGCCAGGGTATCACCTGCTATAGGAAAAAACAAGCATACAACCTCCTGAAAGTCCCAGCAACTGAATGAGGTACTTAAAGATCAAATGAAAAGTGTGAGAAAGCTTAATTAGTTGACTAACTATACATATTTGACAGTGCATGTTATAAAATCTTTAAGTAGCAATATGCTTTGGAAAAAACAGATACAATGCTGGGAGCTGAAGCATTAATAAAATTAGGAAATCTTGTGGAGGTCCGCTGTAGTGGTTGAACTATTGCTTAGAAAAGTGTGTGCTCTTCCAGAGCTTTGACACCTGCAAAATTTGTGATCACTGGTGTTTCACAATATGCAGCCCCCCCTTTGGGACTTCATAGCATTGGGATGGGTGGTGAGACCCGGGTCCCTCTGCATATGGTGGCCTCCAACACGCTGCACGGCAACCATGGGGCAGGTGGCTCCTCCACGCCTTGAAGGAGCAACTGGGGAGCAGGGCTCTTCCCTGCCTCCTGCCTCCCCTGCGCAAGGCACACACCTGCAGGCTGCACCACGTCATGGCTGCTCAACCTCCCGTGGATCCTCATGACCAGCTCAGAAGCTGGCCCAGTCTGACAAGGCTGCCCCCAGACCAGCCATGCAACAATGCCTAGCTGCTCAGCTGCAGTTTCTGTGGGACATTTCCTCCTTCAGCTCCATTTCATTCTTCGTGTGTGCCATAGAACATGTGGTACTGCTTTGAAAGGGGAAGAACGCAGGTCGTTATCCCTCTCCTTGCAGTCCCACTAGGACATTTACAGCTTTTACTCCCCTCTGAGACCCATGGCACATGTGTTCTGCTTATTTATGGGAAATCTAAGTTTGCTGGAGGGCAGAGGCTGGCACTGAAGCGTGTTGTTTTAAGAGAAAGCATTAAGTTCTCTTCTAAATTAAGTTTCAGAAAATGAACTTTAAAGATGAGTGTAGCATGCCTACATGACAAACAATGTAACATGTCTGCATGTTTAATTTTACTTCTTAAGATGTATTAATGAGCAGTTTAATGAAATTAGACAGAATGTGTCTGATGTGAAAACAAATCCAATAAATAATTACACTTCCAGTTTCCATTGCCAGCAAAGTCCTTTGTTTTGAAAGGCACATCACAAACAGCCAACCTCTCCTTCTCACTTCCCCAAAATAAAGTATCAAGCTGGGATAAAACTGAGTTACAACTAGGTTGGCAGGACTTCAGACACCACATGAAACCCCACCAATTCAGGTAAATCCCATGACTGAGCCATGAAAGTTGAACTCTTCGACTATCTAGGCCAAAGATTAAATAAAACATATCTCTTTGGCTCTCTAGGAGGTGGTAGAAATCACTCACAGAAGGAACAATTTTGCCAACATTCATTTGGGGTTTATGTTTTGCAAACAAGCCCACACAAGCCACTTCAGTGGAGCTGGCTCTGTCCTGAAGGCACCTAAAATTCAAATTCTTTGTTCACTTTATAAACAGCAGTGATCCAAGTGACTTTCAACCCTGCATGTATCCAGCACAAGCTTACTTCCCACACCTAGCATTCCTCCCCAAAATGTCCCTTTAGTAAGGTACAGCCTTTGCTAAACAATGCTTCTGCTAGTCCAAACTCTTTTTGCATTGGTGCATCTGCACATTTGTCCTGATTTTGGCTGGGATAGAGTTAATTTTCTTCTTAGTAGCTGGTATAGTGTTATGTTTTGGATGTAGTATGAAAATAATGTCTGTAACACAAGGATGGTTTTAGTTGTTGCTAAGTCAAGGATTTTTCAGCTTCTCATTCCCAGCCAGCAAGAAGGCTGGAGGGGCACAAGAAATTTGGAGGGGACACAGCCAGGGCAGCTGACCCCAAATGGGCAAAGGGATATTCTGTATGATGTGATGGCATGCCTAGTATAGAAACTGGGAGGAGTTGGCCTGGGGGGATTGCTGCTCAGGAACTAGTGACCATGGGTCAGCGAGTGGTGAGCAACTGCATTGTGCATCACTTGTTTTGTATATTCCAATACTTTTAGTATTATTATCATCACTTTAGTATTGTTATTACTATCATTATTAGTTTCTTCCTTTTCTGTACTATTGAACTGTTCCTATCTCAACCCACAAGTTTTACTTTTTTTCCCCCAGTTCTCTCCCTCATCCCACTGGATGGGAGGGAAGTGAGTGAGTGGCTGTGTGGTGCTTAGTCACTGACTGGGGTTAAACCACAACAACATTGTACATTGGTACAACACAACAAACAACCTGTATGCAGAGGATAGGGTTTGAAGACGTAAATTTCCATGCAAAGCATGAAGCATCAATGCTTACGCTAGCAAAGGCCCTGCAAATCTCTTATGCACATGTTGGGCAGCTACAAGTAATGACAGGCCCAGTGCTTTATGCCTGAATACCAGTGTTGAGGTGCTTGACCCTACAAGTTCTTGCTGTACATGAGGGAATCAGGATGTTCCCTTAAAGAACAAAAAGAAGGAATTTGTCCAAAAAAGTAGATTTGCAATTTGCCCTTCTTTTGCCAGGAGGGGTTTGCAGTCTTTCACTTGAGCTTAGACTCACAAAATCTCAGCATGCAGCCAGCCAGCCTAAATAATGCAAAATTGACATTTAACATGGTATTCTCTTAATTCACTGTTCTTCCAAGAAGGTCTGACAATAAACTAATTGCTGAAAAAAAATCATACTGTCATAGGCTGGCCTGCTTCACATCTATCTGCCCAGTAGATGCATAACAATCAGCAACACTGTTCCTAAATAGTTGTGTATCACCATGCTGATTTCCAGGCCCCTTCTTCCTAAAGAAATGCCAAAACTGTGTGTATTATAAAAGGTAAGAAAACGTCAAGGAAGAGGTACCACTTTCATCTCAAAACATCCTGCAGTAGATCTGAACAAGTTATTTCAGATTTTAGGTTGTTCTTTTCTTGCGGTATGCCAGCAAGATGACTAGAACCACCTTCAGGCCAGCAAAGGGTTGGCAATCATTTGCTCTGCATGTTCAGGAAGAGCAGACAAGTTGTAAGGACCCTCATGACCCAGGCCCTGCTGCAGGGGCCCCCGGGTAGGTGAAGAGTACCACATGGCATCACTTCCCTTTCTTGCCTCCCTGTTGCCACACAGGCAGAGTCTGCAGAGGCAGACTCCTTTCTCCTTGCGCAAAAAAAAAAAAAAAAGAGATGTTCTTAACCCTGAGCATTTGTGGCTCAGACTCATTATACAGCCCATATTAAGAAAAGCTTCTGTTTCAAACCTGAACCAGAGCTTGTGTGCAAAAAGTTGTCTGGTGTTTTTGTGAAGGGTATCACCTTTCTCTTACTTTGTTGAAAGCTTGCCCTTGTAGCATCAGCTGCAATATCACCACTGTCAAAAAGTCAGTAAAGGCACTCTCCTTCCTCCCACTGTGGTGTAGTCCTGGCTTGAACCGTAGTTCCAGTGATAGCATTGATTAGTCCCACTTTCACCTCCTCAGACTTTTTACAAGTTTAGCTAAAATGATGGCTCTAAGGTCCAATATTAAGCTTAAAACTCTTCACTCACCCAAAGAAACGTTGCATAGTCAATGCCATACCTGTTGATGATTGATGTCCTATCTCTTTCTTATGAATTGGACTTCCACTTGTAGAAATGATCATGGATGTATGTGATAAAAACTGCATAAGCCACAAGAATATCCTTAGTTTTCTTTCCTTGCTAGTGCTGAAAAATACAAATCTTGAGTACCAAGTTTAAAAGTGAACCAACCTGTATTTTATACCATAATTATAATGGTTGGTTTAATTTTAACTGTGTGTACATGTTAAATCTTCTCTGACCTGGCGCATGGTGCATACCATTTAGTATTATAGACAAATAAATCATAAAAGGGCTACTCTTCCAGCGATTACAGAAATCAGTGAAGGTCTTTACTTATTCTTAGCATTAAAACAGAGATAAATGGAATATAATTTGTCACACACTAAATATTTTAAAATATTATTTATAATTATATGTAATTTTATGTCTCCTAAACACAGATGAAGAAAGCTGTCACAAGTCAGTAACACTCAATGAGGTAGTCCAAATTTGTCTGAAAGCCAGGGAAAAATAAGTTTAAGCAGCACCTTTCCAGTTCTTTTGACATCAAATACCAATCACTGGAGACTGCATTCAAGGTGGTACTGTGCATTTGGTATTTGGATGGAGACTTTCAGATTGTGCAGGAACTGGTGCTGGTGGTCCAGCTGGAGACAGCTGCAAAAGCCAACATCTTTTACATCTGACAGAGAGCAGAGGTTCTCAGCATAAAGGATCTCAAATCTGGAAAAAAAAACCACAACAAATAATTGCATCTGTCTTCTTAAATTGTTCTTAATGTGATGAACACATAACAGTGACCCTTACAATGTCTAATGGGTGATGCATTTGAGCTTTTTGAATATTTAAGCCACCTGCCAAATTATATCCCATTTGTTTATTCCTATCTTAGCCTGCACATTAAACTGCATCATAATCAAGATGGATTTAAAAAAACTCAACAAACTCATATGGTTAATTCCAGATCCCATTATTGTATTTTCTCTTAAATCACAACTGTGGAAATAATTCTTTGCTGCTTCTCTTGAACTGCTATGTTGGTCTGTTTTGTTTGTCTGATTCCTAAAAAAGCTACTGCAGTACACTAAAAAGATTGTTGCACTTCATCTGTGATCAGAATTATCCTACAGAAGACAAGTCTGTAAGCATGGGAAATTTGGCTAGGTTTTGTGATGAAGTTCTGTAAAAAGCTCTTAATGAATGCAGGAAGATTACACATACTTGAATTATTTCATCTGTGACAGAGAATCTTCCACTTAAAAAACCTGGGTATCTTGTCTTCTGAAAGCTTCTCAAAACATCCTTTTTTTTTTTTTTGGTTCCAGCTTTCCTTTTATGTTTTGATTCCAGATTCTCTTATTAGTTTGAAAGGTCTGCGTTTTTTTAGTTGATAGGACTAATTTTGTGGTGCTGCTTTAAACTACTCTTTTGATCCTACTCTAAAATTCAATGTAGCATGACTCAGTGCTGTGACCACTACCAAATACAAATCCCAATATGTCACCTTTTTTTTGAAAGATTTTTGTTTCTATTGCAACCACTGAAATTTTTGAAACTCTGCTGATACATGGGGCCTCTGGTCTATTGACCAAGGTGTGTTTTAGTCCATGGTATAAGCACTTTCCACGCACATGTGCAGGAGTCTCTAACTAAACAACACTAACTGGTACTATTCACACAGGGACCTAGCAATGTAAAAGGGAAATAACTCCATGACTTTCCTTTTGTTGGAAATGTCAAGGGGGTAGTATTGACTTCAGTCCTAAAATGTTTTTGTCATCTTTCTTTAATTCTGCTTTCCCTGCACACCAGCTCTGTGCACAGTTAATCGTCAGATTATAATGTTTATTTCATAAATTCTTACCATTTCACATCTCCCTATTTGAGGACAATTTTTACCTCATATTTATTTCCCTGAAACATTCCACGAGGGTAGAGGAGATTACTTGAAAACTAGATTACAGAGATGAAGACAAATAGCTTGTAATTCATCAAGTGCAAGGAATATGAGAAAGCTAACCATAAGGATAGACAAAAGGAAGAAAAATGTAATTACTATGTGATGGTATAGCAACAAAATAATTTAATTTGTGAGAGGAGTATGGTCAGTGGGAGACATTTGCCTCCAGCTCTGCCTGGACAATGGCCTAATCAGAAATAAATTGTGTAAGAAATCTGAGTTGTAGCTAGTATCAAGTTTGACCTCTATCCCTGAGGCACTCCTAAGTGTTGCAAGTTACAGGGAGCACAGGATTTCAAGCTGAGGCTCCAAGCAACAAGATATGCGAAACTGCTGTGAAATTGGCAAGGATGTTGGAACTCATCCACCAAACCAACAATTGTTCCTAAGGCTGCTGACTTGCCAGCTTGCAGGTGTTCTTATAAATGAGGCTGGTAGGCCACAGTTTATAGCAACATAAGCACTCCTGTTGACTTCAGGGCAGCTCACTGGAGTTACATTACAGCACTTAGATACAAGGAGCTTCAGAGGAGCAAATTATCATGTCTGAAAGAGAAAGTCAGCTGAAAGAGAAGGTCATTTTGCTCCTTCCTCCTGTATTTTGGAAAGTGCAATTACTCTGTAAGTAAAAATAATCATCTGAGTATAATATATTCAGATTTTAAAGTGGATTTCAATAATGATATCCCATACAGTATTCTTTTCTGTCATGTCACTAGATGTTAGGCTGTGGTGGTTCTACTCTGATATGGACTTCTCAGGCCCAGATAAAGAGGAGGAAGATCTGTACTTTCACTGATGGAGATGTCCTTTAAAGAGGCTATCATGCTATGATGACAACATTTACAATTACTATATGTCTAATTAGCATTTTAGACATTACATTAGAAAAACATGTTATTTAG
Source organism: Elanus axillaris (assembly GCA_026212715.1). NCBI lineage: Eukaryota > Metazoa > Chordata > Aves > Accipitriformes > Accipitridae > Elanus > Elanus axillaris. The sequence goes on from JANZLQ010000079.1 coordinate 46,371,761, forward strand.
TGTTCTGCAAATGTGGCCAAAAAAGCTTTTGTCTTTTAAACAAAATTTATTTTCCTATCACTGTGTTCACTAGCAGAAACTGGAATCAAAAAAGCAGTTTTAGCCTCCTTAATAAGGATGTTTACAATGTTCATTGTAACTATGCAGAACACAGTTAAAGCCCCCAGATTTCTCATCTTATATATTAAAACCAAAAAAACCCCACCAAACCTCAAAAACTGTCAGAGCTTTTCAAATCTATCGTTTGTTACAAAATGTAAATTTGCATTACAACTGATCATGACCTACAGTAATGGTATTAAGACTGCTTCAAAAGGCATGTGTTAGCAAGTAGAACATGACCCACTGCAAATGAAACAGAAATATCAGATCGTCTTTGAGGCTTAATGGTAACTCAATGCTTACGGTTGAAGGTAAAGCACACCTTTTGCATCTTTTAAAGCTAAAGCCCCAAGCCTGGTTAGATGTTGGTATGACAGCAAATTGCAGTAGTTACACAATGATAGTGCATCTACATGCCATTTTAGCTTACAGTTTTCACTGTAGTGAGGACTCTCCACCATTGTGTATATGTTCACCTTTTATTTCCCAATATAGGGAGCAGAGATGAGAAATATTCCTAACTGCAGGCACTTGTAAGATTTACTTGTCACTGAGAGTTTAAAGTAGCTTCTGAATATTAAGTTTGAATAGCCTCTTTAATGTGGGCTGCTGGGAACTTGTTATTGTAGTTAATTTAAAAGAAACCTGTTTAATTTTGCTCAATATGTTCCTGAAGAATGTGTTACTAAGGTAATATAAACAGTTTCTGCTCCTCAGGCACTGTGATTTATATGCAATATGTTTGCTTATTACTACAAACAACAAAATGATGTAACATACTTGAATGATAAAGACTGCATCAGTGTTTAATTTAACTCTATGCTGTCATTATTTTCACCCTTTTTCACTTGTTATACATTGCAAAGTGTTGAAATAATTTTGATATTTCAAATGTCACCTGTTCCCAGATGCTATTAGCATTTAAAAGCTTAACATCAATTTTCATTCAAATATGCCGCCTCTGTAGTCATGGTAACCTCCTCATCAGCTTTATCTTCCAGCTTTAGAAGGTATTGCTGTGGTACTTAAAGATGTTGTCATTCAGGATTTCTCATTTGGCTCCCTCCTCCTTCCCTCTCCTGCACAAAAGACACTTCTGTGCTTACTTTTACCAAGTCGAAGGTTTACAGCAGCAAGAGAACAGCCAAACCAGAAATACTGTAAAAATAAAAAATAAGTTCTACTTCACAGAGCTTCCTGTAAATAGGAAGTGGTGAAGAGTGGCTTATGATTTCAGAGGGCTCATCACACATGGTGCAGTAAACTACATATAAGCTATTAAAAACTACATATTTGGTGTATGTAAAAAGGAAGGCCTAGTCTTATATACAAATGTGTATATACAGAATCCAAGTACTTAGCAGATGCCTCTTCCCTCCTCACTTAAGAAGGGAAACATTGAACCAGATGTATGCCAAAGACTATTTCATTCAAATAATCTAATTATTCTGTATTTAGCCAGGATATGCTCTGATGTTTAATTTTTTGAGAAAAACATGGAATTTATTTTGTTGTTAGTTATCCTCCTTATACTAATTTAACTGTGCTTTTTTTGCTTCTGTCATCATTATTATGCAGCCGTTATGTGGGAACAGGTCACCTGATTCAAAAAGCTTAAGTTATTGGTAGTGATACCTATCTGTGAGCCATGTCATTCTTGTTAAGAGATTTTATTGTCATTAGCTTGCAATACATATTTATTGTTGGGAGAAAAAATCATTACCAGTACAGAGAAACAGACAGGTATTACAATTCAGATACACGGACTTCTGGTCAGTAGATAACTTAAACCTCACCTGCTTCCAGTTTTATTTCAGAAACTGATAGAAGTTGGGGTACTACATATATATCCCAGCATGTCTCTGGCCATCTGCGAAGCTGAGAAAACATCTTTTAGGTATCTTTTTCAAGTAGCCACTTCTCACAGACTGCAAGGCAACAATACAGCAGCCCCAAGAAGTTGTATAAGCATGCTTACCTTTAATCGCTCTCATCACTGCAGAGCAGGCACAGGTTGAATATTTGAGATATAGCCACTTCATCCGTGTCTCCCATACATGGGTAAAGACAGTAAATCTGCATTTTAACAAATTCTTACCTATGAAGTGACTGTAGAAGGATGGTTAAAACAATCTCCACATCTGTTTGAATCAGCCTGAGCCTGAACAACACAAGCCTGGATAATCAACGGGCACCATTTATCAGCTGTCAGCCACTAATGAGAACCTCCCAATATGTAAAATGAAATAAATGTAAACCACCTGTGCAAACTCTGACTTTGAAGGGCACTTGGTATGTGTGAGTCAGACACGGCTTTCACTGCAAATTGTTGAGATTTTGGAAATATCTTCTGAACCTTTTGAATCTCTTGCATGTCCACATAGTCTCTAAGATGCCTGTTGTGTTTTGGTGTATCTGGTTTTGCCATCTCATAACTCTTCAGAAGTCACGGGTTTCCAATCCATGCCAAGGCAACACAAACAGAACAGGTGCTGCAAAACGCCAGTGTGAAGATACAAATAGACTATGCACCCAGACAATCCTTATTTTTCATGTGATATCCTAACAATAACTTTGAAGATACTTACAATGGCCTTGTTTTATTGCTTAATAAAAACTCTTACATTTTTGTATTCTTCATGAAGCACGGAGTAACGCTTATTTTCCTTGTGATGGAATCAGAGTTCAAAATGAAGAAGGTAGGAGTTGCAAAAATGAAAGTTGTTCTTTTGCCCAAAGAGACTGAGAGTTCACTGTTTACAGCAAACTTTTTTTCAGAATGTGAAAAGGATGTCACTGAAAGCAGAATAGTGCTAGTGAGCTGTTTACCAAACTGTTCCCAGATCTTAACCACTGTCCCACCCAACCCATCTGAAACTCCCTGCTCTCGACTGGGCTCTGCATTTTTCAAGGATTTCTGCATGGAGGTTTTTCGCAGCTGCCCTGGTCTAATGAGGGTCTTCCTGGAGTGCTGGCCCACCTACCCTAGATGACTTCAGTTTATCCATGGATTGCCATGCAGGTTTTTCTAACAATGGTGTAGAGTAGTAGTGCAAGTTGTAGTTCAAAAGAGCAGCTCTATATACTCCAGTGGACCTACTGCACGTGGCTCCAGGAATTAGCTATGATAGAGCTGCATTGTAATAGTTCCATCGTATTTGACTCTTGATGCAATTACTTAATGAAGCACAATTTATTGGGGAAATACCTATGTTGAAAGATGGAGACCAGAATAGAAAGGGACAGTTCTGGCTATGAATTTACCCTGTTTTCTAGGGTGTTCAGTGTGTCTTTATTGTTCTCCATGACAACTCTGAAATGCAGTTTGAGGAAATTTCTGTTCATGAGCAAATTAATGACGGTTCATGACTTTACAGTGGACACATCGCCTTCCTTAAAACCAAGACCAAACACAACGTCCTGTTCCTTCGTTTCCTGATTTTCCTTCAGAAAACATTTGGAATAAAGGATATTTTGATCAGGATACCTCTGCTTTTTAAAACTACCCCACTCCTCGAGGCTTACTGTCTTTGCCAGAAGCGCCGAATTTTACCGCAGTGCATCTACGCCAGCTAACCCGAGATAACGGGGAACGAACCAGCAAGCAAGCAAGCAAGCAAGCAAGCAGACACCCCCCCGCCACCCTCGTTTCTGCACTGACCAAACTACCTGTGCGAGAGCGGACGGAGGGGCGGAGGGAGGCGGGCGGGGAGGGGCGCTGCCGTGCGCAGTGACACCCCCGGCGGTCCCGGTCGGGGGCGGGCCGCCGCCTGCCCCGCCTGCGCGGGGCGGTGCGGGGCGGTGCGGGGCGGATCCCGCGGCTGCC
>JANZLQ010000079.1:46375899-46396948 GCA_026212715.1 Elanus axillaris
CCGTGCCCCGTGCCCCGTCCCCCGAGCCACGAGCCGGCCGATCGGTGCCTCCGCGGCTTTCCGCGGTTGGGGCTGGGGGACTGCGCGGGGCTGGAGCCGCTCCTCTTTCAGGAGAGGGAAGAAAAGTTTGTGCGGGGCGCAGAGGCGCGGAGCAGAGCCCTGCGAACTCGGGATGAGTTTTAGGCGAGGCTCTGCCGCATCTCCGCGGGGCGACGGGGAAGATGGGGCGGCGGGGCGCGCTGCGCTCTGCCGGGGTATGGAACGGGGACGGGGATGGGAGCGGGAGCGGGAGCGGTCCGGCTGGGTGCAGCCGGGTGAGTTTCGGGGCAGAGGACACCCCGAGCGCTTTTCCATTTCCCGTTCGGGTGATTTATGTCGGTGTGGGGTGATCGGCCCATCCGCCGTAAATTGCGCGCGGCAGCGGTAGTGCCGTTCGTATCTTTCCTGCTTAATGTTTTTATGGCAGTCTGGGGAGCAGTAACTCTTCAGGTGGAAAATAAAACATCTCCGCTGTGGTGCTGCATCTTGCAGATGGAGTACGTCTCTATGACATCTTCTTAGCGTGGAAGCTGTTCGTAAAAATCCGGAGAAACTGCACGTGACTTAATAACTTTTATGTAAATAACTGCAAGTAATAGTAGTTGTAATTCTGTGTTGAGAATACAAAATCAATACTCTGCTGCTTAACAGATTGTTCAGTATTTAGCTATTGCTACAAATATCTTGAATAAGTGGTGTAACAAAGTATTTTTTGACTGTGAGAGTAAGGACTAATAATTTTATTTAGAATGTATTTAGTATTTTGTGTCATATACAATGCAACTTCCTATGCATAATGAATATGTAACTGATTTCTACATTACATTTATTCTTCAAATCCAGTAACCAAAGTGCCTTTTATTATATAGTGGTTTTTTTCCTGTTTTAAATGTACTGTTGATCTAATATGCTCACCTCTGGTATACGTGAATAGTCCTTCTCATGTAGTTTAATTTCCCACCATTTTGTTTGTTTCAGGATCAACTCTTGTATTAAATTAAACTATTTTATTAAGGATCTGTAAGAGGACCACTTTTAAAAGACGCTTGCCACATAAGTATTCTTAGTAACTTCCTGTTTCCCGTAAATCAAAACAAAACCAGAGGTGAAGGAAAAATTTGTCTTAGCTCCTCCAAGGTAGCATCCTAGATCTGATCAGAAGCAAGAGTTCTCTGTGTAAACTTGAGCCAATTTTGCATAGGGATTAAAGAAATTGTGGATGTGTTAGATCTTCATTTTGATCCTGTTCCAATGGTGTATGTAGTGTTTTATCTACATTTCCATGACTGTTGCTCCATGCATGCATAACATTTCAATTAACAGTGCCTCAGCTGCCTAAAGGTCTGATGAGATGCTTGTTAGCACTTTGATTGCTTTTTCATACATTATTGCCCCTGCATTTGGGATTGGGACGTTACGTGATCATGGTGGAAAGTAATTACAGAAGGTAATAATCTTCGGTGTATCCATTAAAATAGTAATTTCTACATTTTTATGTAACACTTGTGGAGAGTTTTTACCTTCCACTAGGATTTTTTGTCAGCAACTGGAGAGAGCAGTGGCTCAGAAGCATATGAGAGGCATAAAATGATCTGAGTATTGATATACTGTTATCCACAGGGTTACTGCTGAAACAAACATACCATTTCTGTGTCTGATGAGATGTGACAGGATTCTATGTTACAGTTGGTAACATTCTGCTTTAAATTCTAAATTTAATCCAGTCTGTAAAATGCTTTCTAGAAGCTTTTAATCACATACTGTTTCACTAATATTAGTAATACCTTTTTGTCCTTTTAAGATGCATGAAGAATATACTTCCTATGAAGAGTAAAAGTACTTGATTCTGGGAAGACTCTTAAAGCGCTTCTGACTTAAAAGCTGAAGAAAACTATGAAGGAACAATCCATCTGACTCCCTCAGCATCTCACACAGAACACAAAATGGCTCTTCAGAAAAAGACTGTTGCTGGTGTCTTGGAGCAGTTGGGTTTGGAGGAACTGCTGTTTGGTTGCAGATGGCACCAGAATGTTAGGAAAAAACTGAGACTGATAAGAATTATAGGGCTTCTTGTCAGTGTAGTGGCCATTAGTACTTTCTCTCTTTCAATTAGTGCCTTTTTCAAGATGGAACCACATAGCATGGCATTGGCCAGCAGCCTAGATAGCCAAAAGCTGGTGCATGGCCACCAAAGAACTCTGTTGGATTTCACAGAACAGAATGAAGATGGCACTCAAGACCCACACACTTCTATGAGATACGAAGCTGAGCATGACAATGCAACAGATGATCATGCCAAGGGAGAGTACCCAGAGGACCTTTTTTCTCTTGAGGAGAGAAGAAAGGGAGCAGTGATCCTCCATGTAACTGGAATGATTTACATGTTTATAGCCTTAGCCATAGTCTGCGATGAGTTCTTTGTACCTTCCTTGACTGTCATCACTGAAAAACTGGCTATATCTGATGATGTGGCAGGTGCAACCTTCATGGCTGCTGGTGGGTCAGCCCCAGAACTCTTCACTTCTTTAATAGGAGTGTTTATATCCCACAGCAATGTCGGCATTGGTACAATAGTGGGATCTGCCGTGTTCAATATCCTGTTTGTTATTGGAATGTGTGCTTTATTTTCTAGAGAGATCTTGAACCTTACTTGGTGGCCACTCTTTCGAGATGTGTCCTTTTACATCATTGACTTGATCTTGCTAATCATCTTTTTTCTGGATAACTTGATCATGTGGTGGGAAAGCTTAACGCTCCTGACAGCATATTTTTTCTATGTGACTTTCATGAAGTTCAATGTTCAAGTAGAAGAATGGGTGAAGAAATTTTTAAACAGAAACAAGGTTGAGAAGGTAACAGCAGCAGACGCTGAAGGAAAGGTTGGTCAATTTTTACTTAACATATATGTAATAATGTCCTTGTAAGTGCTGAGCCCTTCTACATCATAAGGATTCTAGTATAGTACAGTAAGCAATATAAAAATTTCCATGTTTTGCCAAAAGGTCTTCTTTGTTTAATCAGTCCAATAGGATTGAAAAATAAAACATGAGATAGCCTTCTAGGAAATCAATAGCTTTTAACTCCAGAATGTTCCTAATCACACAGAAAGCAAGAAAAAATGCCAGCAAAAAGACATAACCCTTTGCTCAGCATTTTGGCACATTCACGAGGTCTGAGATCTAGCTACTGTTTTTTCCCCTAAGCTTTTGGATTAACAATATGTAACAATATCTGGGGAGGATCTTGTGACAAAAGTTGGCTTTTTAAAGACTTTTAATGCACTTTCTTCCTCAAAATTGGAAATCACTTGAAACGCTATACACAGGTATTTTTACACGTTTTTCATGTACTGATGCTGATATACAGTACTATATACTAATTAATGTAATTAGTGGCAATTACATGAAAAAAACTCTGGAAAAACAGTGACCACAATGGCAAAAGGCAGATGTCCCCTGTTTAAGCAGGATGGTTTCCCATCCATGGTGTTTGCAACTAAGCCAACTGATTTTTGGCCTAATATCTGGCCACAAGTAGTGAAGGGAATTTATGCACAGAGGGCTTGGTGGGTCTTCAGCAATTACTATCATCATTTAAACAGCTCTCTTCTTAAAGCAGGCTATAGTTAAGGGATTTGTGAAACTGAACCCATAAATACTAGTGTATGTAGCAATATGTTAACTGGATGCTTAAAGCTGAAACTGAAATTTCTGGTTTTATATGAGAATAGGGTTATTCATCAGGTAAGTTTTTATTATCCAGTAATTATTCAGAGTATCAGGGAACTATTCACTGTTTTGTTTCTTTTGTTTAACAGCCCAGTATGAGTGGTTCAGAAAAGACACAATCCACTGGTATAAATGTACAGGCATATAAACAGAAGGATAGAGAGACGGAGCACATATAGTTGTAGAGAGGGCCTGCCTGCCTGTGACTCACAGAAAACCGATAATTCTGCCTATATGCCTAACTTTGAAGTGAGAGATTGATATTTTAGCAGTACAGACAGGTGCTTTCAGTTTTAGGAAAAGCCCCAGAAAAGTCCAACAAAAATGAAAACAGAAAATCCTCCATTTTTTAATTTTCTGAGTTTAACACCTATATACTTACTTGTAATTTTATATTTTCCTTTTTATTCTGTTCCTTTTCCTAAATCAGCATGCTCATCTTCATCTACCTCAAAATGCATAATTGGGATTTTGTAAGTAAATGAAAAGAAGGGTCAACACCAAGAAGGTATTTGCCCTAATGAATGAAGGGCTTCTTTAAATACATTAGCTGTTTCTGAATAATTTAATATTTCACAGTGCATTGTAAGTACTTTCACAGTTTGTGCTAAATGTGTGTAATGATAGGAAGAAACTATGGTATGGTATGGTATGGTATATCAAGTAACTGTTTAATGCACCTTCATCTGTCCATAAACTGGATTTGAAGGAGATGTGAATCTGTAACTGGTCTTAAACAATGTCAGTATGAAAAGCAACGGCCTTGGGTTGTCCAGGCTATATTGTGGTGTAGAGTATCTGTATACCGTGGTAAATGCTCAATTATTTTCAACTGGATAGAAGAATAAATCATTTGTGAGCCATACTGAACATAATAAATATTTAAAGTACTCTGGAAGGACTTGATTTTTTAAAAATATCTTAGGAGCACTCATTTATTGTTTGATATATTAATTACTTTTTCTTAGAGTTTATTCACATTATAGGTGCACAGAATTCAGATAGGGATGAAAAAAATCAGAAATCTGGCTACTTTTCTTAAAACCATAAGCTTTGGATCATATGTTTCATGAAGATATTTTTCATGAATTAACTTGAAGTTAATTAAAATGATAAAATAATGTATTTGTAAATCATTGAGGGGTAGAGGACAATGAAAGAGATGCTCTAATTTTGTTGCAATTTAGCTAATACATATTTCCCGGTTCCTGGGGAAGATAGCTTCTGAAGGTATCAGACCATGTATTTCTTCTATGAGCCATGCTGTAAAGACAGATTTTTGAAGATTCAGCTAACACTTTGAAATTATAGCTCATTATGAATTATTTTACTACTCAGTTGAACAGCATTTAGCAGGATGAATGAACTGATTTTCTGATAGCAAGGATATCACAGATTATGTTCTTTGGGAGGAATCTCACTGATGCTATGTGTTTGTTTACAGTTATTAGATAATGGGTTTCGTTGCTTTTTACATTTAAAAAAAAAAAAGAGAGAGAGAAAAGAAAAACTATGACATGTAGTCCTAAGCCTGATGGAAATGCATAGGATTTTCAGCTTGAAAGTTATTGCCTGAAGCAAAAGATAAAATGTTTTTGTAGTCTGAGATCCGGTTCCTAGTGGTGAATGCAATGTACATGGGTGCTTATTTCCTAACCAGTGGAGACTGTAAGTATTGCAGAAGTAATAGTCTTGGCTTTTTGTGGTAAGGGATGCTCATTTCTACAGTGTTAGCTGTTAGCCTAGATTGCTTCCAGTCATCAAAGGTGTACTATGTCAATGCAAAATAAAAGTGTATATAATCAAACTGGTATATCAAATGCAGAATTTGCAATCTCAGTTTTTTCTAATGGAAATTTTTTCACTTTTTTTTTTTCCGCATTAGGGCAGAGAATTCCTAGGCAGCTCCGTGGAATGGGTGGGTTAGAGTGTCTTGAAAGAACTTTATTTCGGGAGTGCATAGAAAAATTCTCTTCTTTCCTTTAACCAATACTCCTTCTGCCGATCTGTTGTTGATTCTGCTGTTGCCAAACTGACAAGTGTTCTGCTAATAAAACGTGCCTGCCTTATTTATCTTTAAGACTTTGTGTTGTAATCTGAAAGCAGCTCAACAAAGTTAGGAGGTCTAAATAAGGCATCACAAAGCTGGATAGTTGAAGGGTTAGGTGGCTTACTAGCAAACAAGTATCAAAGACTAAAAATCTGATCAGATGAAAAAAACCTCTTGAGATACTAAAATGTGTTTTAATCTTAATTTCAATGCTTTTATTATCAGTCATCTTGAAAGGCTGAAGAAAGTTTTACATTCTCAAGAATAGTATTTCCCATGAGAAATAGGTCTTAGATATAAAGTGATTTTTCTGCATAGCTGTCATTTGCGCTAGATGTATTAATTGCTAGAATGCATATATATCTCTAGATGTCTTTTAGATTCCTTTCTCTCTTCCCTGTTTTTAAGAATTACAGCACTTTTTTTGTACTAGAAGACTGTGACTATCTGAACTTTACTTTTTCTGATCTTATGTTCTTTTGTGTGTCAGTTACTTGTACAAATGTGAATGCAGCAGAGTACTTGATCTGAATTTAATTGTACTCATCCTTCACAAGCTTTCAAATAAATACAGTCTGGGTTCTTAAAGGGTACAGGTTGAGAAAAATCTGGTATTTTGGCAACAATTTGGTGACACTGAGAACAGACTACAAGCTTTTTGCAATTAGAGTTCATGGGATACACTGGCAAGGTCCTGTTTGAATTGTGGATAGTCTCATGCCCCGTCTCACCCTCAAGGAAGCCTGATGGCAGTCTGATACTGATGAACCCCAGAGATCACTGTGGCAGGGATGGGTAAAAAGGAGGAAAAATGAAAAATCAAGCCAGCATGAAAAGAAAGAATAAAAACCAGATGCCTAAGTTCTACAATGTAGGGTGGCATATGGCATATGCAGCCCAAGATGGGTCCCTTACAAGTGAAACCACAGGGTGTGGGCTGCCCTGAATGTGGCCTACAGCAAGTAGTGTGATCCCACCACCAGATACCTCCAAAAGTCCCTTCCAGCCTAACTTATTTTGTGGTGTGATTTTTATGTTCGATGTAGTTATCCTGCAAAGAACAGATGATTTTAGAGGACTGGGGAGGAAACTTTGGTATTAATTCTGCATCTTCCTCATTTGAGTGAAGATGTTTAAAAACAGAAGCTTAAAATGGAGTATAATGGACAGGAAAATGGAAAAAAAATGATGTACAAAGATCTTAAACAGAAGGTAAAAAAAAATCTTATTTTTAAGGTTTCAGTCTTTTCTTCATAGTCTGTACTTGTGAAGGCATGCTGAATATATTACATCATGGTAAAACAACATGTGAAATTACATTTAAGTTTTTAAGTACTTTTTTTCTCTAATGTAGGATGGAGATCATTGCACAAATACTTGAATCTGATTGCTCAGTAAATAACTCAAAACAGTTCTGTTTGGCAACTAGGAGAACAGAATGTGGGTGGCACAGGAATATTGTGCAATGACATCTGTTTCACTGACAGTACCATTTTAGATAGATAGCTTATGGTATATACAAGACAGTTACAGTTTATCTACATTTACAGAGAACTGCATTTGGAAAATGAGCTATTTTTACCAACAAGACATAGTTTGACATTATTTTATTGCCAATTTTGTTGTCTTAAGAAACTTTAATAGCTTGTGTGTGATATTTTAAGATCTATACTGATCTCAAGTGTTGCCACATTGTAATTTAAAGGCAGTATTTTCATTCTAAAGGAAAGGTTGTTAACAGTATTTTTAGGTACTTCTCTAATTGGTGGCTGTATTAACACTGCACATGCACAGTCACTATTATAATATATGATCTAATATGTGTTTGTTTAAGGAAAAACACAAATTACCTGCATGCATACAGGGAAAACTGGAATCTGCAAGAGGTCTGAGTTTGTTGTTGGTTTGAACTGCTGAACAGTTCTTTTTCAGGGCTTCTTAATGTTGCATCTGCAGACCCAGTAACTGTAACTCTATCTATAGAATACCCTTTCTTCTCTCCCCACCACCACTAGATATTTTAAAGCAGTGTTTTATAGTTCATAGGGAGGTGAGAGTGTTACTGTGCAGACATTGCAGTTGGTCTACTTGTGCAAGCGTGTGTGTGAATATAGAGCTATGAGTATCTGGATCTTGCATACCAACCTATTGCAAGATGGTTGCATTTTTTTAAGCGCATTTTTGGAACATGAGCATCATTGCTGTCCTTGTACCATATTTTATTTTGATAAAAGCCTGGGTTTGTGTGTTCTATCTGCTTTTACTATTTCAAAAAACTTTCAGGTTACTTCTGTATTAACCTAAAGTTATTCCAGTAGCAATAACTGTTAGTTAATTTGCCTCGAGTATTTAGCATTGTTGTTTTAATTTAGGGCTATTACTGACATGCCCAAAGGCTAATACTTCATATGCGCAACCATTAGTACAGTGAAATTGATACTGTTCTCAGTTTATTTTAGTGCCTCTCAGTAATTTATTGACTACAAAGAAATGATTATAGTGGTTTTCACCACTGTAGTCTCTTGGTTTTGTTTGTGTGTACCCTGGTAATGAGCAGAAAGTGACAGCATGGAAATACAGTATAGATTAAATGCTCTTAAATGATGGCCATCCACTAAGGTTCATTAGGCAATGCTTGCTAATTGTGCTGGGAAAATGAAGGCTAAAACTGTGCCACTTCCGGTGAACAACAAGGGGACAACATATCCATCAATATATTTAAAAATAAAAAGCATCTGTAATTAAAAAGAAGTCAGATGATACTTAGAGGCTGTACAAAACCAGCTGCATTGGCAAATGTTCACCATGATGTATTTCAGAAGAATTCCAGACATGATTAAATTCATTGTGCTAGTGCTAGAAGCTGTTTGAAGAGAGGAGTATGCAATCCCAAAGTCCAGAGACTTTATAAATGTTTTTCCTTCTGTCATCTCAGTCTTTGGAACTTTGTTCTGGATCCTCAACAGGATATGGGAACTATAGGAGACTGTAAGTGGAATTTAAATCCCCAAATCAGTATACCAGACCTCAAAATATCTGCCTGCTTGGGGGTACTTAAAGGACTTGAACTCTGAAGGAGCTTCACTTTCAAACAGAGATCTTCAAGTGCCATAGTTTTACTTTGAGGCTTGCTCAGAAATGTCAGACTTAGGTGGAGCAACATGGTACTACTGCTTTTTCATCACTCATTCCTCTACTTGTTTCCCCAAGCTAGTTCTCCAAATTTACCTCCCAGACTAATATTTAACAGAATCCAGTGGCTTTTACAAACTTTTCAGATTCTGGTGATGAGAGTGCTCAAATTTTATGCAATTATATACAGGTCTCCCAGAATCACTGCTCACTTTATGTGGTGCTCCACTCATCATATAAAAATTTTGGGTGGTAAGGCACAGCTGACTCCGCTACTTTTTCTGGCCTTGTTTTAAAAGGCAATAGTGAGGCCTCCACACCAGGTTTTTAAAGGGTGCGTGTCGGTACCTATCTTTTCTAAAGTGTGGGAAGTGGGTGGTAGAAGGTAACTTAGGGCAGCGTTGAGGGTGCCACAGTACAGTGATATTTTGGGCACTGCTGACTTTAGGGTGGCCTTGGCCTTTCTGAGTGGTGACACTCCCTAGGCAGCCAGCACTACACCACCAGGGCCATGTGCCAAAAAATTTAGAAATTAGATTTGATGAAGTGCTTCTGCCCTGTTAATGATCTGGGTTTTTGTTGGTTTTATTAGCAGGAGTCAGTTTTCCACTGCTGACTGCAGAGGTGAGAAAACAGCCCCTTTTGGGTCCTTTGTCCCTTTAAATTGTTTCCAAGAATTCAGGTATTTTGCTTTTGTAACTATAGAATAAGGTTATAACCAGTTGCTTTTTTAACTGTAGAATAAGATTATAACCAATTTAAATTTGTTACTGCATAATGGATAGTACGTTCATACTGTAGAAAGTCCTATAACAAAAGTGATGTAGAAGTGGAAAAGTGTAACGGTCAGGACAGTTCTTAAAAATAAGGTACATGCCCCCACTTGTCTGGTGTTTGTTGAAAGCCAGGCTTTTTAACCATGGAAAGAGAGACCTCTTATGTAGAAAGCTTCTGAAAGGACTAAACCTAAAGTGGACGGTCTGGGTTCCTATTCTCTGTTGCTTGTGGTTGGACATTTGTATACTTTATAAAGGTGGTGTAAAGGCAACGTGAGATTTGGACATTTATGAACCTTTTACCCCTTAGGTACAGACAGCAAACATACAAAACCAGTGAATGCTTTCTGGTAAACAGAAATCAATACAGTACCAGTATTTCAAAATTAAAATAGCTTCCCTCGGTCCTTTTGACCAAAATTCAAAATCTCGTTTTAGTCAGCAAAGCAAAGAAATACGGGGACAAAGGAAGTCTGAAAGCTTACACTTCAAAAGATCTATGTGGGATGAATGGGTATTAAAACTGTTTTACACATGAGGTATAGAACAGATTGGGGGATGTATTACACATGAGTAAACAGCTGTAATACCTATAAAAAATGATTAAGGCATCTCTCGTCTTTTCAGCAACCTTTTTTTTCTATTTATAAAATAAACTTTAATGTAGAATAAGACTTCTTAATTTCCACCCCGTCACCCACAATGTTTTGTGTAACCTGCAAACTATGACTCGTCTGGTACTAATTCTGGATAATGAAGAACTGTGTTTCCTTCACCTTAACCTAGATTAGCCATATTTGACTGTATTTCAGCCAGTTCTTATTTAAATACCACTTTTTGTTATTTATGTTAATGGCTGGTTCCATTAATCTGTGCAGCAATAAGTATGCTGTTGGTGCAAACTACAGATTCAAATTCTTTCTTGACACTGGCAGCTTTTTTAGAACCTAGAATGTCAAGATAGGGCAAAATCAGATAATTGTAATGAATTTATTACGCACAGATCAGTTGTTATGCATCATAGGGTGAGATATAGGTGGTTTAGAGAAAGGAAGGTGACTGGTTTTGGATTTTAATTAAAAATCCCTTATTAAGTACTTCTCTTGAAAAATAACTCTCTTCCTTTATCAGTACAAACCAAATACCTTACTAATACTTAGCTGTGCATTTCAAAATTCTGAAAATTTTGGCTGTCAATGAGGACTCCTTCTTATAGAATACTCTTGGCTCCTTATTTTTCTGTTTTAACACAGACACATGTTTTAACTGTTGTTAATATTCATATCAAAGTACCAAGATGGTAATCCGGTCTTCATCCCACTAAGTGCTTAGACATCTGTATGAAATCGCAGTTCCTCCCCTCAGTAGCTCATGGTAGGAAAAGATAAATGCCATTCAGAGTACCTGGTAAGAAGAATATGATTCATCATATGTATAATTTTATATACATTTATATATGCTTAGTCTTCTATATAGTTAGCATACTATCAGTCTTTTCCTACTCATTTGAGCTGTCACTGAGTTGCTGATTATTTATTACATTACACACGGATGTCCAGGAGGTAATTTGAAGTGATAGTTTATTTCTCTCTATGATCTCGCAATAGATCTTTGCAAGTGTCAGTCAAAGATGCATCTAGTAGTGCAGGTCACTCTTGCTGGCAAGATGAAAATTCTAAGTTAGCGCAGCCTTAGGGCATACTTTTGGCAAACCAATTACATCTGACAGAAAATACATTGTAGTACACTACCACATATTTCATTGTTTTGCAGGCAATACCTGTAACTTTGAGGAAACTCAGTTGCTATTTGCTGTCATTGGTGGTTTGTTGGCTTAGTGTGTTCCTATCTGAAAAGAGGAAATTAAAAAAATGCATTCTTGGAACACCAGCCATTGCCTTGCTGACAGTGGAATTGAGCCTTATGGCTTGGGAGGGCAATGAGAATCGCAAGTGTTGTTTGTGTTTCTACAGCAGGTGGAGGCTTCAGAGCTCACGTTGCCTCCAAAGCCACTTTATCTAGAGGTGTAACTACTGCTATGCCTTAGTCAACAGTGGCTAACTCTGGGTAATTTTACTGTCCCTGTCAGATACAATTTCATCAGGGCAGTTTAAAGAATAGTTGCTGCTCAGTTACTGTGTTTTGCACTATTCCATTGCTATTCCACTGTCGTCCATATCACTGAAGTTGTATTCATTTACATGAATAGCCATAAATAGCAATGATCTTGGATGACTTCTTTTAAGGTGAATATGTGCGAATAGGCTTAAAGGTGCGTGTACAATGATATTAATGCTGCTATGAAGTACTATATTTAAGGGATGAATAGATTGGTGCAAACCAATTCCTTTTTTGAGGAAGAATAAAGATAGCATGGAATTTGTACTGCATGCTACACTAACAAATTAATCATAAATTTTCCTCAGGAATTAATCCTGCTTTATCACCTCTTAACTGCTTACTGCTGGGAGTCTAGTCTAAAGTCAGTGGTAATGCCACTGACATTTATTGCATAACCAGCTAGTGTAAACTTTTCACCTGCTTACATTGCTGTAAAACAGCTCTAGCAGATATAGAACACTAAGGAAAAGTCACATCCGCTGTCACAGCCTGTGTTTGGTGACCTTCAGGTCATCATCTGAGACCCGTCTAGTTGTGTAGGCTTTTGCCCAAGGGAGAAGGTTGAAGTTTGCAGGGTTTGTAACACTAGAGGAGGGGACCTCTTTTGGCATTAATCTGATGTTAATTTTGTTGTTTGATTTGTGGTGCAAGCTTTTATCAAATTACTGATTAAAACCCCTTCATTGCTAGCAGGCATAATCACTAAGTCATCATTTAGTTAAAATTTAGACCAATCATATGTTTGAGTAGAAAAATAACCAGATTTTGGAACTCCAGAAAATGCTTTGTCCCAGAGCAGCTAAAAATAGTTCATATTATTAAGTTAATTACGTATTTTTAAAGCAGTCATCTGAAGTAATTTGAAAGCATCATACTGTCTAACAGCTATTTTTTGTTTCTGATAAATTTTATTGCTATTTAAATATTCCTATTTTTCTGCTTTATTCTTAATATTAATTGTATTTATTTGCTACACTTTGTTTTAATTTAAAGTGTTTCTTGGTGGAGGCATATCCTGTTTGAAGGCTTCATCTTGGCTGCATTTTTAAATGCTGCAGTGATATAAATAATCATGAAATAGTCTGCAAAGTTTTGATTAAGAAGTGGTTATTATTTCCTCTCTATATTGAAAACCATGAAAAATAGTTAAGTTCTCCAGTTGAGAATGAGTTTTTGACTCATATGTATCTTTGAAGCAGGCACAGCAATGCTAGTTGCTCTCCAGAAGTCACAGACAGAGTGCCGAGTCTCTTCTCACTCAAAACCAATGGCAAAATTCCTCTAAAATTTAGTCAGAGAATGATCATGGGTGAAATTTTGGAGGAATATTGCCTTTGTTTCTTGTGTTCAGTTTCTGAAATAAAATTGCTAGTTACTGCCACTCAGAATCTTACTCTACACGTTATAATTAAGTGATTTTGTAAACTTTTAAATTGTCTCCTTCTCAGTCTGTACTGGAACCATTTACCATTTGTTTGTGTGTGTATAGGCACACCTATATACACATGCACACATGACTGAGAGTCTGGAAGGTGCCATGCAGGCCATCTAAAAGGTCAATGAGATACAGTGCAGATGCATGGGATGGTAATTTGCATGCTTCCTACATCGCTTCACCTGTCCTTTGCCTAGTAACCAATTTCCATAAGACTTACTCAAATATTTAAAATTTCTGAGCAGCACATTTATCATATTTTTTTTCTCCAGATTAGCTGTTCAGAGAAATATGTCTCTGTTTTCTCCTTAAATTTGGAGTCCTTCCAAGCAAGAAAGCATTCCTGCCTGAGGCTGAGGACATAACATACTGAGCTATTGACATATTTTATTATACCTTAATATATCATATTAGTAATTTCTGCTATCCTGTGCCTCTACAAGGATAGAAACAGGAGGTCTGCATCACCAGAGAGGGATGATTTCTCGCTTTCCAGTGAGGTAATCAGGACTTGATTATATCGTGGGAATGGCCAAGGGCACTATTCTTTACTACATGACATTTCATGCAGAGAAAAGGCCCCTACTTATTCAGAGGACAGGCCAACAGCTGGAATTACAGAAACTAAAATTTGTTATATAAGCAAGGAACTGTGCACTAAGTTGGGATGTGAATTTAAAGTATTACTTTCCTCATGTAAAGTATCTACACAGAAAGCATAAGTCTTCTTAAGCAAAGGAATAGAAAAGTCAGCAATACGTTCCCTAATTATTTGTAAATATAGTAATACATACGTTTGCAAATATATTAGAAATTATTTGCAAATATCAATATTGAAAAATCAGTATTTTAAAATATATTAGTATTGAAATGACTTACTGAGTTATTTGGATTACTTTCTTTGTCCTTTGTTTGCTTGCAAGCAATTCCATAAGGGTATTTAGAATGTAATATATAATATATATATATTTAGCATCCAAAAAACATGCAACCTCTTCTTTCATATTAAGGGCCATGGGAAATAAATGTTGATTTATAATCTCGCACGTGGACTTGCATAAAGAAATACAGACTCTAATCTTAAAGTAACAGCGATAGGCTCAGTAACAGGTATGGCCTGAATTACAAACTCATGCCTTAGTTTTGGATTTAAGGGTTGAAATGTGGTTCTCTCTTTCATTTAATCTTCTTAGAAACCTTTGGCTTTCAGTCTTGTGGAATGTTTTACAGTGTGTTGTAGGAAGGTTTATTTCTGCGTGCTTGATTGGATTACTGTGTGCAAGGAAAACAATGGTCAGCATATTGATGGCAAGTTGGTCTTGAAGCAAGGCAGAACATGTGGCATTTGAAGGAAACATGGTAGATACAGCAGTGGTGAGTCTTGGTGGAAACTGACAAACAAACCAGATACTATATATGAGGCATTTATTTAGTGGCATGCTATTTTCGAAGCATCTTCATATGCATAATCTTGTTAGCAGCCATTTTTGCCCAAGTTTTAAATGTTACTAGATTTCTTGCTTAAGAGTCCTTCCCATCATTAAGATTAATGTCCCTCCTTAAAAATATTAGGAGAAATAGTAGGGAAAAAAAAGTCAAATTGACTTGAACAAACCCTGTAGGTGTAGATTTTTATCATTCTAAGAATTTTATTTTTTTTGTGAGGGAAAGGGCTACACTGAATATAAAGTAGATTTGAAGTCAATGGCAAGTTTTACTGTTGATTTTGATGAAAGTGAAATTAAGCCCAATAGTCAGGACATTGAAAATTATGATCCTGCTGCTTCTCTGGTCTCTCGCTGCCACTGTATAATTCCAAGCTTCTGAGCTGGTCTCTTTGCATATTAAATCACCTCTAGCAAACAAACAAAGCAATTTCTTTTGGACTCAGAGCAAGCAAAACAGGCTTTATCAGCGTTCTGTGCCCTTGGACTTAAACTGGAGTAGGGCACTCAGCGCTTCATAGCCTGATCTGTCCTGTCATGTGGGTCATTTTTGGATTATTGATAAATCTCAAAGCAATTATTATATGGTGGGCCCATAATAGTCTTTTCTTGGACACTTCATCCCTAGAAACTATTGCTACCTTCATAATTTTTAAGGGCCCACCTCTTTACCCATACCCAGTATTCCCCTTAAAGTCAGTTAACAACTTTCTGAAATGTAGGAAAAGCTACTGTTCTACAATTAGTACACATACAGGCACAATTTTGTGAGTGATATAGTGGAAGACAACTCTTCTCTGAAAATGACCTGGTCTTCCTATGGAAAAATAGTATACAAAAATAAAAAGGCAGACTAACTAATTTTCAGATTTAGTTCATCTGCATTCAAAATTGCCAGTGAGACAATTGCAGAATCCAACTCTTGGCTCCAGATTCATCTGGTTTAGCTGTGCTCCCCGACCTATGAATATAGTCTCCTCAGGTTACTTCTGTGATCAGTCCAGAGAAATGGGCATTTTTGTAGCATGACATGGACCTCTATTACAAGGATTAATCCTCTCCTGACCTGAAATTGGGCAAAAGCAATCTGGGCATTTACATACAGCAATAGTTTGGTAAAATCTGAAAAGCCATCTCCTGTACTTTTGTTGCAGTAGCCCCAATACATATCATGGTGTTGCCTCTTCTAACACCTGAAATTGCATCAGGTTGTGGTGAGTATGACAACTTGACGTCATTTTGCACAGGGTCACATTTGAGATAGTGGTGATTCAAAATTACCATTTTTCTCTGCCACTAAGCGAAATAAAATGCTTATTTAGATGTTAATCAAGTCTGTAAACATTTCATTTGCTCCCTTGGTATTCAGGTCAGTATGTAGATATCACATGTGGTTCCAAAGAGGTGCATGTGGCGAATAAGCTATTGAGTGAGTCTTGCTGTTATTTGTAGAAAAGTCACTGGCACTGCAGCCACAGAGATCGTTAGCATATATGATTCATAGCAGATTTTTCTGGATTTTCTTTCTGATAGATGAGGTATAATTTTAACTTTCAGAGAATTACAGTATTGGTTAACTAATTAAACCATTCTTTAGTTAATTCATTAAATTTTCATTAGCCTTCAGTGTGAATGACTGAACATTTACAATGAATTAATTAAATTGTATAGAGCTTCTAAAATAATGAGGAAAACCTTGTTAGGTTTCTGCAACTCCAGCTTCCAAAGGAAAAAAAGAGTGGTTAATTACAAAAATTCAGATTACATTGTTGTTGCTCCATCTGCTTTTCACTGCCTTTGGAAGTTTGTTCTTCACAATTAAATGCTAATTGTTGTTTTCAAATGTTTTACAATATAGTGATTGAATAGAGCCTGCGGTGAGGAAGCATATGGGCCCACAGTCCCTTAACAAAAGGAAATCAGGTTGCAGTCACGGCTCATTCAGACTTGTTGGTTGAGTTTGGGCAAGTAATTTCTTTCACTCTGTCTCAGATCCCCTTAGACTTGTAAAATTGTATGCCTGCCTTATTAATTTGTGAAAAAAAACCCTAGATGTCCTTGGATGTCACTCCATTAAAATAATTAGTGCTACAATGTCTGTGTGTAGCAAGAAGATAGTGTGTTTCACTTACTTTTGCAGTGTGTTCTGACCACCACCCTTTTTTAACATCCTGAATGAGTTGTCAAAGCAGCGATTATAGCGTCATCTTGTATCAGGATAAGGATAAGAGTGTAAGGCATAAGTGTAGGAAATTGGTAATGAGAAACAGGTATTTTTAAAAAGGCAAAATTCCTCCCCTTACATTAAGGATTTGATGCCATACCACATTCTTATGTACACATTATTTCATATTAACCAGAGATTTTGTACCATATGTACCATTGTCCATTTGCCATGGAGAACCTGAAATTTACTGTCTTCTCTTTGCTAGGCACCCCTCTGAGACATGAGTACTTTCTTCCTAAGTGTAGGGGATGGGGTGTAGAGGACTGGCCAATGCCAAGCCTCAGCCAGCGCTCCCTGACCTCTTCTAGGGCCAAGACTGACTGCAATTTGTTCACTAAGCCTCTTACAGCAAAGGGAGAATAAGGAAAACTAGCAGGTTTGGGGCAAGGAGCCATAACTTACTGGTTTTCCTAACATCTTGACATTTCTGTTCTGATGTGTCAGGTTTGCCAGGTGCTCTCAGGGACTGAGATTGTTGTGTCACCATTTCCCACAATGCAGGCCAAGAAACCCTTTCTGGCAGCCTGTGGAAGACCACATAGCAAAGTGCTTCCTGGTGCCAAGACCAGGAGAAGAATCTGTTCCTTCAGCTCCAAACGTTAGCCAGGGATTGTACATTTCAGAGAGCTGACCAGCTGCATGGGGCTGGCTTTCTGTTTGCAGTTGATGGATGTTACCATTGTTTCATGCGTTTTGGATGGATTCAGAGAGCTGGTGGACATTTATGTAATTGCAGCACGCTGTGCAGAAACCAATGACCACTAAGGTGCTGCTTGGCAGCAAACATTGTGGAAAAGAGAAGTAGGATTTTCTAAGTCTTGAGGACATCTTGTACATTGCTGACTTTTTTTATTGGAAGGGAGCTATATTGCCCAATATTACCACTACCACCACCACCACCACCCCCCAGCAAGGAGAACATTGCTGGAAATCTAGTTTTCTACGGTTGACAAAACCAGAACTATTACCATAGGATGTGTGCTATGCTCCTACTGTAAGAAGCTTACTCAAGTTCATGAAGCTACATGGGATGAATGTAAAGCTATGTTGACCAGAACTGCTCACTTCTGTGAGCAGAAATATAGAGAGAATATATCTGTGTTTTATGAATTTTACTTTTGGTAAAATGCAGCACCATTTCCTGTGAAAAATTTTGCTGCCTTATTCAGTGTACTTCCAAAATGTGGTGCTACTATAGACAAAGTTGTATGTCCGATGGGTGAATTTATTCCTTGTAAAATGCATAAAAGCTTTAAAAAGAAATATAGGAGAATTGTTTGTCACATGACTGAACTCTGTGTGTTGACTGCTGGCAGTGCTGCCCTAGGCCTGTGGTGGCAGTTCTGTTGGTTTTGGTTAGATCCACTTGGGTATTGTATGTCCAGGCCAGCATGAACACTCCAAATCGGAATTTAAAACAAAAAATTTAATTGAGATCAGAAGGTAAGATCAGACACAATACTGAAGGCTCTTTATTAGCAGAAAGTTATGTTTCTGATGTTCTCAAATCTTTTTCTTCAGCAAGGTTGCTAGCATCTTGAATGCAGCATGTATGCTAAAGATATACTTGTCATGAAGTAAACTTATTAAGTCTGCTATCACATAAATCCCAGTCAAGATACAGGAAGAGTGTTTTGTCAGAGGCAGATCCAGACAACCATGTGGTTTGGGACTTTTTGTGACAGTTGACCATTTGTATCACATACTTTAAAGTTCATGGCCTGATTTTTTTTTTCACTTTCACTAGTTATGAGTTTATTTGAATATAAGATATAGTTCACAAAAAATTCATATAATGGGATATGTGGAAAGCAAAATAATAATTTTCTGAGTCTATTTCTTTGTCCTGTGAGTCAGGAAAAAACTGATAATGCAGCTTATATAAGGCTTCAACAAAACCGTATCTGAACAAAGCTAAAAGAACCCTACAACCGTAAAGCATTAGCAAGTCTAAATTACTATTCTAAATTACTCTTCTAAGATGCTATGGAATTAATCATGACTCACATATCAGTGCATCACAAATTAGTAGCCACAGAAATAAGCAATGGTTTGCTATTATAAAAGATATATATATATCTGTCATGGTTTAACCCCAGCCAGCAACTAAACACCACACACCTGCTCACCCACTGCACCCCCCCCCCCCCAAGTGGGATAGGGGAGAAAATTGGGAAAAGAAGTAAAACTCATGAGTTCAGATAAGAATGGTTTAATAGAACAGAAAAGAAGAAACTAATAATGATAATGATAACACTAATAAAATGACAACAGTAATAATAAAAGGAGTGGAATGTACAAATGATGCACAGTGCAATTGCTCACCACCCACTGACTGACACCCAGTTAGTCCCCAAGCAGTGATCCCCAGCCCCCACTCCACCCAGTTTATATACTGGGCGTGATGTCCCATGGTATGGAATACCCCTTGGGCCAGTTTGGGTCAGCTGCCCTGGCTGTGTTCCCTCCCAACTTCTTGTGCCCCTCCAGCTTTCTTGCTGGCTGGGTATGAGAAGCTGAAAACCCCTTGACTTAGTATAAACATTACTTAGCAGCAACTGAAAACATCAGAGTGTTATCAACATTCTTCTCATACTGAACTCAAAATATAGCACTGTACCAGCTACTAGGAAGATAATTAACTCTATCCCAGCTGAAACCAGGACAATATCAAGAGTTGCTCAGGCCATTTGTGTCATGTCAATTAGGCGCCTTGAGGTTAATATTTCTGCTCATGTTGTTAAAAGAAGAGCTGAGGACAATCAAGAGGGAGGTTCAAATGTCAGCTTTCACTGTCATATATGCAGTGTTTTGCTGATTGGTGTGCAGGTGCATTTTAATTGGGTCCAAGATGCAGCTTGTATATGCTTGCTTTCTGTCAGTAAAATTGAGAAAAGTACATATTTACAGTATGCCTATGGCATTTAATCTCTGTATAGTGACAGCAGAGCATTTCTGCTTACCAAAGACGAGAAATCAGCATAGCTAAATATGTGTGCATTCCTGCTGTGGTGTGTTCTCATTACAGATACATGCTACTCCTTGAGCAGAGAGAGACATAAATAACAGAACAGTCCCTTGCCTTTTTTTATGTTTGTATTTAAATCTGTGAAAGAGCATCTGATTCTCAGAGGACAGCTCCTCTGGAAGAATTTTTCAAGGTTGCAGAGATGCTACTCATCACACTTGCCCCCAAATAAATGCAGTGCTACAATAATGGTACTACCAGTTCTTCCACAATTAAAAACTTTTTGTGTGTATTAAGAGAGTGAAATCACAAAGACAATGTGTAATAGTGCCATCTGGTGACCTTTTGGATTGTGGAGTGAAAATACGCGATCCAGCATAAGACATTTCACTTAATAACACAAAAAGCCTTTAAACTTAATTTTTTAGGTTCAAACTCCCTCAAAGTTCAGAGTCATCAAGACAGGGTATTGTTTCAGCCCATTAGAGATAGCTGAGCATATGCTGTTTCAGCATGGGTATAAAATGCTGGAGGGTGTTTTTTTCTCTAGTGATACTGACGTTGAAAAAACAGAACAATTTTTACATATCCTGATAGGCATATGCAGCTTCTCATTTCAGCTGAGAACTGTGGTACCCAGACAGTTTGCTGATGAAATCAGAATATTATTAAAACACTGTTTTCTCCACCAAGTGGGGTGACAGCTCCTGTAACAGGCCAGCTTCACTGTTGTTCATTAGTGCTGTTTCGTCACAGCATTTGTTGTAGGGCTTGATCTCCTGTTGGTGCAGCAGATTTTCTGCACTGCTGCAAGCTGTGGCACGCAGTCAGTTGCTTGATCCTTAGCTAATGGGGCTCAAGATGCTGTTCAACTTCTCAGCTGAAAAGAGCAACAATAAAATACAAATACAGGCTCCTAGCTTTGCAGGTGAATGGTTTAGAAGTCTGTCTTTGTGTCCCGGCTGGGCCGACTCAGAGGAAAGACAAGAAACCTGATACTGTGTCTTGCTCAACAGCAGTTGAGATAATGAAAGACCATCTTAAACATTTTTCTAGGTATGTTTCCCATTTTTTCTACCTTCCTGGGTTGTTGTTTTTTTTTTTGGCGGGGGGGGGGGGCGCCGAAGG
>JANZLQ010000079.1:46404496-46423892 GCA_026212715.1 Elanus axillaris
ACTTAGTATAAACATTACTTAGCAGCAACTGAAAACATCAGTGTGTTATCAACATTCTTCTCATACTGAACTCAAAATGTAGCACTGTACCAGCTACTGAGAAGACACTTAACTCTATCCCAGCTGAAACCAGGACAATTCCTCATTAATTTCAAATAGGATGGTTAAATCAGGCCTCAGATAGATCACAATGGCATTTTCTGCTACCCAGCTGCTGGCAAATTAGATCTGTGCAGGATAGTTTAAATTAATACTTGTTCCAAGAAAACAACAGTACGACATATTTAACTCCAGAAGTTCTTGTGCACTTGTGGGCTATGTTTTTAACTGAGGATTTTCCAAATTCCAAAAAGAATTATCAGTATACATATTTATAATTTCTGTATGTTCAAAGTATAAGCAAAATTCTTTGTAAAATGGGAAAAATTATGCTTGTATGGCATTTGTTGTTATAATTTATCTAATTTTATGATGTTTATTTTATTTCCTTTAAGTTGTCACTTGTAATTCATGAGCTCAAAATTGCAAGTGAAAAGTTTTCAGTTATCTAATGTTACTGTGTGCATACTCACTTTTTATCTACAGAAAATTGTAGGTGTTAAGTAAAATGTTGTATTCAAGGTAAAATCATTTTGCCATAATAAGACACAGAATGCTTCATGTGATTTTCCAATTTATATTCATTGTCTGTAGTAGATTTATGTAAGTAATGAATTTGGTCCTGCTACTGAAACACTTGCCATAAAATATTCTTCTGTTAATGAGATTACAATCTTTTATATTAGACAATGTGCTGCAACAATAGAGCTGATTAGGGTTTGACTTCTTTTATAAAAAACATTCTTAATTATATCTTTTAATATCATCATGGAAAACTGATTCTAAATGAGTCAGCAGCTCAAATTGTGTAAGCTATTTAATTTTTGAAGATGAATTCATAATTTTTTTTAAATTAAGTGTTCTTTGGGACCTGTTTACCAAGGGGGTTAATTTAAAAAGAATTAAAATTGATGACTTAAAAATGTATGTATTTGGCAATGCAATGACAGCAGACCCACAATAATCCACATATTGCTAATCCACACAAAAATTGGCAGTGTCTCCCCTCTTCTCAGGAAAGACTTAACAGCAGGATTCTGTAGCCAGAATTCCTAAGCCATTATTTTTTTACAATGTCTGTTGCATGCAGTTAGTGAATTCTGAGATGTTATCATAAATAATTAACATTCTGCTGCAATTGTGAAGTGAGCAAAGTACATTTTTAAGTGCTTTATTCCTCTGAGTGCATGCTTTTAACTTACATATTAGTACTATCAAACAAATAGTTCTCTGCAGCTGCAGAGGTCCACTTGGCAAATGAAGTGATACCATCCCACAGGGATAGGATTGCCTAGCAGCATGTAGTCCCTTGTACCAGTGCTCTCTGTGGTACCACAAGGCACCTGGTAGATGTAGTGAGCTGTTGTTATTCACTACAGAGCTCCCTGTTAACAGCACTGCTGGTGCATTGGTTCACTCTTTCTTCTAGAAATGTGAAATGCCATTTTTTGCCTGAAACACCTGAAATAATTTTTGAGTATCCACATGAAAGGATCTCTCCTTGTTCTGCTCACTTTGCATATCCTGTTAGCACCCAGGCATTTATGCTGAGGATTACTTGAAGCCTTGGGCTTTGCAGCAAAATATTGACGCTATTCATATGACAACCACAGGAGTGGAAATTATTTCCTATGTGACTATGCTGGGTCTGTGCAGTGTCAGGTAGTGCTTGGAAATGATCATATTTTAACTTAATTCATGCTTTCTTACATCGAGATTCATCACTATGTGACAATTTTCATTAGCGCATTTTATATCCCTTTTCTGAAGTAACACTAATGAAAAATTTGTTCCAGTGATGCAACATTCTAGTAGTTTCTGTGGAATAACAATATTAGGAAGTCGCTACAGATGGAGTTGAGACAGCAAAATGTCTCCTTGCCTGATCCCATGGAAGGTGCTAGAGGAAAGGAGCAGAGCAGGCATGATCAGAAAATTATTGCACAATGGCTAATGTAGTTGCACCTGAAGCCCATTGTAAAAGTTATGAAATACAAAATCAGGATCTCCTTCTCCAGTCCTTGAAAAAGAATAACAGACATTCTAAACCATTATTTTCATAAAGAAACATTCATGGGCCATGATTTCTGTCTTGGGGATTTAATTCCTTCCTTCTCCTTACTCTAGAGACAGGACTATTCACTGCTACAAGCTATTCTGGCTTTTTTTTTTTCCATCTCTATAATAGCTTTGATACATGGGGTTTTGGCATTTTGAAAGAAGAAAGTGGAGGTCACAGTTTTCTTGAAGTCCATGTTTCTGGCTTAGCCAAAAATTTACTGAAGTTATCACAGCACCATGTCACATTATCACATCGCAATGCTATTGCTGGCAAAAAGAATCTAGAGGCAGAAGTAGTGAAAGAAGTAAATTGGCTATGCTTTTTCCCCAAGACTATATATGTAAATTTTGAGCAGAGATTTAGCTGCTATTCTTGTTTAAAGTAATTTTCAGTCAAAGATTAAAAAGAAATGAATTATGCATTGAAATAACTCCATCGGAATGCTATGAACAAATGAGTATATTCCATCATCAAAAAACCTTTTTCACTAGCAAGCAAACTCCTTCTTCAAAAAAAAAAAAATGGAGGGGGGGGGGTAGACGCTGCTACACAGTGAATCCTTGCAACATCTAATCTCTGAGTTACAGGGGTTGAACTTTTGCTCCCTTCTGGAGCAGGGGAGGATGAAGAGGAAAAAAAATGAAAATGTTAGTCCTAGTTAAATTTTTTCTGATAGAGCTTCACCCTTAATTTTTTGTTTGAGAGATAAGACCTAAGAGAACAGCCACTGAAGAAGAGGACCAGGGAAAACAGGAGACAAGAACATTTGATGAGTGGAGGAAGGTATATTCTCTTCTGCAATTTAGTATCACATGTGCAGTCCTTCCCAAAGGTACATCTTCTTGAACATTCATAGATGTCACTCCTAAAGGTTTAAACCTCTGCCTTAGCAGAAGTTTGAGGGGAAATTGAATGAGGATTTTTTGGGGAGATGTGAAGGTTTCTATGTCAGTTTCCTGGCCTGTCTGCATCTTAAATTGAGCACCCTTGGATTAGACTGCATAAATGGCTGTAGAGGAATTTAAGATAATCTGCTGTGCAAGGCAAAATGCCAAGGTACAATGGGTTTAAGGTGTCTTTAGCCACCCAGACTACTTAAGGAACCTGAGCTATATTTGAAGTTTAAAATGTCATCTGGTTTCCACAGCTTGATGCTTGCCAGACCCCAGTGGTATGACTCAGGATGGTGCATTGAATGCTTGCTTTGAAATAGGAAATCCGGGTTGGGGGATGGTAGTGGATTTTTTTTAATGAAGGGAGAGTTACAGAAATGATGACAACTCTTATCTATTAGTACTGTTTTAAGGTACATTTTCTCAGTGTCTTTGACTTAAATCTAAGCACCTTATGTTTGGTTAAGCATAAGGATGTCCTTGCATACTTTAGCATTACTGGTTTTGAAGGATATTTCACAGAATTAGGTAAGAGTAACTCTTTAGAACTAAATGGGGTTTTATGGGTTGGTTCTTCTGGCTTTGCGATCTCTTTTCAAAACCATGGACAGCAGTCTGCAGACATGCCTCTGTGCGCCTGCACGCGTGTTACGCCAGGGGAGGAGTAAGGGGCTGCCACGTCAGACTGACAACTCCTAGAAGGGTTACCTAAATATTCTCATGCTCAAATACGGGTATTCAAGGCAGTGTCCTCTCCTGTTGTTTTAGTAAAACGTTTTATTTGTTATTTGCATTGGAAGGTCATTATTTCATATCATATCGCTGTGGTCATTTTGCATCCATATTAACAGCTGCTTTCTTATTAAGCATTACAGGAACTAAATTCCTTTATAAAATCCAATTTAAATTGTTTGGCTTTAAATGGAAGCATTAGAGTAATATTTATTCAGACTTTCTGTCATATAATTTTTAGTTCTGCCATGTGGGATTATTTCACAAAATGTGCTAAGTGGGTTTATTACGTGAACACAATAATTCAACGCTATGTTGTCAAAGTAGAATTTTTTTAAGTAAATCAGATTTCTCTTTTTATTTTTCATGTGATTTTTTAATATTTTACTAATATGTCTAAGTATTTTAATGGACATAGGTTCTGATAAATATACTATTACATTTACATACTAGACTTAGTCAACCACATGTTTTCCAAGGGAATTAATGGTGTTGCGTCTAGCAACATATATACTGTCCTCAATTTTAAATGCTATTACAGCACAGTAAAGATGGCTTTTTACAATTGCTACGATGGGAAGATTTAAAAGGCAGTGATGTAAATATAGTCCCCTGCTGAGTCCTTGAAGTTAGTTGCTATGTTCCGTGGCTTAAGCACAAAATATTCCATCTAGGTAGTAGCAGAATGAAAAAGAATTTTATATAGCCATGAAATATCATATAAACTTGAATTAACTCAGATTGTCACTTCATGTGCAGTTCTAGTTCACTTGTAGTAGTACTGACTATAGTCAAAACCTGCTTCAGGGCAGAGGTGCTTGTTTCAAAATTTTCATT
This sequence comes from Elanus axillaris, assembly GCA_026212715.1. Taxonomy (NCBI): domain Eukaryota; kingdom Metazoa; phylum Chordata; class Aves; order Accipitriformes; family Accipitridae; genus Elanus; species Elanus axillaris. The sequence continues at coordinate 46,409,120 of JANZLQ010000079.1, forward strand.
TAGCTTACCCAGAGACAGCAATTATATGAACCTTCTTGCTCTTCCATCCTGAAAATAAGATTTCTCAAAATGACACATATCACTGAGGTGCAAAAATTTGCTTACTTTCTGTAGTTGACATTAATTTTTGTAGATGACTATAAAGCTTCCCAAAGTATCCTTTCTGCCTAGAGTTCCTTCCTGGGAAACCATTCACCCTAGTTGGTCAATCTCCTCTTCCCCACTTCCATGCTTTAAGTAGGGAACAGAGATGATGAGATTCCATCTTACTCTGCAGAAGTCTATCAGCAACTGTTGAAGTGATGAATCATCAATGAATTGTGTTATCTAGAAGGCAATTCAGAAAAAATATGAGGGTTTGCTTATTAAAATAAAATGTCTAAATAAATAGAAAGCCAATTCTGCTTCATTCTAAAGTGGAATATTTTGAGGGGTGGGGGGTGTATGTTTGTGTGTTGAATTTGCTACTATGAATATCAGCAGTTTCCATTTCATAATGAAGGAGATCTTGGTTACTTGCACATAATCTGCAAGTACTCATTGCAAAACCTGATAACATAGCACTGGGATGGACTTCTGTGTCCTGTTGCTTGCAATCAGAGGCAATTATGTTATGCATTGCTTTGTATACACTTGTCAAAGCCCCAAGAAAAAGGCAGATAGAAGTACTGGTGCTCAGAATCTCGCCATTCCAATATAAGGCAATCCTTCTCATTTCTAGAGTCATTGTTTCTGTGGCCAGTTCATATCCTTTTGTTTTGTCCTTGTTTCACTGATAAATTTTTAAAATGCCTTTGTGTTACCATTTTGCCATTTTTCCTATATAGAGAAATCAAGTTCTGAGGTCTTCTCTTGCCTCCTGTTCAACTGTGTGTCCTTCCTAGCACCTGCCCTAGCCAGAACATGTATTTCCTCTTGGCATATGACTAGAGCTGTTCACCATGTCACAGTTGAGCCTTTGTCAGTGCCTTTTTGAAGTGTTGCCAGTGTCTATTGGAAATACTTTTCTTGAGACATCCTAGCATTTAGCTTTTCCACAGTGAAAACATGTACATGGCTCATCATCATCCTGTGACAGAATATGTCCTTTCTCTTTTTCAATATGACCTTTCTCTTTTTCCATCATTTCTTTCTGATAAGATCCTTGTTGATAGAAGAAACTATGGAGCAGTTATGTTATTACTTACTTAACTGTGATTCTCTAGGTTTTGACCAGTTCCATGTAATGGAGGTAATGGAATACCTGCCATGGTAGGATGGAATATCATGATCTCTTTATAAAACACCTCTCTGTATATGGATGTAATTGTACAGACCTATTCAAAATATGCAAGCTATTAGCAATGTAATTTCAGTGATTTTCACTGTTTAGTTATGGTAGGTGACTTCTGAAAGCAGATGGATATCCTTGTTTTAACAGGAAGCTGGTGAAAACAATGAAGTTAATCCATGGACCAAAAACTCATTAGAAATCATACTAAAGAATTCCATTATCATTCTGTTAAATTTGAACAATGCTTTACTAAAACAAGAATACTGAGTTTACAGATTTGATTAGCCATCATGTTTGGCTTCATCAGTACTGAAGGGAGTAAAAATGCTTAGGGAGGGAGATAGGGACAATATACCTTGATTTGCAGCTTTCTGCCCCAGTAATTTTCTAGGGGCAGATGATATGCACAGAATCATAGATTTTTCTCCATTGTCTTCTCATAGGCTGTTGTTGCTGATGTGTATTTCTTCACCAAAAAGTACTTTCTGTAAGATTGTAAATTAGGTCCTATGAAATTATTTGAAAGCTTTACAAATGGTTAAAAAAAGCTGAACTGACCTGTTAACTAATTTGCTCCCTTTTTCATTAAGTCACAAAACAAGTGAAAAATATTAATGTCTAAGTATGTCTCTTTTAAGGCAACATTTAATCACTTTCTTTGACCTTTTCATATCTCATGGGGAACATCTGCACTGTTTTCATCAAACAAGAACAGACTGCAGTCAGTGTTGTCAACCTGGCTGCCTTATTGGCACAGTAAGAGCCATATTATGACACATGCAGAGAAAGACATGGACTGATTTCCAGTGCCTCATTAGTACAAAGAACTCTTCAGTCAAATGACTGATACTGCCAAACACAGTATTTAAGCCTCAACATTCTTTGTGAAGTCCAGCAAATCACAAGATGATAAAAGACAGGTGAAAGAAGATGAAAACCAGCCTCCCTTAGGCTATTTCGGGAGAATGCAAAAATTATGTACTTAAACAACACAAAGAAACAAACAAACAAAAAATAAACAACCCTCCATTCCCCTCCAATTGTTGCAGTGCAAGACATTTCATCAATTAAAATTCGACCAAGTGGGACTGGAATCAAGAAGAAAAACAGTGGATGGGAAGGCTATGCAAAAAATGACAACAAAATGACTCTTTTGATCAAATCTTTCTCTGTAGGTTTGATAGAAAAAAGAAAATTCATGGAGTGTGTACATTAAGGCTTCATTTTCCCTTTCACCATACTTTGAGCCTCCTTGACTTGAAATCAGTAAATAAAAAATACTGGCACAGCAACATCAGATCTAGGAGGAAGATTTAACTAAAGCAGAACAGATCTTGTACTGAGATTGATAGAACCTGCTGTTTTAACAGCCTGGCCTAATGTGTACAACAACTAAGAAAACTGAAGCTATCCATGCGAAGGTTAATGCAATGTCAACACCCCTCCCTCATATCTCATAATGCCTGCAACCTGTGTGAAAAGTTAGGTCTGTACAAGAACTGCTCATGTGTTGATAATGCTATTTTTGTAATGACTCAACGTATCTTAAAGCAGTGCATTTTTAGAACTCTAATGACATCACACAGTTTCAATGATCACCACAGTGAAAACTGTGGTAGCTAAGTTGAACCAGGATATTTACTGTGGCTTTGTTTGCCTGATGATCATTAACTGCAGAAGCAACAAATACCAAGACTTCTAAAGGAAATTGATATGTGACTTCTACTAAATCTGAGATTTACAAACTTCAAAAATGCTATGTTGGCCCTCTTAGGCTGTGGAATGTCAGAACTCCATGTAGGTTGTCAGCAACATTTAATTTGGAATTTATTCTTGTTTCATTCCAAGACTTCAGAATCAGCCCCAGCTAGTGCACACCCAAAGGACAAGCTCCTGCTCTTCTGAAGGATTCTCAAAAGGGTACAGAGCAATATCAACTCTAGGGGTGTGTCCCTGTTGCAATCAGTAGATACTTTACTGTTGATTCCAGAGAAAACAGGTTCACACCTTCATTTTGACTGGAAGAGCTTGCTCATTTCTTGATAGGTTTTGCCATTATCCAAATAACAGTGTTCTGGTGAAGGACCGAATAAGAAAGTGTAGGAGCTGAGAGCTCTCATAAACAACATAAAGTGCCTGGCCTGCGTGACTGACAGAGCACTGACAGAGCACTGCTTGCTGACACAAGCACCTGTCTAGATCAGTGGAACAAAGTACACCGGAAAAGAGTTTTCAGGTGGACCTGATCTAGCTCATCAGCAGGCTTCCCTTTTGCTCTTCTCAGAATCCTGCCTCTTAGAGAATTAACTGGAAAGTTTATTGGCTGTAGCTGCAGAACCCTAGAAAATACGAAAGGAAGGTTTTACACATTTATTTCACTACTCTGCTGATGATTCTGCTTACATTGATTTGGTCCCTGCTTATTACAGGTTAACATGTTAGTACATGCTTAGTCCTAGGCAGACTTTCAGTACAGTGTTGAAAGGATATTTTGTTTTATAAATTTCATAAAATCAAAATTCCATAATGTAGGAATTAGGGTTAGATTAAGATGTATTTTGAATCTCTTGTTTGAATTTATTTATGCAATTCAACAATAAAAAGCATTCTGAACAGCAGCCAGAAAGAGTAGCTCTTCAGATGTTTGTTTTCATCACCAATGAAAAAACCTTGCCCAAGATGCATGGGAGTTAACTAGAAGCAGATGGAAATAGAAATATCAATTGACAAGGGAATAGTGAAGGTACTGGATGATTGAACCAAGTACTTAGCTCATTCATTGAATTTTCCATGTGTGACTGGCAAAGCACTTCACAAAAAGTCCATATTATTATCTTAATTTTGCAGATGGGGAAACAAATAGCAATACAGTACATCAAGGGGGAATCAAGAATACTTCTTAATCTTTTGGCTGTTTGTGCAAGTAGTGCTTATTTGTAGGAATTTAGAATTTTGTAGTTTGCCCTAAATGTACAGCGATGGTGTGGCCCTCTCTAGAAGGGAGATGATCACGGAAAAGATAAATTTATATCTTAGCAGGTTGCTCTCGCTCTTTTCATATTTTCTGTACCTAATCAAAAAGCCATAGTATTCACTGAGGACCTGCTTCACAAAGGTTCTTAAGTGCATACTTTAGTGGGATCAAAGATACACTTAATCAGATTTTCCATTTCAGAATTCAGCCTGCAGTTTTCAGCATCTGGAGAAATGCAAGCATTCTGCATGGCTGCAGAGGCTGCACAGGGGGAAAGGAACATGCCAGTTGCAGGCATAAAATAGATTTGTTCTTAGCTTCAACTCGCATTACCAGTATTACCTCAATCCTAATGTTTTACGGTCTTTCACTAGATATATCACAAGAAATGCTTGTAAGTGTCTTTACTCCTCCACCTCTGCTAGGACTGCAAGGTCATACAAGTCTTACCTGTCTTAATAAGCAATGAAGCTCTCAATTAAGCGGAGATCCTTCTACTTTACGTCACCATTACCCTGGCAGGACTAGAAACAGTGGCTTGAAAACATTTTTAAACCTGCCATTTATTTGCAAATAAGAGTTTAGATCAGCTCCTGCCTCACAGGAATATAAACATTGCTACACATATTAATGCTCATCATTGGATCAATAATATTTTTCTTTTTGTATTCTAAAGAATTAAATAACCTCATATACGTATTCTACATAGGCATCTGCTTAGCTACTTCCAAACTGAAACATGGGAGCTTTCAGTAGCTTGTAGGATCATTTTCTGCCCTCAGCCTTGTAGAAGTTCTGTCCCTGCCTTTGGTCATTGAGGTTGAGAAGTGATAGGATGTATGGGATTCAGCAGCACTAGTTGGTCTGTACCAGCATTTAAACCAAGAATTCAGCAGCAGTATGAAGAATGCAATTCTGTTTTCTGTCTGGGAGCAGGAACACTGGGCTTAAATCTAGCTCAAGAAGTTGACACCTTCTTTGTTAGGACTCCCATTTCTTCCTACCTCTTCCTTATAATGCATAACTGAGACACCTGTCAAAAATGTAGCAAATGCTAAAACTTTCAAAGATTGTGTCAGATCCTCTAGAGCAATTTTATCCTATAAAGGACTGGTATGAAGTGTTACCTGCTGTACTCCTTGCAGCCTCCTTAGGGCTTTGTCTGGGTACTCCCCTAGGTGATAAATCTGGGACTCAGCCTTCAATCGGAAGCAGCTCTGACCAAAGTACATAGATTGTGCAGGTAAGTAATGCTTCTTTAAAGAAAATATTAGTAAGATATAGTGTTGTGAGCCAAATTCTGTAACTATCACATGGGAAATCTGAAGCTGTTTTACAGAAGTGAATGGAGTTCCTCTGGTGCCCAATTTTCTGACATCGAAGTGAACTTTGAAATTAACATTGTTTAAATAAAAATGTGGGTGTGTTGAGGGGAAGAGACCCTTCTTACTATGGAGCTAGGATTAGGCTCCCCTGTCTTCCAGCAGAGCAGAAACCTAGATCCATAAGGCTATAAGAAATAGATATTCTCACACTTTGTGTATGAATAGCTTTTCCTCTTAAAAAAATATGTGGAATAGTTGTGAGGCTTTTAAGAGAAAAAATGCTGGAATACACAGAGAGCTGCATTAGTGCAAGCAGGAAGTGTCCAAGGATAAATAAAGTGCTTGTTATAGAAGAAATGCAAGCAAGGTCTTGTACCCTCTGTCCTGCCAGGGAAAGTTTTGTCCCAGCTGTGTCCCAACAGCTCTCAAGGAGGAATGAGATGGCACAAATTTGTCTGATCAAATGCCAGATCCTGCTTATCCTTTCCATTTGCATAGGGGATAGCACAGCTGATCTAAGCTGACTGTAAAGCATCTCTGGTAAGAGTGATTTGGATAGCCCTGTGATCTTGTATTTGAACGTGACTTATGTCTGCCACTAATTTTATTCCATTTGAAGCAAAGATATTTATGCAAAATTACTTAGAACTTACTTATCTAACTTATCAGACACAGCAAATTCCAGATACAAATGGAAGTGAAATTTCATCGGTGTTTCTGTGGATACTTCAAGGGACTGTAGGGACAGCTTGCAGTCTTCCCCACTAACCCTGCTATTCCCCTTCAGTACTTATTATCTGTGTGAGAGAAACAGAAGATCAGTGTTTGCCCCAAATCCAAGGGTAGTCCACTGGGGACTGCCATTGTTCTCACTTCAGTGGTTTGTAGTCAACTGCAGCACCAGTGCCTAAGCAAGATTTCTGGTATGTTAGTCTAATCTGCTGATTTATGTAAGCATTCATTGTATGAAGATATAGGACAGGAGACAACGAGAAGTCCCCAGGAATGATGGGACTCCTGCCTTTGGTCATGTGTACCTGTCCCAGGGTTGCTACAAGAAGCAGTACGCAGCAAGGAAAGAAACCTCTCTAATCACAGTGTGGAACTGTTCGGCCTCCGTTGAGATTTGGCTTAGACTTTCTGGGATTTATATAAAAAGTCTTTCAGTAGTAAAACACTGGAAGGAGCAGCTGCTGTTACATGTTATCCAGAAAAAGATTCTGAATAAGGAATAGTATAAAATAGGTGTAGAGTACTTCACTTGACATGACAGATGTGTGAAACGCAGGTGGAACACAGCAGCCATGTGGCAACTACAGCAGTGTGTGGCAATGCATATAAAAATGAAGAAAAATACTATGCTGTTCAATAAATGTTTAATACAGATCAAATAGCCCCTATCACCCAGTTTTGCCAAGTGGCTTCATGGCCTCTCCCTGTCTCAAATTATTTTGTTGTTTTACAGTGAACTGTAGCTGCCTTTCAGCCAGGGATATTTCAGTGGTAAATAAAGTAATTTTCTTTGACGGACAGAGAGAACTACAGGAATTAATATCAGCAGAAGTTTGTTTTTAACACTTCAGGATGAGGCCTACTGGTTTTCAGTCCACTTTTTGAAAAATGCTTTGTAAAATAACTACACAATCATTACAGTTATTTACATGAGGCTTAGAATAAATGAAATGACTGAAATTTCAATGTTTTCATCTTTTATCCTGCAAGCCATCTGACTGAACAAAGCAAAGGCTTGGAGTTGGTATAAGGATACTTTATTTTATCTTACAATGTAAAAATATTTTTAATAATTTGGTCATTGAGACTAAACCTGGAGTACCTGTATCTGAATATAGTGGAAAAAATGTAAAAATCATCTAATTGTACCCTTAACAAGCGCTTATAACATATTCTTCAGAAATCCAAGCTCACCGTGCCCACTCCTGAATACTGTTCAGTCATTCAGATAGTGAGCACTACTTCGTAAAAGTGTTTTACTTCGTAAAAACATGATGAAGGGAACATTTCTGTGTCCTCTGAGTTCATCCTCCAAATAAACTTTCTGAACCACCAGCTTTTGTCATCCAAGACTTTCTCACACATATCTTCATTTGACTAGGTTTGTGGTAATTAAATATCACCTGGCATGAGAAAAGTAAAGGGGAAAACGAATAAAATCAGCATTACTTAAGATGATCAATTCTGGCCTGTAGTTGGACTCAGGCAGAAGATGTCTTCACTGGAGGTTCTGTTTATTGCTGCAGTGCCCATGACTAATATAGTAGTTACATTTTACCATGGAAACAGACTCATCTTTTTATTTCCTATCATAATCAGTATAGTTTGGTTGGCTTGTCTGTAAAGCCATTCTAGTCTTTATTTTTTTATTATAATTGCACATAGTCTTGGAAGGAAAACTTTCCAGACCTGGAAAAGGGAGGAAAGTTAAAATTAAAGAAAATGTAAAGAAATAGTTTGCCCAAATAGGGCCTTTGTAATTAGGAGAGAAACAGTACGTTATCTTATTGAATGGCTTCAATTTAACCTCACCTACTAGAAAGACAGAAGAATGGCATTTCTGTGACTCTGAAAGAGTAAAGTCTGGGAGATGAGAAATACCAAACATATTTATGCAACTAATATTGGATGAATTGGTGGATGCTGTTGCAGAGTGTGATGAATGCATTATCATTTTTCCTGTCATTTGATTGATTACTTCAAGATATGTGTATGAAATCTCATGTCTGAGAATACAATTTCACACTTATAAAACCAAGACTCATTCTGAAGGGTGAAAGCTTGCTTTACAACATAAATTAAATAGACTGCTGCTGAGGGTAGCAAATGTGCACCTATTTGCTTATGGCAGAAAAGCTAGGATTATTGCTTGTGATGTTAGCACATGACACTCAATAAAAAATTTTAAGAAATATATCGTAAGCTAGCTATAATTGTGTGTTTGGCCCTACTTGATGTACCCAAAGAATGTAACTTCTAAGGATCTTACCGCTTTGCTAAGTTAAAACCAAAATAGGATGCAAAATGGCAACCTCCAAAGAATATTAGCTAAAAAGTTCCATTTAATTTAGGTTTTTTAGGTCATGAACTTGCCTGTTATGATCAGCACAGAAATTTGTCTTTAAGCAGATTCTGAATGAAAGTGTAAAGAATGAAAAAGAAACAAATGCTTGTGAGAATATCCAGCCAATAGAGTGGAGCAGTAGTAACAAGTAGGAAGTGGAGAAGAGATGGCCATGGGAGTAGCGTGGCTGATGGATCTTGCAGCAGGTGAAACAGCGCAAACGTGTAAAAATATAAAGAGGCTAGAGGAACCAGTGTATTTTATCCTTTGTCTTAAGAAATGAAAAATCCTTTTAACAGAGAAGACATTTTCAAATATTGAAAGCATTAACACTGATGTAAGATGTTTTAAAAGTTGAAGAAGTTTCTGGGATTTATATTCTTTTCTAACAGAAGCTGAAATGTAGAAAATTTTCTTATGGAGAATGATTTCTTCAGCCTTCTTTATATCACTAAGAAAGCTTCATGCTGAGCACTTAGATTGGAGACAGATCAAAATGCAGATGCTTTATTTGGTTACCTTAATAGCTTAATAGGCTTTACAGATTATTACTCTCACAAGCCTTTTTGAGCTTATAAAATCCTAATGTATTTGCTCTTAGAAATTATGAGCTCAGTCCCAAAAACTCTTACTTGCATGAGCCCCTCGGTGAGTTGATTGATTTAGTGCCATTGATCTTTAAGGGTCTGCATGAGTGCCATGCTACACTTACAAAAATACTCTAGAAGACAGCAAAGTGCAAGAAATTCTCAAGGGGAGCCAATTACTCTATAAAACTATCATGTTCCACTCCACTCAGTCCCTTCCCAAGGACTTTTGCCCTATCTGCATTCATGCTGTAGCTAACAAAAAAAGTACATGGATTGTATGCAGTACATGTTAATTGAAACCATATTTATTTAAAAACTGTGGATTTGGGTGACATTGATGATAAAGAGGAGTTCTCACCTAAAGCAGGCACAGCACAGGAGTTAGTTCTCCTGTAGGATTATCAGGCTACAAAGTCTGTTTAGGTGTATTTGAATTCAGAAAACCAGCCCCTTACAAGCAGGCACAATTCTCTTCAAAGATACATCTCCCCTAGTTTGCCATGGCCTTCCTAGTGATTAAATTACATTGCCTCTGTCCCCAAAACTGCCAGGCGTCCATCCCTTTTGGTATCAAAGGTTTTCTAGCTGTGCTTTTTGTTTTGCCTTGTGATGTTAGATCTTTTCATATTAGACCAAGTCTCCTTGACTGTTAAACTGACATTAAGTCTGTCTTTATACTGTCATCCATGGTCCAAAATTGTTGCTGATGGGAGTTTTTGCCATATGACTATATTTCTGGCTGGAGCTACTATAGCTATAGCCCTGAAAACATCTGTGGAGTTACTTGAAGAGGCATAATGAAGAGTTACTTATGCACAACCTTATGATTCCTCAGTCTCCAGGGCTCTCTAGTTGACAGGCTGCATTGTTTTTCTTTAACACTGACAACTGGCTGTCATTTAGATATTTCTATAAGGCTTTTCCTCCAGATGTTTCTTGTCTTCAGTGGTGTAGTTCAGGGAAGAGATAATGACCAGCTATTGCTGCAAGATTTTCTGGCTCAAGTAGCATAAATGTGTACACTTGGAGTGAACAGACAGGAGTCATAATTGCATCTCTCCATGACACTTACTCAAAAACTAAGCTTGTTTCATCTGCAGCAGACAAATTCACTTCTATCAGCAGTTTTTTGAATAGTTCTGTTGATCTCTTGCAAAGAAGTGAGATTTGCACTGCATGGTATTTTCCACTCTGGTATTAAAAGTTCTGTCAGATATTTCTGACCACAGCAAAGGTCATACGTAACTTTTAGTCCAGAGGTCATTGACAGATCTTACAGAAAAACTTTTAAAAGAAAAATGTAAGACAAGACAGTGAATATGTTAGTGGTATGGACCTTATAAAAAAAATAAAAGAAAAAAAAGAAAGCAAGACAGATTCAGAAAATGTTAAGAAAAATAAATCCACAATCAAATGGTCCTTCTCCTGAGAATATCAGACTTGAAGACCAGACTGGAACCAGACTAAGAGTTCTGAATCAAACCTTTTTCTGCAGGAGATTCTGACACCTTGTTCATTAAGTGTGTGGAATGGGATTATTTCTGTTTAACATCCTAAAATTGTAATTATCTTTAAAGGACTTGAAAAAGGCATAGGAAAAGTTCATTTTTTGTTCATTTGCAAGAATGAGTCACGTATTACTTAAAGGTGAAGCTTCACTAAGATGAATGTAAGAAACAGCAGCTGTCGAGAAGCCTTTTACCCATTACTTTTTTAAGGAAACCTTGTTGTTGGTGCAGTCATTGCTCAAAATTTTTGCTGATATCTTCAGGAAGATAAATACAAAAATATGGTATTCAATGTATAAGAAGAACATTTGCTTCTCAGTGTATGCTAGAATTGCTGTTGCGTGTGACCACACAGCACTCTCAGCCTTTTAATGCAGAAATGAAACTTGCTTGCTTTAACTTGTTTAATCCTAGTAAGTGGCTTATGTCAATCTCCATTTACAAGGTTATCTTCACAAGGATCAAGCAGTAAAAATATCATTTTATAAATGAAACTGAGATTCATCTTCATGATTTAGTTTCCTCCTGAAATCAGAAGAATTTGCAGGTATTAAGCACTAGTCATTAGTTTGAATAAGTGATAAATTAGGCAAATTTAGGGGAGATAAATGACCTGGCATATGAAATACTTTTTGTCATCAGCAAAAAGCAACTCTTAAATTTAGATCACAGAGCCAGATTTCTTTTTAACTAATGAGAGAATGGAGCAAATGAATTAAGAAAAATTTAATGTATTTTTTCTAAAGAAGTCAGGCACACACACATCACAATAAACTCTGAGGTCCGGAATGACAGAAAACAAAGTGCAGAGGTGATTCTAATTCTCCTTTCTGTATAGAAGTTCACATTATGTGAGATAAAATGCCTGAAATAATTAAACAAAATAGTGCTTCAGTTCCCAGTAGGAGGAATTACATGAAAATTGATAATGAAAGATTTGCTGCAAAGTCTTCAAATCACTCTGTTTCAATTCAATAGCAAGCAGGGTATCATTATAGGAAATTCATAGTGCAGTGACGACAGTGAAGAAATTTGTCTTTCTAAATAAATTTTATGTGAGTAGAATCAAAATTGCCGCATCTGAGTTTCACAACACTGTGTGTAACCCAACTTCTTTTTGCAGAAGTTGTGATGTAAGCGATAAGGTTTTGTTTATTTGGGACATTGCTACTTACAGTTCTTTGTTGCTCTGATTTATTTAACTGTCATTAGCTATAAGAGATGCAGTCTCTTTCTATTATTAGCTTTTTCACAGTACTTTCATCAGAGACATAGGAATGTCCTTCTGTTGGGTATTCTTTCATGATTCAGGAACGCATAGTTAACTTGTTCCACAAATGTTTCACAATCACTATGATTCTCATACAAAAAGATGTAGTCTTAGATCTCAGGATTAATTTTCCATGCCAAGTCATGGTTGGAAAAATTTAGCCAGCGGGTCTACATTTTCTGGAAGATTTCTGTCCCATGTTTCCAAGAGCTAAATAACATAAATTCAGTGCCTTCCCCCCAAAAATCAATTATTAGAATTCAGTCTGCCCCTGGGTCTGTGGCTGCTTCTTGGGCAGAAAAGAAAGGCTTTGTAAGACAGAATTTTCAAGCTGTCAGTACATGTCCTTATTTAATAAGAGGACAGATAACAGAAAATCACCCCTGCTTCTGTGCATAGAACACTTTCTTCATGCTTACAAAAATTTGTACTTCCTGTGTTTTGGCAGTGGTTTTGTCTTTTTTAGTTTTAGTCTCTTGACTTGTTTTCATCCAAAATATCTCGTCATTCTCTGTGGCCTAAAACAAAAGATCAGCCTTTTCTGTATTAATACAATTGTAAATAAGGCTTGTACAGTTGTGTTAACTAACTTCTTTCCATCAGAGAACAGATGAGAGTCTGGAGAGCAGTTTTTCCAAAGGCTGTGCAAAAACTTTTTTGACTCTGTGCTGGCTTTTAGGTCCAAGGTCTTTGGTGAAATGACCCATCTGTCCCCATGCATATCTGTCTTTTCCTTTTCTGTGGCTGTGCACAGAAGATTGCTAGGCATTGGCAATGTTGCAGTAGATTTTGTTTGTTAGTACACCAAAATCTGCTATCACCCGGGTCTGTTCTGGAGTCCTTGTTTCACAGATGGCACTATTAATCCAGCAGGCAGGAGCAGCCCTTGTTTATTCCCAACCTGAATGAGCTTCCAGCTAGAAATGAGACAGGAAAGGGTTTGCATCCTGTTAGAGTTCCTGCTTTGTCATCCTTTAATGAGCTCAGTGTGTAGTTTATGATGATGTCCTTGCTTGCCTGTGACTCTGAATGTGGTGGAGGCTAGGAGTCAAAGCGCTGAGGTGTGTGGAGAGTGGCTGAGCCACAGAGTGACTGCTCTGGTGTTGTATAAAGCTGCTCTGGGTGCTGCTAATGAAGAGGGGCCAGGCAGTCCTTCAGCAGGGAGAAACTGTGGCACCACGTGCCATAATTTGCCATAACGTCAAGAAAGCAATTTTAAATGTGTTGTGGGCGGTTTTTTAATGGCTACTGCTGTGAGAGCTGACCAACATAGGTGGGACATGAGGTTAATTAAATGCTTTTTCCAGAAAGATTCTGGCAATTGATATTGTTGGAGCAGTTGAACTCTCTAGATCCTCAACACAGTATGATCTTGCTTGTCAGAATAAGCAACTGGATTTAGAGCCTGCAGTCTTCTCAGCTCTGGTCGTTGCAGTGTTGCATGGCAGGGATACGTGACTTCAAACTACACCAAGGTCTCAAAATTTTTGCATCTGGCTAGGTACGGGATGAGCCTCCAAGCTGAGCTGGCAAAGTCCTCATGATCTGCAGGGTGGAGGAAGAGCCTGACTGTGTGACTGAAAAGCCCCTGTCAGGCAAGGTCTGAGAGAAGGTGTGACATAGGAGCACCTCCTACAGATCAGCTTAGATAAAACCACAGATTAATAAGCAGGCAGTAACATGCAGAGAGAGAGAGACTCTGTATTTAGTAGCATATGATAGCTAGTGCTTTAGTGATTCTTAGAGCTGCAAATGCAGTAGGATCTGATAGCCAGTAGACCCCTGAAGGTAGAAAACTTCCGTATTGCAAAATGCATCTTTTATTTTCACTTTATTTTGCTTTATATGTAAAAAATTATGAGACTGACACCTTGCTTCACTGTACTGTGGAATAAATAGCACATCTCTTCCTGCATGCTTGGCGGGATCCTGCTCTCAATGCATTTAGTTTTATGGTAATCCCATGGAATTAATTCGCAGTGGTGCAGAATCAGACTGTGAGCCAGCTTTTTTCTGTTCCTTTGATCTGTTGGAGGTTTTCCATGCCAGTGTCCTCTGCACTTCTTATTTATTTATGTTAAGATCGTGATTTTACCTGATGTTCTTAATTTTTGTCATGTAATTGCTAAATGTCTATGAACCAGAATGAAAAGGTTTTGATAATTCAGATTTAACTAGAATGTTGAAAAATGTTAATGGTTTGAGATGAAATTCCTGTGATTGTATATAAGAGAGTTCAGTTTGGAAATGGAACACAGTTTACAGGAATTGGGCAGTAACAGTCCTGATGATTCTTTCCCATTCAATAAGCACAGTTTTGAATAAAAAAAAAATTAATATCACAAGCACTCTTCAGATATTGCCATAGATATCCACAGCAGGACTGCAGGAATAATATTTATGAAGCATGTTAAAAGTATATATGCACAGAGATATCTACAGTAAAATTTCCAGTAAAACAAACATGAGGCAGAGAGACTAAGGGAATTTTAATCTGGGTTTCTTCTCATTCTGGCCACACAGCGTTTTACAAATGGAAAGATGGTATGTCAAGAATCAAATCCATTTGTTCTCTCTGACTCCCTTGGTCAGCGTTGTGAGCGCATGTCCTGGTTTCAGCCGGGATAGAGTTAAGTGTCTTCCTAGTAGCTGGTACAGTGCTGTGTTTTGAGTTCAGTACGAGAAGAACGTTGATAACACTCTGATGTTTTCAGTTGCTGCTAAGTAATGTTTATACTAAGTCAAGGGGTTTTCAGC
>JANZLQ010000079.1:46423992-46465502 GCA_026212715.1 Elanus axillaris
GTCATTTTATTAGTGTTGTTATCATTATAATTACTTTCTTCTTTTCTGTTCTATTAAACTGTTCTTATCTCAAGCCACGAGTTTTACCTTTTTTTTTCCCGATTTTCTCCCCCATCCCACTTGGGGGGGGGGAAGGGGTGAGATGCTGTGTGGTGTTAGTTGCTCGCTGGCGTTAAACCACAACAGCACAAAAGCTGGTTAACATAGAAGACCATGTATAGAACATGATGTAATAAAAAGAGGCTTAAATTCATAAAATTCCGGCTGGAGCCTCACAAACTCCCATGTGAGAACCATGCTTACTGACAGTTTATCTTGATAGAGAATGCAGTTTCCCAAAGTTCAAGTGAATATTGTAAAGAGAATTATGTGTGCATTGTTTACTTAGGCTTTTACATGTTTGCAGAATGATTGCAGAGTCATATAGAAATAGAAATGTGTAGATTCACAGCAATGGTAATTTTCTATAGAACCAAAAACTAGTTCATGAATTACTTCCAGACAGCTTAGGAGTGCAATATGCTTAATGATTTCTGGCTTACCTTACAGTTTTCTTTGTATGACTAATTTACTTGTAACAAATGTTTATCCTAGGGAACTAGATTGTTCCCTCTTAGAACAACCAGATTTTTGTAGATTGGGCAGTATGTGCATTACATGAAAACAGGGATTTACATTGGGTTGTAATTAAAGCCAGAAACATGCCAACCTAGAACATAGCCACAGGAACTGGAGTTTGGCTATTAAATAATCATCAAGTATTCATACTGAGGCTCTAAAGTATTCTTATTTGTTTTAATGGAATTCACACCCAGTATATTTCATTATGAGCGCTCAGCTTTGCTATGCAAATCGAAGTCTTGTTTTCATATCCCCTCTGTCGTGGTGACTTCACTTAATGCAAAGGTGTAGTTTTTGTTGAAGGCTTCCCCTGATCCTTCCATTTCTTGTACCCTTTACACTGAAGAAAGCCTAGTAGAGCTGAGCAATATTTAAACCAGTAGGGTGTAACAGCTCTCTCCTTGGTAAATGCAGATAGTTATGATTGCACTTCTTCATGAAAGCAAATAGCTGAAACAGTAGGAGCATCCATCTCAGATTAAGAGGCATGGCAATCTCTAGAACTGAGGTGTTCATGGTGGGCTGGGTTTGCCTGGGCATTGTGTGATGTACCTGCCAAAGATATAGGAAGAAAAAAGGCAGCAAGAAGGTCCAAGATCTGATGAAGGAAGCACAAGTTCTGGGAGAAAAGTAATGACAGGAAAAGATACAGGCAGACTGATTTGGGGGAGCAACTGTTGGCTTACAGCTTACAGTTTACAGCTGGGGGTAGTGGCACGGTCTCCTGCTTGTGACTCCTACAGTTCGTGGAGAAACCAAGCTTTAAGGGATTTTTGTGATATGGGATTGCATAAAAGATGGATGGAGTTACTACTGTGAGCTTCTCTTTCTAATTAAAAGACTTTGCAGAGTGTGATTTTGGCTGGTGTCCAAAATAACATATTTCAGAAAAATTCTCTTAGAAATCTCATGATTTGCAATGAAGCTCACCTGGCAGCTTGGAGGAATGCTTTTGACCTAGACTGTAAATGAGAAAGGCAGAAATGGAAGGTAGATATGAGACTAAGCTAGGGCTGCTAGCTGCTTAGGCTGTCACACTCACTACTTCACCATGAATTCTCTCATGCTTTCTTGTAGCTATGGTCTCCTACTACACCCTTCCATGATTCAGTCCTCCCTAACTCCAGAATATCTGTTTCCCCTAATACCTTATTCTCTTTGATCACAGTGGGAATTCTCCTTGGAGCTCTAGGTTTAACTTAAATATTAGGAGGCTGTTCTGGGAGAATGGGGCTTTGCAGAGGAGAGCAACAGAGCCACTGCTTCTGCATTATGTGGGACAACGAGTTCCCTGCAGGCATCTGGTTCATAGCTGCAGAGACAAATCAACAGTGTGAAAGGCAGTGTGAAGTAGCAGATTGATGAAGGAAAGTGAACACAATGATTTTCTGTCTGTCCTTTGCTATACCATGTAGGACATAATTCCCCAAATTAGGTGTCCAAACACTGAGAGCCAAAATGGGTGAGGTCTGATTTAAGTTCTTAATATTGTAACTCCGCATTTAGAAACAGTACCGTTCAGGTCTTTCTGCCCAAGTTTCACCTCTTGGCTCCGAAGGAGTCAAAAGTAACCGGGCATGTTCATGCTGCATATTCTCCAGAGCACATGCCTGGTGGTCTTCAGAATCCCAGCATACAAGGATACTCTTGATTTCAGAACCACAGATCTTCTCTTCTGTCTTAATGCAAAGCAGAATGTTGTAGAAAAGTAGTTAAAAGGCAGGAGGAATCAGAGCAAGACAGAAACTGATGTGCTCCTTTTTTTCTTCACCTAATGTGAAGAAAACTATTTGGTTTGCTTTATGGTTGTAGATGAAATTTGGAAATTTGGACTTGCTTTTCTGTCCACAGCTCTAGCAGGCACACTGGCAGTACAGTGCTGGTGTCTTACCTGCAGGTTGTTCTGTAAAATTTCTTTATTTCTCCTTAACAGTTTTTCTCCCTACTATTTCTTACTTCCTCACCAGGCATAAGACAAACCCTTAGATGGCATTTGCATGTTTCAGTTGACCAGAAAGACCTAGGAGGCAGTGGTGAAAATAGCTGAAAATTATTATCTCAAAAATAAATATGCAGACAGATGGTATTCAATGTCAGTTATAAAGACAGTGACCCTGAAATACTGTTGAGTCAAATATGCAAAATTAAGGTATTTGCTTTTAGTAACACTTTGTTTTACCTCAGACTTAATGTCTAGTTTCCCATTTTAAAACTGAGAAAGTGTAATATAATCCAGTTAGTGGGTGAATTAAAAAAAAAAAAACAACACAACATATTTTGATTGGTTTTCCTTTCACAATGTTGAAGAATCGGTCTAACATGCTATTGGATCTAAAATGTACAAGTGTTTTGTGTGCTTTGATTGCATTGATTCTCATATAATCTTGTAAAGCCGTAGTCTCAGACCTGTTAGAGACATAAATAGTCCAAAAATAGAGAAAAAAAATCTTTGCTGTTTGTTAGCTAACAAACATTGCAAGAGGTACATTTTGATCCTTTACCTATAGCTGTTGGAGATGCTGCTCTTAAAGAAGTTCTGCTTTGTATCTTATTGCAATGAACATGTACATTGTGCTCAGTAGAAGCTGCAAAACCCAAAGAGCACAGTTAATTTCTGAAAAGAAGGCAGTTTAACCAGTAACCTGCCCCTAAAGCAATTAGTTCTTCATAAGAACAAAGTTCTTTACAAACAATGTCTCTGTTCCTAGTTTACAGATGGGGAAGTAGAGTAACCAAAACCATATGCTACATTTTGCCTGTTAGGCTGGTGTAAAACTGACACCAGGAGTCCTGCAGCCTAAAGCTGGTGGTGTGCTCCCAGTGAATGAGGATTTTACATTTTGAAGCACAGTTATTTGAAACATTTGTACCTTAAGCATCATCCTAACTGTTATGGTGATGGTTTCCTTTTTTCCTGCTTCCTCTTTTTAAAAATGTGTGAGGTAGACCACTTTAAATGTTACTACTGTTTCATGGAAAAGGTAGTCCTACAGGATAGGTACAGCATACTAAGGCTTTCCTGTTGTGTCATTTGAGGGCCAGCGTTCTACCTTCTATTCTCTATCCCCTTCAGACATTGTGGGAAACATCACTATTAGCAGTGCTCAGCTAGCTTTCTCAATATCATACATTACTTTATATGCCCCTCTCACATTTGATTACATTCTTGCAGGTGCTATTCTGAGAGCTAAATCCAGCGTGAGTTTCTGCCACCTGACAATAAAGTCAGCAGAGGTCCTGGTGACAAAAAGTCACCTGAAGGTGGAAGGCAGCTGTGAAAAAAGAGAGATGTGAGCAGAGCTTGGTGGAAAGCGGACGTGACCAGGGCAGCTGAGGATGCACTGATTCAGCATTTCCTGCCTACAGGCTGTGCAGGCTAGGTTCTTCTCTGCAGCTGGACCTGCCTATATCCTTCAGAATCTCCAGGGTGTTAGAGGTAGAAAGGCAGTGAAACTGCAGCCTTGTACACTCTGCAATGTACAGCCAACTTACTGCAATGAGATTTATGTGGTAGTTGCAAATTGGCATAGCATGAGCAAGCACAAAGATTTGTTGAATGGGAATTACTGTGACTACTTTTAATGCAAACTCTAAAATCTCCATAATCTGCAGCAGATCCTTTGTGTGTTTAGGTAAGCAGAAGTCCTAGGAAGTGCTTTTTTTGCTGGCTTCTTGCTAAGCCATTCATGTTTGAGATGTAAGAAATGAAGAGCAGGTATCTCCTGTCAGTAGTCTCTATGGTGTAGTGGGAGTTCAGCTGAAAACCTTCCCAGCTCCCCACCCAAAATTTGCAGCTTGTTTCATGGGTGATTTTAATTCAGGAATTTTTTAAATTTTGAGAACTTAATCTTGGAACACTCACTAATGCTTTTCCATGTAATATTGTTCATGCAGCAGCAGCATATTAAACACTTTAAATCCAGGTATTTTAAAGCTAGCTACATAAATCTGTATTGAAGTACTTAAACTGTCACTTATGAGCAAATGTTTTTTGTGCATGAGTATCTAATGACTGCTTTAAGTACCTAGCTTTAGTTTTTGGTTTTGATTTAAGATTTGTTTGTAGTTACATAGACATACAGAGCTATGGTGCTAATTTGTATAATTTAAAAAATAGCAAAAGGTGACTTCATTGACAAGTCTTGAAATGAGGAAAAGAGGACAACTTAAAACTGCATAATTACTCCTGACACTAAGGTGATTAAAAACTCATCAAGTCTTTAAGCTTGAGCTATTACATTGCCATCCTAAGCCATCCTAAGCCAAAGATACCTGACTTTAAGCAAGTTCAGAGAAGGTAAGAGGCATGGGCAGGCTCTGACTTTTTTGCATATGTTGAATAACTAAATGTCACATGACTGGTCCTACAGGCTGACTGGAAGAATCCGATTTCATACAATGAAATAAAAATATGGAATTAAATCAGTTGACCTAGCATTAGCATGTAATTTAGCAACTGGTACCTCAAACCATCCATTTGTCACTGCTCAAATAAGCTAAGATGCATCTCTGCTGAACATTCATGAGGATTCATTATGTGTATGCACATTGGGTGATTACATGAACAGACTGGCATAGAAGAGGCAACTGATCTGAATGAACAAAGCTATTCTGCTTTGCCAAGGGCTACAACTTTCACACTAGCTGCTTATAAACAAGCTGGTTGTAAATACAGCCAGGTATCCCAGTTTGATGGTCCAGCTCAATGTCTTTGAAAGTTCAAGCTTAATTTAATAAATTCTTTACTTTTATGAGTAAAGAAAACTTACAACCTCAATTTAATTTTGGATATGGTTCTTGTGAATCATCCTTTTTTCTTTCAACAATAGTCTGCTTCTTTAAGTAGAACTCTGTTTTACTTTGCTTTTAGGAAAGATAAGGGTGAAAGGAAGGAAGAAGGCAGACAAAGTGAAAGGGAATTTTAGTTTATTTTTCTACAGCATGCTTACTAAAGGCTTTTCCTCCTCTGTTTTAAATAAGGTCCAACGTTCTGTACTAAGTGTTAGAGCACAGTCTGGATTCAAGTAATGATCTACTGAGCAGTAATATGCAAGTTAAAATCCTTACCATCAGCTTGCTATAGCTTAAATGAAGAAATACTCCCCTATAGCCACTTGCAGCCTTTCTACATAATGAATCTAGGGAGTGGGGTAATAAGATGCATCACCTTCAGTTATTAAGCTGTACTGGGGTAATAAGATGCATCACCTTCAGTTATTAAGCTGTACTGGCCCCATTGCAGCACCTGACAGAGCTTCCATAGACTGTGGCAGCAATGGTCAACTTTTATTTCCATGGATATCTAGAAGAATTTTAGTTTAAATATATTGAGACCACTAGGACTCGAACTTTTCAGCTTCCTGCCAACCATATAAAGCCTACCCATTGAGTATGCAAGGGTTATAATATGGGATTGTTTTGGGATAATCACAGGAAGGGGGTCTGAGGGATTCTGATTTGGTAAAATCCAAAGATATACATATTAAGAGAACTAGATAAAATAATACCTTACTTCATTTTTTTGTTCATTCACTGAGCTCATTAGGCTTATTTCTGAAATCTATCTAGTTAGGTTTGTTGCTTTGGATTTTAGTTATACATTAACCTAATTCATCACATAATTTCAAATAAATGCAGAACAGTTCTATCCCAAGTACTAGCATGCCTTAGGATACTGATTTTTAGAAATTATCTAGACTGTCTTAAGTTAACTAGACTGATTTCAGTGGCTGCCTTTGAAATGCATCTTGTTTTTCTGTAGTTCAGCCTAACAAAAACCCCACAGACCTTAAGTCTAAGAGTCTTTCTAAGATTAGAGAGCCCTGTACATCAAGAAAACTATCATCTGTAATTTACTTCAGGACTGACAAGCAGTGACTCAATGATAGGTATAAAATTGCAGAGTCCACATGCCGCTTTTGAAAACAAGGCTAAGAGAGAGTAGCCAAAGTCCTTCACTATAAGACATCTTGAGACAGTTTAGCAAAACCCTGTCTGGGGTCATATTCTACAGTAATTAGAGACACTATATTGCATTCAGCACCACACTGCCAGCCACCAAACGTGATGAACTTTCATTATTTCCATAAAAGCTAATTACAAACAAAGTAGCTTTTTAGTTTTTATAGCTGGAAAAGGTTTAGTAAGCAGGAAAGAGATGTGAACCCACATTGTAGAAAGGGTGTTGAAATCCATTTACATTTTTACCTGCTGTTATTTGACAGCCTGCTTTTCTTAAGTTAGGAGAAGGGGGTGGGCAGTCCAGTTCACTCATTGCTTCAGGCTACTGAACCTGTAACACACAAACTTCAACCAGAGCAGCAATTCCTAGAGCTGCAGGCAGCCAGCTCTCTGAGTCTGGTTTTGGAATACACAATCTAGTAGACGATTCAAGTTACTAGCCATCTTTATTGGCAAGGATATTCTGTATCAAATACCTAGAGCTTTTTATAGATTCTGCTCTCGTCTGACTGTCATGATGTCCTTTATTTTAAAGGAAAGCATGAGGAGATTCACCACATAGTTAGTGAAGCATCATCTCTTGCACGAATTACTTCAGGAGCCTGTTTCTCAAGTATGCACATTCCCAAACAAGGCAAAGAACATGTCAGGCTTAATTACCGATGGACTTACATCACTGAGAAAAAGAGATGTGTGAAGAGGGTACCACTGACCACTTCTTCATAGCAAGTAGAGGTTTTTTTTTTTATTCTTCCTGAAATAAAATATTTTAAGACTTCTAGCACAGCTGGAGCAAACTTGAATATGTGATCACCAATACAGGCAGGAGGATGGAAAAACTCTTATGTACTGCTATGGCATACAAGAGAACCAACAAATGTTTTTATGAATTCTCTAAAAAAACTTCAGTGAACTGTCTCATGATTAATCTTTTTATAATTCTGATAAAAACATAATAAGGGATTGTGCCCCAGATAGTTTTAAAGAAAATATAACATATAAACACAAAAGATAATTTTTTTACTAGTAAATCCTACAGAAATAGATGTAATGCACAGATGACATGGAATTTCTGTCTCTTTCTGATTCTGAGGGAACTGATATGCAACAGTTGTCATGATTTAAGAGCAAACTTATCTTTACCAAAAATGTGTCTTTTCTTTAAAGAAATCACCGTTGAGTATGTCCAAAAATACAGTATTCAATCCTAGTGCAAAGAAACACAACCATTTTAAACTTGGACCAGTTTTTAAGTGTTGTCTTAAATTAAAGGGTTGTATAAATATCTGAATACTAAATGTTTCTACAAGGGAAAAATGATACTTTAGAATACTTTGCCATTCAGCATGTGATACCCAGATTACATAGCAATGAACACATAAATGCAAAACTCACTGTAAACAATAGGAAACTAGTTTAATTTGCCATACTGATGGGAACAAAATGCCATCAAATACATGATGTAAACAACAACACCACAACTGAATTTTTCACTGCCATAGTTTAAAACACTATTTTAAGGTGTTGTTATTGTTAACCCAGGAGGTAATCCAGGCATTATAAGTATTTGGTACGACCAAAACATCTAACTGTTATTTACATTCCTGGTTTTAAAACTGTGAAGGCATTTCTGCCTTAAAATTCTATTTGTATTCCAGTTGACTGGCAAGTAAAGCTCAGGAACAATTGTGTTACTAATAAAGTGTGGGAAATACAATTTAAAATATCTGTTTCACAGTGTAATATCCCATTCTATACTGAGGAAGAATTAAATTATTTCAGATGTGTTTTTCACTATTCTTTATTTCCTTACCATATATGCAAAATGTATTTCATTATTCTTTCTCTTTATAACATAATTATCTTCTACAAATTAAATTATATGGTACAAATTATCATCTAGTTGTTTTTTTACATTCATGCAACTTCATCCCATTCCCTTTCAAGTAAATGACAGGGATTCCTTCAACATGATTTTTTTTTTTTTTTTTGAGTGCCCTTATATTAAAGCTAGAGCATGCTCAGTATTTTTAAGGCATGCTGAATGCTCTCAACTCCTCTTGGCCATAAGAAAAGTTACATTCTTCAGCCCTTTGTCACCTAGAAATGACATATTATTCAGATTTATCAAGTATATATTCTTATGTCTTTCAATATTAAAATTAAGAAGTAAATTTCTTATCTTCAAAATCTCAAAGTCCCAAATAATAATTTTTTTAACTTTTATTAAAGTTCCAGTTCTGAACACTTATCCACATCTCACAAACTTTATTTCTGTAACTATGCCCGCTGATCTTTAGGACTTGACTGTCCTAAATTGCCTCTTTGGAGACAAGGACTTTTCCTGGCCTGTCCTTTTTGCTTTCCTGCAGATTTTGCTAGAAGATAAATTTTCCCTCCTATGAAGGTCCCTCAAAGTATGCACAAATAAATCATGGATTTACAAGTGTGTGTGTGTATTTGTATCTGAAAGAGCATGTCTATGTATATAGAGACATTATGCAAAAAATTTCTAAGATGCATCCACTGTTTTAATGACATTTTAGATCACAGATTTTGTATTTTCTTTTTATTTTCTTTTCTTTCCACACTGTTAAAAGTTCTTTCCATAATGGTTGTCTTCAATACAGGTGTAAAATGTTTTTTGTCTAACGCTTTTTTGCACGAGAGCAGTCTAATTTCAGAGATGACAGGTAGTTCCTTTATCAGAACAAAGATCTTTTATTTGCCTGATTATCTCTTCTTCAAGTTAATATTCACAGCTCGGGGGGTACATTTTTGACAAAGAATTCAGTTTTGATTATTCTTTCACTTATTATGGAGCAGAAAGGATCTGCTCTGTTACTAGTGTTTGCTCATAACTGCTTGCTTTCCATTTAACCTTCGAGTTAATTCACTAACTCAAAAGGCATGTCCTGAAAGTTAGTGTTGATGTGTGTGCAAAACCTGGGTTTCACTGCACGGGTGAGATTGCTCCATAGAACAGTTGTGACATAATTTGTTTTCTATGTAATGCACCAAACAAGAGCCTTGAGATGGAGGAAATTATTTATATGCCAGCTTGTGGGAAAGGGGTTATGATCAAATAAGAATGAATGTGACAGCTGGAGTTTGCACTGTATCCTGTTTTAAT
Source organism: Elanus axillaris (assembly GCA_026212715.1). Taxonomy (NCBI): domain Eukaryota; kingdom Metazoa; phylum Chordata; class Aves; order Accipitriformes; family Accipitridae; genus Elanus; species Elanus axillaris. The sequence continues at coordinate 46,433,708 of JANZLQ010000079.1, forward strand.
TAGTACCTGATGACTGGAGTTTCATATTTCATGTATACTGGTGTTAACTTTCCTTTCTCAGGAGAAGCAGAATGACTAGAAAAATAACACAACTTTATCACACAACTTTGTCACACAACTTTCAAGATGTCATGGAAATATATTCCATGGCAAAAGTTCTGGGTTCCTGTTTAACACAAGTGTTAATTCTATTAAAGAAACAAGCAAAACTTGGGACTACAAATCAGATACAAAATTTTGCATTTGCTTATTTTTTGGTGCAAATTCTGTTCTCCCTCAGAAGTGTCTCCTGGTGGTGTTTTCTGCTGCTGTTGTCCTAGGGATAGGACATAGGAATCACAAATTATCTCCAGGATACATTGCTTACTTGGAAGCATTAATTACCTTTAAAATCCATCCAGAGTTTCATTTTCCTTCATGGCAGAGCAGTATGTGCCATGCTGCCTGCCCTTAACCAGAGCTGCCAGTTTGGGCTAAATGCCCATTTTCTGGGATTGGTTAAAATGAAACACCTTTTTTTCATTTCCTTGCCTAGTCCATTCCTGCCAAGGTAGTGTTACTCCTTTCTAGTCTTTTTATTGAACAGCTGGTTAATCCTGAGTTTCTTACCGCTTTTGGTTTTTCAGTCCTCACACTCTCAAACTGCTTGATGTACAGGGAGTTTGCCTCTGTGTAATTTGTATGAAGTGAGCATCGTGATCTGCAGGCAGCTGCTGTATGCCACATCCTGAAATGACAACAGTTCCTGTCCAATAAACTGACAAAAATAAAAGACTCCTGCAACATTACAGTGTGAATTTGTTCTGATTTACTTGATCACTGGGATGCTTTAATTTGAGTGGTAAAAAACCTATCACAACAGCATTCATAGTATCAGACATCTGTGGTGTTTTACTGCCTTTCCATTCTATGCATGCTCCATCTGACACTTCTTTTTGTTCTTTTTCCCATTCATGCAGTCACCTAATGCTGGCGACATGGATGACCAAACATTGACGGTAGGCAGCAATTAGTATGTGTCTGAGCATTCATTTCTCAGGAGGGTGGTGAAGCTTTACTTTGGTTTGGCACACATCAGCATTTTTCTAAATTACTGGGATTTCTTCCCCCCTCCTATACTGGTGTAGAATTTAAATAATTTATTTCCAAAGATAAAACAGTGAATTAATTTTTGTGTTCAGTTTCTATCATTTTTCATTTAGTATTTATATGACACTAAAGATTAATCCATGTACCATGTATTATTGCAAAATACTGTTTTCTTCAGCATTTTTTTTTCCCCTATAATTGGATTTCAGGGTCTTATTAGTCAGCAGTCTGGTGGCTCTGATTATCCTTTTTATCAAAACAAGCAGCCATCCATCCACAAAGCAGTCTTACTCTATGGGATATATTAAGTGCATCAATTATTGTACTAGACAATGGCATGGGGAAAAGAACCTCAGAATATCTTCTGAATTTCTTTACAAGCATGTAAAAGATGCTTTTATGTTAGCTCCATTGCTGTAGGCGTCTGCACTGCCTTACCACATTCGCAATCTATTTTTGCAATCAGTAGTTAATGGATTGAACCAAAGCGAGGAGTATGTTTCACTCTGACTGAGCTTTAGGATTTTGCCATTAAAAAAGGGTACTCTCTGCCCTTTTTCTCCGTAATTTTGATAATATGCATATTTTCAATGTAGCAAGACAATAACAATTAGAACTTACTTCAGGGATTCAACCACAAGGTTCCACAAAGAAACAAATTATGAATTCTTCCTGATGCAACTATGAGGGGTTTATTTTCTTAACATTTTAAGAGTTTTCACAGAGAAGGATTCTTTTTTCCCTGCTCTTTTCCTGAGCCCTGGAGACTAATGACTAATCTGATGATCCATCCCCTCCAGAGAAATTGTCTATACATATGGCAATGTTTAATACAGTATGTAGTTTAATAATATAATCTGATATAGGTGATGGTTGAAAATGTTTCACTGTGTTGTGAGATGTGAGATTAAATCATAGTGTTTCAGACCTGTTTCCACACAAGCAACAAAAAAACCCTAAATTCTTTCCCTTATTTTCCAACCTAGACCAAGCCACGGCTCCAGCGAGGAGGAAGCTCTGCATCTCTCCACAACAGTCTAATGAGGAACAGCATCTTCCAGCTCATGATTCACACACTTGACCCGCTTGCTGAAGGTATTCCTATTAATTTTTTTTTTTGTTTTCTATTGCAAAAGCAAGCAAATACTTTCCTTTTCCTTTCTCCCCATGAAACTATTTGTTTCACTTCTATTGCTTTCACCAGTCTTTTCTGAACATGTCTGAATTTTCTGAGAGAGTTTTGCACTCTTGTGGTATGGTATACATAGTCCTACCAAGACTTGCAATTTAGGAAATGTGTTCATTGTGGTGCTAACTAAAACTGATCACTTGGTTGATGCATATCATAACTACTGTTTTGCTTCACCTCTGGCTTCAGCAGCAATTTAAAAGTTACAAAAACTCTATTCTCTTGCACTTTTGTAGAGGTTTTTTTTGTTTTCTTTCCTGATTTTGATTTTAGTACATCAATCTGAAACAAAAAGCCAAAATGGTGGATAATATGATGTATGGAATATAGAAAAGAATGAGACTCTGCTGGTTTGACTTCAGATGGTTTAATCCTGACATTAGAAAAAATGCATCAAACATCCCTCTGTGTAACATGCATGTTAACAGTTTCTTTACTATCCAAATGTTGTGTAAGGTTTTTTTTCTTTGAGAAGTTAGCAGGAAGACCATGATTGCTTTGCAGTTGTGGAGTAATCTGAAACTCAGCTTCTGGTAGACTTCCAAAAATTTTCAAAGCCAGGTATTTATTTGGTGAATGTGTGTCTGTAGGACTTTTGTTGCTGTAGTAATAAATGTCCTGAGAAGTAGCACCTGTGAAGGAATTGTGAGGGACTAAAGAGATCTAAAATATGACTGACAGGGAGACCTTCCAAACATCACCAATCAAAAAGAGTATGTAGCACTTTCTTGCATTTAAATTCCTCTTATGTTTCTCATTGCAACATTCTGTACAGCTTTTTATCATATCTCTTGGACCAGGCAAATCTACTTTTCCATTTCCCTCTTCAGAAGCTGAAACTGACACTCATTTTGCCAACACAAGGGCAATTTTAGCCCTCGCAACCTCCACACCATTACTGCTACTGTGATCATGACTCACATCACTTCTCTCTTTGCTTAATGCTGCACTATTCACTGCCAAAGTCTGTGGCCTGTTAAGGTGGAATCATCAACAGACTGTGCCCAATCTATTCCCATTCAATGTTGAAAAAGGACATAAGAAATTTATTGCAGTTAAATGTTTGGCTTCCTTTGTTTGCATCACTACAGCAGGTGAACAGGCTTTCTAACTGCAGCAGCCAGTAAGTCTCAACTTTACCCACCTGGTAGCCAAACTTTTTGCTCTCCTAGAAGAAGAAAAGACTTCCAATCTTAATTTTTAACTTTTTAATGAAAAATTATAATTTTTCACAGTTGTTTGCACTCCTCTTTTCCTTTAAAGCAAAGCTGAGCTGCGGATGCGTCTGTGGTATCTCAAATAGTGCTAACACAAACAAAAATAACAATCATCTGAAGCTGTAAATAGACTTCATCAGATTTTTTTTTTTAAATAAGAGAAAACAGAAGCAGGTTGTGAAGAGCTCATTAGCAGCGACAGAACCTTTATGACATGTTGAAGACTGAAGGAAAGCTAGATATGTTGACTGGAATTCAATGTGGCCTTAATGAAGATTCAGAAATAAGATCAGCTCTCAGGTATTTCTCCATTGCTCAAGCCTATTTCACTTGTTTCCTAGACATGCTTGTTCAGCATTCAGACCTTTTGTCACAGCTTTTCCCCTGTAGCAAGCTTGCACCATGTAGTGCAATCCAGAGGCTTCGCCCTTCACAACAGCACAGGAAAAAAGGGTTTTGAAATCTGAAATCCATCTTGGGAGACAGAAAGGATCAGCACTTTTGAAAATTAGCTATTATGTTTATCAGGTAACTCAATGCTGTTCTTCATTATGTCATTAAAACACTTGAGATCAATATGAATTCATAGAGATGGTTGAAATGGATAAATCTTACTTAAATTAATCCAGTAAAATTTTCTTCAAGGTTTCTTTGTTCATAATACTTTATTGTTTGTTTGGTTATTTTCCTCTCCAAACTCTTATATTTGTCCTGGAATTAATATTCTTTAAAAAATGGAATATAAAGGTCTTGTGACCTTTAAATAAGTGCAAGGCAGTAACCACCTGTATATTTCATTAAAACTGACTGAGTTAAAATTTACAAAGGGAAAAAAAATCTACCTACATTTGCAGTAAATATTGTATTTTAATGCACAACTTCCATGAAAAGATGGCCAAGAAGACACTGGCAAATAGCTTATGTATGTGCAGACATCTAAGTTGGTGTTAATATCAAAGGAGCTAATATTTCCAATTTCCACTGATATCACAAAATTCAAATTTTAACTAATGAGAGCACAAAAGTGCCAATATAGGAGTACAATTCAATAAGTATTTTTGCATGTGTAACTCTGGTTTTAGTATTTTACAAATATGCCCAGATGTGTAGGAGAAATGTGAAAAAAATCCACCCACTTTTCTGTCACACATTATGGTCATTAATCTTTTCTGAGGCACCACATAATTTGTAGGCACTTTGCTTTCAAGATCTTTTGCACTGCAAGCAGTTGGAAGGCAGACAGATGGAGTACTGGATATCTCCACTGAACACTAATATTGTTTCCTAAGATTTTGAGCTTTTAAGTGTCCACATTCATTATTCTGTATTCGGATAATTCTGCAAACCTCCATGAAAGAAAAGGTATTTTAGTTTGATGAAAATACTGTGGCTGGCCAAGGTAGGTAATACTAGTTGACATATTTGTATGTCATTGTATTTGAATCTTATATTAAATTTAAAAATATGTCTGATAATGGATATGGGTACCTGCTGTATACAAAATTGATTATCTGTTTGGCTCTGTATGAATTTTACCTACTAAAGTCTCACCATGTTCTTCTGTTTTAATCTTCCTGTGTATAATGAGCATTGAACAATCAACTGGTGCATCATGTTTACCTAGACCTTCACCATGCTAGCTAAGTAATTTTTAAGCTGATAGCATTTCATTGTTAAGAATTAAAGGAAGGGGTAGTATTTTTCAGAAGCATCTGAGAAGTGCAGTCCTTTGCTCTATAAACCCATCATTTGAGGGGATATAGAAATGTAGAGAATTACCTGGTGCCGTCTCTGGCCCACATGGGCTTCTCCACTTCACATGCCCTTTCCTACTACAAAAAAAACCCCAGACATATGAAGAAATAAACAAGCGATTCATGTTAGTTTTGAGTTTTGTGTAGCAAAGGAAACTAGTTCTGTTGTACTCACATGATGAAGGATGATGGACCTGGTGCATGACCTGTGGGGTCAAGGAATTTCTTCCTAATCATTTAATGCAAGTATGGATCAGACTTAAGGGAACAGCAGAAAGAGGTTCTGAGTATTTTTCTGTCCCACTTTAGTCAATTTAGATCCCCTCAGTATTTCTGCCAGATGATGACTTTGATCAGTAGGTCAAAACCATTGCGTCATTAGCCATATTGTTGGATTTGCAGCAAAAAAACAGTATACAAGAACATTACAAAGTGCCACTTTCAAAGGGAAAAAGTGTGAAAAGGTGTATATCAAAGCTGACACTTACACAGGTACTCTGGCACCCCCTGCACTTGGGCAGACTCCTTCTGTCCTCCTCCCTGCCTCATTTCCTCTTTCCCCATTTTGCTACCTTTTACTTTGCCTTTCCTCATACTGCATCTCACTCATCTGCACCACCTTCTTTCAGCCTCTTCCAGTAGGATGGCTTCCTCAGCACTTACTTTCCTCCTGGACTGCTGGTTCCATCAGTCAAAACACTTGCCAAGCAGATGCCAGCAGCCCTGCAGCTGGCACAGCCAAGTGAACTGGGTTTTCAGTCACTGGAAAAGCACTTGTAAAGTCTGGGAGCTTTGTGCTTGATTCTTCACAGCTTCCAGATCAAGTCTTGCCATCAGAAGTAAAATTTCTAGTTGTTGAACTGCTGCTAGAAGATCCAGCTTTTCTTTCTCTTTACATCAATAATTATTCTCTTGAATAATTGCAAGGAAAATGGAAGCATGAAAAGGCACACTGCTCTGTCATTTGGACTTGTGTGGGCTTTGCAAGGCTGACAGAAAAGAAGTCATATCTAAGTCTTCTTGATAGCATAAGCAGTATAGAATGTATAAACAGGCCATGTGACTATTAAAGGTCAGCTTGACCTACACAGTGTTATTGTTATATTGACATGCAATGTATTTATAGAAAATTAGATCATCATATTTACTCCTGAATAATTCATTTGTGAAGTCAGAACCAACCTCTACTTTGACAGCCTTTTAAAAATGCACTTGATTGTAAGTAGGAAAAAATGAAATGAGAGATAAATGACCTTAAGAAATTTTTAGTTTCCACAAAATGTAAACAGAGCAATCCTGATATATATGATTACACACTTTTGAACCTGTCTTTCCCTTTCCCTTTCCTCATAAATGTAGTTTTGCCATGGTTTATGCCCATCTTGTTAAAGCCAGCTTGTAAACTCTCTGGAATCAGTGGCCTTGCAAAGTGTACAGCCCAGCTCCGACAGATGAGTAACATCAGTAAGATGAGTAAGATCAGTGGGAGTTGCTGGATGTTTGGCACTTTGTGTTTAGGCAGGTGTGCAGCCATGCTGTGGATTAACAGTCTAAACCAAGGAAGGCTTCTCCTCTTCAAAATCTTGGTCTCAGCATAAAGCTTATAAGAAGATAAGAGTTCAGCCACTCTAACAGGCGAATGTGTAGGGTATTTGTTGATGGGACGTGAACTTTGCATTACAGTTGAAGCCTCAAGAGTACATTAAAAATATAAATAACCATATGACATTAGGTTTTTGTTTGCTTTTATCTTATTACAGAAAAAAATGACCTTGGTATAGATAATTTCCTGAGGATTAAGATTAATGACTGCCTGTGCATCAGGCTATCATCAGCTCCCAGCCAGTCATTAATCCCCAGGAAATCCTGTGCCATATTTGCTTCTGCTTAAGTACTGGTCTGACAATCCTTTATTCACTGAGTAGTGAGCTGGCCTGTTCATAACAGCATCCATATGAATAAGGATGGCATCATCAGAGCTGCTGGGTTGGTCAGGCCCCAATCCAAAATCCAAGTAACTGGAACATAAATCATGGCAGTAATTGATCATTTGTGCCTTTTTTTCTTCTAAGTCCTGTACCTCAGATACCTTTGTCCTAGTTTTGAAACAGGCATTCCTGCATTATGAAAGTGTAGGATTTACAAAGATCTCTTTACATTTTTTAATAGCAGAGGGCTGTTGTTTTGCAGGGGGAGCAGGGAAGAAAAAGCATGGAAAGTATTCTGTATGGAAGTGTCTGCCATGAATAGTAAGCATAGCTACTCCCTATGATATGTAGATTACTTTAATGACTGATTCATTCAGGATTGTGGAGGGAGGTTTTCCTCTCTGGAGGCTCCTAGGGGTACTCTGTTAAAAATAGAAGATACCGGTAGTGAAATGAGGGTTCAGAGCACCAGTGCAACCTGAGGCTACCTTGCTGTTCTTGCACACATTTAGCAGGGTACAGGAAGAATGAGATCTTTTCCTTATTATGCCACCCTTTTTCTGTCTGCTGCTAAGGTGCCAGAGGCCACAAAACATCTTCCACAAGGGAGGATTTAGCTAGATGCTGACTCCCTTGTTCCTGTGTGACCAGGATATATGAAAATGAGCGTGATCTAAATCTCTGTCATGGCTCAGTCCCCAGTCAGAAGTAGGTATCTTTGGCAATTCTCTCCTATTTCCTATTTCCAGTGGAAAACTACAGGATGTACTTCTGCAGAAAAGATGTTGTTTATCTTTTATGCTTTACTTTTTTTCAAACGTAAATATGGTGCATGTTAGTGGTGAGAGAAGTAACCTTCTGTTACATAAAGCTGAGCTGATAATTCTGTCACTTCCTTCACTGAATGCAGAAAAATATGGTACTGTCACTGTCTGCTCTGACAAAGAAAAAATGGAAACTTGCATTCATGCTTCTCAGTAAAATAAAGAATTATGTGATCCTCAATGTTTTTGGCATAGTAGTGAATTATTTATAATTATCACTAGATCCTGTTGTGTTCCTAGATGCTGATCTTAAGAATTTCCCAGCTTTTCTGTTCACCTCAAACTATTTTGCTTTATTTCCTGCTGCTACTTGTATTGTTTTCTGAGATGTCATGAAAAATGTCAGCTTACCCCAAAGACAGCTGACAAAGGTTGAGTAACCTTTGCCTGCCTGGTCACTCAGCAGACTCCCAACTTTGGTCTCATTATAAACCTTGTGTTCTTGTTCTTCCCTTGACCTGGGTAAGCTGCATCATCATGTCTGTGCTCACGCCCATTGGGAGTCTTCTTTGGCTGAAGCTGTTTATTTGTTATATCCTCAGAGAAGTAAGGCCAGGCAGCTCAGCTTACACCAACTCATGGGTAATGCTCAGCACCTGCATTGCTGAAGTAAACTGAGCACTTCCACTTTCCTCAGTTCCAGTGTGTGGATGCTGCAGGACTTCAGTGCACTCTTCCTAGCACCATGACAGAGATTAAAGAAACAATTCTTCAGTGGCTTATGAACACCACAGCATTTTATCTAATATGAAGAAATATGCAAATCTTGACAAAATTAATAAAAATAATTGTGAATGTTAACTATCTCTGCTCTAGATTCTTCATCATTCTTGAGTGTTCTTTAGGCACACCTGTGAGCTTACAAAGGAGGTTAGCATCCTTCTTCTTGCACACTTGTTCTGACCCAGCTTGTAACAGTTCTTGCGTCCTCTTCTGGCCCACCAGGGAACACAGCCCTCTGAGCAGGCCACTCAAAGCATTTTGTCTTTCTCCTCTGCTGAAGGCTGAAATGTTTGCAAGGGACTTCTGCCAGAGAAGATGAGGGCTTCCTGCCAGGCTCATATACAAATTAATAGCTATTAGTTACAATCTAGTGTCTTCCCTTTATCTCCATCCCATGGTATCTCAGTCTGATATGAAGATAGGCAACCAATAAAAAGGGCAATTAGGCTGATCTTCAGAATGGAGTGTCATGTCTTACAAAGGCAGATACTCATAACCTCTTTATGCAGCTAGCTTTCACAGAAATTTTTTTTTATGTATGTAGTTTGGAAATGACCTCTTAAATTACAGAATTCAGCTAGTCCAACCCCCTACTCAAGCAGGATCAGCTAGAACAGGTTGCCCAGGACGGTGTCCAGTCATGTTTCGACTATCTCCACAAATAGAGACTCAACAGTCTTTCTGGGAAACTCCTTCCAGTGCTTGACCATCATCACTGTAAAAGGTGTTTTCTTGTGTCCGGATAGAATTTCCTCATTTTTAATTTGTGCCCATTGACTCTCCCCCTGCCAATGGGCACTTCTGACAAGAGTCTCATTCCCTCTTCTTCTTTCCCTTCGTTCAGGTATTCCAACACATGGATAAGAACTCCCTGGGCCTTCTCTCCTCCAGGCTGAGCAGTTCCAGCTCTCTCAGCCTCTCTTTGTACAAGAGATGCTCTAGTCCCTTCATGATCTTTGTCACCCAGTGCTGGACTTGCTCCAGTATGTCCACAATTGTCCTGTACTGGTAAGCCCAGGACTGGATGGAGCATATGTCTCACCAGCTGTGAGTGGAGGGAAAGTATCACCTCCCTCAACATGCTGGCAATGCTTTGCCTAATGGAACCAAGGATGCTGTTGGCTCCCTTTGGTGTAAGGGCACATTGCTAGCTAGCTCAGCTTTCAGTGGCATGGTTCTCTGCACAGTCATTAGCCAGAAGAAAGCTTTTTTCCAGGGAAGATTTTAAACAGCTAAATGAGATTGGTGAAGCAATGAGGCACATCACTCTCCAGTGAGGCCTCCTTTCTCCTTCCTTTACCTTTCAATTATGGTAGAGACGACAGAAATTTTGTTCCCTATTTAGGTGCCTGAGGTTGTATGGTTAGTGTAGGTGAGATGAGTGTTTTTACAAATATCGCCAACATCAAACTGAATTCAGAAACTGTAGGTAGAACTCCCCACGCTGCCAGAGTGAGCAACAGCATAGGTAGAATAGAAACCATGGGTTATGTGCAGCTAAGGGCAGATCTATTTAAATAGGCAGAAGTGGTATTTTAGATAGCCCTATAAAGATCTGTCAGAAAGTTGAGAGTCAGAGACATTAAATAGCTCTTTTCCCCAGTATTACTTAAGATTTCAAAGCCAAAAATGGATAGCAATTGAATTTACAAACTTCCATGTAGTGCACGTAAGATGTAAATGTCACTGTAACAGCTGTGGAACCTGAGCTGTCTACAAAGATGTGTGCTTTTGGCATAGAGAAAATAGTATCTCAGGCTAATGAAGAGAATTTTACTATGAAGTTTTTGTTCAGCTGATTTATCTAAGTGTCAATCACAATCTTCAAACAAAGAAGTAGACTTCTGAAGTCTGAGTTACTTTACTGAGTGAGTTTATTTAGCATACCTGCAGGGACCACTTCATTCTTGTCGTATTTTAGGGATGTAGGTCTTGCTTTTTGTAGAGACAGTGGCTGCACTTCCATGACTGTAGGGTGAGTGGGCTTGCAACTTTTATCCTATCCACATAATGTGTCTATAGTTAGTGACATGTATCAAAAATTTGGTATGTTTTTGTTTTACATAACTTGGGGTGCAGAGAAACTCTTACAAATTTCTCTCAGAATGGGTAGTTCAATGGCAAAAATGTAGCTCTTTGTTGTGATGTTCTCAAACTCTGCAGTAATTAATGTCAGGCCTGCTTAATTTCAGATGGACTCAAAATACAAAGAGAAGGATGGACTTATTGCTAATTTCACTGATAGAATTTCTAGCTACTTAAAAATCGAAGAACAGGTCTTTCTTTAAAGCAGTATTGCTCTTTGTAGGTAGCAAATTTTAAATAATGGAAATTTTCTGATGCCTTTTTTCATTTATTTTTGAAAATCCAAAATTTAATTCTTGTGGGATTTTTTTATGGTAAATGTTAGTTTTCGCAACAATTTATTTCTGCATGTCATGCTTTATTCTTTTAACTACATCTACGCAAGCTGCTCACTGCAGGCAAAATTATTGTCTCTCATGTCCATGATATTTTCCAGTGATGCCCTGTTTTTCAGACAGCATATTCTTCTTGGGATTCCCTACAGAGTGTGCAAGGAAGGCATGAATATTTAAATGCAAGTGTGATCCCAGAGCAGGGTACAGCTGTCCTGACTATGCATTTCCATGCTTAATGGCTTTAGCTTCATTTTAAGTTTCTTCCTAACTCTGAATTTCCTTGTTAAACATACAAACAACAAAGAACATAATTTATAAACCTGTACAGATCGGGGAGTAATAGTAGCTCTGAGGGATATTCTGTTGAAGCTGAAAGAGGAAGATTTCCTTTAGTACAGTTTGCACCTGGCAGGTGGCTTCATCTTCCACAGGTTTGTTGGATTTCATGACTGGATAGTGAATGGAACATATGCTGGCCCTACATTATTCTCCTTGGACATGCTGAAAACCAGAACAGCTGAAATTTATTGCAGTTGGCATTGTATGTGTCCAGTACCCCACAGTGCCCTGTCCCACATACACTCAGTGAAATCCTGACCCCTTCAGAATCAGTGGTAGAGCTCCCAATATCATCAGTAGGACAAGGTTTTCACTTCTACATCTTGGAGTTCCCATTTTCATGAATATTTGAAAATTCTGCAAAGATAAATACCACATTCAAAGCCAATGGGATTTGTGTTTGATCCAGGCAAGGTCAATTCTTTTATATATTTGTTGTCTTCTGGTGTTATTACATTCTAGAGAATGTATGGCACCTGTCTTCAAGAGTTTGGTGGCAGATGGCTCAAAGGTAACTTATGAGTGAAAGAGGTTGGAAAAGGAAGCGAAGGCCTCAGGAACAAGCAACTTCATACTTTTCTTGAATAAATAAATTTAAAAATCACTTTTTAAAAAACCAATTTTAAATGCTGCAGTAAGAGCAAAGTAATACACAGATCTTGCTTTTGAGTGTTGTGACTATCCTGAGCTGTCCAGAACTCTACTGATATGATTGTATAAAGTTTTAATTATATTTCTATTCACACTCCAATTTGATAAAATTGCAATAAACTAATTATAATAAAAACAGACTACTTTAATAAGATTATTATCAGGACAAAACTACCTACAATAAAAAACAGAGTAAGGACACATGAGGGGAGAAAACAGGAATAGAAAGCTTGTAATTTAAAGACAGATGAAAGGTGACCACATGTGTTTTAAGAGCACAGATGCACAGAGTATTACATAATTTAGTTATTCCCAATGTACTGCCTACTGTTCAAGTACCTGAAAGTCTTCATTTGTATGATTTTCTTTATTTGCTTAGAAGTGTTAATAACGCAGCACTGGTAATAGCATAACCCAAAAAGATGTCATTCTAAAATGCACGCAACTATTATTACTTCTGTATTACTCAAATCCAAAAGAGGTCCCTTTGTATTTTCCACTGTACCAGCTCAGTAGCAAAATCTCCATTTTGCAAGAACCAGCAGCTTGATGGTCCACAAGTAAAAATGTAGGCTACAGCATTTAATTATAACTTGCATAGTTTGGAGGATCTGGAGGTAGTAGGAGAAAAAGTGGTTTACTTTTTAAAACAACATTTGTTTTCTCTCCTCTGCATTCTGCAGTGATAATACATACAAACTCCCACAGCAGTCCCAGTCTATCCCAGATGGGATATAAGTACTCTATGAGAAAGTTAAGAGGTTTATGAAGTTCATAAAAGGTAGGAGTCAATATTAAGATAAGATTTACTGAAAGAAAATTATTTCAAAAGATTTCTTTTTAAAATTCACAATGCCTGCTATCCTTCAGTTGGTGGGATTTTTTGTGTTTTGCCCCAAATAGTATATGTACAAAGGCATTATCTTTAATAAAAGAACTGCAGAGGTTAAGTCTCATTTTACACCTGTAATGTTAAGCTCCATGAGATATTTCACAAATTTTTAGCATTGAAAGTTCCTTGTTCCTAATCTAACATCATTGATGAAAAAAAATAAAGCTTTGATTCCAATTTAGATTGGATAGCCACTACAATTTATCTAGCTAGACTTTTGAAGTGGCCTCCTTTTTTTTGTTTATGGTTGAGTCTCTGATTACCTAACTGAATTTTCCCAAGACTGTGAAAACTAATAGAAATGACAGTAAATATTAAGGAAAAACAACCCAGTCATCCTTGATCTTATAATATGAATTCCTCTAAGTCCTTTGGTCTAACTCCTCAGCATTTTTCTAAAAAAATACAAATAAAAAAGGAGATCCTGTTAAGCATGATGACAACAGTAAGTGCAAATCAGAGGTCATATCAGAAAGATGTGAAGGGGAAGAGTGTGTTACTAAATTAATGTCTTTGACTGTTAGACACTTGCTGACTTTCAGAATTATGTGTGCTACCTCTTGCACAAAAATTCACTTCTGTCTCCAATACTTGGTTAGGCTTCATGTTTACAATCTTTTTAATAATTATTTGTTTGCTTTTAAGTTGCAGTTCTTGGCTGCGTGCTCATTCTCAATTTCATTGTCAGTTTTGAGCCCTTACACTCTCATTTCACTTCTCCCTTATGTCTTATGTATTTGACCTTTTGGTAGGTTGAATTTATGGGTATGAAAACTCAGGAGAAATATATGGTCTCCATCTGCTTGTTCCTGAATGCCTCACAATTCTTTCTAAGCCAAGCTCCCACTGATGCTGGTAAAGGATTATGCCTTGACGCCTTCATGACTGTGGAATTTAAACACAAGGAAGGTCAAGTAAATGCAACAGTAGAATTGCGCTAAAAATTCAGGGATTGCCTTCAGTGATTTCTCTTTAGCAGTTTTGTTTTAAGTAAAAGATATGTCAACTTTGAAGATGTTTAATTGCCCTGGAGAACATGAATTGACATGAATTTTCATACAAGTATGTTTTTTATGTGGAGTGAAAATCTTATGCTTGTTGAAGAAACCCACAATGCATTACTTTGTTATGAGAGTCTGAGTTCACATTTTTTATGAAGGCGTACATACTTTTAGCAATGCAGGTTACTATCTCTAAAATACCTGTATGTCTTATGAGTATTTTGAGAAACTCTGAGCCAGGCTCATTTCTAACATAACTAGGGACAAATGCAGTCTGCATCTGAGATCTTCATAGAGGAGAACAAAGAGAAGTACTGGCTATACTTACCTTCTATGGCAGCTTGGGGCACTATACTTAAAAGGCAGAAATGGGTATTTCACCACAGACTGTACCTTCAATACTTAACTGAGTGAACATTGAAAATAAATTGAATAATTAGGTATATTACTTTGTAGAATCATAGAGTAGTTTGGGTTGGAAGGGACCTTTAAAGGTCATCTAGTCCAACACCCCCTGCAAGGAGCAGGGATATCTTTAACTAGATCAGGTTGCTCAGAGGCCCGTCCAATCTGATCTTGCATGTTTCCAGGGATGGGGCATGTACCACCTCTCTGGGCAGCCTGTTCCTGTGATTCACCACCCTTGTTGTAAAAAATACCTTCCTTATATCTAGTCTGAATCTACCCTCTTTTAGTTTAAAACCATTACCCAATATAGGCCCTACTAAAAAGTTTGTCCCTGTCTTTCTTATAGTCCCTCTTTAAGTATTGAAAGGCTGCAATAAGGTCTCCCCAGAGCCTTCTCTTCTCCAGGCTGAACAACCCCAACTCTCACAGCCTGTAGTCACTCATAGGAGAGGTGTTCCATCCTTCTGATCATTTTTGTGGCCCTCCTCTAGACCCGCTCCAACAGGTTCATGTATTTCCTGTGCTGAGGACTCCAGAGCTGGACACAGTACTCCAGGTGGGGTCTCACCGGAGCATAGCGGAGGGGCAGAATCACCTCCCTCAAACTGCTGGCCACACTTCTTTTGATGCAGCCCAGGATATGGTTGGCTTTCTGGGCTGTGAGCACACATTGCTGGCTCATGTCCAGCTTTTCATCCACCAGTATCCCCAAGTCCTTCTCTGCAGGGCTGCTCTCAATCTCTTCATCCTCCAGCCTGTATTGATACTGGGGGTTGCCCCAACCCAGGTGCAGGACCTTGCACTTGGCCTTGTCGAACATCCTGAGGTTCACATGGGCCCACTTCTCAAGCTTGTCCAGGTCCTTCTGGATGGCATCCCATCCCTCAGGCGTGTCAACCACACCACTCAGCTTGGTGTTGTCTGCAAACTTGCTGAGGGTGCACTCGATCCTAGTGTCTATGTCACTGATGAAGATATTAAACAGTTCTGGTCGCAATACAGACCCCTGAGGGACACCACTTGTCACTGATCTCTATATGGACATTGAGCTGTTGACCACTACCCTCTGGATGTGACCATCCAATCAATTCCTCATCCACTGAACTGTCCAGCCATCAAATCCATATGTCTCCAGTTTAGAGAGAAGGATGTTGTGGGGAACTGTGTCAAAGGCCTTACAGAAGTCCAGATAGGTGACATCTGTAGCTCTTGCTTTGTCCTGTGATGTAGTCACTCCCTCATAGAAGGCCACTAGTTTGGTCCGGCAAGACTTGCCCTTGGTGAAGCTGTGCTGGCTGTCTCAAATGTAATTTGAAATTACAAGTAATGTAGCACTGTTGGCTAACATTATGCTTTCTGTTTACTTTGATATGGTGTGGCACCTACATACACAGTAGAGAACAATAGGTAATAATGCAAATGTTGTAATCTTTCAGGAACGCCAGACAGGATTACCAGGAACCCTCTGTTCTCTTCTGGTGTAAAAATATGTGGAAGGGAACAAATTAATTCAATGACTCTGTCACTGTCAAGGATCAGCTGTTAAGCCGCATCTCTGCATCCTCTTTGTTTCATGTGACCAGCAGGGATGCAGGTACTGGCTGTCAGCCAGTCTGTCTGCTATGACCTCCCTTTGGGAACCACACAGCATTTTCCTGAAACTGGAATTATCAAATTTTAATAGTGTTGGATTTGAGGGATTTTTTCAAGCACCCTTTATCTCAATATTTCAGATTTCCAATTCCATTTAAAATAAATTTCTTTTAAAAGCTGATAACTTTTTCAATACAATATTTTTTTCTAGAAGTACTTCAATTCAGTTTGAGTTTACAAAGAGACATATTGAATAGAATCTTATTTTAACAGGAAAATTCAAAAATAAATACCAAAGAGCAGATTTAGTCCAAATTTTACAGCAAAAGCCAGTGCAATATGTTAGAGGCAGACTGTTTTGTGGCAGACCTTTTGTGTTGCTGAGCAGCACTGACCCAAGAAATCTTGAAATCCAAAAAATAATTCATGTGAATACATGCAGCTGATGTTTTCTAGCATCGTCATCATTGTGCATTGCAGTCAGCAGGCTGGTGATTGTATAAAATGTTCTGTTCTGAATATAGGACTATACAAGCTTTGAGGAATGTAATCTCAACAGCAAGATAAGAGTTTTCTTGGAAATAATTTTGCTAACTGCAAGAATTAACCTAGTTTAATCCATGGCATATTGAATTGCTGAAGTGCCTAGAACATGATTATCATCAGCATCATGCACTCTCATGCATCTCCTTGTTTCTTTTCTCTTCAGTCTGTAAGGTCAGAGTCTCCTTTTTTCTTTCCTCTTTGTCTTGTGTCTCACAGATCTAAACTGGGTTACCAGTATCTCAAGTGCCCTGCCTTTCTGCTACTGCTTTTATTTCTTCTGGAGATACAGCATATTTCACCACTGTTGTTGGCTTCCTCTGAAACCTCTTCTGCTTCATCCATTAAGTCAGAGGCCTCATGCTATCATTCTGTTAATTCTTAAATTTGTTGCTATGATACAACCTTCTTCTTCTCAACTTTATCCTTCTGCATCCCCATCCTTAGTTTTCTTTCTGCATGAGTTTATAAAGTCCCTCTCTGGCAGTGTTGTCTCTTGCATGTACTTTTATTTCTCTGATTACTCCTGGACTCCTTTTGGCATCTGTTTTCCACTCCTGTCCTCATCCTCCAGTGGATGCCTCACCCCAGGTTCTAGCAAAGCAGACCCCAGACACATCAAGGCAGAGATCCATGAGAATAAGTTTAAGCAAAGGTGCTGGCCTTAGTCAACAGATACTGAGCCCCCCCTAATTAAAAAGCATATGTGGTCCCAAATGCTGTATGCAGGGAAGTCCATATTGAAGTTAGTGGGAGTTCTTCCCAGGTAAGGAATGCAAGTCTTTAGGACTAAAATCAAGATGGTAGGGCAAGAGATGCTTTTGTGGAAAAGCAGCTACAAAGATTGTTTGTAATAGTGCTTAGCAGCACTAAGAACATATTTGTAAAACAGTATATACATTGTATATATTATAAAACAATATATTAAATTCTATCTTTAAATTATGTCTTTCTTTGCTTCAAGGGAGACTTAGAGTAACATCATATTCTATTGAGCATACTTACATTCAAGAAAGACACTGCATTGTATGAGCAAGAGTATGTCAGTATTTGTATTTGGTTTTGATAAAGTATGTCTATGAAAAAATCTTTACAATCCAATCATAATTATTTTTAAAAATTAACAGTGATAATATCCTTTACTTTTTATTTACACAGCATAAAGCATTCTCTGTCTCTACAAATTATGTAAAAATGTTCATTTGGCAGATTCCGGTATCTGCAAATAGATTAAAAAAAAGGGATCTTTCGAAGTGTCAGATTTGTATATCATCACAGTATTTTACAGTTAAAAACTAATAGCTAGACCTCAACTGAAATTTACTCATGTGGAAGAATATTGAAAGATCATGAGGTGCATCAGCTAAAAACAAAATAATTGGACAGTATTTGTACATTTAATTGCTTAAGCTGTTTCATAAACATGAAGAGAGAATATTTCTAAAGAAAACAGCACTACCAAACTGTTAAGTATCCATTTTTTAATTATTATATTCTATCAAAGGTTGGATGCTCAGAAGCTCAGTTGTAAAACTTTACATAAAAATGGTGAGTGAAATCATCCACAGGTTCCCCAGACTAATAATTTACAAATTCCTCCTTGTGCTTAATTTTTCTCTGTCCTGTTTTGTAGACTTAATGTCCTGGTTTTGGCTCTAATAGAGTTAATTTTCTTCTTAGTAGCTGGTGCAGTGTGTTTTGGATTTAGTGTTAGAAAAACATTAATAACATAGTGATGTTTCAATTTTTGCTAAGTAGCATTTATCCTAAGACAAGCATTTTTCAGTTTCCCATGCTCTGCCAGCAAGGAGGTGCACAAGAATCTAGGAAGGAGCACAGCCAGGACTGGTGACCCACCCTAGCCAAGGGGATATTCCATACCATAGGGCATCATGCTCAGTATATAAACTGGGGGGAGTTGACTGGGAGGGCTGGATTGCTACTTGGGCATCAGTCAGTGGGTGGTGAGCAATTGCATTGTGCATCACTTGTCTTTTCTTGGGTTTTACTTTTATTATTATTACTGGTGGTGGTTTTGTTGTTATTATTTTTTTATTTTAGTATTTATCATTATAATTATTAATATTATATTCCTTTTGTTACTATCATTATTGCTGTTGCTATTGTTATTATTACTATAATTTTTATTATTATTATTGTTGCTATTACATTGTATTTTACTTTAGTTATTAAATCATTCTTATCTCAACCCATGAGTTTTACTTTTTTTCCGATTCTTCTCCCCATCCCACTGGGAGGGCAGGGAGGGAGCAAGTGGCTGCATGGTGCCTAGTTGCTG
This sequence comes from Elanus axillaris, assembly GCA_026212715.1. Taxonomy (NCBI): domain Eukaryota; kingdom Metazoa; phylum Chordata; class Aves; order Accipitriformes; family Accipitridae; genus Elanus; species Elanus axillaris. The sequence continues at coordinate 46,452,578 of JANZLQ010000079.1, forward strand.
CCTGGGCTTAAACCACAACAATCAATTATTGTATTTATATATATATTTACATATATGCCAAACTTTAAGAAAAAGGCACTCTAATGAATTAAGTGTAAAGCAACATCTGGAGACAAAAGTGGATTTCATACAAGATTGCATCACAGAAAAAATAATTGTAGCCCTACAGGTCTGGAAATCTCTGCATTCCATTTTCTGTGCCATGTTAGAATATAGTAATGCAATATATTCAGATCTATTTAATAATTTAATTAATTTAAGTCCCACACCACCTGATGAAGTGAGTAAATAATTCTTTTCTAAATTCACAAGTGACAAGAGAATGTTTAAATTAAGTAACCTCTCTAAAGCAAGTCAACATCAGCATTGGTATTAAAACAACTTTTGTGGGACAGCTTTATGAACAGTTCTTTAAATTATATGTTTTGAGATTTTTTGGTTAATTTGGATGTATAAGTATTTGAATGTCTGACCTGGGGAATATTAAAAGAGCTTAGTTTCCAAAGCTCCTGCTGATTAGGTACTGTCAAAGTTTATTATGATTTCCCAAATGTAGAGGCACCAAATGGCAACCACCTTGAAAAGGCTGAATTTTAGATTTCAGTGCTTCTTCTACATCTCACTTTAGCAAGTTAGTCATCTAAAGCCAGTGAATTGCCATATTTCTGGGGGGAAGGCACTACCACTTCTGTAATCCATGTTTCGCTGTCCTGCAGAATTTTTTGCATAATCACTGTTTGAGTTTAAGAAGCACATGCAAAAACGTGTACATTTCTTGAATGTCTGCTGGTTCCTTATCTTTGTGTCTTTTACTGTGATGTTGTAGAGCTTGGATCATATGGAAACCTAAAATATTATGACACAATGACTGAAGAAGGTAAGAAATACTTTAGAATTGTTTGTATCAGCTTTTTTTGAAGCCCCTTAAGCGCCTTTTATGTGTTTATTTTTTCCTTCATTTTTCTTAGTCCTATTTTCAGTTTCTCCATTTTTTAATAACTCCTTTTTGCATGTCTTCATTGATGGCGTGATCAGTTATGGCTCTTTTTTCAGGTTTTTTTTTTCTTCAGTGTTTTAGTTTTGCTATTTCAGATAAGGAAATACAGTGGAATGCTTTTATTAAAGAACATACATGCAAAACCACACTTGCAAATCATAAGGCACAGTATAACACAGATTGTAGGTGCTTATTTTTTACCACGTTTTACAATGCATTCAAGAAGATGAATTAATTTGTGGATGTTCAAATCACTCAGTTTGAGAACAATTATTAAGTGACTTCACTTTACTGTATTATTCAAAAGTAATGAATAAAGTTTAAAAACTAGGCGTGACTATTCCTGGAGTATTAATTGTATGCTTAATTGCAATGCAAAAATTATGCAATTTAAAATCCTGATTCTAGAAATACAAGAAGGAAGTAATTAGGGCCTGATTCAGGACTCAATGAAATCTTGGAAAATTTTTCTGCTGATTCAAAAGCATTGCAGTTTATTGTACTAATTCAGGAAAGCAGTTAGTTGTGTACTAATTTTCCAGCACATGCTTTCGGTCCTAGTGTGGTCACCATTTCTGTAATTTGGAAGTTTCCCTGAACTGAGACCTGATTGTAGGATCAAGACCTCTTGTCCAGCTCTCTGATTACAATGCCAGACAGATTGTTTCATGAATGTTCAATTTAATTATTAGCGGTGGCATGTTCAAGGATGGAGATAAGCTTGAGGCCTGTAGAAAAATAAGCTGCCTATTCATACCTGGTTTTAATGTTGGGAATGTAAATCAAATAGCTTAATTCTCTGTTTTTAAAAACACAGTTATTTTCTAGTTTAGATTAACCTTTAAAAGTTTTTAAGAAAACCTTCATTATACGACTTACTCATGATCTTTCTCCAGGGGAAAAAAAAAAGTCGTAACTTCTCACTATTTCCCATTTTTGGTATCTGCTGTTGATACTCAAATATAACTGTACTATTCTGGGGCTGGCTGTAGGACACATTTCCTTGCACCTTTATGCCTGATGTTATGAGATGCTGTTTTCTTCTGTAGCAGGTGTGAGATTATAGGGCAGTCTTGCTGCACTGCCCTCCATTGCCTAGATTCACCATCTGATTCACAGGGGTGGCACCAATATAAGAAAAGATGTCTGACAGGAAATTTTACTAGGCAAACAATGGTGTCTATGTTGTTTAAATACATCTCTCAAGCACTGAAATGAGTAGTTAACACAGGCCATTCAGATATGGCCACCAGAGCTAAAGCTTTTGCAGTATGTCTCATCTCAGTCTTCATTACAATCAAGATGCAAAGGTCATTTCTCATTGTAGACTCAGAGCTGGGTATGTTAAAGTTGGGGGAGGTTAATGCTGAAGTATTAAACCTACCGTTTCAAAAGTAGTCACTTCTGATATTCATAAATGATCTATTGACAGTTAAATGTAGCTATTTCTGGGAAAATACTCATGCAATTATGATAAATACAATACATGTATATATTAGTACTGTGCCTATGCTTAAGTAATGCTGTTAATATTCAATGTCATCTCAGAAAGCACTCATCATGAATAAATAATCCAAGACCATACTGTAGCAATAGCAAAAATCCAGTAGCAAAAATAAGAAGGAAAACTCTATCTTTAGGAATATTTACACTGATAAGAGTCTATGATTTTTAGGTTTACCTTTTCAAATACAACTGTCCTCATTGTTTTCACATGTCTTTCCAAAGCGAGTAATGAATAGTGTATCTTAGAAGCTGTATTTAGATCAAAGTGTGCTATATGTTGAACTTTGTTCGGATTTTCAAAAGTATAATCACTATCACCCTGCATCACACTTATTTGCATTATCCATTTTCCTCTTTCTCTTCCTTTTTTGACTGAGCTTTTTATACATTTTGTAGAGAAAGTTAGTCACAGGAACATGTAAACCCGGTTACAAATCCATGGATTTTTTTTCTAATATAGTACATGGTTATCTCCAGGTCTTCAAACCCTGAGTGGAGAGAGGTAGCAAATCTTTTAGTCCTCTGGTGGAGGAGCACAAGCGTGTATCTATTCTTGCTGCTACATCAGAACAAACAGAGACAAAAAGTAACAGTTAAGTTGCAATACACATTCAGATATAGCCACATGGGCAGAAGGCCATTGTGCTCCAGGTCTTAGAAACTGATCTCTTTTGTTTTGTTTGCTTCTATTTGGTCTGAAAGTGACTTTAAATTAATTGCAGATTAGTCAGGCCCAACTGGGAGAGAAAATATACCCTATCAGTTGGGAAGAGACCTTCACAGTAATCTTGTGCAGTCAAGTAACCACCAACAGCCTATAACATGACAAAACCACATATTTTTATTTGATGCTTCTGTGGGATTTTGAAGTTAAAGGAGAAAGCACATGAGGTGGATTTCTGGAATTGATCATTTGTGACCCAGTAGTTGTGTTCCACAGCTGGCCATAAACAGGACTGGTGAGTACAGTTCAGACTGCTCAACAGCCACATATTTGATATCTTCAGGCTCATGAAAGCTTGGCTATAGCTGCATAGATACAGTAATAGGCATTTGATCAAAGACTGAAAAGTAGACAAATGATTGAATTTTTTAAGCAAGTGAACTTCTGAAGATAAACTATTTTCCTGTCAAATCAAAGGCTTTTCTGACTTAGAGAGTCTGTAGTCTGCAATTTAGATTGTGGTCAAAGGATTGGCTTTTTAATATATCCTTTATCAGCAGGAGAATCTCTGCCAGCTGATGCCAGCCTGAGTTACTCATGCAGATCAAGGCATATCTGTGTTATACAATACTGATTTGTTTGCATATATTCAAATAAAACCAATTTAGTTTTAAGCTACCCTCTCTGTTCATCACCTGGCCTTGATCTGTTCCTTCTACCCCATCCTTTGTAAATTAAAATAAGCTGCAGAATCTGTCTGAGTTCAGCAAATCTAGATTAATTAAGAATTTTCCATAACAATCTATCCTATTTTGGGTCTGGGGAACCAAGCTTTTTCATTCACCTAAACTCTCATGGTGCCAGATGGTGTGAAAATTACTCTTAGGTAGTCAAACCCATAGTACATGAAACTGTTAAAGAGGAAACATAAGCTCCTACCTTCTCCTAGAAATAAGAACACTAACATAAAATTCCTATGGATTATTTAATACCCCCCCTAAGGCTAAGAAAAAAAGCATGAGAGAATATCTGAGCCTAAGATGAAATCTTTGGGGCTTTCTGTATATTTCAATGAATTAGAAATATCCTGAGCTGGTCCTTTTTCCTGGTGGCTCTGTGCTTCCCCTTCAACTGAGTAAGTTTTGATTTGGTTTGAAGGAGGAAAATGGCAGGGAAAGGGAGAGAGGGGGCATAACTCTGCTGCCTTTTTACATACCACTGTCCTCATGCAAGCTAGTACTACTGCTTTCCGTAGTTTCATGCTTTTGATAGTTGATATTATGTCTTTTAACCATTTCCTCACACTATTTGTTACCTACACTGAGTGAACCAAATGGAAGTTAATGATGTAAAACAATGTAAGCTGAACCATGCATGTACTGAGAAATAAAAATAAAGCAAAATGCATTTTCCATTTCAAATGTTGAGGTTAATTTCTATGACAGTGACTTGTAACTGTGGAACAGTATCCTGAATAAAGTGGTATAACTTACAATGTTACGAGTCAATGTAAGAAATACTTCCTAAAAATAGGAGGAGGCTTTTGGAAATGTGAAAAAAATTGAAGACAACTTCACTTAAGCTAATCTAATCCAGTGTTATTCTCTGTGCAGACATTTTATTTTCGGTTCAATAATGGCTCAAATTTCTCTATTAAAAAACCTAAACAATTTCAAACAAACTCAACCCAGAAGACTAGAATATCCTTGTAGAATTCTGCATCACTTTAATTAAACTTTTAAAATTGAACCTTAAATTAAAAGGTCCTACACCATCCTGAAGTAGGTGGCAACATGGATGGTTCCACAGATATTTCTGAGAAAATCTCAGCTGCATCGTTTGCATCTCTTACAGAAAATGCATTTGTGTATTTGGAGTATCACAAGCCAAGTTCTCAAATGTATGAAGCTGAGTTGGAGTCTGAAATGTAAAGCAATCCTTTAGCAAACTGTCATACATGTATGAAAATTATGCAGGCACCTTTCAGTATCTACACATGCTTCTGGATAAGCACTTTTTAAATGCCTCAAGTGTTTCAAAAGACAACAAAAGAAGTTAGGAACAGACTTCACTCGTAGCATTTCAGCTTATAATATTTGGAAATATGATTTGCATTTTTCCTTGGTTTTTCTTTCTCTTATCTGATATCCCAAGCAATTCCATTTCTCCCTCTCTCTCTTTTTCTTTCTTTCTTTCTTTAACTCTTTGTTTCTTCTTCCTCTTTTAACTAAAGTCTCTGCCACTGACCCTATGCACTGAAATAATGAGATGGCTTGCTATTTATGATTGTGTTCTATGCTTAGATACTGTTCTGCAGGCAATTTTACTTTAGGTACCATGTACCAAAAAAAAAAAATCTTGGCAATGTATTGTGAATGGCTAATTATTTTTTTGGAGCATGATATGTTTGTGAAAAGATAGGGGCTGCTTAAAGGACAGTACTGTTTATTAAATCTTTGTGGTATTTTTATTACTTTCCAAGTGATTTGTTGATGATGAATTAATTCTAGTTCCCAGCAAATGATAGCTGCTAGTCCCTGTGGACTGTGCTTATGCTTCTTCATATACAAAAGTGTTGGTACAGGTGTTTGAAGCTTCCATTTGTGAGAAGGGAAGACAGGATTTCTTTCTTGACTAATGATTTTTTATTGTGTGTCTTTATTTTAGCTTGGAAACAGTGACTGTTATCCAACTAACTGAGTTCATTCATGACTTCTTACTGTGACGTCCCACTGCTAATCAATTATATGATTCCACTGAAATATCTTTTGGTCTTAAGTCTGCACTGATTTTGCTGCGGGGACACCAACAGTTTTCAATGAATTTTTTTAAGTGGAGATGAAGAATTAAAATAGTCATGGGCCCTGTATGGTAATAGTGTTCTTAATTAGAAGTGTACTGTACTATAGCCACCAATTATACTTTTAAAAAAGATAAAAAAAGACTTAAAGAGCAATAACAATGAGGGTAACAATAAATAAAGGCAGATACATCATCTTTCTACACAACATAGACTGTCATAAGCTGCCCAAAGGGCCCTTACATAGAAAGATCAATCAATGTAGAGGAAGGATTAAACTAATTTCACTTAATATTTGCCATCTTTGACATTGCCTAGTTTTAATGTGTCATTTGGACTCAGGGGTCAATAAAGAGTGACAGAACCTTGGACCTGTCTTGGAACAGGATGAGCTGCCCTAGAGACAGTCCAGATGATCAGCTGCATGATTAGCCTCATGGGAAACAAAAAACACCTGGCAGGTTGGAAGAAAATTTACCTTTGAGAAGCTGGTATGGAAATCTTGTATTCTGGAAATTTTTGCTTCTGCTTCCGAAGTATCTGTAGAAGTCACAGGCACGCAGTTGAGTCCAACATGACAATGTTGACCACAGTCACCATGATGCAATATATAGGTTTATCTGTGTTCTGTATTAATAATTGAGACCTGAAACTGTTTGTGTTTGTTTACAGTATCTTTACTCATCTGTATTCATTTTCTGTTTAGGCTGAAATCCTACACCAGCACTTTTATAGGTGGAACTTTACTGACTGCTTCTGAAGAAAAATAATACTTTTGTTTTCAATTTCTTGTTCTTTTTATTGCTGAGTTCTCAGAACAGACAAAACAATTAAATTTTTATTTCCACTAGAAAAAGAAAAAAAAAGTATATCTGAAAACATCAGATAGTGTTTAATAATACGTTTGCAGTTTGAGGAGGAATGGAAATGGATTATCGGCACTGATGTATGGAGCCTAAGCTATGGCAAAGAAATTTTGCTTCTCAAAATGGCTGCATTTTAATAATGACAATGCTTTCTTTTAGGAAAATTCAAGGAAAGGGCCTCAATTCTGCATAAGATCGCCAAAAAGAAGTGCCAGGTGGAAGACAGTGAAAGGCAGAATGGAGCTGCTAATCATGGTGAGTGCAGCAGTAGAGATTTACCACCTGTTCCCGAGGGCCTTTTTCACTGTTTTATTTTGCTTGAAAATCCTTAGGGATTAATTTCTCATTCTACTTCATTTATGCTATCTTAGTAAAAGTATTCTGATTCCCTATACAAAATAGTATGAAACTTACAGACAGGACAGGAGTTAAGTGCAAGAAAAGACAGTCATTTAAGGCATCTGGAAGGCCTCCTGGCAGGGTTGAAAGGAAAAAGCAATGCTGATTTTGGATATGTGTTGAAATAACAGAAATAGAGACAAAACTTACTCACAGTTTATATGTGAATATTTAATAAATTTATTGAGCTGCTCTGGGAGAACATGTGTTTTATGTGGTATCACCCTTGTCACAAAAAGATATAATCTTCATGTTTAATATTTGATTTGTCTATCTGCTTCTTGCTGAGAGTCATTTAGGCCCATCTATGCTGTGAAAAATTAGCTTACTGTGGTTCTCCACCAAGGGTAAGAATTTGTATTTTAGTTCAAAAGTTCCTATACTAAAATAAAATCTGTACTATGTTCTGTTTTCTTTGCCTCAGCATGTTCTCTGCATTAGAAAACCAGATGCAAATGTGACTGATAAAAGATGAATCATTTTATTAGTTGACACTGTTTCTGACCTTGTGCTATGTTTAGATACTATTCGCTTCCAGAATCAAGCAGTTGGATGGGACAGTTTGTTAATAAACCATAATGCTGGCTGTGGGGTTAAGAGACAACACACATGAACTGAAATAATTAGAGATAGTCTGGCACTCGCACATAGTGGAAAGTGGCTGTGATCTCAGATTTTTAATTTAAAAGAATCTCAGGATAGCAGTAATGTAACTAGACAGCTGTATTTACTTCTATGCATAAGAGCATACCATAGGCATGTTGAACTTGAGTTAGACATTTCATATTGCTATTCCCCATAACTTTATATTGTCCAAGGGATTTTTGGTCATTGACATTTTTATCTAGTACATGCTTAAAGAGATAATTACTGTTTAGAGAATTCCAAGATAGTAAAACTAAGAATAAATTTGAATAAATTTGGCATCAGAAACCAAAGGCCCAATTTTATCCCTTTAATTCCTGTAAAAGTTTAGCACAAGGACTATGGGATTCTGTTTTAAAGATCATCTTCTGTTATTGGATGTTATTAGACCATTCATTTACTCTTTTCCCACATTTTTGCATGAGAAAGAGCATGATTAAAGCTTGGAAATAACTACTAATTGCAGGGGTTTGTGTGTTATAAAAGTTATATCTTGCTGAATATATCCTGTCACCTGTAAATGCACCATGTTGCATTCTTTAATGTCTGGGAAGAATGCTATATGTCACTTTTTACCTGAAGTATTAGGCTCAGTAAGTTTAGCATAAACAAAAAGCACTGAATATTGCAAAGAATGTAAATTTTTCTAGGACGTGAGTACCAGTAGAATAGTTTATTCAAATGCAAGCTCACCACTCATAAGAATTTTATTCAGAATGTATACTACTCAAATGGAAGACTGAATTTTTGTCTCTCTCTTAAAGGCAGATATTGGTCCACCTTCAGTATTTGGTGATTTACTCAGACTGAATATGTGACAGCAGTTCCACTAACAGATTTGTTACTTAATATACTGTTCTGTTGTTTTTGTACTCTTATTTATGGATGATGCCACAGAAAAAAGTGCAAAAGTGGAAGTTGCAGTAACACCACCAAGTGATTCAGGACCAGTGCAGAATGGAATCGCCCATAACGTTGAAGAAGAGGTTAGTGTCTTTTTTGTTCTTTCTGGTTTTATATTGGTAAATATATTGCATGCCTGATTGTGCTTTTCAGTCACAGTATATATCTTAATAGCAAGAAGCAGTTAATGTGAACTGTCTACAATATATTTAATCTTAATTTACAATGGAACCCAGTGTGTGTTTTGCCATATATAAAAGCTCTTCTCTTTTGCTGCTGCCCTTCAGTGTAAGGTAAGATGGTAGTCTGGAATGTATTCTTTTAGGAAATGTATTTTTACTTACCAGATAAGATGTTCACAGCCCTAAATATAGCTAATGGAAGCTTGTTTGTTTGATCATCACATTGCACAAAACCTGTTCTCTTAAGAGGGTAGCCTGTCATGTTGTGCTTCATGGGATAGTTAACAGTAGTTATAAAAGAAGAGCTGTACACAAACTTATTCTCCATCCTGCCTTCTGTTATCTTGAGACAAGTAACAAATTAAGCTGAATGAGATATAGCATACTAGTGTTTCTATTACTTTTATTGCATATGGTTAAAATCTGCAAAAATTAAATACTTAATTAATTAAATACTTAAATGTATTTATTTTAACATATACCTTTTGTAAAGAATTAGTAACTGCTTAACTGTGTCTAACTTGCACAATGGCTACTGAAAGAGCTGTACAGCTGAGCATGCTTCTTTCTTAAATAAGTTGGATTTCTCAAGAGTAGCTGACTGAAAAAGGGCACATCAGGCCCTTTTTAAATATATTTTATTTTTTTTTAAATTTTGTTAATACCACCTGCATCCCAAGTAGGCAAACAAGTCGAAAAATGCTGGTGAATAGATTTTGCTAAAATTGGGCACTGGTCTTTTAGACTGAAACAGCAAAACCTGCGTAGAAAGTATTGTTAAAAGTAATCCTTGACACAGAAGCTTTTATAATGGTTTTGTTTGCACATTTTACTTCTTAGATTTCTCCTTAGGCTATAGTGACACAAGAAAGGTACTGCAAGATATGGCTGAGCAGTGGTCTATACCATAACATGAGCTTCCCCTTATTAAAATTGGGTTGAGCTGTGTAGCATTTACATACGGCAAAATCATGCACAAAAGGCAATGGCCATGTTTTGTTTTGAATTGTCCCAGGTTTAGGTTTTGATATTTTAGTTGCTTTCACTTATTTATCATTTAACAAAATTGTTAGTCCAAATTAGAGATCACCTTGCCTTCTTCATGACCTAAGCAATATTGCTGTAGGTGAAATTATTTCCTTGAGAGGTTCTGCAAGCCACAGGAAAAATTAGAAGTTGTGCAGAAGTAATGGAATGTGTTTATATCTGTTGGCTGCTTCCTAAACACAATTATCCCTCACAAGAAGCATAATTCATACTGAAACATACTTAGAACTAGGAGAGTGTATTCAATTTTTTCTGCAAGACTGGGAAAAACCACTGCAATGTGTAGTAGGGTGAGTCTTTGGGAGAAGATTCTGTTTGCTTTATATACAGCTGGAGGTGGAGAAATGACAAGATGATTCTGGACGGCTGGTTTGCTAGTGCACCAAATATTGGCAGATAGCTTCAGTTCTTCACTACTTGCAGATAATTTCATCTCTGGGAATAGAAATTGAGAATGCGAATCAAGGATCTAAAAGACATGGGTAGTTTTTGATATCCTGAATGGTCAGTAATGATAATGAGTCTCCCATGGAAAGGAGAACATTAAATTACCTTTTCTGTTAATCTAAGTTGTTCAGACTGACATGCTACTTAAAGATCCTTGTCAGCCCAACAAGCATTACTCTTATATAAATGAGATGAGTAAAATTTATGTAATAAAAAATCTCAGCATGGCACTTCAACACTCAACATTTTAAGGCAAGGAAAGATCAATTTTCAGATCAATTTGGATCCTGTTCTGACAGTCCAACCTCATCGCTGCAGTGAAATAGGTCTTTCTTCAGAAAAAAATAAATAACAAAATCCAAAGCAGAGTGGCGTTTAGACTTCTGTTCTCAAAGGTCAATAAAGGATGACTAGCCTGGTTTAACCTGTTAAGGGGTATGTAAATCAGTCTGTGGGATGTGTGAAAACTCTAACAGACTCCAACAGAGTTCAGTAGCTTAGGAAGGAAACTGGTCTTGCTTTGTAAGATTTTTTCGACTGAAATTGTTCAGTCAAAACAATGAAAGAAAAGCAATCTTAAGCAATCTTATCTCACAGCAATGTCCATATGCTACCATTTTGCATTGTAATGAAGCAGCTTCTAAGCTTGTTCAGAAATCTGCAAGGTCAAGCAGCCTCATCATTCAAGACAATGATTTCAATTTCAAGCAACTGCAGTGTAAGGAGGGAAAATTATTGCAAAAACACATTACTCAGCAATGTCTTCCTCTCATCTCCGTTTAGACATTTTAAACGTTCAGTGAGGCAGGGTTTGGACTTTCTGAAAAACTACTGAGCTGTATCAGAGGTGGGATACATTATTTATCCATATCCAAATGACAAGATGGAGCAAGCAGGGAGGTTTGTAACTGATGGAGGAGTGATTCTGCAGATTTAGCTCCATCAGTCTGAAAGAAAGGATTTTAGGTGTCTGATGTCACAATAAAAAATAACAATCCCCTAATAACGTTTTGGGATGGCCCATTTTGGGTTCTTCCCCAGTGGCCTTTCTAATTTTGTCATCTTCCAGTGATAAAGTGACAGCTGCTCCTATATCAGGCTGCTTGAGTTATTGGTGTACTGCAACCTATTCTGTAATTTAAAAGTATACATTGGAATTTTTGAAAAGTTGTAATAAAAATAGTCTACTCATCCATATAACAAATAAATAGGTCTCTGTGATACTTGGGACCCTACTTTGCTGTGAGGTTCACTGCCTACTCTGTACTGTAAAGGGTCCCTTCCTCAATGTATTGCCTAGCTTTTTGTTCACAGCTTTCTGGTACACATTCCCAAGCTGTGGTGTCACTCTGAAGCTAAGACTGGGCTATTCAGTTTCCTTCTGTTTTGTATATTGACTTCATGGATACTAACAGGATTACTCCTGATTTATAGAAGCATAGGCAATGACAGAATCACACTCATAGCATTCACGTGACCTTTTTCTTTGAAGGGAAATCAGTTACTGCCCTCCCAAGCCTTATTTATAGCTTTTCTAAACTTTATGCAGACACTATGTACCCCTAGGAAATAGCGTATCTTCAGAAGCAATGGTATCAGTTCTAAGAGCAGCTCTGTTCAGGGAATTGATACTGAAGGCACAGGATAGTATGGCAGCCAGTCCTCATCAATTGTTTCTCCTTCTCTCTCAAAAATGCGCTCATTAAAGCTGAGCAACAAGAACAAATTCATTACAGCTCAGTCTTGACCTACAAATGGTCTTTAATTTTGATCTTTTTGTGAAAAGTATTCTCCATTTTACACTGAGAACATAATTTGCTTCTGTTCTGTGAGTAGCATTCGATCTGGTGGCTTGAATTTTTGATGATTTTTCCTCACTCTGATGCAAAAAGTTCTGTAGTGTCAGAATTTGGAAATCTAGTATAAAGCTGCTTCTCTCCAATTTTCCTCTTGTATATGTCGGAAGGTACAGTTTTGTGATCCATAAGGGCTGTTTAGAAAATCTCTTAAGAAAATTTACCATTAGTACCTCAATGTCCCAGTGATGATCATTTAGAACTGAGAAAATTAAAGACATCATCCATCATGAGGAACCAAGATGCAAAAATGCCTTTGGAGGAAAAATGTTGTCCTGAAAACTGTGGGCCGGGAAATGGGTGTGCTTACATAGCAGGTGTGCTAGTTTTGGCTGGGTTAGAGTTAATTTTCTTCATAGTAACCTGTATGGGGCTATGTTTTGGATCTGTGACCAAAAGAGTGTTGATAATACAGGTATATTTTAGCTCTTGCTGAGCAGCATTCACAGAGCGCAGGCCTTCTCTGCTTCTCACCCCACCCCACCAGCGAGCAGGCTGCGGGGGCACAAGAAGTTGGAGGGGACACAGCTGGGACAGCTGACCCCAGCTGACCAGAGGGATATTCCAGACCATATGACGGCATGCTCAGCATATAAAGCTGGGGGAAGAAGGG
>JANZLQ010000079.1:46478452-46490783 GCA_026212715.1 Elanus axillaris
TTACTGTAAACTTACTGAAAAGCAGAAATTCCTTAATGTTCATTTTTTTTAATAAAAAATTTCCCCCCCCCCCCCCAGAAGAAGTTTCCTGTACAACCTCTCCCCACCACTACCACCTGTCCTGCTAAAAACCTGATTAAAACCTTCCAGGGTGTTATCGTGAGAAGGGCAGGGGCAAGCACGGTAGAGCCAAACCTGCCCTGGGCCCCTCCATAATGCTGTCCTCTCTGCTCCCCACACTGCCCAGCATCCAAAATAAATGGTGTCACAAAGGGTGCCCCAGCAAGTGGAGGCAGATGATGCTCAGAGCGTGAATGGCTCAGGCCTTTTTTAGCCCCCATAAGGCTTGGGCAGTGAAAGGACCCCGTGCAGAAGTAAATCCCCAGCCCTGGCTAAACAGGCAAGAAACAGTCTTGGCGTAACTCAGGTTCTCTGCTTGAAATTTTGTTTTATTTATACCTGGGATTTTCACCCTTTTTCATCTTAATTAGTATCTCAGTAGGCCACTTGTGCTTTTGTAATCTATCACACCCATGAGAGAAGCATGGGTGTTGCTTACAAAAAAGAGCAGCGTAAGGGACTGATGCCAACACAATACTCTTTCAGGTACATTGCAGGCACTGCTGTCCTCCAAGTGAGGCCAGTTTGCCCCAGCTGGCAGCACAACGGATGCTACTTTTAGCTGCTTTGGTATCACTTGGCAGCTGAAAGTACAGTGGCAAGTGTCAGCTCTGCAGGCACCACCAAGCATCATGGAAGGAGCAGAGAGCAACTGGCATAAGCAGGGCATCCTCAGTCATTTCACAGTGGGTTTGTGCCAAAGTCTGGATACCGACAGAAAGGTGACACTATGTACATGCACCCTCTGCTTCACCTGCCCTGATGAGCTCTACCACTCCCAGCTTACAGAAGGGAAACAGAAACAATTTATTGGCATAATGGTGCTTCGGCACCTGCTCCAGCTTATCTAGAGCAGCTAAAGTCACAGGCCCCAACATACAGGCTTTGTGAGGAGACACTTCTGGGAAGTGGCAAAAAAATTGAAATCTGCCAGCCACCAGCTCTGCCACAAACTGCATCAGGAAGAGGTGGGCACAGTGATCTCCCAGAGAGGCACTAGTCTTGGGAAGTGCCAAGGGAGGTAGGTGGGCAGCAACACAAACAGGTCATGTCCTCAGTGCACAGAAGGTGACTTATCTGGATTAATAATTGGTGCCAGCATGGTTGCTGAAGCTCTCATTTTCCTGGAATTACATTGATACCGAAGTGTTCAGCTGCAGGTCTGTTTGCAGATATTCGCATGCAATCATCCCTGCTGACAACAAGGAGATAATAAAACCCCTAATGCAGGAGAGAGCAACATGCAGCCAAGGCAAGCAAGGTAAGCAGGGTGGTGCAGCTCCTCATGTCCTTGTTCCAAATATGTACTTCTCTTAACATTGTGGCAGCTGTTCTCCCCAGTCAAAATTCCTGCTGGCCTTCCTTGTGACAAAATCATCATCCACTGGGCTGGTTTCAATTCTGAATGTTGCAGAATAAGGGCAGTGACAGAGACAATAATGAGTGCAGTAAATACTGACTATATCTGCCAATACAGGGTATGTCCATAAACAAAGCCATAGGTTTCTCTAAGCTCCTGCACCAGTACCAGGCAAGTCAGACAGCAGCTGGGCTTACGTGGATCATTGCCTTTCTTCATCAACCATGTAGGGAGCAGTTTTTCATGCAGGGTGAATTTCCTCAGCCCCACCACATGCCTGTGAAGAGCTGCGGATGGTGTTTTCCTTCTACACTGAGAATTCAACAGATTTTCTTCTCCTGTTCACTATGTGTCCCAATTGCATGCCAAGTAATGGAGCATATGTCATCATTCCCTGAGGAAGGGACAGTGAAGGTCTCTATGCTCCTGCAGGAGGCCTCTGGGTAAAAGCACTCATCTACTCAGCATCCAGAGCTAGCTACACAAACTCACCATGCAGCACACAACCAGCCAGCAGGCTGCAGGGAGTGGTTTGTCCAAACTGGTTGCATCTGAAGGCACAGGCCATGCTGATTTTTTGTCTGTGGAACACCAATCAGTCAGCAGCAGAGTGAAAAAGGCTTTGTTGTCTTTGAGAAGCTGGGAAGGGGATTATGTCAGCCTACACAGAGGTAGAAACAGCAAAGGGAGGAGGTTCAATGAACCTCTCTCTTTTCCCCAGGTTGGAGTCTTGATTTAATTTCAGTTAATATGCCACTAATTTGAATGAACTAGCAACGAGGGAAGTCAAATTCATATAGGACAGGTCAGTTTTCTAGCCCAAACTTCACTTCTTCCTGGACTTCTTGTTTACTGTGGGCAGAGTTAGTCTGAGAAGATAATACCTTTTTACAGCTCTGGAAAAGGCTGTCTAACCAGAACTAGGAGAAATCAAGTGAGTGTATTTGAACTGGAATTTCTGTGGTATTGGGAGACACCATCTGGGCATGTGAGTTCATTGCTAGGAAGGTGTGCTTTACATGCTAATGTGGAGGCATTTGCCAAGGATCTCAGTTATTTGGTATATTTTTAAATAGTGAATATATATATATATATATGTTTGTTTGCACCAGAATTACAAAGTAGGTATTATAAATATTTCTGTGCTTTATTGTATTTAGTGTCCTTCACTTGGAGTAAGCCTTGCCCTCGTGTAACAGTGTTCCTTTAATTTACTCCTTCCCCTACCCCCATCTCCCATGATATATATGAAATAGAACATGCTGTAGTTACAGGATGTCTGACAACTTGTTTCACATATGCTGCTGGAATATAGCTTATGCTGCCATTTTCAGGCATTCAGTATTTATGCATTGCTTCCCATGTATTACCTTCAGACTGCTGTACACCTAAATGTTTTCCTGGTGTAACTGTCTTGCTTACCTACTTTTTTAACCTGTGCATAGTAGCGCAGTGAGTTCCTGAGGTTATGGCTCCTCATCTGCTTCTGTCCTCCAGCATATAAAATGGTTAATCATTTTTGTTCTACCGAAAGTTATCCTGCAGAGATGCTCATCTTTATGAGTTTTGAGCATTTGCTTTAGGGAAAAACCCTTCTCTGGCATAAGGTGTCTGCTCCCTCTGAACTATGACAAGAACAAATGCAGAAACTTATGGGAGAGGAAAACTCGATTCCCTTGCATTGGCAGGCCCTGTTAACATCCTCCTGTCCTTACACCCTACTAATTGGGGTGCGGTAACTAACACAGCATGAAAATCTAGCAGAACAAACACATGTGTTTTCCATATGCATTATTAGTCTGAGATAGTTTTCATACCTTAAAAACCAAATGCTGCTAGAGACCAGTGCATATTTCATTTTTCTGTACAACAAATGCTAAATAACAGAGCTCACTCTGCTAAAATAGGTTTGAAGGAGATGATAGTTCTTGACTATAGCATTCCTGCTACTGACTTCTCTTTGATATGACACACTCTAGCATGCATTTCAGCTTTCTATTCACAGCAGTGAGAATGATGATCTCTTGTCCCTGAGACACCTACCCAAAGCAATACATTGTGCATTTCCATAATTGCTAGGTTTTTACATGACTGTGTCTGAAGGAAGGTATTTCTGTAGTGGATAAACAGTATTCAGACCTCGAGGCTGAAAAAGGGTTGTAGTTCCCCTAACTGTGTGACATTATCTGGATAAGGGCAATACTGGGAATCACAGGATTCACGGCAGGGGGGGAAATGCCCCTTGAGTAGCTCTGAAGTACCTTCAGTGCCTTTGTCTGGAGGACAATGGGGAAAAGTTTCAGGTAGCAGACCTCGATGATGAGGTTCTTTAATGCCCTCAGATCAAAGCCATAGACAGCACAGCTGAGCTAATTGAGTGATGATCATCCCATACTTAAAGATGGAAGAGGTCAGGGAGAGAATACCAAAGGGAGAGAGATGCATGACAGGAAAGGAAGGAGAGACAGGGAGTAGGGAGCATTTCCATTTCTGCATGACACAGTCCCTTGTCTTATTTCCATTAGGTCTATACTTTTTATCCCCTTTAACTGGTCTGCCTTACTCCTACTGGAGTGTGTATTCTCTTTAATTTTGTAGTGGAGCCCGAGTTAACTATCAAGCTATATTGTTTGACAGACTGAACAGCCTCTACAGGCCTGGTCTTGCACTCACTAGTAGCAAAATCTCCATTGGCTTCACAGTGGGAGATGCAGTAGATGCACCAAGAGTGAGTCCAAAGCAGTAACTTTGTGTCTTAGTTGCTGGACTACTGCTTTCAGAGATTGTATCAAGAGAACTTAAAGCAAGATATATTCGTTAGTGAAGACAAAAGATTAAAAGCACACAGGTGAGTACAATTTGTGCAGTACTTCTTCATGAACCAAAGGGCTGGTGAGACAGTACATTGAGTTCAAATTCATTATATTGTTGTAGGCAAAAAAAAATTATAAAATGGATCACGTGAAACAGTAATTGCTGATTTTACACCATTACCTTAGTCTTGCAAGGTATAATGAAATATCCTGAAAGTATGAAGACTACTGCAGACAAAATAATAGGGGATCAATAGCAAACACATTACCCCAATATCTCGGTTGTCCCTCTTTCCTTTAAATATCTGATATGATTTCCTTAGGAAACACAGCAGGATGCCTGACCCTATGCCTCTCCCAGTGAGGACTTTTTCTTGTATTTTACTCATTGGCGAAGATCTCAAAGCAATTCAGTTCCCATGAGCTTCATGGAAGCAGCCAATTTGTGAGGAGGTAATAGTTGCTATCAAGTGCCTCTGATTAAAAAGAGGTGAGTGACCTTCTGCACTATTAGACATAGAAAAGTCATGGGAGGGAGAAACAGAGACCTTATAAATACCACAGTGACATGAAGTCTCTCAATTTCTGTGTAAGGCAGAGAACTGTAGCAAGTCCAACTTCAACAGCTTAGGGAGCGCCACGCATCCTTTGCTTTCCCTGGCTGGCTGGCTTTTATAGGGACTAACACCTCTTCTGTAGCAGAAGTCCTGCAAGTAATGTGTGCAGTTAGGAAAACTGTAGGCCATTGGAGGGTATGGGTCTGAAGACACAGGTTGCCTGCTACAAGCTACTGCACAGAGTCCCCAGGCTGGGGCTGAGGTAGATGCCACCCTGCTGGCAGTGCCAGCCATACGCAGGCAGCACAGGGAGGAGGACTGCTAGTTGTCCCAGGTGATTGTTCCCCAGCAGGGCTAACAGCTTGGCAGTGCCGAGTATAAAATCAGTCTCCTGAGAGGAAGAAATGTAAGAATTTCTAAACAAGAAAAACCCAACCTGCATGTTATGCTCCATTGCAATTGGGTAACATTCAGGCCATTCCTCTATGTGTATTACACCACATACACCTCTGAGGTGCATACTGGCTGAATGTGTTGGGGGGCGCGGGGGGGGGGGGAAACACCCTCAAAAGCTAACATTTGTCAGAGACCTTTATTTGCTTAACATGACAAGTTTCTTCATCTGAGTGGACTAAGCAACTTATATTTTAGGAAGTACTTCCACACTCTTTATTAAAAAGGCTATAGAGATTATATTAAAAAGGAAATCTGATGTCTGATTTCTCCTATTGAGGATATCTGAAAGGCAAGATGCAGAAAGAAAGGTGACCTTTGTATCTGAATTGCAGGCCTAATACTAATGGACGATGAAAGTTTTGTAATATCTTCTTTCTTGGAAGGTTATCTATTGGATTAACTCCTAGCCTGATTAAAGTACAGCTGAGCATGTTTTGAGGGAGAGAAAAAACGATGAATTCTCTCTCTCTAGTGATTAACTTCAACAGAAATGTGCAGTAATCTGCCAGTATCCTTGGTTTTCTTACGGGTTTCTAGCAGCAAAAGAATTAGACTCAAAAGACATTTATGACAGCCTGAGGTCACACCCCAGCACTGACTGAAAGCAGGAGAATCCTTGCAACAGATCTTTCCCCTAATATCCACTGAGCAATGGCCCGATGAATTTGCATCATAAATCCTCACCCACTGAGTTTTTATTTTCTTTTAAAGCCCAACACCTCTTGCAGCAAGGAATGAGTAATGTAGCTCACAGAGAAACTATCCTGCATGCCATCAACAAGACTGGCTTTGACAACAGTGTCAACATGTGAAATGTAGCTCAAATAAACAGACTTTCTGTTTCCTAACTTGCCCCGGCAGGGCCTTACAGAATTTTCAAGTTCTTCCCCAGGATTCTGCTAATTTTTAATTTGATGTCTTGGATACATCCTGGCAATAGAGGAAAGATGAGAACACCAGTAACACTTAAACCCAGACATCGTCAACACTTTCAAGGTAAAAATTACAACCATCTAAAAGAACAAAATAATCTCAATGTTGCTCAGGAAATCATTGCTATACCCAGCTAACCACACAAACTATATCTTAGTAGATGACCACTCTTTTTCTAGAAGCAAGCCACTGAAATCTTTCTTAAGTATCCCATTCAGCCAGTTAGAAATAATCATACTTCTAGGTCCATTTATATTTTTCAGGAAATACTGTCAAATATTACTGTCCTGGATCACAGAATAGAGCCGAGTCACTTGCAGGCTGTACCAATGTCACGACCCAGACTGGACAGACCAGGGAGTCGTGTTTAATTTGAAATTTCCTCGGGCTAAATTAAGGTGAAATGACACAATACGACCAGTTAAAGATTTTATTCATGACAGAAGCAAACTGAAATGGGGAGGTGTGGTAGTAGGTGGCAGGGTTTCTCACAACAGGAATTGGCATAAGACTACTTCTGTAAACCATGTAACCCACGGTAACCATATACATCAGTTCAGGGAATATGAAGATCCTTCCTGTTGAGTCACAAGGTTCAGAGCAGACCCCCTTGCTTTCTAGACTCTTCCTCAGAGAAGAGTCCAGGGGTGGCTGGATCCACTCTTAGTCCAAGACTTGGTCAACGGTTTATGTCTTGAAATGGATGAGGTGTAGGGATTGTGGAAAAGGAAAGAGAGAAGAAGACATAGAGAAAAAAAGGAAGAGAGAAAGATTTCACCAGTCCTGGGTCCAGCACTGGTCCAGTCAGATGAGGGGTCCAGTTCTGGTGGGCTTGTGCACCTGGGGCTTCAGTTTGTGCCCTTTTATCATCCTTGCCCCTTCTTCAGGTTGGCACCTGAACTAATCAGGCTAATGAGCAGTTTGTGAGCCTTTGGGCTTTTGGGGGCATTTTTGGAGTAACTTCTCCTTCCCGGCAGACGTGGACATTGTTTGATCTTTGTATCAGAACAGCTTATCAGAACAGGGAGCTGCCCACCTTCCAGCACTCACCCCCACCGCCCCCCCCAGTTGCTGATGTCTGAGTTGATAGGCTTTTCACCTTGGTTCCTCGGTTCCTTGGTGTGCAGCGTTTGTCTTTAAGCAGAACTTGCCTCACCACAATGTTTGAGACATTAACTCTTTCAGTCTCCCACAACCAAATAGACCATGAGAGAAAAAACATTGTTGTGAACTATTGCTTCATTTAAAAAGCCTGTCTGATGGAGGCATAAAGAAAAGAGATTCTTTTCGCAGACCTATTTGGTGCTGATGAGGTTCATGTGAAGACAACAGAGACTCAAATGGCAGAATATTTGGATGATTTGGACAGAACTGAAATGTCTATCAGACTGCACCATTCCCTTTTCTTCTTACTCTCTGAAGAACAGTAGCATCCTGTTAGTGCAGGTAAACTCACAGACGGTGCTAAAGAAAAGGCAAAAGTGCCATAATGAACTCCTCACTGCTTGGATTTAACCCTCCTGTTATCATCTGCCCTTTAGTCAGGAACCCAAACCATGACGGCTTCCACAGCCTGCCTCTATCACATACAAAGTCAAGTTCCGAGGTTTGTCTGTTCTCTTCAGTGACATTCCATGGGACGGGAGACAGCCCTGCAAGATCACAACCTCAGAGAGCAATTCTTCCCCTGGAACCATGGAGGGGAACACTTCACACCAAGAGTTTTGGAAGGGGAGATAGAGTGGCTGGCTTATTCATAAAGTGCTCAGACGCAATGACTTGCAGAAACAAACTCTGTAACTCATGGGGAGTTATAAAGCAAGTATGTTTATTAAGGTGCCAGGTGCAAGGGGGATTGTTCCTCCAAACTTGCACACTGCACTCTGAAATCAAAGAGTGTATATTACACAAAAACATGCTTATTCATTAGCACAGGCGGGATTATTACAATTATTTCCAGGAACTCATTACCATAAGTATCCTCCTTCTGACACATGCATACTGCCATCTGGTGGTCTTCTTTTGGGGTCTTCAGGAGGAAGGCTCATAGTCTTCTTCACCGTGTACTTTTCACCTTTGCTGAGTTGACTGGGTTCCAAACCATAATACTGGTTTGTGCAGGGTAATCCAATAGCAGAGCTGCTCAACCATCCGCTTACATTGTTACACTTTATTGTTTCACTGCTAACCTAAGACATACAGATCAATCATTAGTTAAATCTTACCTACAGATCAATTATTAGTTCCCTTTAATCTTCTTCCCCTATTTTACTTTTCTCTATATATTAATCATTACCTATTCTATCCCAGGCTAAGACTTAACTAAAAAATAACAGCTTTAATAATTAAAGCCTAACTAAAAAATAATAGCTTCTTAAATTTCCCAATCACCAACAGCAGTTAACAGCTATCAGTCCCATGCTTCCCTCACCATACAGCTAATCCAAAATGAACAGCACCCCTGCTTCCTCTGGGGTCTGTAAGGTGAGATGTTGAAAGAAACACTTTTGAATGTCTGCATCCTATATACCATAGTAGGGTCCCTATCACTGGCTTTCCTAGCTGAAAGAGAGGCTGTGATGAGAGGCACCAAGTACTCCTGCATTTAAAAAGAGTGTAAAATCCTCCAGTTCTGAAATAAACCCCAAACCTCTGCTACAAGAAACAAGGAACTATCTATGTTAGATCATACAAATACCAGTTTCATCTTCTGTATCAACTAGCACGCATTTTGGTACTCAGACGTGGGATACTTGGAAAGCCATGGACATATAGTGAACAATCCAGACACGATGGAACTGATTCATCAGTGAGTCAAAGGCCTCTGCAGGCAGCAGGCCTCATGGACAAAGGCAAGGACAGCAACTGCGACAGACTGGATGAAGCAAGCACAGAAAGCAGAACAGAAGAACACAAAAAGCAGAACAAACTTAGATGTACGTACCTAAGAGCAGGATAGAAAATGGAATGTAGGTGGAGAGAATCATTCGCGTGCTCAGACGACTTTAAATAATCAGGCAGTTATGCTAGGCACGTGGACAGCCATGTTAACCAATTAACCGATAGCTTGCACTTAAGCAGGGAATAGAATATGTATATAAACTGAGTTATTTGGGCAATAAAGTGACATTTGCTTGATCATATTGATTGTGTACGGTGTCCGTGACTTCCGTGTCGACACTCAGATACTGTGGTATGTACAGAAAGCAATGTTTCACCCATTTCTTTCTGAATGCTTTGACCTTATAAGACCTTTCTGCTATTAGAACAAGGTCCAGGATTGTACAACCGTTTAAGATGCACATTTATATAGTCACAAATAATGCCATATATGCCCGTATTCACCCTAGGCAGATTTCTGTTGTTTGAATCATCCTTTTCCTAGAACAAACATTTGGCATCAGAGAAGGGAGGAGCAAGAGGAACAGAGCAAACCATGAGATCACTGCAGAGTATTTCAAAGTTTTTTTCCATTAGGATGTCTGTTCTTTCCTGCCAGTGTGGATATTGCTAGGTACAGTTTAAGGGTCAATCACATATTCCATTATGGCAGTTCTGCATAAAAAAGGCACAAAGAGACGGTTCCTCACAAAGAGCCTGGCATGAGCTCTCATGCAGCACCTAAGCTGGCATTCAGCTGCAAACTTCTGTCAATGATTTCAAAATTGTTGTTTTCCCAAGGTTGCAAGTACTTCTTAGGTCCAATAAATAGCATCACTAATGTAGCATTGGGGGCCTTTTCTATGATATAATACTTCTATCTGCCACAAATGCCAGTCAGGGCTGGCAGGTGAAAAGATTTTTGTGATTTTTCCCAGTCTGTCTTCCACTCTATGTTACATTTGTCATTGTCCTACCAGTGCTACAGCTTTGCTTGCTGCAGTGACCAGCAAGGTACACAATGAATTGTATTACAAATGCTGTATGTAAGCTTGCCAAAAGGAGTAGTAGTATTAACAGATAATACGCTTCTCTAGTGGTAAATAAGCAAGAAATAAGCTGTGATTAATTAAAATTGTAAGAATTATTTGCTTATCTAAATGCTCAGCTTTATTAGAAAAAGAGCCTTACAGTAAAACCTAATCTTTGCATCTAATTACTGACCAGGATAAAACATACATTTTTAAGTTAGCTTAATTATTCTTAATTACTGTAGATAGTTATCAGCTATAAACCAGCATGTTACAGTCTGAAGATAGCCAGATCTCGAGCTGTATTCCTCATTTTTCCTCCAGTATATAAAAAAAAAAAAAAATCAAAAGATTTAGCACTTGTAAAAAGGAACAAACCCTCACACTTTACAATTAAACTCTAATGCCTATAGCTACAAAGTATATTTGAAGCCAAGTATTCATCACAGTTCAGTAGAGGACTGGCCCTTCGTATAAATGACAGCAATGCACAGCATTAAGAAAACACAGCGCTTAAGCAGGAGCTGATCCCTCTTGAAAGTTCTAACACCTTTCACTTTAGGCATAAGAATACTCCTTGTGGATGGGTCTTTTATATTATGGCTTATTTCTTCTGCTTTGTATACTCAGGTCCAATGTATGTTAAGTGTATATAGGCGTTTCTATGCTGCTGAACACTGTGGCTACAAACTTCCACCAGTATTAGCATGTTAGAAGATAACGTGTAGCTCCACTGTCTGTATTAGTTTTCAGTGCTGCAGCCACTGGCAGTGGCTGCGCAGAGAATTAAAGACTGCTGAATAACTGCTAGCATAGGTACTCGCCTGAAAGTTGTGACACAGCAGTTTTATTTGCTGCAGAGAGCAAGAGAGAGAGGAAAAGAGGGGAAATTCAAAGAAATGTTGAATTGGACAACTACACATCAGGGTAGCAAGCAAAACAGATGACCAGCACGTCAAGATCTGAGGAAAAAGCACTGAGCAACGAGGCCAAAGGACAAGGGTGTTGGGCCACATGGTCTCTGATTGCAGACAACACAAGCGCTCTCACCAGCATCACTTATGATACTGCAGGGGCTTTTCCTTTCCCATGTATTTTTCTTCTTGCAGCACTTCTCCCTTTCTGCAGACAAGCCAAAACTGGTCTTGGCAACACACATCACAGCTCTTCTCTGGCACACTAGGCTTCTTCCATCCCCACGCTAACTACCCCTTTCCCTCAGTGGAAAAGATGTAGTGCTGTCCATCACAGTTCCAGAAGTGACACAAAATGAACAGAGAGCATGAAGTAAGGAGCAAGCATTTATTAAACAGCAGACTAGCCTCTCCTTTGTTGGGTGCTTCTCATTGTGCTCTACAAGGCACTGATCTGCATCATTAACCCTCTACCTCTCCCTTGTGCCTGTGGAAAAGACATGTGTCACTGACCCAGTCTGCTCCTCATGATCTCAGCTGAGCAAAACCTTCCTGTGGTGGAAACGTGGCACAAGGATCTTTATTTATCTTTAAACATTTTCTAAATGCACCTTATTTTGACAAGGGCACAATCCTACAGCATGAAAAGAAACATGCACTCTCTGGGAATTGACATCAGGCTGCAGTTCAGAGACCAGGAGACCCAAGCCAGAGAGGACTTCATTCTCCTGAATGGATGAAGGACAAGTCACTCAAACTTCTTGATTTGCCTCAGTTCTGTGTATGGATTGTGGTATCTGGTTCCATAAAAATAACATGGACTGTTGACTTCTGGCTCAAAGGCAGAGCCGTCATCTCAAAGCAAGGAATGGAGACACTGCATGTGTGTGTGAGCTAACATCAAAATAAAGTCTCACTTTCGTACAGTTTAAAGTAGCGTAGCATTTTGACACAAACTTTTTCACGATCTTGTGGAAAGACTCATTATAACTTATCTACAGCCTGCCTGTCTTGCCTTCATTCCTGGGCCTCAAATTTCTAACACACAGGAGAGAATCACTGAATTTGATGGAGATTTCCCTAATCACTTTTGAGCAGTGAGCCAGAGTCTTATCTGAGGGTAGCATTATCAGCAAGACACTGCAGGTACAATGGTTACAATGGCATTTCAGTGGATTCACACAAACACATTGTCCTGATTTCAGCTGGGATAGAGTTAAGTGTCTTCCTAGTAGCTGGTACAGTGCTGTGTTTTGAGTTCAGTATG
>JANZLQ010000079.1:46490883-46509655 GCA_026212715.1 Elanus axillaris
CCTTTTTTTTTCCCGATTTTCTCCCCCATCCCACTTGGGGGGGGGGGGAAGGGGTGAGCGGCTGCGTGGTATTAGTTGCTTGCTGGCGCTAAACCACGACACACATACATAAATATGCCACAGCAGTTCCATTGGTGGTATGCTTTTAAAGGCCTTGGAGCCCTCTGCCTGATTACATGCCACCAGAGACAGGATTTACATTGACTTTCAAAGGTGGGACAGTACTTTAACACAGCCACAAAAACCAATTCAGCACATTTGGAGATAAGAGAGCTTGGGGCAAAGTGTACTAGCATTGCAAGTTACAATGCTAAAGACTTCTGAAAAAATTCTTAAGTATTAAACCCATAGCATATACTGAGGCGCAAAGAGCAGGTCAGGGCAGGTTATGATCCTGCTCATAGGTTTAATATTTCATTCTTCCAGTGTCCCTAATAACTGCCAAGAATCTACAGAAACCAAGACAAAACATCCCATTTTATAAAACTGTCAAGGGCAGGTTCTGGAAACAGATTGCTTCAGTCTAAGTTTTGAATTACTCTAGTCTTTACATCACTACTTCCTGGTTCATTCCAAATACCATAATGGGACTTCAAAGATAGTTGTTATTATGCCCTCCCTTCTTCTGGATCAGGGTTTATTCAGATTACAGAAGTGGATTAGTAAATCATGTTGTGATTGCACCTATCTGTTTCTACAGGAAGATGTAATAGGCATCACTAATTTAGTGTGTACCTTCTGTCATGTGTTTTGTTTTGCTTTGGGTTTGGGGTGGGTTTTTTTTTGATGGCTTAGTTCAGAAGGCAAGGCTTAGAACCTTCCCACCCTTTGCCTGACTCATCCCTTTCACTGCAGTTTGCAGAGGTGGTAAATTAGCTGGCATATTACTCATGGTGCTTCTGCTTTGTTAAACCTCTGGCCCAGCCAGACACAGTGCAGGACCAGCAGGGAGGCCTTCCCCCACTACTTCTTTCTTACTTGTACCATGCAAGTGTGCTGATAGTAAAACGCTTCCAGCCTGTTTGTCCACCAGTCCCTTCTGCTTGTGTAAGTGGAACCAAGGAAGAATGTGGGTACTGGAGCACTGGAATTTCTGAAGAACAGGCTAGACAAAAGTCTTCCTGGGATATTTTTGAAGGGCTGAGCCTGCTTCTGAGCTGCTGGTGGCTTAGTTGATTCTCTGAGAACGTTCCTAGCCCTATTTTACTAAGACTTCTTGAGAACAGACTGTATACATCGCTTTTGCTGTCATAATCAACTTCTCTCCTTTTAGCAAAGGAGATTAGCAATTAACAGTGGTAGTCCAGGCACTGTGGTCAGCAAGACAGACCACATCACATCTCTGTGCAGATACTGTGTGCAGCTGTGATGGTACATTATTGAAACAGAGTTATCTGTTTGCTTAGGACACTGCAGCCATTGCTCTGTGCACTGTCAGCTGAGAAGCAGACAACATCCCTGTAGACAGAAGTATAAGGAGTGCGTGCATCACTCCAAAATGTTCATGTGGAGAATCACATTGCAGTGCTGGTTGGGTTTCTACAACAAATTAGGTCATCCTCCCTTCTCTGCAGTTCTCTCGCAATTTCCACTTTTCCTTTGAGGTTTTCTCCTTCACAGTCTCTAAGCAGCTGTCTGCTTATGAATTTTCCCTCTTACCAGTAAGGCTATCATTCACAGCCTGTTTCCTACTTCTCTCATGGGTAACTTAGCAGCTTCCTCTAGTCAGTGGAACATCTTCCCTGAACTGACAGTCACCTCCTCCACAGCCTTTTTTTCCCCACAGATGTCTAGCAAGGCACTTGTTTTGTAACCCAACTTTTAAATAATTTCTCCAAGTAGTTATTAATGTCAATAATGGGTGTCACTTCTGTGCAAACACAATATCCAGTCTTGTGCAGAGTTTGCCCTCATGTTCATAGTTTAAATATGCACTTTTTTTTTTCTTTCAGAAAACAGTTTCTTCCAGACCACAAGTCACTTGTCACTGCCAAGCAGCATCTGCAATGGCTTCTAGCTTCCTTTTTGTGGAGAAAGAGCACCCGATACAATGTGGATAGAAATGGTACATTTCAACCATAGTGAAATCCTACAGTCAATAATGTAAATACTGAGTGTATCTAGTGGTTTAAAATAACCTTTATCTTTTTACATTAAAAGTCTATGATTTTTATCCATTTGATTTTGCTTTCATTTTGTACTTACATAGTTACTGATTATGTCTTTTAACACTTGTATTTTCCATACCCTGACTGTATTGCACTGTTCTTTCTCAACCAAAATATGTTTTATATTTTATCCACTCCCATGAACGTAAAAAAAATAATTCCAGACTCTTGAGATTCCTTGAACTCTCCATGTATGTTCCCTGCTGATACCAAGGTTATATAAAACATGAGCCTCAAAACAACTTGCTTAGAGTTTTGTTCTTGCTTTTTTTGAGTTGCAGACATTTTCCTTCTCCTTTAGTATTTATTAAGCTGATCACTTTGTAATTGTATGAATGTTTCATATAGTCTACAAGATAAATTAAAAGTAATTTTACAGGATTAACTGCCTTAACAGAATCCATGCAATGAAATAAAGGTGTTATACTTACTTTGGCATTGAGGTAGGAACCCTGACATAAAAAAAAGGTATTTAGTAAAACAGGAAGAGAGACAGAACCACAATACTTCTCAATGTTTTGTAAGAAACTATGGAGAAGTAAATTAACTCCTTTGGTAACTTTTCAAAGATAATTGGGACTATTTCAGTAGGCCATTCCAGACTCTGGCAGAAGTAGGTGTAAAAACCAACAAACTCAAAGAACACTGTGTGGACTTTCTGCTCACTGGTCATCTTTTTTTTCTGGTCAAGCATATGAAGCAGAAATGTGAATGGTTAATAGTGACATAGAGAAATTGCAAATTCAGAGCTTCTTTCTGAATTCCAGAAACCATGCAGAGAAGTAAGGTAGATGCTTTAAAAAGGAGTCTGTGTTTTGACACTTCAAAAGCTGACACTGAGTGCTTCAGAAGGATAAATCCTGTAACTCTGGGAAGTAACAGATTGAACCAATTCATGTATGTGATGACACATGCAATCTGGTTTCTAAATTGGCAGTCAGCTAACTACATTGTGGTCAACAACAAGCTATGTTGCTATATAGCATTATTTCTCTCACTGCCGAGTCTCCTGGGGCAAATTCTCACAATCAAATTGTGATCCAGGCGCCTGTGAACCTTTTAGACCCCTGAAAAGATTAGAATAATGAACGAGGGACTGTCAGATCTCCTCAGTACAGGAAAGGCCCTCAGTATGAGCAAGTCCTGACATTTAATAAAAATGGTGACCATGGACCAAGTTCTTGCTAAAGCTAAGGTTCAGACAGCATCCAGATACTACAGAGTCTGAAGCTATGCCAGTCATATCCCTCTCGGGCTTCTTAAGAGAAGTACATCCTATGTCAGCCCTACATCTGACAAATCAGCAGCTGAAAACTTAAAAGACAGTGTGCTTGAGGGTAGGCATAGGCCAGAAGATGCAACTCTTTTTCTGCCTATGCTTTGAGAAAGCAAGCTTTGGGCTGCCTCTATGTAGGCCTTTGCTTTGTTTGAACTAATTATTGTATCAGGAATTAAATGGTAATCTTTCCAGAAGACAAGGAAGACGTACATTTTAAAAGAAAGATACTTATATTAGAAAAAGCTGGACACAGAACAGGCAGTGTCTCTCTAGGCAACCTTCTGCATTCTGAGAGTAATAAAAGCAGCAAGGAAGAGAGTGAGAATATGGGTTGGGAAGGTGATTAAATAGTGTGCACGACACTATACACACCACTGAATTTTCTCTGGGTTCTACCTTTCTCCTCTCCTAGCAGTCAGCATTGTGGGCATTACTGAAAACTGATTTCCATTGTGATTTGAGCGGACTCTTAAGTTACGGAAGTCCAGAACACAAAGTTGTAGCCATGATCCTGCTTACGGGAAATAAGCTGGGACACTGACAATTTACAAAGCCCAGTCACTTTGGAGAACACAGATGCTCTTCTTTACAGTTGGTATTTCCCTGCCAGGGCAATCAGGCCAAGTTCTCATCTCCAGCTCTGTCCACAATCCATTCTGTGTCCAGCCCATGTCCATAAGCACAGAAATGACAGGAAAAAAATTCAGTGTCCGAGTCATCAGACTGTCAACTACTCCACGTCCCTGTCCCAGGACAGGATCAGCTATGCCCATGGTCTAAATAAATGCCTATAGCATCTCCAACTGCTCTTTAAAAATCTAACTCCATGAAGAGGTAAGAGGTTCTGAGCCTCCAGTCTACTCCTGTGCCTCCTGCACCTCACTTGCTTTAATGCCCTGTCTGAACCTTCACACATTTCCTTCTACATACTTACATCCTGTTAATGCCCACCTCACACTTTTTAAGTGTAACTAAGCCTATTTCTCCACACAGGTAATTTTTTTTTCCAGGTGCTGATAATCCTCATTGCTGTCATTCTCTGAGGGAAAGGATTTCTTCCTGTCTTACAGATATTTTTAATTTTTTTTAGTATGATGTTGTCCTTTTCATTTTAATGCCGTGATACCTTATTGTATTTGGCTCCTGATCCATACTAACCTTCAGTTTCTTGTACAAAGAACTGCTCCTTTGCTAGTTATTCTGCATTCAGTGCTGTCAATGATGCCTATATATGTGTAATACCTTGCTGTTACTCCATTTTGTTCTCTTTTCTACAATTCAGCAAGCTACCTTTGGACTTTAGACCTGTTTTTCAAGGTATTTGGGAACCTTCCCCGACTTTAGTTTTTCAATAACTTCCAGGTGGCTACTGCTGAGCAATTAAACAGATGACCCAGGAGAGACTCCCTGCTGAACTCCACTAAACACCTTCTTCTGGTTTTATAATGGACTGTCTAGAACATCTCAGAAGCAGCTATCCAAACAATTTCACTCTAATCCACAGAATTTTTATTAAACCCAGGTTTTCTAGCACTTTTATAATAATGTCCTATCAGACAGTGCTAGAAATCTTATCACTGTCAAAATCTAACAGTATACTGTTTATTCCATAGCCACAGGGACAGCAAATACCCTACTGTAGAAGAAAACTAAATTAGGTAGACACAACTTGTTCTTGACAAACTCCTACTCACCTTTTCATCATATGCTGTGAGTTTACAACACTTTTTATGGTTCCTAAGTTTGTGGCCACAGAAGACACCTCCATCAAACTTCAGACTTTCTCAGCTTGCGCTGTGTTTAACTAACAGCAAGGTGTATGGTGATACAAGATTTCCAAGTGCCTCTCCTGGGGAAGTTTCTGCCTCATAAGTCTGGAGAAAAAGGCAGGTTTGTGTGTGTTACAGTGAAGTAATTTCTCCATCTCTGGAACAGAAGTATGTGAAACTTCTTCCATGTGTAACTGGCTATTGATGCTGCAGCTGGTGTAAGTCGCAATCAAAGAACCCGTCCAGAACTTCAGCACTGCTTTGGTTTCCTTCCTGGGTAAGTTATCTGTTATTTTAACATAAGTTCTTGATACAGCTTGTCTCAGATGCCTGGCTTCTCTACGTGACCATCTGTCTTGCACAGCTTGTAGGAAACTATCTCCAAGGCTCTTGCCTCTGTCAGATTTGGTCAAAATAAGCCAGGAGCTCTGAATTCACCAGAGAAATGCAGTGGTACAATGATGGTCCCCTTGTTTCCATGGGAAACCATGTCAATAATCTCCAGATAGAGCAGGCCAAGTGACAGGACAATATTTGAGCCCATTCACCAGCTGTTTTTGACATCTTGCCAACTACAGACATTAACTCCGAGTGAGTAACTTCTTGAATTACAGATGCGCTTCCACATAACAGTTATTTCAAGCCCAGTAACATCATCTTATGGATATCTGCAAATGTCTCGAAGAAGGTCTTTTACATGGAGTGAGAGGAACTGTGGTAAAAGGGAAGTAGGAGGGGAGGGGCAGGTGCAAGACTACTATACAGCCATTATCCCCCTCCCTAAGTTTGAAGCATGGTCTTGGGTAATGAATAATGAAGATTCACACTTTGTTCTCCTAGACATACTCACTCTGATCCAGTTTTCTGGATTTGTGGAAATACACGCCACTCATTTTAAGCCATTTCTTGCTACTTGGACCTGTTGATTCATGAGCTTGCAGTTTTGCAAGTATTTGCTCTACTTGCAAAAAATCAGTTTGCTCAGCAAAGCAACCTCCATCTCATTAATTAATGGTCTTCTATCTAATGCAGTCTCCCTCCTCCTCTAAGAGTCAGAACTGCTGCTACCTGGGTGATGGAGAAGTTATCCTTTGAGGCATTATACTGGCAGCTGCATTCTTCTCCATAAACATGCCGTATAAAAACGCAAACAATATTTATTCTGAATGCAATTTAATGTTGTGAAGTACTACAGGCCTTCCACAAACATTCAGTATACAGACCTCAATGGAGGTGGGGAAAAAAACCCAACACCACTCTTACATACTATTTATTGAGTTTTTAGTGACTGTGTATTGGGCAAGTGTTTGCCATCACTGAGAGCTAAATGTCCTTTCTTAAATAACCTGAAGTTTAACATTCAAGGAATGATGGATACCACACACCAATATACAGAATCTGCATTATGCTCAACACACTATTGCATCCTACTAATTAAGCTAAAATACTAATTGAACCTAAGGACTAGGAACCCACTCACTTCCTGCCAGCAAGAGAAGAAAGCATTCTGGGGCTTTAAAGGGTGCATATACATCACTTTATACTCCAACATAATACAGCTACTTTTGTGCACATCTATTCATCTGTATGATCAGGGCAGTGCACAAACCCTCTGTATGCCAGTCACATACTTCTTTGGGTCCTAATGTTAATCGTGAACAGGAGCCTTAGTCCAAAGTGCAAGCTGTAAACCTGTGAATCAGGTAGAAACTGCACGTTTTTTCTTTTTTGAAATAAATGTAGCTTTTGTCAGAACATATAAGTTAATATTAATGTAAAGCGCAGTAGCTACATCTAAAAGTGGTGGGCTGCTGTTGCAGTGGAATACTCCCAACTAGTTCTACAGCAGAGCTTTGAGTATCAGATAGTGAGTGACCTTTGTTCACAGAATCTCCTATGAAGAGTACAAAGGCTAGAGGTTAGTTAATAAAAATGCAGGAGATTATTCTTGGCCTGTACCTGCATTCATTCACCTCTGCAATAGCTGGATGAGCTATTGCCATTTTTTCAATTAAAAAATTACTTCTTTGTGAGCAGTCAGACTCTGCAGAGCAGAAGACAGCAGCTGACAGCAGGTTGATTAGACCCCTTTGATTCAGAGGTTGCTTTCCAACAAAATATGAAGTAGGAAGGCTCCAGTCATTTTGAATAGTACATTATGTCTGCAGTTACTAACTTCCCAAGCGATACTGAAAATAACTTATCTACCATAACATAATAATTTAGAGAATGATATTGAAAAATCTTACTCAAAGTAGGGCCATGTCATGCATCAGCAACCATAGCTGGGTTCCAGCCAGCAAGCCTATCTGTACAAGGATCCAATCATAGGACTTTTAATACCTGAGAATTGTTTAAAACTGAGCATTTCATAATTAGGGCGAGAGGAAGGAAAAGGAAAACACAGCTATGTTTCAAAGAGTAACAAAGATTACTGTATGAATTTTTACAAACAAGTTTCATATAAGAATTATATGACTGTGTTTCCAAAATCCACATTTCTCTCGGACAGATCTACTAGCAAGTGGTATAAATCTGCATTGTTCCACCAGAGAGATTTTGCAGCTGTTATGATCTGTCAGTCAATCACTTTGTTCTCGAGAAGACAGTCATATCTCCCATTAATAAGTTTAAGTGTAACAGCATACACCTTAGCTCTTGTTTTCCAGGCATAAATTTGAATACAAAAATTATCTGAAAAGTTTTACAATACTTGAAAGTTATTTCACCTGAAGTTCTTGTTAAAAGCCACTTTCCTAAAGATGATACGATACAGACTACATTTTCACATTGATAAAAAACAAGTACAACTTGAGACTTCTTAGCAAAGCATGGAGGAAATGGTATTTCTTGATCTAATATTCAAAAAGGAAATACCACTTATTAACAAAAGTGTACATCCAAAGCCTTAATCCACTTACAGTTCTGATATTAGGTGGAATATAAGCAGATCCTATCTTCTCCAACTCTGCAGCTATCAGCAGCTACAATTGCTAATATTTGAAAAACATGCCTGCACTTTGCATCACTTTTTAAACAGACCTAGCATAAATTGCTTGCAAGGACCATAGCCATTCCTGAACCTCAACCCCAAAGTATAACCTTAAAACTAAATTGATCTAGACACCCCTTATCTTTACAAAACAGGCTGAAAATAAACAGAAAACTTGAATCTACTATTCTTTTGTATGAATGCAAGGTCACATTTCATTGCTCACTGAAATCTAAGTCTTCGGCTTGGTTTTTAAGCTGTTATCTACTTTTTTTCCTAAGTGTAACTAGAAAAGCACTGGACTACTGTTCATTTTACTTTGCAATACATTGGTGAGAAGTTAACTCTCAAATCAGACATATAGGTGGGCATCTACGAGCTTTTATAGTTTAATCACACTGTCAATCCATGCTAACCTGAGCTCTCACTGAAGCTAATGTTCACACTTCTGCATGAGCTTCAATGCCAAATTCAAGAGCAAACATGTCTGTAGAGGTAGACAGGGATTTCCATGACATTTCTGTAAGAGGGAAACACGCAGCATACAGATGTCCACAGGTCAGTGGAAACACAGAAAAATTCAAAACCCTAGAACTCCTAATTAGTTTTAGGGACTGAACGATCTGTCAGCTATTCCTGCATTTACACTGCCTAACTACACTGATCCGGTTACCCAGCAGCAAACACTTTGCACTGGTCTCCTGTTGCACTTGTGCAAGCAACCACATGCTCCGTGATCAGATGTGAGGCACAGCCATGTCCCTGTGTTACATGCCAGGCTGGGAGGAGCACATGCTTCGAGCACACTCTTGTGGCCATGTGCAACCACATCAAAATCAGAGCTGACAAGGACACAGGATGGCACGTAGGCACCTTGGACTGGCTTCTTTCACAAAGAAGGCCTTAAGCCAAAAGGTACAAAAGAAGTGAATCAAGCACCAGAGGTGACCTACTGCAGAAATATCATTCCTTGACCCTGGTATTTGGAAAGAGCTTTTATCAAGAGAAATGCTACATTGAAAACACAGTGCAAAACAAAGCCAACCAAAGAAGCTAGTGGTTACTTTAGCGTTCAAGAGCCTCTACCTTCCTGCTTCCTCTCTCCTTTCCAGAGAGAGGAAGAAACACACTCACCTCCTCTTTCTATGATACCTGAAGTGCTGCATATCTTAGGAAGAAGGTAGAATACAACCCTATTCATTTATCATTATTTAAATACTGTCTGTGCTGGAATGTAAGATGAAACTCCATCCCCGTTCCATGGCCAACTTCATGTGATCTTCACAGGTGATTTCTTGTGTGCGCAGAGGAGGGTGACGTAGGGAACCCCAATGAACGCCCACCTTTCACTGGGCCAGAACTTTATGACAGGACCCTGCTCGGGGATCTCAGAGACAGCATCGAAGTAAGCAAAGCAGACACAGCCCAGGTACGCCGCAAGGCAAATCAAAATGTGCCTGATAATAGACAAACACCCGCCACCCCCCAAAAAAAGAGAAAAAAATCAGTAACATGACTTCAGTAAAGCAATCAAATATATCACCGTGTATTAAAATCAGTCTGCCCTTCACCTTCTTCCCAAGTCCCCCATAGGTTTTCTGTTTGCCCTCTGCATGCAGGCAAACAATACAGAGAATAACGAAAACTACAATACTGTAGCTTATCCTTGGTCTAAACTGGTGCAAGCTTTTTGGCCTCTCTGCACCTGACAGATTTGTGTAGAAATGCTGAGATATAGCTCCTTGAATAAGAGAGCACAATTTGCTGGGTGTTAGAAGCGAAAAGGCATCAAAGCCCTTTTCTGCTCCCCTACTTCACCCTCAGTTGTTAACAGTGGAAGTTTAAGCTTTCACAGACACTGCTTCAGTTAAGCAGTGCTGGGGGATTTTTAGTAACCAGTAGGGCAAGGAATTCAGTTAGAGTTAATGAACTTAGCATCTGAAGAATCTCATCAGGCCAAAGAGACTCCTAAATCTCCCACCTTGGAAAGCATAAAACTTGCTCTGGGCTTATAATCTTACCAGTAATTCCATCTAGCACTAACCAGAAATAGCCACCAGGCAGCACAGGAGGGTAATGTGGTGAGGACGTATCACATTTGAATCAAACTGTGGAGTTTATACACAACACTTACCATACACAGTGCAAATAGGGGAAGTTAAATGAGGACCAGATCTCACAAAACGCTTTGTCACTGATCCAACAGAAAAGTGCTAGTGTCCACCAAAGACCTGAAAAGAGACCCAGTTTGTACACACGCAGGTTTTCACACCTGAGGAGAAAAACACAAGGAAGTTGTTAGAAAAGAAAACAAAGTTTGCTTTGAAATGGCAACTTGTTGCTTTTTGGCTCTATGTATTTTAGGGTAGGATTTGTAGAGTCAGGCACACATCTTTAAAATGGCTCCACCATAAATATCCTTAACAGAGATTTTACTTACAATAAATGTGGCTCTAATGCACGGCTAGTGGTGAGGTGACAAAACAAACCTTCTAATCAGTAGCTGTATCTTGGTTATTGTCTTAAATACCTATGTGCAAGTGGTGGGCAAACATCAAAACATTACCATATCTAGAGAGGGCTATCTACGACAACTACTGATTAGTTACACATGCTGTCTAGTAACAACCAGCCATACAGCAAGTGCTCAGATATGTTCATATTTGTCACTATATAAAGATAGGTAAAAAAGGAACCGGATGAGGGTTTTTTTTTAATTGGTTTATTTTTCTTCCCCTTACAAGTTAGTATTGTACAATGTAACAGTTCCACAGAACTTCTATGGTAGGAGCCTCTATCCAGAGGGCCCAAAGAAACATGCTTTAGTAGATGGCGCAGGCTTCCACATCTCAGACAGAATCCTTCACGTTGACTAAGCTGCGGTTCTCTCCCTCCACAAAAAAACCCCGACTTGTTCATACAGAGGTACACCAGAGAGAAAGACAGCATAAAACATTTGCTGTGGTCACATGCAGTGTGGTCTGCAGTTGACTATCACTGAATACAACAGTGGATGCCAGGGTACTTGCATAGCATTAACTGTGTTGCAGGTCTACTCAAAAGCTCACAATTTTATTTCCCTGTATGATGTTTTGGTTTTTTCTATATCTTGGAACTATCCCAAGAACCATGCAGCTTTACTCTAGAGTAAAATCAGAAAAAAGGAGACATCAATATAAACTTCAGGTCCAAAAATGCTATTAAAGTCAACCATTTGCTGCCTACCTACACTGGGTATTTTGGGGTTAGGCCTCT
The DNA here is from genome assembly GCA_026212715.1 of Elanus axillaris. Taxonomy (NCBI): domain Eukaryota; kingdom Metazoa; phylum Chordata; class Aves; order Accipitriformes; family Accipitridae; genus Elanus; species Elanus axillaris. Next base: position 46,502,347 of record JANZLQ010000079.1, read on the forward strand.
TACTGATGGAGCTCTGCTCCTACTAATACCTACAAAAGAAAGCTAAGAGTGGGACGTGATCAGCTCTAAGTGGCCAAGGGAAGGCATGGTTAAGCTCTCCTGCCTTCTGCAAGAACAAAGCTATGATTTGGGATTTCCGCCCCTGCTTTTTTTTGTTCTTGTCGTTAAATTCTTGGTCAATTTCCCAGGGATCTTAGAACCATTCAGTGCTCTTGGACAATTCTCACTTCAATGAACAGCTCAAGTCACTGATATGATCTTCCGAAGCACTCCCAAACCTACTAATCAGAGGACAGAGTAATTCGTTTAAAATTACTTGTTTGAGCTACAGCACAAGAGTAAACCAATAACCAAATCTCTAGCCAGTTTAACAAGGAATTCTCAGCCTTCATCAGGGTTACAGGCCCATCTTCTCCTTCTACATCCTAGACGGAAAACAAGTCAATGCCAAGCACCCCACAACCTCCTCCTCTGTCCCAAAGTCTTCAAGGGGGTCTCCTATAATCCACACTCACCTTCTATGTCTTAAACCTTGTTGTGTTTTTAACTCCTGTTGTGGGAGCTGGAGTAACTGCAGTGCCTGTCACAGTGGGTGGAGTGGCTAAAGTGCCTGTCGTTTCGTTGTCAGATCCAGAGACCTCCTCTTCCCCTGGAGGGTACTGAATAGTGTTGAACAGGGCTCGACAGGCATGGGTCAGGTCCCCAGCACATTGCAGTGATTTGTGCCTCTCTGCAGTTGCCAGGGTGGCAGCATACTTCTTCCAAATATTTTACTAGTTTTTTTCCAGATTCTGCACCTGTTCAGGGGTAAAGTTCCAAAACACTGGAGGTGCCTGCTGTCCTTGGTATTTACCCATACTACTGCATGCACCCTGCCACTCATTTTTCAGCCTCAGGGCAGATCTCTGGGTGATATTCTAAATACTTGTTTAACCCTAAACAAGACCTGAACCATATTCAGGAACATACTACTTCCTAGCAATAAGACTACACTGGTTTCAACATCTGAAGGATATTAAAAATCTCCAGAATTCTCAAACACTATTGTATTAGCCTGGAGGAGAAGGGAAAGATGAAGAAAGGAGTCTTACCCATAGACTGGGCTCTCTGAAGAGAAAAGGTAAAGGGTGGAATTATTAATAGTTTCCCACAGACAGCTCCCAAAGTACAGAGGTGAAGACAATATGGAGTACAAATACCAGATTAGTCTCACGACCGATAATTTCATCAGATCATAAGCCAGTGTTACACAGTACATCAAAGCAAAAACCTTAATCCACCTCCTACGGATGATAAGCAGCAGCACAGGAACTATAAAGGGCAAGTAAGGCAATACATAACTGTCATGGTTTATCCCCAGCCAGCAACTAAACACCACATAGCCACTCACTCAATGCCCCCCACCCAAGTGGGATGGGGGAGAAAATCAGGAAAAAAAGTAAAACTCGTGGCTTGAGATAAGAACGATTTAACAGAACAGAAAAGAAGAAACTAATAATTATAATGATAACACTAATAAAACGACAACAGTAATAATAAAAGGATTGGAATGTACAAATGGTGCACAGTGCAATTGCTCACCACCTGCCGATCGACACCCAGTTAGTCCCCAAGCAGCAATTCCCACCTACACGCCACCTAGTTACTTCCTGAACGTCACGTCCCATGGTATGGAATACCCCTTTGGCCAGTTTGGGTCAGCTGCCCTGGCTGTGTCCTGTGACAACTTCTTGTACCCCTCCAGCTTCCTTGCTGGCTGGGCATGAGAAGCTGAAAAATCCTTGACTTAGTGTAAACACCACCCAGCAGCAACTGAAAACATCAGAGTGTTATCAACATTCTTCTCACACTGAACTTGAAACATAGCACTATACCAGATACTAGGAAGACACTTAACTCTATCCTAGCTGAAACCAGGACAGTAACACAACTGTAAGAACAAGTGCCACAACTCTAAGAGCCAATAAATCAACATCATGACCAGTGACTACTAAAGTAATATAATGTATGCTTTTAACAAATTAATTTTAACACGACCTGGTCAGACCTGTTGTTATCTCAACCTTCATGCCCCATGTAAGGCACCAAAAAGGGCTGTCATGGTTTAATACCAGCCAGCAACTAAGCACCACACAGCTGCTCACTCACTTTCCCCCCACCCAGTGGAGTGGGGGAGGGAATCAGCAAAAGAAAAGGCAAAATGCATGGGTTGAGATAAGAAAAGTTTAAGAGGACAGAAAGGAAGAAAATAATAATGATGATGATAATAAAATTACAATAATAATAATAAAAGAATTGGAATGTACAAAACAAGTGATGCACAGTGCAATTGCTCACCATTCACAGACCAATGCCTAGTTAGTTTCCAAGCAGCGATCCACCCTGCAGGCCAACTCCCAAAGGTATATACACTAGGCATGACGTTCCACAGTATGGAACACCCCTTTGACCAGTTTGGGTCAGCTGCCCTGGCTGTGTTCCCTCCTGCCTTCTTGCTGGCTGGGCGTGAGAAGCTGAAAAGTCCTCAACTGAGTATAAACACTACTTAGCAACAACTGAAAACATCAGTCTGTTACCAACATTATTCTCAGACTGAACCCAAAACATAGCACTATGCCAACTGCTAGAAAGAAAATTAAGACTCCCCCTCCAGCAGATCACCCGCCAACCTTTCTCTCTCCTCCAATCCAGTCACCCCTGTAGACTTGACACTGAATCACCAGTCTTCTTCCACACAATTCTTGGGCTCATTCACTGCATATGGAAGGTGAGCAATGCCTGGCAAACAGGTCCTTTAAAGAGACACTTCACCTTGTGACACTCAGAAGCAATTAAAATATTTATCCCTGGATGAGGGAGCTAGAATAGGCAAACACATTTTTACTGTGTGCATCGCAGTAGTGTTTATGGTCCCTTTATACACGACTGTCTTTGACAACCGACTAACACAGTGCAGCATAGACTAAAAAGCTTTTTGGTCCTTCTGCCTTCCACACAAAATACTTGTCAGCCTGAAACCTGTTGTTCTCATTTGATATATTTACAGAGGTCCAATTTTTCCAACATTTACTGCTAATTTTCTCCATGCTCACACACAGCCTACAAGCCACAGGCTACCCTGCATTCACTGTCAGGGAAGTAGTAATGCCAGCTCTGTCCCGAAGCTAAAATTTGTCAGTACACCCTCCTGCATGTATGAGACAATGATGTCCAACTACTCAGTTGGAGGAGGACAGGGGCAGAGAATGACTCCTGCCTCTCTTTGCTGGAAAAGCAGAATTGCCACTGGTACCAGAGCTTTGCTAAGGGAACCTAGGTAAGCATTCAGAAAAATTTAAAACATACACAGAGCACTGCTCTGTCCAGGAACACTTTTATGAACGTACTGCAGGAGCAGCAGTGTACCTGGCTCTGGCGTACTACAAGCTAAAGAATTTGTACAGTTTTCCCTGTAGAGTATTTTTTTCACTCTTGAAATGGTATTTCAGTTGATATTTTAACAGGCATTTGGGATTAAGAAACTCCTAAGGCTTAGCAGAAGGTACCTTTATAGCTCCTGGATTAATGACAGAAAAGCTACCTACTGCCTAATCTTGTTGACAGAGGATTTTCTCCAGTGTCCTTAGCACAAGTAGGTTTTAGGATCTGGCATTTCTTTTTTAAGCCATCTATAAATAATGCCGCATTCAATATCATCACACCTATCTTTATTATTCAAAAAAGAGCTTCAACCATCAGCTAAACTGTAATCTCCACAAAAAAGGTATCACAACAGTTGTTTTCCTAACAAAAACACCTACATGACTGCCACAAAAATTAATACTCCACATAGCATATAAACCAAAATGCTTTTTTCTTAGACCCAAATTCTCCAATACATTTGGCAAACTACCAAGACACAGTCAGAGGAGTCAGGGCTTGCCCAAGATGGCTTCAGGGCTGATTGTGGTTCAAACTGTAAAAAAAGGCTTGTTTCTCTGAAATAGCATCTTTAATGTTTAAAAAGGCTACAAGGAACAGGAAGAAGAGAAAAGGTAAGGAGATTTTTGAGCTACCTATCAAATTCTAGAGTGCAGCTACACAAATTCTTCCTTACACTCTTTCATGAGACACCCCAGCAAGAAATACACCCAAGATGTGACACAGTTTTATCAGTAAAATTATACTGGTAAATCCTCATTTTCAAGGACTCGTGCTTCTACCAAATGGCTAGACAGCATGGAGCCCTTCATAGAAGAGGGAAAACAGTTACTGGTCAAAAACCACTGCTGTATTAAGCATACCAGGCTTAATTCTCTCCAATTAATGCCAAGGCAGATTTACAGTCTTCAGTGAGACACACGACTTTGTTAAGAACAAGACACTAAACCATGTACATAAGGGGATACATGCAAGAATAAATTTCATACATCTGACAGCTAAAACTAGACTGCTCCAGTGGGTACCTGTGCATTCTGGCAGAGGAAAGGGGGTGTGTGTATTGAGAACACAGAGGCTTTCCTGGACTTGTCTGGAGTACATAAACAAACACGTCAACCATATCCCATGTAAGATAAGAGGCTTGGCCTCAAACATCCAGCTCCATTAGTCAGTAACCATGCCTGTCAATATCTGACTAGTTTGAATACCAAGAGTAAAGGACAAATAACCCACATGGTTCAAAGACTTCAAGGCTGCAAAGGAAAACTGAAAGTTTACTTGAAGAAACTCTGTCAATGCAAGATCAGCCATTGAAATGGCACAGACTGTAATGACAGGTTTGCTCAGTACCACCATCAGGTACTGCAATTTATTTTTATAAATTTAAGACTAGATGCTGCAGGGTGTACTGCAAAAAACTACTCCAAGGCAAAAAGGGTCAAGCATGATGAGGAGAGCACATACTGCCGATCTGTGCAACACTCCCAGGTTTTTTGTGATCACCCATCATAGTCTTCAGGTCCTGCAGTGACTCTGCTTCGAGGGCTTGAGGACACTCTTGCTGAGGAGACACGGGACTGCAAAGCTTCCTACCCACTACTGCTTTTACCACAATGAGGAGATGTAATGCAGATACCACCTGGGCACTGGCAAGAGACATGGACCCAACACATTTATTTTGTTTCTCAACAGACATGGACACTGACCATTCAAACTACCACTGAAACAGATCTGTCAGCTGAAGGTCTCTACAAAAGCCGTTTATGCTGCTCTGCATAGTTATCTGTGACATGCTCCTACCCTACTCTAGTCTGAAAGAAACCAGGCCACACAAAACCTGCATTTCCACTTGCACCTTTTGCCTATACAATGCATGGTGTTCTCAGTTTAACACAAACAGCAGTTATTTAAATACCAGAATTTCTGCAAACACTTCTGTGCCCCAGCCATTTGCTATTCAAAGGACTGGGGCTGGTACACACTTCAGCAGCTGTATCTTCCAATGTCACAGCATGGCCCAACAAAACATACTAGCTTTTCTTCAAACCAGTGTAAGCTGCTGCATTTCAATTAACTGCCTGTTTCATTCTGACACAGGTTCTCTCTTCATACTCTAAGGAATATTTTAAACTTTTAACTAGCTTAATCTTTTAGTCAGGGGAATAAGTGAGCTATGAGCAACCTGTGGCAATGAAGCAGGAGTCCCCCACAGCCAGATTTCTAGTAGAAGAATCAAATATGAATGGACAGATCTGAAGCTAGGGTAGACCTTCACTGCTTAGGGCTCAGACATCAGCTGAGCAACAATATTCTAGCATCTGTCTGCATATGGAGATAGTTACACACCCGATGATGACTCATTAAATCATACTAATTTGATGATGTTATAATCTCAGTGGTTATTTGGCTTGGACCAGTAAACCACAGCATCCACATCCACTTTCTCGACAATACCATCCCCTAGCAGAGCTTTTTCTTTTTTCTTTGCTTTTCTTTTTTAATGAACCACATGAAGGTATTTGGACAGAAATGAGAATAAAGCTTTACAATTTCTTTGTCTCTCAAGAAGTATGCACCTAACTACCTTTTGCTTTTTTTATCACCTCCCACCCACAGTACTTCCTAGCATACACTCTACCCTACCAGCTCTGCATTTAATAATATAACACTTTTTTGTGACATTATTATCTCCTCATCAAGCACAAATGAGGCAGAAAATTCTCATCTGAGAACAGAGTGGTTCTGATTCACCAGAATTCCGTGTAAGATAGACACTAGCCTAGAACAGGAATAACAACAGGGAGTTTGGTCTAACACATCACAAACTTCAGCACGGAACAGAAGAAACTACTCGGGAGGCTTTTCTCCTTCCTTCCTTCCCCAAATACCTGTTTCACAGATAAATTTCTGCTGCAGACTGTCAGGACTCAGACATGTAGCCTCCTACTGTGGTAGTAAAGAATGGAAGAATCACAGACATTTTAAATAATGCTTAGATTATCTTTCTCTCCTGCAAAAACAGATGAGATGACTCCTCTCCTCTGGGTTGACAAGAATATACCTCATTGAAATCTCTAAGGGATCAGCATAGCTTAAAATGAAATCTTTAATTGTTTGCCTTTTACACTTAGGAAGCCATCAAAAAATATCATAGGTATTACATCATGCCAATGCACAATTAAGAGGGCCGTAAGCCACTTTACGTCCCTTTTTAATCACCAATTCAGAAGAAGGTTTATCCGTGTCCGTAATTCTCTCTCAAAAACCAGAAGGGAAACTCCACACATTCTAGTAAGATATGACCTTTCAGAAGGAGTTTTAAAAAGCAATTATCTGTAGGCATACCAATTCCTAGATTTGGTGCAATAGTATTCAAACTTAGGAGACACTATCTGTTCATCCTTTTAAGCTTCTCAGGAGCTCATGCCTGGAAAACTGATATGTAGAGAATTCACACAAATTTTTCAGTGCCACAACCAGATTTCCACTTGCTCTGTCAGTAGCTCCTTGGTGCTTTCATCAAAATGAGATGCCTCCACCAATATTCTTCACCTACTCACTTTCTCATCTACAACTAACTTACGTGATACTTCTTGAGCTTCTTTGACCACAGAAATAAATGCTGCTTAGCAGGATGTCTAATGAGAAAAGATGCATGAACACCTTTACAACACATTGCTAGCAGAGTCTTCTACTATATGGAGACGCAGCAGCAGAATAGGGTAATGTAGCAACAGGAGAATCTCTGTTCTAACAGGAGCAGTCAGAATGCAGACATCTGGTCCTACTCTTGTTTCTTTTGATGGACATTTTGTATTGGGTTTCTGTGGCAAGGTTTTGGTAGCGGGGGGGGATTACAGGGGTGGCTTCTGTGAGAAGCTGCTGGAAG